>JBBBVM010000068.1:1019477-1619477 GCA_037355625.1 Petunia x hybrida
GTTCAACTCAATTCTCATTTAATAATAATCAAAGTGTAAGGTAATGTTTGAAAGAGGCTAAGTGAAGTATTTATAGGTTTCACTTAGGACTAATAAAAGGTCTAAAATACCCCCAAAGTGGGCTAAAACAAATAAAGGCCGCGCAGGGCTAAAATAGGAAGTTCAAATAAAAGTCTTAAAAATCCCGCATGTGGGTAACAGGGGGAGGCGGTCCGCCTAGTAGGGGGAGGCGGCCGCCTAGCTGCCTCCAGCTCTCTGGATCTCACTGAGGCGCTCCGCCTCTTGTCTGAGGTGCTCCGCCTCCTGAACTTCAGCTCTCTGGATTTTGGGAGGCGCCCCGCCTCAGCTCGGAGGCGCTCCGCCTCTTCCTGAAGCCCCTTGGGGTGTCTCATTTTGAGCCTCTTGAGCCTCTCCAAGTGTCCTCGAGGGTCCTCCATCCATGGCACACCAAAGCATGGTCTTCAAGTTGCTCTTGGGGCCTTCTTCTATGCTCTTCCATGTCAAGTGAAGATGAGTGTCTTGGATCAACTTAGCTTGGCTCCGCGTGAGGGGTCTTGTGGCGGTTTGGGTCTTATCACTTGTTCATTTAGTTCAGAATAGATTTTAGTCATAAACAACCGTTATTTCTAGGACTATCAGCTAATATCACTTGAATACTTATTGGCACACTATCACTTGACAAGCTAGTGTCCTTATTAAATCGACCCCGACTTATATCGGATATATATCTTTGACGACCATCCCTCACTATTTATGGTGTAGGTTGAACGTGGATCAAATTTTGGTGCCGTTGTCGGGGAACTACGGTTCAATATTCTGTTGCATTATATAATCAAGTTTCTTAGTTTTTAGTTCCTAGCATTTGATCTTTTGTTGTTGTTTTGCCTTGTGTAGCTGAAACATGGCAATGCGGAGAAATCCTAATGGAGTATTGCGGAACCCCAACGACAATCGTGCTTATGAGCACAATGAAGGCAATCCCTTCCATGGGGTCCGAATAGCTATGATAGAGAGTTCGACGAGGAATATGAAGATATTGATCTTGGAGTCGAGGGCAAAGAATATTATGTTGAGCAAGTTGAAGATGGACTTGGGGACAATGTTCTGATCCCCAAGTTGACAATGCGGTACCCAATGGAGATGACCCGAACGCGGGTGTTCAAGCAAATGAGGGGGTACAAGCAAATATTAGTGTTGCGGGTAATGCCAGTCGGGGTGGCAACAATGCAAACCGAGGTGGCTGAGGTGAAAAATGGGGTGGCCGTGGTAATTATGTCAACCGAGGGGACAATGCTAATCGAGAAAATGTTTGCAATGTCAACCGGAACCAAAGAAATATAAGAGGTGGAAAAAATGTCTATCAACCCGAGCAAGATCTAGATGATGATTTTGATTAAGAGGTTGATATGGATAGTTTTGCTAGTGCCATTGTTCCTCCTCCTATCCGAGAAAATGCATCTTTCAACACTCCTCAAGTGATACTACATGGGCTTGATCAAAATGAGTTCTTTGGTGGTGGCAAGCATGTGGATGCTAATGAGCATTTGAGAAATTTTGTCCAAACATGTAATCTTTACAAGTCGGCACATGTTATGGATGAGTACTTACGCCTAAGGGTATTTCCCTACTCCCTCCAAGGAAAGGCTAACACATGGTTGAACAAGCTACCTAAGAATTCAATCTACACATAGAGTGAGCTCGTCCAACAATTCTTAGCATAGTTCTTACCAAAGGGAAAAAAAGCTTCAATGAGGGATAAGGTCTACGCGTTCAAGCAAGACCCATCCGATTCTTTGTCCGAGGCATGTGAGAGTTTCCAAGATGTATTGTTTCATTGTCCCACTCACGGATTTGGGGATGATATATTTTTACAATGCTTCTATCAAGGGCTAAACAATATGAATCAATCCGCTGTGAATAATCTTTATGGGGGTTCTATTATGGACAAATTTTATGGCGAAGTCAAGGAGATTCTAACCAAAGTGGCCAAGTAATCACAAGATTGGCAATCAAGAGCTCAAAATCTGGGTGGAGATGGTGGAATGAATCTTATGATGATGAGTAGAATGGAGGAACAAGATGAGAAGATGGCTAGGATCCTCACTTCCATTGAGGTCCTTAGTCACAATTCCCAAGTGGAGAAAGAAGCTAATGAGAAAAAGATCAACAAGGTGGAAAACCTTCAAGTTACCAAAACCGGTCACCAAGTGGCTCCCATTGGTTATGTGACTCCGAGGGGTGCTCCTTTAACTCTTCTCCAACATGGGCAAAAGGGGTACTACCCGGATCAATTTTGAATATTCAAGAAGAGGAGGAGTCCATCTATATAACCAATTATCAAGGCCGAAGAGGTTATGAACCAAGACCTTATCAATAAAATCATCGGAGGCAAGATCGATGAAGGCAAAATTGGGGCAATAGCCAAGAGGGGAGAGGAGCCGGTTCCTCTAAACCATATGTGCCAAGAGCCCCATACAAGCAAAATGATCATGAAGATAAGGGCAATTCAAAATTGGAAGACATGATGGGTAAGATGATCAAGTTGTAAGAAGGCTATTCAAGAGATCTCAAAGAGATTAAGAAAACTATGCTTCTCATACCACTTCTATCAAGGCTCCTGAGTCCCAAATGAGTAGCCTATCTTATCAAAGTAACCAAAAGCGACAAAGGGCACTACCAAGTGATACAATAGTGAACCCCAAGAGAAATGGCAAAGATCAAGTAATGGCAATAACAACACGAAGTGACAAGTCATGGGATGATCCCAAAGCTAAAGATGTTGATGATAAGGTAGAGGGGAGTTCATGATGATATTATTGGTGATTAGTTGAATGAACGTGAAGCTATTAAAGAGGATGTGATGCAATAAGAGGAAGTGAGGCAAAATGATATTGATGTTACAAGAAATGAGAAATAGGTTGAGGCAATCCCTAGAAAGCCTACTCCCGAAGTCACCACTACCCAAAAAAGCCAAATCAAAGAAAACTCTACCACCCAAGAAAATTCTTCCTAGTCCAAGCTCCATTCCTAAAGTTCCACGTCCTTTTCCACAAAGATGTGCCAAGCAAAGGCAAGCTTCTCATGCAACGAAGATTTGGGAGAAAATAGCAACAACATCTATCAACCTTCTTTTGGGCGATGCCTTGGGACAAATCCCCAATGTTGCTATGTTCCTGAAGGATCTTGTGACTAAGAAAACATATAGGGATTTCGAGACTATAAAGATCATGCACCAATGTAGTGTAATTGTGTCCAAGCATATGGCACAAAAGATGGATGACCCCGAGCCCTTTACAATTCCATGTACAATTGGTGGAAGGAATTTCGACAAAGCCTTGTGTGACCTTGGGGCGATCATAAACTTGATGCCCTATACGGTGTACAAAACTTGGAAAGTGAGGCTCCAAGATCAACAACCATGAATTTACAAATGGCCAACCGTTCTGTGAAAAGGTCAATTGGGATTATTGATGATGTTTTGGTGAAGGTTGGCAAGTTTGTCTTCCCAACAGATTTCGTTATACTTGATTGCCTGGTCGACTTTGATGTCCTAATCATTATTGGGCATCTATTCTTAGCAACTGGGAGAGATTTGTGATGTTGAACGAGGTGAGCTCACTTTTAGATTCAATGAGGAGAAGGTAGTTTTCCATGTTTTCAAGTCATTGAAACAATTGACTTGGAACAACCTAAGGAGAAAGAAGTCACTTGTTCTTATGTCGACATGGTGGTTCATGCACTAGTTAGAAAAGAGAGCATTTTTGTGACCAAGAAAATGATCTTTCCATGGTTATATGGAACATGGATGTGGAAAATGAAGAGAGTGTGATAGAGTGTGTGAAAGCATTGGAAAGATTGGGATCTAAATCATTTGTACCCAAAAACCTATCCCTTGCCCTTGAAAATCGTGAAACTCCACCTATCAAACCATCCATAGAAGAACCACCCAAACTTGAATGGGAAGTCCTTCCTTCTCATTTGAGATACACCTTCCTAAATCCAAACTCACTTCTACCCATAATCATTTCTTTCCACCTAACTAATGCCCAAGAAGAGAAACTTGTTGAAGCAGTGAATAGAGTGGACTCTTGCAGCCATAAGGGGGATTGATCTGGGATGTGTGTACTCAAAAGATCATACTTGAGAAAGAGTGTAATACGTCAATAGAACATCAACAGAGGTAGAATCCTTTTATGCAAGAGGTTGTGAAGAAAGAAATCATCAAATCGCTAGATGCGGGAGTTATAGTTCTATTGTTTGATAGCAAGTGGGTTTCACCGATCCAATGTGGACCCAAGAAATGAGGGATGACAGTGGTTCATAATAACAAAGGAGAAGCCATAGCCACTAGACGCTTTACTGGTTGGAAGGTTTTTATGGACTACCGCAAGCTTAACACTGCAGCAAGAAAATATCATTTCCCTTTTCCTTTCATTGATCAAATGCTTGATTGATTGGCGGGCTGTGCTTATTATTATTTCCTTGATGGATACTCCAGATACAATCAAAAGATCCATCGAGGCGGAAGATCAAGACAAGACAACCTTCATATGACCTTATGGAACTTTTGTATTCCGCAAAATGCCATTCAGACTTTGTAGTGCCCCTGTTACATTTCAAAGGTGCATGCTTGCACTATTCCACGACATGGTGGAGAACTTCCTTCAAGTAATCATGGATGAATTCTCTGTTGTTGGGGACTTTTTTGAAGATTTTTTGTCAAATTTGGAGAAGGTGCTAGAAAGATGTGAGGAAACAAGATTTGTGCTCAATTGGGAAAAATATCATTTGCTAGTGCAAGAGGGAATCATGTTGGGACACAAGGTGTCCAAGAATGGCATTGAGGTGGACCAAGCTAAAATTGAGGTGATCTCAAAGCTTCCACCTTCAACAACCGTAAAGATAGTAATGAGCTTCTTGGGGCATGCGGGATTCTACCGCGGGTTTATCAAAGACTTCTCCAAGATTGTGAACCCTTTGTGCAAGCTCCTTGAGAAGGATGCCAAATTTGTGTTCAACGAAACTTATTTGTGTGCTTTTGAAGAGGTGAAGAAGAGATTGACCAGCGCACCGATGATTGTAAGCCTAAAGTGGGAGTTTCCGTTTGAATTAATGTGATATGCTAGTGATGTTGACTTGGGGGCCGTGCTAGGCCAAAGGGTGGACAAGATGTTCCATCCCATCTACTACGCTAGCAAAACTATGAATGTGGCCCAATATCATTATACAGTGATAGAGAGAGAACTCTTGGCCATTGTATTTGCCTTTGGAAAATTTCGGTCATACTTGGAGGGATTAAAAGTAATAGTGCATACCGATCATTCCGCCATCTGATACTTAATGGCCATGAAGGATTCTAAAGCAAGACTCATTCAGTGAGTGCTACTCGTCCAAGAATTATATGTGGAGGTCCTTGATAGAAAAGGGACAAAAAATCGACTTGCGGATGTTGACTCCCAATTTTATCCAAAAAATGCTTTAATTAAGATCGAATTATTTTATGCAAGGTCCATTTTTAAAATTAAAAGTAAGTTATTGATTTTAAAATAAAATGGCTAAAATCGCAATAGGCAGCCCTAAATTTAGTCTACTAGTGCAACACTTCCACTTATTGATTAATCCTAAAAGTGAGGCTAAAATTGTTTCTCACCCGTAAATTCGGCTATCTCTGCAACACCTACTTATATCTATACACACACCCATATCACACCATTACCCGACCCATTTTTCTAAAATCCCTAACCCTAATCAGATATTCCATGCTGCTACCCCAATTTCCTCTCCCCTCGCGAACCCAAATCAAAATAGTCCAAAATTGATGGCGTTATTCTGTGGCCCCGCAGTGGAAACGCCTAACCAACGCCGTTGTTCTCCTTTTCTTCTCATTTTTCCAGTACACTTGCTTTTCTGCTAGACGAATGAGAAGAAAGGAGTACAATCCACTTTTTTTTCATCCGTCCAGATCAAAGGAAACCAATTTTCCACCCTCGAATCGATGAGGTAACTTTTTTTTTTTAAAAAACTTTTTGCTCATTTTTGTTATTTGCTTTACTTTGATTCATAGCATATAGAAGCTTTTTGTCACACATCGAAAATCAACTAGTTTCACACCCCTGGAACTAGTATAAAAGGGGCCTAAAATTTGTGGGAAAAGGGTTGGGATTCATTGGTTTAAAAGCACTTTTGAACTATTGAAACCTAAAAGCCATTTTGGCATTTGCTTAGTAAAAATTTTATTGTTCATTGATTGGTTCAATCTGAGGCTGTATTTTGGAGTATTTTTTAGAGTCTTTTATTGCTTGTTTGAGCATTGTCGAGTCCAAGTCCGAGCCTCATTTCACTGCCCACAAAAAGGTCAGCGCTTTTTATCTTCTTATGTAGAGTATTATTGTTTTAATATTAGGAATATGATCATTTCTTGTGTAGGCTAATTAGCTTAATGATTAGAGTTAAAGAGTTTAGCTGCTTAGAATAATATAAAAGGGCTTTTGAAATGGATTGAACTGAATTCATAGACCTTCTAAGTCCCTAAGCTGTACAAGTGAGTAAGAAATCAATAAGCATCATAACTTAATTAAGTTTATCTTTAAGCCGAAAACTGATTTAAAGTAAGAGAAGAGGAGCTTAGGGCATTGCTAGTTTGTTACACTTAAATTTTTTAAAATCTGAAGTAGTAGCATTTAAAAGGCCTAAACTAGAGATTTTGAGTTCTGATTCCCAACTCCTTTTGGTCTGCTATAGTTCCTTTTATTGTTTTCGTTTTTTCTTTGGTCATGGTTTCTTTCTTGAGTGTTCTGCTTCTCCCCTTAAGTGACTGTTCAACGAGAAGTTTTGAAGATGACAAAAGACCTGGTGCTAAGTGGACCGCGAAAAGGTTCACAGTCGAAGTGAGAAGACCAGCTGTTCAACGAGTTAATCTTGTCAGAGTTGAAGAAGGAAAGAAGAGAACAGCTGGGGTCAAAGTTCCAATCCTACCGGAAATAGAAGAAGCAAGAAGCGGTGCTGAGAAGGGCACGGCTCCTAAACGTAAATGGATTGGGAACTAAGGCAAATTAACTTAGGTTCTAAATAAGGAAATATGGGTAACCTTGTTTAAAACTGATTTCAAAGAGGAAAAGGATTCCTAAACTTAGTTGGATCCGGCTAAGTCTAGCTCCTATAAATACAAGTGAATTTGGCCAGAATCATAACGCACAAAATACATCTCAACAGAGCATATCAAGTACAATCAGATCGTGAGAAGCTTTGTGTGCAAGAACAAAGGCTGAGCAGCAGAACTTTACGAAGGAGCAGTTTCATAGTTAAGTCTGTTGTTTTAGTTTCTTTGTTATAGGCTATTGAGTTGTAATCTATCAGCTTGTTAGAAGCATCAAGTAGAGATTACTTTTTGAGGTTAAGTAGAGGTAACCTTACCAGCTAACGTATGGCTGTGAAGGTTCTAGGTACTAGGGGGTTGTAGTTCCTTGATTACATTACGTTGTAGTCTAAAACTTGCTCGGGTTTTCCTTTAGTGGAAGAGTTAAATCCCAAGAGTTTGGGTCGTGGTTTTTTATCCCTTGAGCAATGATTTTTCCACGTAAAAATCTCTGTGTTCTTTATATTTCCGCAATTTGTTTAGTTTCAAAGATAGGTTAAACTTGCAAGGAACCTGGTTCTTTTTAAGTTAAGCGCTGAAAGTTAAAAGCAAGTTTTAGGATTTAAAAAATCGGGTAAGGATACTATTCAACCCCCCTAGTGTCTTACATAGGTGCACCAAGTGCAACAAGTGGTATCAGAGCAGGTTCTCTTGAAGAAAAATTAACATCTTGAGAAGGATCTGAACAATGAGTGCACCACCGATAATCACCGAGGGACAATCTATCAACAGGCCTCTTCAATTCAATGGCCAATACTATGGATGGTGGAAAGGCAGAATGGAAGATTTTATTCAAGCTGAAGACTTCCAGCTATGGATCATTACCAAGGATGGACCTCTTATTCCAAACAAAACTGTTGGACAACCACCCAATCAGCAAATTGTTCCCAAAGAGATATTTGGGTATACTGATGCTGATTTCAAGATGGTGGAGAAGAATGCAAAAGCTAAAAGGCTCATCATATGTGGACTTGGTCCTGATGAATACAACAGAGTTTCTTCATACAAAACTGCCAAAGAAATTTAGGATGCTCTACAAATTGCTCATGAAGGAACTTCATGCGTAAAGAAGTCAAGGATCCAGATGCTGAAAAGAAAGTTTGAGTTGTTTGCTATGGGTGAATCTGAGTCCATCTAGGATATGATGACCAGGTTCACAATCATAACAAAGGAGATGAAGTCACTAGGTATGGTTCTAACTAATGAAGATTTGGTCGAAAAAGTGATCAGGATTCTACCTGATTCATGGGAATCAAAGGTTACAGCTATCATTGAGTCCAAGGAACTGGACAAGATTGAGCTAGATGAACTCTTTGATAGTCTGAAAACCCATGAGCTTATGAAACAGTCAAGGATGAAGGTGGAACCCAAGAAGTAGAAGAACCTAGCTCTAGAGGCAACTGGAGGTTCTAAGTATGAAGTATCTGAGCACGAGATAGCCTTAGTTAATGCAGTACGAAAATCCTTAGGCTTCGAAAGAAGAAGAACCAAAGCCACTCTTGCCAAGAACAACATAATTGAAAATCCTGACTACTCAGGGTGTTTTAAGTGTAACAAGAAGGATCATGCTATAAAGGACTGCCCATTGTGGGATATTGAGTGGAAAAGGTCTGGAGCTTCAAAGGAGAATGAACCTAAGAAGACCAAACGTCCTCCCAACTTCAGAACATTAAGGAGAAAGAAGAAAGAGGCGTTCTATGCAACATGGGGACCTTCTGAAAGCGAAAATGATGAAGAACCAGAAGAGGACTCTTCTTTGGCACTGATGGCTGATAATGAACCTTCGATTGATGATGCACCTGAGGTAAGTCTCGATGAACTGAAAACTAGACTTTATACTTGTTCTTCTAGGGAATTGAATTTGCTTGCCCTGACTTTAATTGAAGAGATTGAAAATTTGAGGTCTGAGAAGGAACAAGCACTTTCGGAGAAGGACCAACTAATGTCAGTTGTGTTTAATTTTTCAATGAGAAATAAAAAATTGGAAAAAGCTAAATCTGATCTTAAAAAGGAATTAACTGCTAGTGAAACTCAAGTTTTTGAACTAAAACAAAAAGTTTCAGACCTTGAATTAGAAAATCTTCAATTAAAGGAACAGGTGCTTTGTGAGAAGAAGCTAGTTTCTGCACTTGAAGTTGAAAATCAAAAATTGAAAGAAGGGTTTGGTAAACAAGGAGTTAGTGAGGCTCAAATCAACATTGAAGCTGAGCTTAAAAAGAAAAACCAGGTTCTACTTCAGGAAACTGAGAAGAACCGGGCTCTTCAGGAAAAGGTTGAAAAAGGTAACTCTGAGCTCACCAGACTCACTAAATGGAACAAGTCTTCTGAAGCTTTGAATTGGTTGCATGAAAATCATAATAGAGGTAAAACTGGATTAGGACATAGGAAACCTTTACCTGCTTGGAACCCTAATAGCAAATATGTAGGACTTCCTTGCAACAAACTCTGCTTCTTGTGTGGTAAGACTGGACATATCAAGAATGAATGCAGTATTGCAAAAGGAGCAGTGAAAAAGAATAAAAAATTAGTTTTACCTTATTGGGCTTGAAAAGATTTAATTCATCCATTCGATAACAAAAAGGGACCCAAGCTTGTCTGGGTTCCTGTTACTAACCCTTGATTTTCTTTTGCAGGCTTGAGGGAGATGGAACAACCCAAGCTGGATTCTTGATAGTGGGTGTTCCAGGCACATGACAGGAGATAGAAGAAACTTTCTCTCACTCACAGCGTTTCAAGGGGTAGTGTGGCATTTGGAGGAGGCAAGAGCGGTGAAATTGTTGGTATTGGAAAAGTAGGGAGATCCCTCAATCATGCTATTGGAAATGTACTCTGTGTGGATAGATTGAGCCACAATCTTCTAAGTATCTCTCAAATATGTGATAGAGGAAATTCAGTGAGTTTCACATCTGTAGGTTGCACTGTAAAGAACCTGCAGGCTGGTGAAGTGATAATGGAAGGAAAACGAGCAAATAATGTGTATAAGGCTACATTAGGTTCTCTTCCTGAGAATAATTTGATTTGTCTGAATGTGCTGGAGAATGATAGTCAGTTGTGGCACAAGAGACTAGGACATGCAAGCCTGACTCAATTGAATAAGTTGATGTCAAAGGACCTGGTTCGTGGAATGCCAAGCAAGAGGTTCAATGACATTAAGATTTGTTATGCTTGTGTGAGGGGGAAACATGTAAGATCTTCATTCAAGTCAAAGAAAGTGGTTAGTACGTCTAAACCACTTGAGCTGGTTCACATGGACTTGTGTGGACCAATGAGGGTAAGGAGCAGAGGAGGTAAGAGGTTCGTAATGGTAATAGTTGATGACTACTCCAGATACACATGGACCTTGTTCCTCAAGTCTAAAGATGAAGCATATGATATGTTCGGGGACTGGGTCAGAGTCAATCAGAAGAAACTGGGGCTTCAACTAGTGAGTATAAGGTCCGACCATGGTACAGAATTTGAGAATGCTAAGTTTGCTGAATATTGTAACAAACATGGTGTGGATCACAACTTTTCTGCACCAAGGACCCCTCAGCAGAACGGTGTAATTGAAAGAAAGAACAGGTCCTTGGACGACATGGCTAGAACTATGTTGTTGTCAAGCGGTCTATCGAAGAATTTTTGGGCTGAAGCAGTCAACACCGCTTGCTACTTGCTAAATCGCTGTTCTATCCGTCCTTTGTTAGAGAAAACTCCCTACGAGCTGATTAGAGGCAGGAAACCTAATATTGCACATCTCAGAGCTTTTGGGTGCAAGTGTTTCGTGCATAACAACGGGAAAGAACCTCTAGGGAAGTTTGATGCTAGAAGTGATGAAGCCATCTTCTTGGGATATTCTTCACAAAGCAAAGCTTATAAAGTGTTCAACAAGAGAACCATGACTGTAGAAGAAAGTGTGCATGTGGTATTTTATGAATCTGAAAGTGTCACAAACAGACAAGAAGATGATGATTAGAAGATTGGTCTTGCAAGAGATGAACCTGCTGAAGACCCTGGGAATTTGAATGGAGTTAAAAGTAATCAGGATGATAGGGATCAAACTCAGGGGGAATTGGAAGGCTATCAGACAGGGGGATTTGAAGAGCAAGAAGAAGAAGATTTAGATGGCTCAGATCCTCCTGGAAACGACACTCAGCAGATTCAGCCTAAACCTTGGAGATATCAAAGTTCTCATCCACTGGAGAACGTCATGTCTGATCTAAACACTGGAGTTATTACCAGAAGAGCTTTGAAGAACTTCTGTGCATTCTTTGCGTTTCTGTCCTCAATAGAACCAAAGAATGTACGTGAAGCACTTGAGGATCCAGACTGTGTGATTGCGATGCAAGAGGAACTTCATCAGTTTGAACGAAGTAAGGTATGGCACCTGGTCCCTCGACCAACGGACAGGTCCATCATTGGTACTAAATGGGTATTTAGAAACAAACTGGATGAACATGGCATAGTGACAAGGAACAAGGCAAGACTGGTGGTTCAAGGTTATAGTCAAGAAGAAGGAATCGATTATGATGAAACCTTTGCACCTGTTGCTAGAATTGAGGCCATTAGGATGCTTCTTGCTTTTGCAGCTTACATGGAGTTTAAGCTGTACCAGATGGACATGAAGAGTGCATTCCTTAATGGTTATTTGAATGAAGAGGTGTATGTGATTCAACCACCTGGCTTTGAAAATATAGAGTTTCCTGATCATGTCTACAAACTTGACAAAACACTGTATGGGTTGAAACAGGCTCCTAGGGCTTGGTATGAAAGATTGTCTGGGTTCTTATTGAAGAATGGGTTTACAAGAGGTAAAATAGACAATACTTTGTTTTTAAGGAAGAAAGCCAAGGGCCTGCTAATTGTTCAAGTGTATGTAGACGACATCATCTTTGGTGCTACAAATGAGAACCTTTCCAAGGAGTTTGCCGACCTGATGGGAAGTGAATTTGAGATGAGTATGATGGGTTAGCTAAATTTCTTCTTAGGCTTACAAATCAAGCAATCTTAGGAAGGTACAATGATCCACCAGCAGAAGTACATCAAAGAGCTGTTAAGGAAGTATGATATGAAGTCTGCTAAGGATATGAACACACCCATTGCTCCTGGAAAAAAGATAGATCTGGATGAAACTGGTGCTGTAATTGATGAAACTAAGTACAGAGGAATGATTGGTTCCTTGCTGTATTTAATTGCAAGTCGTCCAGATATTATTTATAGTGTGGGGTTGTGTGCGAGGTTCCAGTCAAAACCAAAGGAGTCACACTTAACTACAGTCAAGAGAATCTTGAGATATTTGAAAGGAACTCAAGATCTTGGTTTATGGTACCCAAAAGGTGGAAGTTTTGATCTAATTGGGTATGTTGATGCTGACTATGCTGGTCACTTGGTTGATGGGAAAAGTACATCTAGGATGGCACACTTCCTAGGTCCTTGTTTAGTGTCATGGGCTATAAAGAAGCAAAATTCAGTGGCATTATCCACAACTGAAGCTGAATATGTAGCAGCTGCTTTATGTTGTTCACAGTTATTACGGATCAAGCAGCAGTTGGAGAACTTTGGAATCAAGTGTGGACCAGTTCCAATCTTTTGTGACAACACCAGTGCAGTCAATATTGCCAAGAACCCAATCCAGCACAAGAGAACAAAACACATTGATATCAGGCATCACTTTTTAAGGGACAATGTTGAGAAAGGCCTAATTACAATGAACTTTTGCAGGACTGAAGACCAAATTGCTGATATCTTCACTAAGGCATTGAACAGGGTACAATTTGAAAAGAACAGGCTTGAGCTAGGGATGACCAAGATACAGTGAACGAAGCAGCACCTGGTTCTTCCAATGATTGGCTAGTGAAGTTTCCTTGTTTTTACTTAGCTTAACTTTGCTTAGTTGATTCTAAATATAAAAACTTAATTGTTTTGCTTGCTAACCTGTTTGGAACCTGTTTTCATGATTTAGATACTGGCAAATTTTTTATATAAAGGATATAATTGAAGAAACTGGTACATGGACATTCAGGTACACATTCTATATCACTTACTGAGTATAACGTTGAATCATTGAGAGTGAGGACACCCCTTATTCTAACCTTAACCCTTTATCTTTTTCTTCTACATGTTTGAATTCTTGTGTAGGTACTCTTGGAAACAAACCAATAGAGCCTCAATCATGTTCCAAGAAGGATGGATAAGGTGAAGAAGATCTTTAATGTGAGCTTCAAGGTGGAGGGACAATTCATGACACTTCAAGTGCATTGAGTGAGCAAGATGGCCACTCAAAGGTATGTGATAGTTCTTCCCTTAAGCATGTTACTTCCTTGTCTTATGATAGTGTTTGTGAAAACTCAACACTAGTTGATGATTTGTATGATTACAATGTGTTTGCAACTAGTGTAGAGATGAATGGTCGACTTATGTGTGAATGTGAACCACTAGTTGAGAGGAATAATAAGCCACATCATGATGTGAGCTCGGTTTTTATTGAACCTCTCTTTAGTGAAGATTGTTTAGTTGACCTTGCTTGTGACCCTTGTTATGACACCCCACCTATATTTGATAAAGGGGAAGATGAGTTGAATGAATATCCTATTTTTTCCCTTGATGAATTGCTTGAAAATAGTGGACCTATGTGTTGTAGTGAGGATGCTAGTGACCTTGAGGAGTCCCTAGTGGATGAGATGGATCGAATTGTATTCGATGACTCCTCAAGTATGGATGATGACTCTAGTTTGGATGCCTCACCTTTGATGGGTAGTGGGTTTGTTTTCACTAACCCTTTGTTTGAAGTGGATTTTCAAAAAGGTGATGGTGAATATCAAACTAGAGAAGAGTTTGGGTTTAAACCTCCATGGTTTGGAAAGTTGAACTCTATAGACAATCCATTGTTTGGAACTCCAAGTGAGATGAGTGGTCTTGGTATTGGGTGTGTTGGACCATCTTCTAGTAGTCCTAACCTTCATTGTGTGGACTATAATGTTGAAGAATCTATTTTGGAGACCTTCCTTTGGAGTTTTCCTAGTGAGGAAGATTGTCTTAGAGATGGATTTAGAGGTGAGGAAGTCACTCTTGGTGTGTGTAAGTGTGGAGTATTTGATGTTAGTTTCCAATTGAACTATTTTGTTTACTCAACCCCACATGTTGATCACACCTTGGGTGTTGAGCATGCCAAAGCCAATGAGTCACATTATAATCATAATGCATTAAAGGCTTGGTGTGTTGGTTATGAGCTTAGAGATGATAGGGTTCATGATTCCTTAATCTTGCATGTTCCATGTCCTATTGATCTCTTTGCTTGTTATAGTAGTGAGTGTTTATCATTGTCGAGCCAAGAACTTGTTGTTTCCTTTGGAGACCTATTTTTTTTATTGGTATTGATATTTGGCTCTATCATAAAAGTGTGCTTTCCATAGCACTTGCACTCACTCTTGTTGAACTTGCCTACTCTTGTAGTGGGAAGTTTTGGTGTGTTCTTATTGGACTTAGGAATCATAGGAATTTTGATGGCTTGATCTTGCATATTCCCTACCCTATTGATCTCTTTGCATGTTCTTGTGTTGGATGCACTTTCTTTTTTAGTCAAGTGTTTGTTGTTTCCTTTGGGGACATGAGCCTTTTTATTAGTATTGATGCTTGGCTCTACCATAAAAGTGTATTTTCCACACTTGGTGCACTAACCTACTCTTGTAGTGGGAAGTTTTGTTTGTCTTGGTCTTTGGATGTAGGTCTTGATGGTTTGATTTCGAGGACGAAATCCTTTCAAGAAGGGGAGGATGATGCCGGGCAAATCGAGCCTAAGGCACTTACCATCAAGAGCCGGGATTGGAGGATGCAAAGGATGGGAAGCCAAGCGCTTTGGAAGATGTTTCGGATGGTTTCAGCACTAGGCCCCATACCTAAGGAGGAGGAGGGACGCCCAGCACAGTCAGGCGCCCCGCCTAGATCCAGGCGCTCCACCTAGCCAGGCCCACCGCCTAGATCCAGGCCCTCCGCCTAGCCAGGTCCTCCGCCTAGATCCAGGCCCTCCGCCAACCCAGAGACCTCCCATGCTCACTGCCTAACTTCCAGGTGCCCCGCCTAGCGTGCTGAGTGATTTTCGAACTTATATTGATATTTACTATTTTGCCCTACATGGCCTATTATGTGTAATCAACTTGTAGGGGCTTTTATGTCATTTCATTAGGAGTGTGGAACATTTTGAGATTGAAGAATAGAATTTAGAAGAGACTAGGTCCTTCTTGTTGAAGCTTGGCTTCATGTATCTCTTACTTGGAATCCATGGCGGATCGCCCTAGTGTGACCCCGTGAGTGGTTCAAGTCTCTTTCTCCCTTTGAATCAATCTACTTTGGTTAGTTTGATTCGTTCTTTCTTCTATTTCTGTTCTTCCCCATCCCTTAATTTCTTGGTTATCGTCTTTTTCTTTTGATTCCGCTGCTTGTTGTTGCTTCCGCTCGTTTACCCTGCATCACTACACATGGATTCAAAAGGGACAGGGAGAGAAGGAGTTTAGGAAATAGAACCCGGAAATGCAATTTAGCTTCTCATTTACAATACCTATGCCCTTCATTTCCAACCTCAAACATATATAGCAACTTGAACTGTCACTGTTGCACACTGTCGCACTTGGTGCACCTATGTAAGACACTAGAGGGGGGGGGGGTGAATAGTGTCCTAACCTGATTTTTTAAATCCTAAAACTTGCTTTTAACTTTCAGCGCCTAACTTACAAAGAACCAGGTTCCTTGCAAGTTTCACCCATCTCTGAAACTAAACAAATTGCGGAAATGTAAAGAACACAAAGATTTTTACGTGGAAAAATCCTTGCTCAAGGGATAAAAAACCACGACCCAAACTCTTGGGATTTAACTCTTCCACTAAAGGAAAACCCGAGCAAGTTTTAGACTACAACGTAATGTAATCAAGGAACTAGAACCCCCTAGTACCTAGAACCTTCACAGCCATACGTTAGCTGGTAATGTTACCTTTACTTAACCTTAAAAAGTAATCTCTACTTAATGCTTCTAACAAGCTCATAGATTACAACTCAATAGCCTATAACAAAGAAACTAAAACAACAGACTTAATTATGAAACTGCTCCTTCATAAGGTTCTGCTGCTCAGCCTTTGTTCTTGCACACAAAGCTTCTCACGATCTGATTGTACTTGATATGCTCTGTTGAGATGTCTTTTGTGCGTTATGATTCTGGCCAAATTAACTTGTATTTATAGCAGCTAGACTTAGCCGGATCCAACTAAGTTAAGTAATCGTTTTCCTCTTTGAAATCAGTTTTAAACAAGGTTACCCATATTTCTTTATTTAAAACCTAAGTTAATTTGCCTTAGCTTCCCAATCTATTTACGTTTAGGAACCACGTCCTTCTCAGCACCGCTTCTTGTTTCTTCTATTTTCGGTAGGATTGGAACTTTGACCCCAGCTGTTCTCTTCTTTCCTTCTTCAACTCTGACTAGATTAACTCGTTGAACAACTGGTCTTCTCACTTTGACTGTGAACCTTTTCGCGGTCCACTTAGCACCATGTCCTTTGTCATCTTCAAAACTTCTCGTTCAACAAATTCCCCCTTTTTGATGATGACAAACAATGTTGTCTCACCAAGGGTTTATACGCTCAAGAACCTGTAAAAATCAGACACTAACTACGAACCAGGGTAATAACAGTTAGGCAAAAATTAGGTCACAAACATATAATAAACTAACAACAACTAACTTCCCCCTTTTGGCATCATCGAAAAGTTTCACAGTTGTAAGAACCTACCCAACTTAAATTAAGTCTAGTCGAGTCTAGTGCCAAAGGCAGCAAGCTAAGCTTTTAAACGTCAGGAACCTGTTTCAGACAATAAACACTAGCAAGATAGGATATTTATATCAACAAAAAGTGCCAAACCGGTATAAAACATCCAAACATCAACCAAATATTACAAACCGAAATATAAGATTGTCTTAAAAAAGGCCAAATAAAAGAACCAGGAGGGGACTAGGGAAAGGAACTGGCTCAGAATTGGGGAATATCAGGGATGTTAAAGTTAGCAAGCAGCAAGGAGAGGCGACGCGAGTTTCCTTCTCTTTCGCGCTCCAGCTCTGCATCCAGCCTTGTGTTTTCAGCATTCATCCAGGCCAGCTCATCATTTTGCCTTTCAAGCTGCCTCCTGAACCCCTCAATTCTCCTGTCCATTCTATTGTTTCTTTTTTCATCTGCATCCTCCTCCACATGCTCTGGTTCATCAGCAGGTTCACCATCCAACACATAGTCACAGGATTTAAGAATATTCCTCCTGAACAAGTCATTGTGGTCCGGGTCAGTCCACTTACCAACAGGCATCCTAAAGAAATCAAATACCTTCCCTAGAAGAAACCCATAGACCAGCGCATGTTTGCCTAACCCCATATCAGCTACCCTACCTATGTGCTTGATCATCAATTCAGGCAGATTAATACGAACCTCTCGATCTAGCAGGTCCATATAGGTCATATCCAGAAAGTTGGCCTCACTCCTCCATTCAGACCTCTGCAGTAGGTTCTTCAGCAAAAATTCAAAGAGCAACTGGTAGAGGGGTTGCATTGCCTTCTTCTTAACTTGTGTAGCCCTTGCCAGTCTTGGTCTCCCTGTAAATTTCTGGGTCACCTCCAAAGCAGACACACCATCTCCTCTAGCCGGCCACGAGTTCCTCATGTACTCGTTGTAGCCCTGAGAGGGAACACCCAAAATCTCACCCAGTTCCACACTATCAAACTGGATCACCAGCCCCTGGACTATGGTTGTCACAATACCTTCACTCACTGTGCAATTGGAAAATTCTCGAACCTCTTGCTCCCTCAGCTGTCTAGCACGATCACTGAATAGGTTCAACCATCCCTGAGCTCTCAACTTAGCATAAAGCTGAGTCATTCCCTCTAGCTCAAGATCAGTAAGAATTTTACCCTTCACCAATGGCAACCCTCTAAAGTAGGCCACTCTCCTTTTCTTGTCTTCCTTGTCATCACCAATCACCTGCCTCAGGTTCTTCCACAATCCTCTCCTACGAACCTCAGGTTCCTCCACTATCCTCTCCTGCTGCTCTCTCACAGAACCTCGAATAGCAGGTCTCCTAGCATGACTCACTGTCTTTCTGCTGCTTTCTCCCATACCCTCTACATGTCCAGAACTTCCAATTTTGGAACTACCCACAAATTCTCCTCCCTTCACTAACCTTCTTTTCTTCACAGTTTGTTTTTGTTCCTGAATCACAGGCCTCTTTCCCAATCTCCTCTGTTCCTCCACCACCACAACATCAGTCTCACTGGAGGAACCTTCACTAGCTTGAGAAGTGGGATTGGCCTCAAGCAACACAGCATCTAAAGGTTCAGTAAAATTTACACCTTCTACATTCTCTTCCACATAATCATCAATATCTCTCAGATCTGCATCATCACCTGCCACAGAACTAGAGAACGAACCAGGTTCATTCTCAGGTTCTTTAGCAGGTTCAGCAGATTTCTCCTCTCCTTTGTCACTAGCAGTCTTTTCTACCATAGGAACTGTCTCAGGAACAGGTTCCTCAACAGTGTTCTTAGTTTCTTTAGCAACAACAACAACCTCTGTTTCAACGACCTTCTTAATATTTTCTACAACTACCTCCTCTTTTTCTCCTACTTTGTTCACAACAGGCTCTACTAAATCTACAGGCATAGAAGGTAAACTAGTATCGACGACTATAGTACCAGTAGGAGAACTAGGGTTTACCTTTTCAGTTTCTTGAATGATTTCTTGAGTCCTTTCAATGATCCCTTCCTCCGTACCAGTTTCTGGAACACTTTCTCCCTTACTAGTTGCTTCCTCCGACAACTTCTTCTGTCTCAGTTTTGCAAACTTCCTCGCCATAGCCACAGAACGACTTGCTGCTAGTTGCTTAGCCTTTTGATTTAGTTTGACATTTTGATTTTGGGAGAAGAGAATTGAGAATCGATTTTAGAACTGGTCGACATGTTTACAAAGTGTTGAGTCTCTTTCTTTTCCCTCATTTCTTTTCAAGGTCGGGTGTAGATTCGGGTGGTGACATCCCACTCACATCACTCATCACATCCTCTCCTTTTTCACTCGAGGAATGTCACCGGTCACTCCCTTACTCCTCTCAATCTTTTGTCTCTCAAATTCAGGTGAGTTGGGACGAGGCCCAAGAATACCGCCGGAGTAGGTGGACTCTTGACATCAACCCAGAATCTAGGACTTGGAGACTCATCACTTGAGCTCTCCTTCTTCTTTGTTGGTGAACCACTTAGCTTTGGAGCTTGTGGTTTTGGGTTCACCTTGTTGACATTTGTCAACTCTTTTCTTACACTAGTCCCACCATTTCTTGTGTTTGTAGGACTTCTTGATTGCACTCTTTCAATCATGGAATGAGGTTCTTGCTCCTTTCTCCTTTGCATAGACAAAGAAGGTGTACTAGGATGTATCTTAATCTTTGCCCGACAAGGTTCAAAGTCATAAGTCCTTTGTCCCTTGCTCACTTTATACACATCCTTCATGAGATTATACCGCACTCTCTTGTCTTGCAACCATGGTTTACCTAACCAAATACCAAAATACTCCATGGGATACACATCACACCAAACATATTCCTTGTAACTCCCATGAGATATGAGTACCTGAGCCTCGCTAGTAACACAAACACCATGACACTCATAAGGATGTTTCAATTTATAGCATGATATCTTTAGTCTATCAACCCAAGAGGTGTTAATATAATTAGCATTAGCTTCACTAATCTTGAGCAGGCATCCTCTATTACTATTCACCTCAAAAACGAACCTTACTTTCACACAAGTCTTGTATAGGATCACCCAAGTAAGGGCTTGGTAGTTCAAGAAAAGCATCACCATCAACTCGAGTCTCCCTTATCCCTCCTCTCCTAGCAATATCATTAGGATAACTTCCACTTCCCGTCACTCTTCCAACATTAGAAGTGTTGTTGAAAGTCGAGGAAGGGGTACCACTATGGAACCCATAAGTTCCCCCCGCCTTGGTTCCATAGGCCATAGCACCACTCCTACGACTACTACTAGAATAATACACTCCATTAGTAGTAAGAGCAACACCATTTCTCAATCCACCCTTCACATAGGAGTTAGAAGCATCAAGCCGGTTAGCACAAGTAGGATAGGAAAGCTTCTCCCTTCCCATGGAACAACCACCACCTCCTCCCATACTAATGGAAGGACTTCTACTACTCCCTTGTACACCACCAGCAACACCAAGATAAGATGCATATGAATAATTCTAATAATCAACTTCACCATCCGTTCTCTCTATGTCACTATCATCATGTTCAAATTCATCACAAGAAGAGTAAGTAGGTTCATCATACCTTGAAGCGTCACCATCTTCGTTTTCTTGACTAGAAGCATAAGACTCTTTGCATTCATCTTCGCAAGTCTCATAGTTTCTTCATCTTCCTAATCAACATAGTGATCCGCTTAATCATCATACGAGCCTTGGTTCCCCGAATCATCATAGCAATACCCATCATCATCATCATCATAGGAACCATAGTCTCCATCATCCCCACATAAGTCGTACCCTCCACTATCATCATCCGAAGCCATAGTTGTAACAATAAAGAGTAAAGGACCTCACAATTTCACTCCCTCACGTGTATCACTCAAAAGATGTCACTCAATTTTCTTTCCACTCATGTATACACTCAAGGTCATTGGCTTTTGTGACCACAATCTATTGTTCTCACCACTCAAGCCTTTTACCACTCAAGATCTTCTTGTTCTCTTAGTAACCACAATGGCAAGATCAACAACTAGTGCTCCCAAGTAATGGTTCGGAATGGAGTTTATGTGACTTGATATGCAGAAGCTATTTGTAGTGCCGACTTGAGGCCAAAGAAGTTCTACGACTTTAAGTAAATCTCCAAGACACAGAATACCCTAAAAACTCAAAGATTAGTGTTAATAAAGTAGGACAAATACCCTAGAAACACTAACCAAGAAGTACGGAAGCGAAACAAACACCAAAAACCAAGAAAATAAGCTGCCCGAAACAAGCAGTGAACTAGGCGGGGGGTCCTAGGTGCTAGGCGGGGAGCCTGAAATAAAGGCAGTCAGGCGGGGCGCCCTGCCAATTTCAGCAGAATAGGCAGTGAACAATTCAGGCGGGGCGCCTAGTCTTTGGGCAGGGCGCCTAGCTCTGGAACAGCTCCAACTCGTTCCAAACTTGTTCCAATTCAATTTTCAATCCACCAATCCGATGTTTTCAACTTGCTTTCACAATCTAATTATACCCAAAGTGTCTTTTGATCTTTTCCAACAAACCCCAATAAATTTTACACCCAAACAATCAATCAAATCCAAGATTCAATGTCATGAAACTCAAGAACCAAAGAGGTTTTTCAAGGGTTTTAAGAGTTGGAATTCAAATCTTCAAAAATCTGTAATACAACTTCAAATCATGTGATTTAGGTATCAAAACGATGGGTTTTCAACAAGGATCATTCTCCAATAACACCGATATCAAGATTCAATCACATCAACAAGATACGCCAATTTTTGGATTTTCAACTTTTTCAATTTTTTTTTTGTTTTTCTTCTTTTCTCCAAGAACAATAACAACAAGAACACTAAAGTAAAGATACGATGAACAAGGAACGTGGATTCGTAAGAATGAAACTTGAGCCTTGCTCTGATACCAAACTGATGTAGGGTAAACGAGCAGAAGCAACAACAAGTAGCGGAAGCAAAAGATAAACACGATAACCAAGAAATTAAGGGATGGGGAAGAACAGAAATAGAAGAAAGAACGAATCAAACTAACCAAAGTAGATTGATTCAAAGGGAGAAAGAGACTTGAACCACTCACGGGGTCACACTAGCGCGATCCGCCATGGATTCCAAGTAAGAGATACATGAAGCCAAGCTTCAACAAGAAGGACCTAGTCTCTTCTAAATTCTATTCTTCAATCTCAAAATCTAGCTAATAAAATAAAATGACTAAGTGTGGTATTCATAGATGTTCCACCTCCTAATGAAATGACATAAAAGCCCCTACAAGTTGATTACACATAATAGGCCACGTAGGGCAAAATAGTAAATATCAACATAAGTTCGAAAATCACTCAGAGAGCTAGGCGGGGTGCCTAGGGTCAGGCGGGGCGCCTGGAAGTTAGGCAGTGAGCATGGGAGGTCTCTGGCTAGGCGGAGGGCCTGGATCTAGGCGGAGGGCCTGGCTAGGCGGAGGGCCTGGATCTAGGCAGGTGGGCCTGGCTAGGCGGAAGGCTTAGATCTAGGCGGAGGGCCTGGTCTCTGCTTGTGCCAGGCGGAGCGCCTGAGGCACTAGGCAGGGCGCCTGACTGTGCTGGGCGTCCCTCCTCCTCCTTAGGCATGGGGCCTAGTGCTGAAACCATCCGAAACATCTTCCAAAGCTCTTGGCTTCCCATCCTTTGCATCCTCCAATCCCGGCTCTTGATGGTAAGTGCCTTAGACTCGATTTGCCCTGCATTATATAGGATCCTTGAAAACCATACTAGGATTTTCATAGGATAGAATTTTGTAGAATAGATTTCTTGTACATGTTTAGAATTATTTTGCTGAATCATTTGTTCCCGTTTCCTTGGGACCTACCAGTTAATTTAGGAAAATTACGACTCTTTGTTAATTAATGAGTGCAACAAAATAGAAGTGACAATTGAAAGTTATCTTAATTCATTTAACTATTTTATTTATTTATTTAATTATTCATTTATATAATTGATTATTTAATTATTTATTTATAATTTAATTAATTAATTAATCTAATTATTTATTTACATTTATTTATTTACTTAATTTATTAATTATTTATATTTAATTATTCATTTAATGAATTAATTATCCAATTGACTCTTATTTATTTTATCTATTGATATATTATTTACTTCATAAATTATATACCTCTTCAAATTTATTTATTATCTATTTTTATAATCATTCAAATTAGCTAATTATCCTTATCTATTTTATTCATTATATATATTCATATACTTTATCTAGATTCTAAAAATGTCTAAGTTATTTTATAAACTTGTTAAAACCGCCGGATAAAGGCGGATTTTCGAAAGTGCTCCAATAATAAGGACACTTACCTTAGAATCTCTCAAAGTTTTCTCTTATAAAAGGGAGAATAAATGCACTCATTAATTAACTCTTAATTTCTAATCATCCTAAATTAGGTGACGACTCCAAAGTAAATTCTTTGGAGTCTCCATAATGTTGAACAACTTATACCCAAAATTTATCTTTAAATTGGTAACTTTTTTATGGTTCAACAACATGGCGATGAGGAATAAGCAAATGGTTCTAACCATAAGGTTTTCATGAATTTGCCTTGTTTATGTGATTTAATTGAATATGTGTTTAGATTGTATGCCGAAACTAGTATGCGTAAATTGATTGTATGTATGTATGAAGCATGTCTTTATTTATGCATCAAGTCCGCAGTCTGCTCATGTTTCTAGAAATCTGTTAATTCTTTTCACCTCCTCGATTTCATAACAGGGCACGCGCATAACGTGTAGATATGCAGGAAAGGCATTGCCCTTCCTCACTCTTTGAATTTCGTTCGCGTCACCAAAGTTACTCCGGGATAATGGATGCTATACCTGGTCTTGACATTGGCCGGTTTTATCGATTTCATGTGGCCAGTTTCTATCCCGCATAGGTTGAATTAGCCTCAACCGTTAACCTACTCTTAGAATGAGATTTTAGGACATTGCATGCATATACACCTTAGTTTGGACTTGGTCCTCGGCACCCCTTACAGGAATTAAGAATCTACCCTTCTGTCGACAGGGTTGTCAAACCCAACGACGTTGCATACTGTGTGATCGTGTATATGCTATAACGAACGTCAAGCCATTTGCCATGTCAAATTTGAGAAACTTCATATTGTGTCTTTTGTTGTTATGTAGATATGGATTTAGATCGCCTCTTCGCAGATTTCAGAGACATTCAGATGATCACTTCCACTCCACACATTCTTGGAGAACGGTGGGATAACATTAGGATGGAGCATGGTTTTGAGATTGTACGGATGAACGGGAATTTGGTTTCGTTGATGTACATCCAAGGTCATAAGGGCCTCATTAGGACTTTAATGCAGTTTTGGGACTGTGAGCGGGGTGTTTTCCATTTTTCTGACTTTGAACTTTGTCCAACTCTAGAGGAAATTGCTTGCTTTAGGAGTTTAATTATCGAGAATCGTGAGGTGATCGTACCTAGGCCCAAATGTTGGAAGAAGTTCTGTAGAATGTTAGAGCTTAAGTACACTGCACCCTTGGTGGCTAAAAGCCGGGAGTGGGTGTCGCTGAAATATCTGTTTGAGCATTTCAGAAGAAAGGGATCTTATGATCGCCATATAAGAGAGTTCAAATTCAACAAGGAAAAATAGGAGAGTCTTAGGTATCAGGTTTTTGTGTTGGTATTACTTGGCACTTTGGTTCTTCCTTCTGGCTATGGCAAGATTGATATCTGGCTTAGCAGTGTGGTAATGATCTGTGTTTGAAGGTGTGAACGGGTCGCAAACTACTCTAGTACCCATGATTCTTGCTGATATCTTGTTTTCTTTGGCTGAGTGTGCTAAGTTGGAGAAGGATCAATTTTCGGGTTGAAGCCTTCTTTTGCAATTGTGGGCTGATGAACATTTCTATCGCCGAGGATCATTTGTATGATCTAAATCACCAAAACCAAAATAGGATTGCCACCCATCAGCATGTTGATACCCAATTTTGTCCCTCCTATTTCAATAGCCATTCTTCAGACAAAATTGCACTGACAACCATACAATTATATTCACCTTAACACCTTTCAAAATCATCATTCCACAAAGCATGGCAATTAGGCAATTTTTGAAGACATCGTCGCAAACTACGGCTATTTTACAAAATGTGCACATTTAACTACATATTTCGCAACTACCGTCATTTTGAAAAAATTGCCCAAGATTATTTTTAAAACTCACAATGATATTTTATACACCCCTCCAATTGATTCTAGCATTTTTAAAATTAATTTCACAATTTTTCAAAATTTTATACGCATTTTATAGACATTTATACATAGTTTATATATATTTTATACACCAAATATACACTCAACATACACAATACCACATGTACCCACGTCAGCTCCACGTGGGCATACGTGGCTAAATCCTGGCCCTTCATTTGTTTCATTCGATGGCCGAAACACCATTTTCCTTTTTAATTACACGCCCTACCCCGAAACCCTATTCCCTCTTTTCATTTTCCCATGACTCTGCACCGCCCCTCACCTCTCCACTCTCTGTCGTGAAAACCTAATGGCGCCACTGTTCTCGCTGCTTTCCGGTCAATTTCACTAGCCAAATCCAAAACAAACGACACCATTGTATTCTCTCGTGGTCCGCAACAAAACCCACCCTTAATTTCCAAAAAGGACAAAGGTCAAATCTAACCCTAATCGTGACCTCTGTCTCCATCACAAGGAAAAGATATTCCGGCGCTCCTTCCTTCAAAACGTGACCTTTGCCAATAAAGGAAGGAGAGAAATCCCTCTCTGATGTGTTAAATGGGTAATCTCTAATTCCTTTAATTGATTGTTTGAACTTATATGATAACATGCCTGAATTTTCCTATTCTTTCCTATGTTAACATGATTAGCAGTCATCTAATGAGTAACTAGAGTGAAAATTTATGAAATTATTAGTCCATTGCATTAAAGTTTGAATACTGGTTAAGGCCTGAGCTTGTTGCGAGCATAACTTGTGTCCTGAACCACTTGTGCTAGCCAACAAATTTAAACCTAGGGCAGTATCATGAGTTGTCTATACTCGTTCATGATTGTTGTAATGTATTTGTCCCTTTACTGTGCCTAGGTGCATGATTCTCGTTACATTGCTTGAAACATGAGTTTTGTGGCCTGTTTTACATGCTGAGAAAATTAGAATTGTTTCAAATAGAACCCATGATTGATATTTGAAGGGAAGTAGTTCTTTTGATTGGTCCTACATCAATTAGGATCATCTTTGAAATCTGTTAACTGATTCTTAAGCCAAAGATGTGTATATGTGATCTAATGTTTGAACCTAGACACTGTTGAAGTTAAAGGGAGAGAAGTATAATTGATTGTGATTCTATTTTCCTTAATTCTATGGGGGCTGATTATTCTATTTTTGGAAGAGACACTTAAGGGTGTCTTCCTTATTCTTGGAATAAATATTGCCCTGCCTTTTATTTATTACCCGTTTGAATTAAAATTCCACTCCTCACAGCTATATAAACCAGTCCTCTCTTTTTAATTCTAGACACACTTCACAAGCATACACTTATCACACAAAAGAAAGCTGAAAAGCAAAGGCAACACAGTGGTTTCATCTCTGGAATATCCTCTCACTCTTTCTGGATATTCATCTGGAAAAAAACTTGACATTACATGCATTACCATTGTCTTCCTGTTCTTAATTTGATTTGAAGGTAAATAAACATGGCTCTCACCCCTACTTGTTCTCATATCTGACTGTCTATGCTTAAGACTTCCCTATGTGACTTCTACTTCTATCTGTATCTGTTTGGGGCTCTATACTTGCCCCTTGGCTAACCTTTTTTGTAGCATATATGTGGATAGCTTTAAGGCTATACCAAGGTTTAGTTCACAGGTGTTTCAGCTATTGGAAAGAGCCTGACAAAGGCTCTCATTATCAATGAAAATCAGGCTTATACAAGCCCTACTTGAAGTGCATACATGGAAATTTCTCTTGTCCTTCTCCTTCCCCTTTTAGTTTTCCCTTTGTGTTTGTATTTGTAGGGCCTTCCCTGTCTGTATTGGATCACTTTAAAATAGGTTACACAGTTATGAACTGTGTATTTGGCTACATAGGGGTCATCTCTAACCTTTCTCCCATTTATGTGCTTGCATCATGAGCTTGGAAACTAGATTTTGCATGATCGATTGGTGAACTTGTTAATTGAACATGTAATAGTAGTTTTGCATGAAGTCTTGAATCGTTTAGGCGTTTGAGTTGAGAAAATTGACTGATTTTATGAAACAGGGGCTATTTATGTAATAGTTAAAATTTGGACCATTTATGCAAAAACTAAGGTTGCCCCTTTTTGCATAAGTAATACAAGCCCAAAATAATTTTTAAAACGTGGACCCTTATGTGTTAAACTTATTTTTAACCAACTTTAATCTCTCGTACACTAATCTAATAGTGTATAGGGGAGTATAAGTTTGGCATCGACTATACAAACCAATATATATATATATATATATATATATATATATATATATATATATATATATATATATATATATGTGTGTGTGTGTGTGTGTGTGTGTGTGTGTGTGTGTGTGTGTGTCACTTAATCAGGTATTGCATGCTTATACATATCTATATCGATGTGCGAAGCCCTTTATGTGCATTTGTGTATTTTGTGAACCCCGATTTAAAAAACAGCCCCATACGTATGTCTTTTAAAACTGACCCCAAAAGCGAATAGCCATTAAGGTTAGGGCTCGACAATTAATGTCAAGTCACACCTACCCGGAATGGCTAATATTTTCTTACGAAAACAACCACAATTTGGTTATGTGCCAGAAATCAAAACTATTTTTCAAAATCTGTCCATTTGTGCAAACTGGCCCATATACATAATTTGCATAGATAAACTGTTTTAAATACTTTTTTACAAGTTCGACCTAATATTTCAATGTCTTACAAAACGTACGACTAAAT
Source organism: Petunia x hybrida (assembly GCA_037355625.1). Taxonomy (NCBI): domain Eukaryota; kingdom Viridiplantae; phylum Streptophyta; class Magnoliopsida; order Solanales; family Solanaceae; genus Petunia; species Petunia x hybrida. Next base: position 1,047,336 of record JBBBVM010000068.1, read on the forward strand.
GTACGAGTAGGCATAGGGCTTAGGCCATTTCTGCAAATTTTAAAAGCCCAATACCATACCTTTGCTGCCCACATACACTGTTTTGCATAAATAGACTCGATTTCTTGACTGATTATGATTTTAACCTTCATGTTTGGTAATACAATTTATAGACATAATTAATATTTATCTATGACCTGTTAGACATCACAAAAGTAATAGCTCGAGCGGGAACAACTTTTTGTGGGACTTTGGGAAGTGCCTAACACCTTCTTCCCCGAGTCACTTTGATTTCTTACCCTCGAATCTCTGGAAATGTACGTTTAATGAACAGGACTCGACTTTAGACATTTAGGTGGCCTAATACACCTTAGAAAACTTATATTAGGTGGCGACTCCAATTTCAAACTCAATCGAGTTACCAAGTCAAATTCGAGCCTTGACTCGCTCCGAGTTAGGTAAAAAGGTGGGTACGACATTGACTAGAAGTGATCTTACTTTAAGCGAGTAGTTTACACTACTTTTGTAGCGAAAGGTGAGTGTATCACTTCAACTTAAGTTGTGCTAAGGCTATGAATATTCTTATTGTAGATGGATCTGAATGTAAAACTAACTAAGTGGAATAGTAGTCTTATTGATAAAATGGAGCGTGGAGCAAATTAAAATTTAACAACGACGGGACTGAGTGCTCGTTAGAGGTAATGATGGAAAAAAGAAAAAGAAAGGAGAAAATACATGTCTCAATTATATTGGTCTAGTTGACCTTTCAAGAGTCGTACTTTTTAAGCCAAGAGATGTTCCAGTTGTTAGGAATGGTTGTTCCTTCAACGTCTTCGGATGCTTTCATCTTTCTGATAGTACTGTTGCATGCTTGGCCAAGAACTGGCTTTTGGGAGGTTCGGAGGTGCTCTTCGAGGATCCCTCACCGGCTGTGCTGGACTCGGGTGCGTAACCTAAGGGCCGTTAACCACCCGATGATACATCTCCCTATTAATTAAGCAGTAACGAACACCTGCCTTCGCAACTGTCTGCTTTTTGCCTTGTTTCTAGGGATTGTTCCTTTGTCCAAGTACTCAATTAATGATTGTCGCCATTCTGGAGCGGATCTTGTGTTTGGAACTTCAGGGTTCATCAAGTTCGCGAGGTTAGTGCAATCACTATTAGCCGGTCACCTCAGTTGATGCTTGTATCCTCAGCCGGTGCGTCGGCTTCTGTGCATTCCTTCCGATAGATAAACTTTCATTGGTGAAAGTGTTTCAGAAGTGCTCTCATTTTTGCTAGCCACTCCGGCATGCAGATACCTTCAATTGTGAAGATTTCATTTATTCGATTGACTACCAGCCAGGAGCCACTATAGATACTGATCTCCCTAGCCTCCAATAGGCAGGCTAAATCAAGTGCTTGAATTACGTTCATATTCTGCTTCATCATTAGTGATCGACGGACAACTGACGGCCTTCCGGAAGGTATTCTTAGTTGGGGATTTTATCACAAAACCGAGACTGGCTCCCTTGATGTTCGAAGCCCTATCAATGTGGATCACCCATTCTCAGGGGGTAACATCTCAATCATCTTATACTCAACTTCAACATTTGGAATCATATCGGCAGTGAAGTCAGCAACAAAGTCTACATGCACTTATGACTTGATAGTCGTGCGCGGCTGACAGATGATTTCGTATTCTCAAAACTCTACGACCCATTTTTCTAGCTTACCCGAGAGTTCGGGTTGTGCATGAATAGTCCGTAGCGGGAAGGAGGACACCGCGATGACTGTGTGACTCTGAAAATACGGTCGAATCTTCCTTGCCGCCATTACTAGCGTAAGTGCTAGCCTTTTCAAATACTGCTAGCGTGTCTCAGCATCCAGGAGGGACCTACTGACATAGTATATGGGAGATTGCACTCCTTTCTATTCTTGCACAAGCACTGTGCTAACAACAACTTCAAACACCACGAGATATAACAACAACCGCTCACCTTGCGTGGCTTAGTCAACAGCGGGGGATTCAAAAGATACTACTTCAGATCTCGGAGCGCTTGGCTTCATTGCTCCGTCCACTCAAAAAGTTTATTCTTCTTCAAGCCGTTAACGAACTGGCGGCATCTCTCTGAATATCGGGGAGGTGAACTGGCTGAGTACGGCTATCCATCCATTAATCCTTTTCACCTCCACTTCGCTCTTCAGCACTTCTAGTATGGCTTCGATTGCTTCGATCTTGGCAGGGTTCGATTTTATCCCTCTATTAGAGATGATGAACCTAAGAAACATCCCCGATGATACGCAAAAAGTGCACTTTTCTGGGTTGAGCTTCATACCATATTTGTCCAGGATGTCAAATGCTATTTCCAAATGCCTGACGTGATATTTGGCGAATTCTGACTTGACCAACATGTTGCCAAAGTAAACCTCCATGATTTTGTCGATATGATCTTTGAAAATTAGGTTCACCAATCTCTAGTAAGTCGCTTCTACAGTTCTTTAGACTAAAAGGCATCACTCGGCAATAGTAAGTCCCCCTATCCGTGATGAAAAAGATTTTCTCTTGATCATCCTGGTTCATGAGGATCTGATTGTGGCCTACCATTGAATCAATGAGTTGATCGATGTTGGGCATTGGAAAAGAGTCCTTAGGGCATGCTTTATTCAGGTCCATGAAGTTGATACACATTTTCCATTTACCATTTTTCTTATAGACGACTACAATGCTTGACAACCAGCCGGGGTATTGGACCTCGCGATTGGATCAGTTGTTCAACAGTTTCTCAACCTCTTCATGGATTGTCATCCCCCTTTCTCAGTTGATCGGCCTCTTCTTTTGCTTGACCGGCTTGAAATTAGGGTGGACGTTTAGATTGTGCGTTATAACGCTAGTAGAAATTTTGGGCATGTCGGTATGTGTCCAAGCGAAAAAGACTGACCAAGCACGTAGGAAGTTGGCGAACTCTTGCTTCGCTTCAGCCGAGAGTTTGGCCCCCATGTAGAATTTCTTGTTCGGAGACCTCTTGTCGAAGATCACTGGATCGAGGTTGTCAACAGTAGCTTTAGTGACCTTTTCCTCATCGTTTGAGTCCTCGGGTGCAACGGCTGGCTCTCGGGGTCTGATTCCCTCACATCCCTCAGACTCAAACGGTATGTTGACAACTAGGCATGGCCCAACAAGTTTGTCCAACACCTTTCATTGATTCTTTGCCTCCTTCTTTACTACACACATGACGACGGCCACGTAGTAGCTTCTAGACTGCTTCTGCTCCCCTCGAATCTCTTTTACTCCCCACAGAGTAGGGTATTTGAGGACTTGATGAGGTGTAGATGACATTGAGCATACTTCGTGAATCTAGGGCCTCCCCAAGATGATGTTATACGAGAGGTCGCGTGTCATCACCTGGAAGGATGTTACTTTCGTTACCCAAGGAATGAGGACAGGCAGGAGCAACCCACCCATAGATGTCTCGCTAGAGCTGTTGAAGCTAGTTATCATATATGGACTAGGGATTATCAGGTGTTGTACTTCCATCTAACGGACGACCTCCCAGTGGATAATATTTATTGCACTGCCTGGATCTATCAGCATATGTTTGACCTGAGGGTCACATATCCTGAGGGTAATAATCAAGGAGTCATGGTATGGGTAGAAGGCCTGTTGTCTATCATTGTCATCAAATTCGATCGTACTGATCCGGGGCTTTTTGGTCACCTTCTTATGGGATTCGCAGACCATGATAGTTCTGGCTCTGAGTGTTGACCCTAGGTCCCCCGAAGATTGTGTTTACGAGCTGTGGGGTCCCTTGGCCTATGTTTGCTGTTTCGAGGAGGTTACTATAGGGCACAGATCCTCGGCGAGATGCTGGCCTCAATAGTAAACCGTAAAAGTCGCTTCCTGGGATCCGGTCATAGTTTCAGCCATGTTGGCTGAGTTATGAGCAGGATGTTGGACCATGATGGCGGCATTCGGTGGGACATCATTATCGTTGTCTGATATGACTGCGCTTTTCTTTTGTAGAAACCTTCAATTGCCTGGGCCACACGGTGGGTGCCAAAACTTTTTATGCCCAAAATTGGTCGTATAGGCTTTACAATTAAATTTATAAAAGAGTCACAAGCAATACGATAAATACGCAGGAATGTAAATAAAAACTTAGAGAAAAGTAATAAGGAAGAAAGAAGATGAAAGAAGTCAGTGGTAAGCAGGTAATTAGTAACATTCAAACTAGTCTTGAGGCTGAACTTAAGAAGAAAAAGGAGATTCTACATCAGGAAACTGAGAAGAACTGGGTGCTTCAAGAAAAGTTTGAAAAAGCTAATTATGAACTCACAAGGCTCACTAAATGGAATAAGTCCTCTAAGGCCATGAATTGGGTTTTGGAAAACCAAAACAAAGGTAATAAGGGCTTAGGGTGCAAGAAACCAACAACAACAACAACAAAGCTAGTGTTATCCCACGTGCAAGGTCTAGGGAGGGTGAGATGTACGCATACCTTACCCCACCAAAGTGGAGAGGCTGTTTTTGATAGGCCCTCTGCTAAGGAGAAAATCTTAGTAAACATGTATAAAAGGAAGTAACAAGATGAAAACACAATGATAAAGCAGATACTGACATAACACTAAAGGTACCTACGAGAACAAACTATCAAAGCAATAAAGGCAAAGAATAAGACAAGGATATAAAATATATAGAAATCATACTAATGCCAATACAAAAAAAATCTCTCGACTATTATCTAATCTTCTACCCTAATCCTTGACCTTCATGGTTTCCTATCTAGGGTTATTTCCTCGAAGATCTGGAGTCTAATTACCTTGCCCTAATTCTTCTTTGGTTTACTTTTGCCTTTTCAAAGAATCAACAACGCCAACCCCTCACACCTCTTCACTGGGGCATCTGTGCTCCTCTTCACATGTCTGAATTATCATAGCCTCACTTCGTGCATATTATCCACTACTGATGCCACTCCCACCTTATCATGAATGACCTAATTTCGAACCTTATCCATCCTGGCATGCCCATACATCCGTCTCAGCATCCTCATCTCTGCTACACTCATTTTCTAAATATGTGTGTTCTTGACGGGCTAACACTCTACCCCTATACAACAATGCTGGTCTAACGACCACTCTATAGAACATACCTTTAAGTCTAGGTGTCACTCTCTTATCACATAGGACCTCAGAAGCGGGCCTCTACTTCATCCGCCCTGCCCCTATCCGATGTGTGACATCCTCATCAATCTCTCCATTACTTTGGATGATTTAGCCAAGATACTTGAAGCTTTCTTTTTTTGGGAATAACTTTTGTATCAAGCATCACCTCCACCTCAGACTCATGAGATGCATCACTAAATTTACACTCCATGTACTCTATTTTTGTCCTGCTTATTTTGAAGCCTTTAGACTCCAGAGATGTCTCCAAACCTCCAGCTTAGAATTAACTCCATTGGGAGTCTCGTCCACCAAAACAATATCATCTACGAATAGCATACACTATGGTACCCCACCTTGAATACTTTTTGTTAATTCATCCATCCCTAGAGCAAGCACTAACAGACTAAGCACTGACCCCAACCCCATCTCGACTAGGAAGTGATTTGCCTCTCCTCCTACTATTCTCAGCTGGGGGCTTGGCTCCATCATACATATCTTTAATTGCTCTGATGCATGCCACATGTACACCTTTAGCTTCCAAGCATCTCCACAGAACCTCCCTCAGGACTCTTTCATAAGCCTTCTCTAGATCAATGAACGCCATATGTAAGTCCCTTTTCTAGATCAATGAACACCATATGAAAGTCCCTTTTCTTAGGGTACAAGAAACCACTGCGTCCTTACAATCCTAGAAGCAAATATGTAGGACTCCGATGTAACATGCTTTACACATTATGTGGTAATACTGGGCACTATAAAGAAAATTGCATGGCTGTTAGAAGGGTAGTATCAAAAACTAAAAAATTTGCTTTGTCTGGCTGGGCTAAAAAGGATTTAATTCATCCATTCTTTCATAAGAAGTGACCCACGTTTGTCTGGGTTCCTAAGACATACCCTTGAATTATTTTGCAGGCTGTAATAGGAGTGAACAACTCAAGTTGGATTCTTGATAGTGGTTGTTCAAGGCACAATGACAGGAGATAGAAGAAACTTTCTCTCATTCGCAACATTTCAAGGGGGTAGTATAGCTTTTGGAGGAGGTAAGAGTTGTCAAATAATTGGCATTAGAACGGTTGGGAGATCACTGGATCATGCTGAGACAAAACCTGCTAAGCATCTCCCAATTGTGTGAGAGAGGAAATCAAGTTAGCTTCTCATCTGTAGGATGTATTGTAAAGAACCTATAGAGTGGAAAAGTTGTTATGGAATGAAAAAGGGTGAACACCATGTACAAGGCTTTACTAGGATCCCTTCCTAAAATAATTTGACTTGTTTGATTGTTCAGGAAAGTGATTCATAGCTATGGCACAAGCGGTTGGGACATGCTAGCTTGTCACAGTTAAACAGGTTAACATCAAGGGACCTTGTTCGTATGTTGCCTACCAAGAAATTCAAGGATATTAAGATGTGTGATGCGTGTGTTAGGGGGAAGCATGTGAGGTCTTCATTCAAGTTGAAGAAAGTAGTTAGCACTACCAAAACACTTGAACTAGTGCACATGGACCTGTGTGGCCCAATGAGAGTAAGGAGCAGAGGAGGAAAGATATACATGCTGGTAATAGTTGATGATTACTCCAGATACACATGGACCCTGTTTCTTACATCAAAGGATGAGGCTCTTGAATAATTTATAGATTGGGCTAGTATCGTGTAGAAAAAGTCTTGAACTTGTAAGCATCGCGTCTGATTATGGTACTGAGTTTGAAAATGCAAGGTTTGCTGAATATTGCTTGGAGAATAGCGTAGATCACAATTTCACTGTACCCAGAATCCCACAACAAAATGGGATAGTCGAAAGGTAGAATAGATCCTTGGAAGATATTGCAAGAACTATGCTGCTGTCTAGTGGATTGGCGAAGAACTTTTGTGTTGAAGCAGTGAATACACCCTATTACTTGCTGAACAGGTGCTCCATCAGAACAATTCTTGAGAAGACGCCTTATGAGCTGCTCAGAAGAAGGAAACCAAACAATGCTCACCTAAGGCCTTTTGTGTGCAAGTTTTTTGTACACAATAATGGCAAAGAACCTCTTGGAAAATTGGATGCAAAGAGTAATGAAGAGATATTTCTAGGATATGCTACGCACAACAAAGCTTAGTGTTCAACAAAAGAACTCAGAGCATTGAAGAAAGTGTTCATGTGGTATTTGATGAATCAGAGATGATGACAAAGAGTCAATATGTCAGGGGGGACAACTGATCAAGAAGATGAAAATGATGATGAAGCAGGTCCTTCGCAAGGTTCTTCACAGCAGATACAAATGAAGATGAAGCTGGTCCTTCGCAAGGTTCTTCACAACAGATACAACAAAAGCCTTGGGAGCATCAAAGTTCTCATCCATTGGAAAATGTTATGTCTGATTTGAATACTGGTATTATGACAAGATCTACTTTGAAGAAAGAGCTTTTGATATAAACATTTAAATTTAAAAGAACTTTGGCTATACTTTATTGTATATGGAATTGAAAGATTCATCAAGTTGGATAATATATATAGTGCTTTGAGAATAAATTAGCTATAAGTAATGTTGTAGCTAAACAACTTAAAATATCTTATTTCGTAAATTGATTTGAATGAAATAAATTATTTGTAAATATCCATTTTGTAAACTTTGATTCTATTTCACTAACACAAGTGATTTTTATCTAGTTTTACTGCCCCGCACGTGGCTACTCCCTTAGTCAGCCAATGCATTAAATCTAGATGGAGTGAGCCATGGCCATCCTGGGGTAGGGTACCCTTCCCCGTAAAGCTGTCCATGTTTGACGATTTTCAGGGTAATAACTATGTTTTATTTTTTAATAATTTAGTTAAATGTCACTTTTTTAAAAATCTAATATTTTTAATTATTTCAGACAAAGCGTAAGTGGCATCCTGCCTTTGATAGCGTTGCCCGAAACAATTTCCTTAGAAAATACACAGATATAGTAAAAGGTAACCTGTATGATTGTCGGGCCAAAGGAAAGAAGCCCGAGTAGATATACGATCACGTTTGGCTAAAATATCTGGAATATTGAGATAGTGATGAATTTAAGAAGAGGAGCACCCAAAGAAAAGCCGCACGAGCCTCCGAAAAGGGTGGATCGCTACACACCAGGGGTTCGGTTAGCGCAGTGACTCAGCGGATGCTATTGGTAACTTGTTAATTATTATATGTATTGTTTTATGTAACTCACATTAATTTTCTATCTAACTTGTCATTTTTTAATTTTATAGGAAAAGGAAGAAGGGCAGCCAGTACGTGTGCCTGAAATCTTTAAGAAGAGGCATATATACAGAAACAAAAAAAGGAAAAGAAGTGTGGGTCGAGGACCGCGCTAGAGAGCTATATTTAAGTTATTAAATTCAATCTTTTAAAGTCATTAAATCCGTCAATATTTGTAAATCTAATTCTTGTAATTTAGAAGCTATGGCTAGAAAGGATGGCGAGTCAGGCATCCGAGTGTGGTAGCAGTACCCCAGCTCAAATGACACTAGAGTAGGAAACCGCACTATGGTTGGAGGTGAATGGTGGAGTAAAGAAGGGAAGTGCTTACGGCCTTGGATCGCAGTATGCCTCGGAACGTCTAAATCCAGGTTTGTTTGGCACTTACACTCCTCCTGCTAGTTCAATTAATCCCTCGGTGGAAGCCTCTTTGCGCAATGAAATCGAAGAGCTTAAGAGAAAGAGTGAAGAAGATCGTTTGCTCAATGAGGAAAATATGAGAGTCATGCGGTAAATGATGCAGAACATTGTGTGTGGTAGTGCGGACAAGGGAAAGAAGGGCAAAGGCAAGGGCAAGAGCATGATCAAGAGCAAGAGCCGGCAGGAAAGGCAAGAGCAAACATCAATGCAGCTCGTCGTCTGAGTCTGGTTTTGAGTCTAGTTTTGAGGCAACGGAGTAGTAATAATGGATTGTTGATGTTTTAGACATGTTTTAGACTTGTGGTTGGTTTTTGATAAACTTGTTAGACTTGTTGTTGTTAAGTTTAACTTGTTTGAATCGCTATGAATTATTGATGTTATGTAAATTGTTAAAGTTTTAGTTTAAAGGCAATAAGCCTTGTTTAGAAAAAAATTAAGGCTTGTAGAAGCCTAATCTTCTTCTGGGTGCTGTTTTTACTGTTTTTTACAGGTGGTGTAGCTCTAATTGCAGGTTTTTTATTTCAGGTTTTACCCAGATTTCCGACCGAATCGGTCCGATATCTAGGTATTTTTTGGCCTAGAAATTGCAATTTCCGACCGCCGCGGTCGCCCAGTTCAAAAACATTTTCTCATATTTTTGCAACCTCCCACTACTTCGGTCACCTGCTTCATTATATTTTATTCTAGAAATTACACTAGGCGACCGGTATCCGACCGAATTTCTGTCGGAACGTCGGACCGAGTCGGTCGGACACCTTTGTGCGACCACCCTCTAGCCGACCGCCTCGTTTGGTCGGACAACTGATCGGCTAGCCGACCGTTGTCCGACCGTATGGGCGGTCGGAAAAGTCCTGATTTCTAGTAGTGAACAATTATAAGGGCATCAAACTAATAAGCCACACCATGAAACGTCTGGTAGAGGGTGGTTAAGAAGAGGATCAGGAGGGATGTGTCAATTTCTAAGAACCAATTCGGGTTCATTCCTGGATGATCGACTATGGAAGCCATCCATTTTCTGAGAAAGTTTATTAAGCAGTATAGGGATAAGAGAAGGGATATATATATGGTGTTCATTGACCTAGAGAAGGCCTATGACAAAGTTCCAAGGGAGGTTTTGTGGAGATGCGTGGAATCGAAGGGTGTGCCAGTTGCATATATCAGAGCAATTAAAGATATGTACGATGGAGCAAACACACACGTGAGGACAGTTGGAGGTGACTCTGACCACTTCCCAGTCGAGATGGGATTGCATCGGGGTCAGCTCTTAGTCCATTCTTGTTTGCTCTGTTGATGGAAGAATTGACACAGAGCATTCAAGGGGAGGTTCCGTGGTATATGTTATTTGCCGACGATATAGTTTTGGTTGATGAGACCTGCGGTGGGGTTAATGATAAATTGGAAGTTTGGAGGCATACCCTAGAGTCTAAAAGTTTCAGGCTGAGCAGAACGAAGACTAAATGCATGGAGTGCAAGTTAAGTGATGCATCTCAAGAGTCAGAGGCAGAAGTGATGCTTGATTCACAAGTTATTCTCCAAAGAGAAGCTTTAAGTACCTTGGATCGATCATTCAGGGTAATGGAGAAATCGACGATGATATCACCCATCGTATAGGGGCAGGCTGGTTGAAATGGAGACTCGCGTCTGGTGTCCTATGCAATAAGAAAGTGGCTCCTAAACTCAAAGGTAAGTTATACAGAGCGGTTGTTAGACTAGCAATGTTGTACGGAGCAGAGTGTTGGCCAGTCAAGACCACACACATTCAGAGGATGAGCGTAGCAGAGATGAGAATACTTAGATGGATGTGTGGCCTTATGAGGATGGATAAGATTAGGAATGAGGTCATTCAGGGATAATATGGGAGTGGCCCCAGTGGCTGACAAGATGCGAAAAGCGAGGTTGCGGTGGTTCGGCCATGTGAGGAGAAGGAGCGCAGATGCCCCAGTGAGAAGGTGTGAGAAGTTAGCAGTGCTGGGTCTATGGAGAGGTAGAGGTAGAAAAAAGAAGAACTGGGGTGAGGTAATTCATCAGGACATGGCTTACCTCCAGATCACCGAGGACATGACCTTAGATAGGAAGGCATGGAGGGCGAGGATTAAGGTAGATGGTTAGGTAGCAGTTGCGAGAGTTCTGTCCTAGTATTTATTTGTAGTTTTTTTCTGTCTGTTCTCTGTCTTTTGTTGTCTGTTTGCCTTAGCTATCAGTAGTTTTCCTTGTCGGTATTTTCTTTATTATGGGTGTTTTCAATGATTTGAAATATTTCTCCTTGAGCTGAGGATCTATCGGAAACAGCCTCTCCACCCTGGTAGGGGTAAGGCTGCGTACATCTCACCTTCCCCAGACCTCACTTGTAGGATTACACTGGGTATGTTGTTGTTGTTATATGTACATTAACAAAATTGTTTTGTGTAACCATCTTATAATTTAGCCCTTATCCCATATTCAGTTACACACTTTTTAAATTACTACTAATTTCCAATTGAAAAATGAGTCTTAATTGCCCTATTAACACAACCGGGAATCCAGTTAGGCCGTGCGGGCGCCCGACATTCTCCCCTAGACCCGTCGGGAGAACCCTTACCAATTAAATTAGGAAAATGAATATAACAATTCATAAATAAGGAGAAGACTAAAAAAGACACAGACATACTGATACCTCTAAGTTGTACAAAAGAAATTACAGCTGACTACCCAACATACTAGGTTTAGGGTTATCCAGACTAGACCTCTAAGAGTACAAAAGAAGACAGATACCTCCTGAAGGGAGCAAAATTCAACTGAAATAATAAACAATATACTGGTAGCCATCCGGAATAAAAGCTGGCTCACCCTGACAGCTGATGTCGTCTTCGCTCCTTCACAACGTGGCGAACTCAATCTTGGAGCGAACCTACCGATACGAAATATATAGACAAGAAACAAACAACAAACAAGGGTGACTCAAATGGACTCAATAAGCGGAGCAGACTAGCCACCTCAAAGAATAGGATAGCTAGCCAGGGAGAAGAAACATATAAACCAAATTCCTCTTATTTAAATTATAAAAAGGCAGAGCCAGGTAATAACCGGAAACATGTATGTAACAATAAACTCAACCAGGAATACGAACTAGAAACATATCAACAAATAAGCAATGCATGTATAAGCAGAACATTAGTTATGTACCACAAGTCTACACAATGGTAAGAAATGAAATGAAATGGAATGAGATGAAATGAAATATGATGCAAAGGGTCACATGTGCCCGTAATCCCATCCTGAAGAGGAATACTCCTGCATTCGAGGGGAATCCAATTTGATAACCAACTGGAGCGGAATACTCCTCCTGGGCGGAATATACCTGCACCCAATATAATATAAACCAGAAGCGGAATACTCCTGCACTCTCCTAGGGCAATATACTCCTGCACTCTCCTGGGGCGGAATACCCCTGCACTCTCCTGGGGAGGAATACTCCTGCTCCCAATATGATATGCAATGTAATGCATATGAATGCAATGTGATGCAATAATAACCCTTCACCGTTTTTTGACTCTCATCGACAGCCGGGAAGTAGATGCCAACTCACAGCCAGAGTACGATGCTTAGATCCTCAATGCAATACCATCAACAGGACATAACATATAATACACAATGTAAATCCAAAGCTAAGGCGTAGTGAGTACGCCTATCGGCAGCTACACACGTAGGGAACACATGGTAAAAAATCCACGAGGCCAGGTGCTTCCAAAGAAATGGATGCAAACACTTACCTCTTCCAAAAGTTAGCATTGCTAATCAACAACCGCTTTATCCTTTGGTTTCATTGCCAAACGATCCCACTCTATTAAATAAGCAGAAAAATATATCAAATTAGACTAAAGGCTTCATTCCTCACATCTTAGGGCAATCCGGTTAGGAACCTGATACCCTATTTGCATACGCAATACGTAGGCCAGGCCTATGTACAGGGTTCAAAGTCACATAACCAAACCCTAAATAAATTACATTTATATGTTGCCCATAACTCACTGAGTACGAATATATAATAAATTCTATTACCGGGTTCCATTTGGCCCTTTAAACTATTAATTGAACTTATGAAAACGATGTCTAATATTCCAAGTTTTACTGTTAAAATATATTCAAACAAACATTATAAACTCAAATAATGCATTAAGATCATTACCTTAATGTTTCAGGGTAAAAATTCTACTTTTCTCCGGCTCTTTTCCCATTTTCTGGCATTTTTCTCTTCCTCTCCGTCATTTCATTTCTTTCTGTTCGAATTGGTCATGTTTCTGTTTCTATATTGTAGGTGCTGCTCACCCCCCCCCCCCAAACCGACTCCATTTCTTTCTTTTCCTTTTCTTTTTTCCTTTTTTTCATTTTCTTTTCTTTCTTTTATTTTATTTTCTTTTCTTAACGAAAATTAAAACGATACCCTATGATACTCAAAATAATTTCAGCTTTTGCATACAAGTTATACAAAATATATGTTACACACTTGCTATGGCGGATCTCAATTCGGACTCCCGAAGCTCAATATGCAATTTAAATGGAAAAAAAGTCAAATTATTTAACTTTCGGCATTTTAGCGGAAACTAGCCGAACAACTTCGAAATACACTTTCGAAGGTTCACAAAAGTCATAAATAATCATACGAACCCAACGACGCTTTCAAATTTTGAATTGGAGTTCATTCGCCAAAATTGAGCTCGAATACCTCTTTTTAATATTTATCGACAATAAAAACTGAAATCTTCTTCCGATACGTATCAAACGAGGTCTGATTTAACTCAAATTTTACAGACAGGTCCTAATGGACCTTACGAATATATCAAAATTATCGGCACGCCAATCGAAACCTTAACTCCCAAAACGACTGACCGAGGTCGTTTCATTCTCCTCCACTTAGACTCTCGTTCGTCCTCGAACGAGCCTAAGTCTAAAGCAAGATTCACGCAGATAACAAGAGAACTTGCACAACTTTCATAAACTATTCCACGGATATTATCTCATGATTACAGAATCAGAATTATATCACACATATCAAACTCTTAGATAAAAACATAGCTGGATAATATCATAACGCCATTGCCCAGCTTATTCTGACTAAGCTGATCCTTCCTCGATCACGAGAGGAGAGTTCTACATTTTCGAAACGAAGATACACGAAACTTTGAATGGGTTGGCATGATTCAGTCGATAATCACCTCTTCGATATACCTTTCGATATAGAACAAGTCGATGGAACTAAGAATTAGCTCACGCTTGATGCAATAGGGGGAGCTTTAGAAGTACCTTGTCACTGCACACTATAGAAGATTTGATGCAAGCTATATTATTTTTACGAACGGACTATGCGACATCTCAGTTGATGTTAGGGTTGTTCCGCAAGCTCCTTGTGGGAATGTAGTTACTCATATCCTAATGTATGTCAAAGGTTCATCTGAACAGGGTCTATCATATAAGGATAAGGATCATGCAAATACTACTGGATAGTATGATGCAGACCAGGAATCTTCAGACTGAACATCTACTTCAGGGTATTATCTTTGAATTGAAAATATTATGACTTAACAAAGTAAAAATAAAAAAGACATGTAGTTGGACCATGAGCTGAGGCAGGATATCAGCAATAAAGTTGATTACATGTGCACTTATAACGCTAAAGTAACTTCTCAAAGAGTTGAGGTGTGAAGGAAATATGCGAATGATGGATGGACGACAAGCTGCACTAGACCTTTAACTCTAAATCTTCATGAAGTAAAACAGTGTCAGTATGAGGATCCAGGTCTAGTTGAATACATACAGATAGCCAGAAAAAAACCGGAGTCACCATACAGGGTTACTACTGACGGTGTTCTCATGTATAAAGATAGACTTTGTGTCCCTGATGTTACAGATTTACGTGGACAGATTATGATAGAGGCACATTATTCCAAATACATTGTTCATCCAGGTTCGACTAAGATGTACCATGATCTTAAGTTGATTTATTGGTGGGACGGAATAAAGTGTGACATAGCAGAATTTGTGGCTCAGTGTTCTAATTGCCAGCAAAATAAAGTCGTGTCATCTTTCAAGACTTTATGCTTTCATTAGATAGGTACGTATATATGATCAGGTTGCCAACTTATCGCTAGCATTAATAGATTATTAGTGGGTTTAGTAATGATCGACACTCGTTGTAGGTTTCTGTCGTGGCCCTAGGTCGGGTCGTGACAAAAGTGGTACCAACGCCTTAGAGATTTAGTATTACCATTCAATATTTGGAGGAAGACTCCTCCACTTAAAGTACAAACTCATGCAGCTATTTGAATAGGAATACCCATCCCCGCACAGTCTGCTGGACTAAAGAAGATTTAGCTAAAAGCTGAACGTAGCTAGACCTAAGCTACCAACTACCCTTTCGAGTTGTCAAACAGCTGCAACTCTCGAGTCACAACTCCATACCTTTGTCGTAAACACCACCGCCTCATGGATGGTACTTCTATTACCCTTAGAAGCCTTAAAAAATAATAATATGCTTACCCGGCTATAATAACACATACTCTGGCTCAACACAGGGAACATCAGAAGCGGCTACCAACCGCCCAAGCTTACTAATGCCAGACGAAGAAGAAATGGAAATGGACCGAGGATAGAAATAATTAGAGCTTCAGGAAGCTCATCTTCCTATTTGCTTGGCTACCAAAGCTAGACTACTTATGAGCCAAAGTAGCCCAAGAATCGCAATTGATGAAACAGATATTAAATAAGCTTTATGGAACAACATCCATGCCAATTTGACCTCCCAATAAGAAGGAAACTCTGACAATTTACCAGAAACCCTTTTATAACCCAGACAAGCTCATAGGATAACATGACTTTACTAGCGTTTTGAACCAAGAGGAGATACGTAGATCGAATATTACTTACTAATCACTTTGCACCGGAAGAAACTATAACACTTTCTAATGGTGACAAATAAAAATTTCATCATCTTACCAACACTGAATTCCAAAGAGAGAGGTAGACTGACTTGACATAATAAAAGAAGGTGGCACAACAAAATGCCAAGTAGACAATACCGAAACTTACTCCCATATCCTTCACATTTAAACAAGAGCAACTAGTAGGGTCTCACAAATGCCAGGAATAAATCATACCAAAAGCTCACCCCTCTACATAACAAATTCTTAATAGAAACGACATCCCAGGAAACCATGGAAACATGATAAGATAAACGAATTATAGATCGACCGGAAGAATCAAATTTTACTAATATATAAGGGAAGAAGAAATCTCTGGGTCTACTACATCAGATACCTCAGCATCCCGCCAGACTAGCAGTTCATAGAACTGCCTCTACAGCTGTGCTGATCCGGTACCCTAATAATTACTTCCATCAAAACCACAACCACTACGCTTCTGACCTCTATTGAATGGTGGCATTTCTCTGGCTGATTGAGATCTATATAAAATCCCCTGCGACTGCGCAGATGCCTGATGACAAGAGAAAAGACGACTGCCTACCTGTCGGAGTAAGGAAAACTCCTCAAAGGATAGCCAGACTCACGACAATGATAACACCTTTTCGCTGAATATGGGAGCTGGAGAGATTATTAATAGCTAAAAAGAGAAAACTGAGTCTATCTTGATGAACTACTAGCGCACTCTGAAAATCACGCTCTATAAGCTGAGATAACCTGGCAAGTAACCTCCCAAAATAATCAAAACTCTTACCTCCAAATAAGGTATGGTGCTCACCAGGGCCGTGGGATCTCTTGCTCTCCCCCTCTAACTCTTTCCGCTCTAACTTATGGTATGCCTAAGATGCCTTTGAGCAATATCAACAACGACATCAAATGAAGTCCCAACCTCAATTTCTCAAGCCATTTGGCATCTCAAGAAAGAAGAAAGGTCACAAATAAATCTTTGAACATTCTCGAAAGGTTCATGAACTAGATCTAGTGCATATCCAGCCATTCTATAGAATTCAATCTCATATTCTGAAACCAACAGGCTAACTGATAGGCTACCCTGTCCAATCTACTCAAATTAGCGATGCTTTTCATCTCGCTGGCTGCACGAGAGGAACTTTTTCATGAATTTAGAAGAAAAATCGAACCAAGTTAGCTAATAAGAGAGAGAGACCCAACAATTCAAGGCTGGACCCCTGAAAATAGAAAGCAGAATAATCAACATCATACTGCTCGATATAATCAAGAGCCTGAAGGATACGCTGACATCATTTTATTTTAAAAATTTACGCAGGGATTATCTGATGCGTGGCTTAAGAATATCGGAAGGTTCAATTGGGTAAAACAATGTAACCCCTTTAGGCACTCGGACCGAACTGTTACCTCGGCTGGCTTACCAGCCAGAACAATTGGTGGCGCAACACATGCTGCTTCTGGAATATAATTTACTGGGGCAACATCAGGAACTGGAACAAGAGCCCTCTAAGTCCGAACATCTGCATCTGCGGCAACCTGATAAGCTGCCTAGCGAATAACAGGTTCTTGCGGCATCTGCGTTGCCAAGATTCTCGTAAAAGCATCGTAGAGAGCCAAGGGAACCACAAGGCCCTGCTCCATCGCCTATCGCGAGCTCGTATGGCTGAGACCTCCGTAACTAGATCGTCAGCACAATCAAAACTCTCAGGGCTTCGTCAGTACTAGCCCTAAGCTAGACTGCTTCATCTTGAACTCATGCCGTTTGCTGATTCGTCGCATGAGGATTCACAATTATCGCGAAGGAATTAACGAAAATACTTTTGAATCCTAGACCGATGCACGATTAGAAAAGAAGGAAGTGAAACTTCCTAAATGCCATTGTAGCCTCTCATAGATAAGTACGGACGTCTACGTATCCGTCAGCGAGACTCTACTAAACACTGTCTTAGTCTGGATAGACTCTAAGCCAGGCTCTGATACCAACTGACGCAACCCGAAATCCAATTATGTCGTGCGGGCACCCGACATCTTCCCCTAGACCCGTCGAGCGAACCCTTACCAATTAAATTAGGAAAATGAATATAACAATTAATAAATAAGGACAAGACTAAAAAAAACACACACATACTAATACCTCTAAGCTGTACAAAAGAAATTACAGCTGACTACCCAACATACTAGGTTTAGGGTTATCCAGACTAGACATCTAAGAGTACAAAAGAAGACAGATACCTCCTGAAGGGAGCAAAATGCAACTGAAATAATACACAATATACTGGTAGCCATTCGGAATAAAAGCTGGCTCACCCTGACAGCTGAAGTCGTACTTCGCTCCTTCACAACATGGTGAACTCAATCCTGGAGCGAACCTGCCGATACGAAAAAGATAGACAAGAAAAAAGCAACAAACAAGGGTGAGTTAAAAGGACTCAATAAATGGAGAAGACTAGCCACCTCAAAGAATAGGATAGCTAGCCAGGGAGAAGAAACATATAAACCCAATTCCACTTATTTAAATTATAAAAAGGCAGAGCCAGGTAATAACCGGAAACACAGTATGAAATAATAAACTCAACCAGGAATACGAGCCAGAAACATATCAACAAATAAGCAATGCACGTATAAGCAGAACAGTAGTTATGTACCACAAGTCTACACAATGGTATGAAATGAAATGAAATGGAATGAGATGAAATGAAATATGATGCAAAAGGTCACATGTGCCCGTAATCCCATCCCGAAGCGGAATACTCCTGCATTCGAGGGGAATGCAATCTGATAACCAACTGGAGCGGAATACTCCTGCTCCTGGGGCGGAATACTCCTGCACCCGATATAATATAAACTAGAGGCGGAATACTCCTGCACTCTCCTGGGGCGGAATACTCCTGCAGTCTCCTGGGGCAGAATACTCCTGCTCCCAATACGATAAGCAATGTAATGCATATGAATGCAATGTAATGCAATAATAACCCTTCATCGGCGCGGGACTCTCATCGACAGCCGAGAAGTAGATGCCAACTCAAAACCATAGTACAATGCTCAGATCCTCAATGCAATACCAAACACAGGACATAACATATAATACACAATGTAAATCCAAAGCTAAGGCGTAATGAGTACTCCTATTGGCAGCTACACATGTAGGGAACACGTGGTAGAAAATCCACGAGGCCATGTGCCTCCAAAGAAATGGATGCAAACACTTACCTCTTCCAAAAGCAAGCATTGCTAATCAACAACTGCTTTATCCTTTGGTTTCAGTGCCAAACAATCCCACTCTATTCAATAAGCAGAACAATATATCAAATTAGGCTAAAGGCTTCATTCCTCACATCTTAGGGCAATCCAGTTAGGAACCTGATACCCTATTAGCATACGCAATACATAGGCCAGGCCTATGTACAGGGTTCAAAGTCACATAACCAAACCCTAAATAAATTATATTTATATGTTGCTCATAACTCACTAAATACGAATATATAATCAATTCCATTATCGGGGTCCATTTGACCCTTTAAACTATTAATTGAACTTATTAAAACGATGTCTAATATTCCAAGTTTTACCATTAAAATGTATTCAAACAAACGTAATAAACTCAAATAATGCATTAAGATCATTACTTTAATGTTTCAGGGTAAAAATTCTACTTTTCTCCGGCTCTTTTCCTATTTTCTGGCATTTTTCTCTTCCTCTCCGTCATTTCATTTCTTTCTGTTCGAATTGGTCATGTTTCTGTTTCTATATTGTAGTTGCTGCTCATTTCGTACCCCCCCCCGACTCCATTTCCTTCTTTTCCTTTTCTTTTTTCCTTTTTTTCATTTTCTTTTTTTTCTTTTCTTTTATTTTTTTTCATAAAGAAAATTAAAACGGTACCCTATGATACTCGAAATAATTCCATCTTTTGCATACAAGTTATACAAAAGATATGTAACACACTTGCTAAGGCGGATCTCAAATCGGACTCCTGAAACTCAATATGCAATTTAAATGGAAAAAAAGTCAAATTATTTAACTTTCGGCATTTTAGCGGAAACTAGCCGAACAACTTCAAAATTCACTTTCGAATGTTCAAAAAAGTCACAAATAATCATACGAACCCAACGGCACTTTCGGATTTCGAATTGGAGTTCATTCGCCAAAATTGAGCTCGAATACCTCGTTTTAATATTTATCGATAATAAAAACTGAAATCTTCTTCCGATACGTACCAAACGAGGTCTGATTTAACTCAAATTTTACAGATAGGTCCTAATGGACCATACGAATATTTTAAAATTATCGGCACGCCAATCGGAGCCCTAACTCCCAAAACGACTGACCGAGGTCGTTTCACCTATCAATCAAAACGGTCACATCAAAGCTTTTCCCAGTTCCCAAACCCTTAAAAGCTATTTTCCTTTTTCCAATCCATCATTGTTTCTCTTCCAAAAGTTGAATCAACTATAATTTTCCAAACCTTCAAAATCGTACAATGGCTCAACCTTAGAAATTATTTTCTTCTCCTTCAAAGCCTAAGATCTCTTTAAAACTTACCAAGAAACCTAAGAGTGTTGCAACTTTGGCTGCTATATTTAGGAGGAAACAGACAACAGTACAAACAAAAATTTAATAATTGTAGGCAGATGAAACTAATTCTCAAACTGCGAGTGCATCAGAAATACTCGGTGGGTTTGGCATGTCCCTTCTGAGGTAAGACCTGAATGCACTGTAACATCTATTATGCATGAATCAATTTTGAGCCCTCAGAAAGTTGATACTAAGGTATTAGTAATAGGGTTAGATGAACTTGTAAAGTCTGTAGGTGGTGATGGTGTTGACACCCAATTTTGTCCCTCCTATTTT
Organism: Petunia x hybrida; assembly: GCA_037355625.1. Classification (NCBI taxonomy): domain Eukaryota; kingdom Viridiplantae; phylum Streptophyta; class Magnoliopsida; order Solanales; family Solanaceae; genus Petunia; species Petunia x hybrida. The sequence continues at coordinate 1,067,851 of JBBBVM010000068.1, forward strand.
CAAAATCGATAGTTTTTGAATTTTACATACGATTGTGTATCCACTCTTGCCCCGTCCATTTCTTTCAAATGATCCTTTCACAATAGCCTGACAATCGAGGTCATTTTCAAAAGCATCATCTCAAACCATAGCTATTCTTACAATCTCTACAATTATCTCTACTTATTGACAAAATTATCCAAATTGTCCCAGATCCCAAAATTACAATTTTATGCATTTCCTAGCCACTTTATTGTGTTAAAGTTAATTTCCTAATTTTTCTATAGTTTTACACCTATTTTATACTATTTTTATGACTATTATATACACTATGTATACATTATATGTACATATATACACTACTACTATATATATATATATATATATACTATATATATTAAATATATATATATATTTACACCTTGGCGCCTACATGGCTTGATCCCAGCCCTCTAATCCTTTGATCCAATGGCTGAGATCAAAGTTTTCCCTTTACTCTCCAAACGACCCCTAAACCCTTTGCCTACCCCCGTTTTCCCCGATCTGATCCTATAATCACTCTCTCTCTTCTCTCTCTTGGCGAAATGAAACGCCTCACTCTCGAGGCTTATTCCGGCCAATTTTGCCGGTGAAAATTGGGGAAAATAGCACCATGTCACTCTTCTCATTAAGCGCTACAAAACCCGCATATTTTTGATGACATTTGGACGAGGGCAAGATTTTAACCTTTTGATAACTGAACCACCACCACCGGGAGACGCCTATGGCGAGGTTCAGGCCATTAATTTAATGGTGTTATCGTCTAAAAGTGGTAAGAAACCCCATGCGAAGTTAAATCTATGACGGGTCGATTTGACCCGACTTCGGTGTGGACGGGTAACCTTTTTAATTTTCCTTTTTGCATATTGGTTCTGAATTTTGCTTAATCACATGCCTAAAAGGTTTATCTTAGTTGTTAACCCATTTGTTTCTTCGAATGATTTACCGATTATGATCACATCCCATGGTTATTATCATTTTGTTTAGTATGTTGGTATGCCTAGACAGTCACTCAATACTTTGAATCCGTTTCTTGTAAATTGTTTGTGTCCAAGCATCATCCTAGTATCCATTGTATCTGTTCTTGCTTATGATGATATGTTCGAATGTGATAGGGAAAGGCTGATAGGATAAGCTCGACTTTTTAGAAGTGATTTGATTGGTATTGTGATTGAAAATAGAGAAGGAAACTGGCGTGGGGATTGATATGTTTGTTTTTGAAATCTGTCAGGGGTCAAACTTGTTTGTGAATGGATTTGTGAACCTAGACTATGTTGGGTTTGAAAGGAGGGAATCCAAATCAATTTAGGATTGATTTGCCTTAGTTTTGGGGATTGACTGCTCTATTATTGGAAGGACACAAGTTTGTCCCTGTTATACCTGGGAAATAATATCCCTTGCCTTATATGATTTACCCGTTTGCTTTTCAAAACCCCACCCCTCACCTATATAAACTGACATCTCTTTTCCACTAAGGACAAGTTTCCTGGACATCAAAAAATTCAGAAACACACATTGATATAGTTAGCAAAATTCTGCATAACTTCTCTGTCATTCAATTCTCTTTTTGCTTACTTGCTCTCCTGAAGGACTACTGCTTTGTTTGTGTGTGTGCTGATCCTGCTTTCCCTCTCTCCTTTCTGCATTCTACTAGTGTCACAGTGCCTAAAGGTATTCCTTTTCACCTCTGATCACCTATTACATCCATGTATATGTGCGTGTCTGGCATACTCTTATCATGTCCCAGTTAAACTACTGGTGTTCTTTATTTTTCCTTGGTTCTGTGTGTCCTGATTGATCTCTGCACCTTTGTTAAAGCCATGTAAGTATTGTTAAGGTGTAATTAGAGTTGTAATACTTATCTTCACTTCTGATTGCCTAGTGCATCTGTATGTGTGTGTTTCCTTAGCATGCTCTTATCCTATCTCTGTTTTACTTAAACTACTGGTGTGCTTTGTTTTGCTTTGGGTCTGGGTGTCCTGTTAATCCTACTTGATCTCTGCACATTTGTTAAAACATGTCAACATTATAAAAAGGGCACTGATTGCACATAATTGATAAAGCCCCTGGCAAATTTCCTTTTGATCCAGGCCTTCCCTTTCCCCATTCCCCTGCTAACTTTGTTTGCTTACAGCTTTGTTTGGTCTCATATAGAGTACGTTATACCCATTGCTTGAAGGAGAACCTTGAGGGTTCAATAGGGTCAAGGTTTGGACCCTCTAAGGTGGTTCTGATGGTTATGAAATTAGAGACCTTTGACCGTTAAGAAGGCTCCTCTGGTCTTAGAGGAATAAAGCACCTCCCTTTGGCCATTACCCTCCTTTTTCTTATATTTTTCCCCTTAGGAACTGTCCCCAATTTGTATATTTGCTAAGTGTCCTACTTGTATCCTTTAAAACAGGGTATACAACAGTAATGTTATTGGCTATCCAGGAGCCACTCTCTTACTCCCTTCCTCCTTGTGTGCAAATGCATCATGTTCATGCTTGAAAAAAATGATTTTGATAGTTGTCTTCTATGTAAAACTGGTTGTTTTCAACAGTATGTTTTGAAACCCCACCCTTACTGAAAGGTCTTACATCTAGGATGCATCAGAAGCATGGCTAATTCGCGTTACAATCTGAAATCTTGAGTAAAACAAGGGTTGTATGTGTTATAATTGTCTAAATAGGATTGTTTCGGAAAACTACTCGCCCCTCTTTTGCATAAATAGTCTGGGCCCAAAACTATTTTCAAAATGGGTCCTATATGTGCATAAAACCAATTTTGATTAATCTAACGCTCCTATGTACTAATCTAATAGTGTATTGGGGTGTATAAAATACTTGGGGTCATTTATACACTTTAAACTATATTTTTTAAAGTATAACTATCATCCAGTCATGTACTTGCATGTTTTATACCTATACGCATCTATACTTTATATGCGACAACCTTTATTTGAATTTATGTGCTTCTGTGACACCCGTTTTTAAAAACAGCCTCTTCGCCTATATATTTCTCAAAACCTGACCCCTACATAAAAAAGTCCATTAAATTTAGGGCTCGACAATTAATGACGAGTAAAAGCGACCCTAAATGGCCAACATTTTATTTTAAAACAACCCCCTTTTTTGGCTTTTGCTAAAATCTGAATTTTGTTTGCAAAGTAGATCATTTATGCAAATTGTTTTAACTGTGTGAATTGCATATATAAGCTGAAATTGAAAATCCATTGTATGATAAAACTTATTTACGACTAGGCGTTTTGATATTAGAATCCGTAAAATACGACTAGGCTCGAATATAGGCCGAATGTGAACCATTTGTGTACATTTTGAACGAGAGTGCTAAATTAATTGCCAAGTTAGTATTTATGATAATATGCACTACTTTTATCCCAAAAAGTAGACTCGGACGGTAACCACCTTTCGTGGGACTCGGGAAAGTGCCTAACACCTTCTTCCCTGAGTCATCTGGACTTCTTACCCATATAGAATCTCTGGAATGGACTAGTTGACTTATTGATGGCCTTAGATACTTAGGTGACCTAATACACCTTAGAAGACTATATTAGGTGGCGACTCCAACATCTAAACTCAAATGAGTTCACCCAGTCAAATCCGAAACCCGACTCGCCTCGAGTTGAGTCCAAAATCGGGTATGACAGAATGGCGACTCCGCTGAGTATACGCAAAGTCCTAACCACAACGAGTCTTTATTTTTGGGATTTATTTAATTATTATCTTGCTATTCATATTATTATTATCATACTAACTTGGTTTCCTTTTTTGTTTTTCTTTTTACTTTATTTATTTATTGTATTGAATTTGAATTTCGATGTGACATTTTACATATTTCACTCATACTCCCCCACTCCTGGGAAACGACTCTTTACACACACACGGTGATTACGTGGATCTCACGGCCGGTTCACTACCAAAAACAGCTTTTAGGAGGGACATCTTGGAATATAGTTGGTCCATGGTACAACCAGCAATTTCAAATGATCTCACTCCTTGGCCGTCCGCCTTGGGGAATCGTGTCTAAAATTACACCACTCTTTTAATGTAATGAGCATGCATCATGCCTTAGGAAGGGCTCCCCGTGAGCCGGCTAGTCTTCAACTTGTCCAAATTACCTAAATGGGTTTTTGACCCTAAAGGGACGCTTGGACATGCTTATGTGCATTTGAGAGAAAGAAAAACAAGAGAGAGAGAGAGAAAAAGAGTGAGACGAGAATGAAAACGCATTTTGATTTGTCCAATTATTCTGAAAGGGGATGGGATTTTTAATCTTTTATTTTTCTTTATTTTTTTTTAGGTCACAATAAGTCAAAAATTTCATCATTTTGGAATGACTATGGGCGCACCTCCTTTGTTAACTAATTGGTGGAGTAACTTGTCACTGGGAGAGCAAACCGAAGTACGTCAACACTTGGGTCATTTGGTTTCACTATTAGAAATGGAACCGTGTAGGGAGATTATTGAAGCATCAGTGTCATTTTGGGATGAAGAATTGACCGTGTTTAGATTTGGGGGTGTCGAATTAACACCCGTGTTGGAAGAAATAGGGGGGTTCGTGTAACATTCGGGGTCAGACAAACATCGTTGGCAAGAGAGCCGCATATTAGCACCTAGCATCCCCACAGCTGAAGAGTTTCGTAAAAAGTTAGGGATGGTAGCGAGTGTGAATGTGGAATTTTTTTCAACAAAAGAAGATACCCTTTTCCTATTTCTACGCTCGGTTTGGGTATTTGAGTGCGTTCGACAACCATAAGAAAGAGTTCAAGTCCTATGGTGATTGGAAGAGAGCTAGACCACTTGCATTAGCTATTTGTTTCTTAGGAGTGATGGTTTTCCCCAAGAGTTCAAGTCATGACATATGTTCAAGACTTGTCATGGTTGCCGATACAGTGTTCAAAGGAATTGATGGTTATCGTTATACCATAGTTCCTATGATAGTAGCAGACATTTATCAAATTTTGGGTTGTTGCAAAAAGGGAGCGAAATACTTCCAAGGGTGCAATCTTCTACTACAAGCATGGTTCAAGGAACATTTGAGGAAAGCAAGAGGTGTGCAAGCGTTGTCCAAGCCGGCTGGTTACAACTACTTGATTGGGGAACGATATGGAGTTTCAAAACTCAAACAACCAAGCAGCACAGAAAAATGGGTAAGATTGTTTGAAAACATAACGGAGGACTCAATTCAGTGGATTTTCACTTGGTTTCCTTCATCAGATTTCATCATTAGTTTTAAGAAGGCATCCTTTATGATACTTATGGGGTTAAGAGGTCTCTAACCTTACCAACCGTTAAGAGTGATGAGGCAAGCAGGGAGGAAGCAAATCATACCATTAATACCAGACACGAAAGACTATCAGTTTGATTATACTGGAGATGTTGTTCCAAGGGTCAAGAGCATTAGGAAGTCATGGGTAGGAAGACAAGTCATGGGAGAAGCATCGCTAGCACCCGATAGATACAACGCCGGATGCAAACCAAACTACAAGAGCTGGTTACGCTCTAGTCTAAAAGGAAATGTGGTAGTGGGGCCATGTCGAGGGAATAACATATGAGATCGTGAGGCGGAAGCTCAAATTCGATACCGAGAGTTCATGCTGAAAGCTGTCAAAATGGATAAGGAAAACAAAGAAGAGATCGAAGTGTGGAAGAAGTGTACATTAGAACTAGAGGGAAAAATAGAGGCGTTGGAAACAAAACTCGAGCAATGGAATTCGGAGTGTGCAGAGGTAGACATCCTACACTTGGTAGTGGCCAAAGGATAATTGACCATAGCTATGGAAGAAGTCAAGGAGATCACACGAGAAGCAAAGAGGGCCAAGATGGAAAGGGAGCGTGCGGCCTAGTCAAAATGTCATTTTTTATTTTTCTCTCTTATATTTTACTTTATCATGTACTGATTTTCAAAATTTTGGGGAATTTATGAGAATAATTGGCTACAAAATGCGTATTCATTTTATTTGCAAACCTAGGAAGGCTATACATCCTCGGTACGTAATAGTCCATTAGTAAACCTACGCCAAGCGTCATAAGGGTTTTAAACTCGAAAATGAAAAATTGCATGGATTCGAAGAAACGTTTGCACAAAACATTGATCGTTTGTTTAAACATGATCAAGACTATAAGAATGTTTTGGCCTTTACCTTTTCTTGTTTTGTTTTCAGACTATGGCTGCAAGAGGTACACTCCAATTTGAGATCGTTTCCCGACCTCCTCATTTGATCAGACTTTGGTGGGAAGATTTGGCCATTGTCAGCAAAGCTCATGTTCAAAAGGTGCTGGGGGAATTGTTGGCTCTCAAAAACTACACTGCCATGACTGGTTTGGTTGAAGCTCCTACACATTTCTGGGACTACAAGATGGCTGTATTTCATTTCAATGATTTTGAGTTGGCACAAATGTTGGAGGAATTTGGAGGACTAGCAGTGTTGGAGCCTGGACCCGAGACTATGATTTAAACCCGAGACGTGGACCCTAAGGAGTTCATTGAACTACTGGGAGCTCCTTATGATCCATATATCGAGGGAGTGCATGATGGGAAAGAAACGTTGGAATACTTGCATTCTAGATTTGGGGACCCAACGCTTAGACACGAACGGAATGAGGCGTGGGAAGTTCAAGACTGGGAGTTGACCGAATCCAATGCTTTCATCATCGCCTTCTAGGAAGCATGGTTTTTCCCGAGAAGGGAGGAAAAATCGACATAAGGTTGGGAAGAGTGGTAGAGGGGTTATGCAGAGGTGCTTTCAAACATCAAGTAAGCTTGGTTCCAATGATTCTGGGAGAAGTTTACCGGGCTCTAACCAAATGTAGAAGAGGAGGAAATTTCTTCGAGGGGTGCGACCTGTTGCTGCAAATATGGTTGACAGAACACTTGCATAGTGTCCCTGACAGTCCTATAGCACCATAACCATCTTGGAACGGAGGGATCCGTTCACATAGCACCAGTATGGCTGGAACAGCGGCATGGAAGATCCCACGAACATGGAGGGGTGGTACACCAAGTTCGAGGAGTTGCAAGAGGTGAAATGGGTGATTTAGAACTGTGCCGGCTTCGTTGTTTCCATAAAAGGTCAAGACATCACTTTCTTGACACTGATTGGATTCCGAGGAACTCATCACTATGTTCCTCTAAGAATCCTCCAACAAGTGGGAATGACACAACAAACCCCACAATTGACCGAAGGGAGAAGCTTCAACATTGATATAAAGGACATTGAACATCCGATGGTTGGCACTATATTGACAATGTGAGAGAAGAGGCTCACTATGCAGTTTTGTTGTGGTCGAGACAGTAGGGTGAACCCCACAGCTACCCTAACCTACCATCAATGGATTAGCGAAGATAAGGCAAGATTCCGATCCAAGACTACACTAAAAAGGAAAGCCAAAGCTCCAAATGCTGCTGAAAAATACAAGAAGTTGAAACACGAGTTTGACCAAAGAAAGAAGGGGTTTAGGGTGACACAAGAAAGGGAGATGAGGAGACAATACAAGGATAAGATTAACGGGGATGAACTCAAGTATTGGACCGGTAAGGTCATGACTGTAAGGCAAGCTGCTGGAAATTTACAAGATTTGCTCAAAGGATAGGGAGAGTATTTTAAGTCAGTACCACTGGAAGAGAAGAAAGCAAAGGGAATGGAAATCTGCGAGTTCTTCATAAAAGCTCTGGGTGACATGGAGGTTGGGAAAGACCTGATGGAGACATTTTCTGATCCTCCACTCATGAGTTTGGTTCACAAACCCAAGGAAGAAGCCAAGGAGGAGATAGAAAGGAAGACGCTGGAGCTGATGTTTGAATCTGGAGTCTCTTTGCTTGGCACCTAGTCTAGTCGTATCGAGTCAAGTCATCTTGTCCTTTTTGTTGTTGCTTTCGTCTTAATCGAGTCATCGTTTTTAAATTAGTGGTTGTAATAAAGCCAAGCAAATTGAATAAAATTTTGTTATTTTGGGTTTTAAACTGGTGATGATTGTGCTTATGCAAATGAAATGACGTGTTTGGTGCAAACGTTACTTCGAATCTGCGATAGGCCCACCTCTGGCACAAAAGAGGTCCCGTGCATGATAGGACGCGATTTTATTTAAACTAACGTATACTCATATCTTTCTTTCTTGTTTTGATGTATCAGTCCCTAAGTCCCTAATAGTTTGGTTTGTACATTCTGGCCGCGCCGCAGTACCGTTGAGGTCCAAAGGATCGATCCCAACACCTACCCCATTACTTACAAGGACAAGGACGAGACGAAATATTATGGTTGAGTTCGACAAAGTTGGAAATGAAACTCCTGAGAAGCAAGGCGTGGTCGCCTATGAAAGCTATGCTATGTTGGAACAAAGGCTGCTCCAGTTGGAGAATAGGATCCCTCTTGCCCGTACTGATGAGATCACTGAACCAAACCAAACTACTCGCCCTCACGGCAAAGATCCACTCTATCCTGAAAAAGACCTTCCTTACCCTACCTACACTGCACCACCAAAAGCACCACAAAACAACTTACCCTCATTCACCGTTGAAACCAAAATCATCGCATTACCCACCAAAGATCATGAAATGTATGCATGGACCAAGGAAGACCCAGACAACACCAAGGAGCAAGTCCAATGGTTGGTAGAGAAGTTCAAGCAACTCAAAGACACTAAAGGGACCCGAGGGCTAGCTTATGAGGACCTCTGCTTGTATCCTGACTTGAAGCTGCCCGAAGGATACAAGACACCAAAGTTCAACATGTTCGATGGCAGTGGAGACCCAATGACTCATTTAAGATCTTACTGTGACAAGTTGATTGGAGTCGGACATGACGAAAAGATCCGCATGTAGCTGTTCAACCACAGTCTAACTGGAGATGCGCTAGTATGGTACTCTAAGCAATAGACAAAGAAGTGGACGAGCTGGGAAGCAATGGCTGGAGACTTCGTCGACAGCTTTGGGCACAACACTGATGCTATGCCTGACCGGTTCTACCTAGAGAAATTGAAGAAAAAGCCCTCTGAGACTTTTAGAGAGTTCGCAACTAGATAGAGAGCTGAAGCCGCTAAAGTCCAACCTCCCATGGAAGATGCTGAGATATTGGCAACTTTCAACCGAATAAAAGAAGATGTTTATTTTGACAAAATGCTGAATCTGCAAGATAAGAAGTTTGGAGAGTTGATCAAGATTGGGGATATGGTTGAAGATGGACTGAAGACTGGAAGGATTGTTAGCCTGTCCGCACTACAAGCTGGCAGCACTACCACCTCAAGAAAGAAGAAGGACGATGTCTCCTTCGTGACCGCATCACTTGACCACTCCCCTACTCACAACCACTACTACCAAACACCTCCTCCATCCTATCCGTACATACCACCCACATCTACTTACCCAGTCTATAACACCGAGCCCATGTACCAAAACCCACCACCACAAAGACCAACATACCCACAAAGTCCAAACTACCGAAATACCAATACCTATTCACCAAGGCCTCACGCCAATAACAACCCAAGACCCAAAAGAAACTACACCCCATTGGCTGAATCTCGCACTCAGTTGTTTGAGAGACTCAAAGCAGCCGGCCACATACAACCCGTGCCATTTAAAATGCCTGATAGGATGAAACCCTATTTCGATCAAACCAAAACCTGTGCCTATCACTCTGGAGGGCCTGGTCACGATACTGAGAAGGGTCTACGCCTTGAGGGACAAGATACAAGACTTGATCGACCAAAATGTGATACACGTTAAGACTCCAAACGTGCACAGCAACCCCCTGCCTAATCATAGAGACAATAGGGTGAACCTGATCGAATAGGATGAGGAATGCAAATCAGAAGGGACTATTGTTAAGGCAAAAGAAAAGGTACCAGCAACCGCTTCAGTTGCTCAAGCCGCTACAGCACCAGAGCCCATTGAGGTAGAAGTAGCTCCCAAATTCTATGTCGATGTGGTTCCCCCATACAACGATAAGGCGGGTACCATGGGATTATGAAATAGAGAAGAAGAACAAGTCAGTAGTTGAGACTGTTGCCGCACAAGGGATGACTAGGAGTGGGAGGATTTACACTCCCGAGCATCTTTTTCAAGATAGACGAGGCATCAGCGAGGAAGAGTCTGAGGGACTGTGGAAGAAGGTGCAAGCAAAGGAGCACTCCGTGGTTGAGCATTTGGTCAAAACTCTAGCACAAATCTCTGTTTTGGCTTTGCTCCTCAAATCGGAAAGCCACCGAAGTGCTTTGATGAAAGTGTTGGACGAAGCACATGTCCCAGCGGAACTTCAGTTGAAAACCTGGCTAGCATAGTTGGACAAGCCATTGAGGCCAACCGAATTGCTTTTCACGGAGATGAGCTACCACCTAAAGGGTTGAATCACAACAGAGCTTTGCACGTCACCGTCAAATGCAAAGACTGGTTCGTAGGAAGGGTTTTGATCGACGGAGGTTCTGGTCTGAACATATGCCCGTTCATCACTCTGAAAAGAATGGGAATTGACCAAAGCAAGATAAGGGAGAGCGACATGAAAGTGAAGGCATTCGATGGGTCGCAAAGAAGCACAATTGGGGAGATTGACCTTACAATCATGGTTGGTCCCGTGGAGTTCACTGCTGAGTTCCATGTCATGGACATCTTTGCTTCCGACAATCTGCTACCGGGGAGGCCTTGGATCCATATGGTTGGTGCGGTGCCTTCAATATTGCACCAAACCGTGAAGGTCGAATGGGATCACAAGTAGGTGATGGTGTTCGGTGAGGGGAACAACTCTATCTACAACGAGCAAACCATACCAGCAATTGAAGGGAATGCTCCTGATGGGCAGACACTTTATACTGTAGAACTTGTGGGAGCAGGGCAAGGCACCCGTGGAGGACGCTGCAAGAACTACAATTTAAGTTGGAATCTCACCGACACGGTCCAAGGAGGTTACACTGCACACTTTGCTCCCAAGTTGGTCAACACACCGCCTGGGGTTTAAGAAAGAAAGAGGAACTTTTACAGTGCCTATTGGGATAGCCGAGGCAAAGGCTATGAAGGGAGGAATTTGGTCTGGGAACCAGTCATGTCTGATTGGGGAATGCCCTCACGCGAATTTCATAAGACCCTACCAGCCAAGGCTGAAAAGCGACCAATATACTCACACAATGCCTACCCAAACTGGAAGCGTATCTCTGAAGAAACAAAAGGAAAGCAAGTGTGGATACCCAAGGCACCCGAACCTATGGAAGCAACGATCGAAGAGCCATACGTACTCCCACAACCTCCAAAGTGGCCCGAAGATTAGGTCATAGGCATCATGATCAAGCAAGGCTATGAACCGGGCAAAGGTTTGGCCAAGAATTTGGATGGTATGGTCGAGCCAATCAGAATTGTGATGAGGCCCAACAATGAGAAGGTTGGCATAGGGTACATTGTGACCTACGAAAAGAGCATGAAAGAAGCGTCACTGGATTTCAAGTTCTATAAGAAAAGCACCAAGACTCTTTTGCATATCTTCGTCTCGTCTGGATACTTGGATGGCCGAAAAGGGGAGGTGTCCGCAGCACAAGGAGTGGAGCTGAAGATAGCTAATGCTGAAGAGGATCTGCTGGTAGGAATGCAAAATCTATTCATAACTGATGAAGACTGTTGTGTGATCCTGGAAGAACATATTGAACCTCCTGGACTAACAAAGGCTAGATCTGGAGCAGCACTGAACAACTGGATCAGCAACTGGGCCCGAGCTTACCGTGGACCTTGGTAGAGCTGAGGGGACAAAATTTATTTTTTATGTTTTCTAAAAAATAAAACCCGACGCTGAGTCATGGAGTCTGCATTTTCCCTCTTTGTTTGCACATGTCTCCCTACAAACTTTGTTTTGTAAGGATTCATAAATAAAATGTCGCATTATTTCCCATTTAACTCTTTGCTTTAATCTTTTAATTTTTCAATATTTTACTTTTTCAGCATCCAAACTAATAATCCCATTGAGTCCATAATCGCAACGTGTAATGAAACAATGGAGCTCGAGGAAACTAGAATTGCTTATGATGATTTTGATGAAACCACACAAGAAGAACTTGACAGATTTGAAAACAAACCTAAGCCAAACCTTGAGGAGACTAAGGTGATAAACATAGGAGATGAGAAAATTGTGAAAGAGACAAGGATCAGTGTGCATCTCACCGCCGAGGATAAAAAGCTGTATACTGAGTTTCTTAAGGAGTATGAGGACGTATTCGCCTGGCCGTACGATGACATGACTGGCATAAGCACGGATGTGGTAGCTCACAAACTACCTATCAATCTGGGCTTTCCGCCAGTCAAACAAAAGGCCCGAACTTTCAAGTCGTCAGTTCTGTTGAAGATTAGGGAAGAAGTGACCAAGCAGCTTAACGCAGGAATCCTGAAAGCAATCAAATATCCAACTTGGCTGGCTAACATTGTTCCAGTACCGAAGAAAGATGGGAAACTCCGTGTTTGCGTGGATTATAGAGATTTGAATAGAGCAAGCCCGAAGGATGATTTTCCTCTGCCGAACATACACATCCTGATTGATAATTGTGCGAAACATGAGCTGCAATCCTTCGTGGACTGTTTCGCTGGTTACCATCAAGTTCTCATGGATGAGGAAGATGCCGAGAAGACAGCTTTTACTACATCTTGGGGGACTTATTGCTACAAGGTTATGTCGTTTGGGTTGAAGAATGCTAGGGCCACATACATGAGGGCTATGACAACTATGTTCCATGATCTGATGCACAAAGAGATTGAAGTATATGTGGACGATGTGATAATCAAATCAAAGAAATGTTTGGAGCATCTTGGCAACTTGCGCAAGTTGTTCAATCGCTTGCGAAAGTACAATCTGAAGCTAAATCCGGCAAAGTGTGCTTTGGTTGTTCCAGCAAGGAAGCTTCTGGGTTTCATCGTCAGTAGGAGAGGTATCGAATTGGACCCATCCAAGAGCAAGGCCATCAAAGAATTGCCACCGCCAAAAAGCAAGAAAGAGGTTATGAGCTTCCTAGGAAGGCTCAATTACATCAGTCGTTTCATAGCATAATCCACCGTCATCTGTGATCCAATCATCAAGTTACTAAGGAAAGATGAAGTAATCGAGTGGACAGAGGATTGCCAAAAAACATTTGATTGGATAAAGGAGTACTTGTCTTGCCCACCTGTGCTGGTCCCACCTGAGCCTGGGCGACCTTTGATCTTGTACCTGTTCGTGGTAGATTCGGCCTTTGGTTGTGTATTGGGACAACATAAATCAACTGGAAGAAGGAGCAAGCGATATACTATCTAATCAAGAAGTTCACTCCTTACGAGGCCAAGTACACATTGCTAGAGCGCACTTGTTGCGCATTGACCTGGATAGCACAGAAATTGAGACACTACTTGACATCTTACTCAACGTTGCTGATATCGAGGATGGATCTCTCAAGTACATCTTCCAAAAACCCATGCCTACTGGCAAGTTGGCTAAATGGAAAATGCTGCTCAATGAATTTGACATTACTTTTGTCATTCAAAAGGCGGTGAAGGCTCAAGCCTTGGCTAATCACATGGCTGAGAATCCAGTAGGAGATGACTATAAACCTATGCACACCTATTTCCCTGACGAGGAAATTATGTTCATAGGGGAAGATATCACCGAAGAGTACGCTGGCCGGAGGCCAATCTTCAATGGAGCGGTAAATTTCAAAGGAGTCGGCATTGGAGCGGTGTTAGTTTCCGAGACTAGACAACACTATCCTGTCATGGCCAAACTAAGATTTCCTTGCACCAACAACATGGCGGAGTATGAGGCCTGCATCTTGGGTCTTAGATTGGCAGTGGACATGAACATACATGAGCTGTTAGCAATCGTGGACTCTGATTTAATTATTCACCAAGCTCGAGGAGAATGGACAGCAAAGAATTTGAAGATATTGCCATACCTGGAGTGCATAAAGGGGCTGAAGCAATGATTCACCAAGATAGAGTTCCAACATATACCTAGACTACAAAATGAGTTCGCGGACGCTTTGGCTACCATATCTGCTATGATCAAGCATCCTGACAAGAACTACATTGACCCAATGCCCGTGACAGTGAGGAAACAGCCAGCATACTGCTACCATGTGGAAGAAGAATCAGATGGACAGCCTTGGTTCTACGACATCAAAGGGCTTCTCAAAGATGGAAATTATCCTAAGAATGCAACAAGTCTCCAAAAGAAGACATTGAGGAGGTTATCAAATGGTTTCATTCTGAACTGAGAGGTTTTGTACAAGAGGACACCCGATCAAGGGTTATTGAGATGCGTGGATGCAAAGGAAGCTGTTGAATTATTGAAAGAGATACACTCTAGGATGTGTGGCCCACACATGAACGGTTTCGTACTTGCCACTGAAGATTTTGAGGGCTGGTTATTTCTGGATGAAAATGGAGCATGACTGCACAAAGCACGCAAAGAAATGCCATCAATGCCAAGTCCATGGAGATATGATTCGAGTGCCTCCCAGTGAACTGAACATTATGGGATCGCCTTGGCCTTTTGCTGCCTGGGGAATGGATGTCAGAGGACCTACCGAGCCAACCGCTTCCAATGGGCATCGCTTCATACTAGTGGCCATTGATTATTTTACCAAATGAGTAAAAGCTGCATCATACAAATCACTAACGAAGAAGGTGGTGTCGAACTTTGTCCATGATAAGATGATCTGCCGATTCGGCGTCCCTCAAATCCATCATCATTGACAATGGGTCCAATCTCAACAGTGAGCTAATGAAAGAAACCTGTGAGGTTTTCAAGATCAAGCATCGCAACTCCACTGCATACAGACCTCAAATGAATGGTGCGGTCGAGGCGGCCAATAAGAGCATCAAGAGGATATTGCGCAAGATGACAGACAATTCAAAGAAATGGCATGAGAACCAACCCTATGCCCTGTTAGGGTATCGTACTACAATGAGAAAATCAACAGGGGCTACTCCTTATTTGTTGGTGTATGGCACTGAAGCAGTGATACCCGCGGAGGTCCAGATACCATCTTTGAGAATCATCCAAGAGACACAATTAAAAGATGCTGAATGGATCAAAGGAAGAATAGAGCTATTGGCCCTCATCGATGGCAAGAGATTGAATGCAATATGTCATGGGCAATTATATAAGAGGAGGATGGCTAAAGCATTCAGCAAGAAAGTTCGAGAGAGATTCTTCGAACCTGGGCAATTAGTACTGAAGAAGATATTTCCAAATCAAGAAGAAGCAAAAGGCAAGTTTTTACCAAATTGGCAAGGGCCGTACATGGTTCATTGAGTTCTAAACGGAGGGGTATTGATATTGGCAGAAATGGACGGAGAAGTCTGGCCAAAACCAATCAACTCAGACGCCGTCAAGAGATACTATGTATAGGAGTTCGTACTGATTTGTGATTTCCCTATACATTATATAATATAAACTAAGTCACGACCTAATTCCCCAAGTGGGATACGTAGGCAACCTATTCAGGGTTCGGTCGCATATATACAAAAATTTCATTTTCCCCACGAAGCAAACACTGGGGCAGAATTTTTGAGGAACTCTCAAAAATTCCTAAAGGACGAACATAATTGACACTGGGGCAGAAATTTTTGAGGACCTCTCAAAAATTTCAAATGCAAACTGGGGCAGAATTTTGAGCTCGCCCTCAAAATTCACTTAATGGAGTTTGGAACAACAGGAAGGACGACAACTTTGGCTTTACACAACGCGACTTGTGACTCAATGGGACAAAATATTTCATTTCATTTTCTTTCTTATAAAAGATTTTCGAAATCATTTTGCATTATGTACTACTTTATGCATATCCCTATCAGCTCGGCCAAGACCCCGACACTCGTGGACAACAAACGCGAAGCAAGCCAAGAATGTACAAACCAAACCACCCCGCACAACTCACCAATCTTTCTTTGGGTGCAGGCACAAAAGATACCTAATTCAGCATTGCACGACAGATATGCTTCAATGAAAAGGTTTGCATTTTTAAATTAGCTAAGGGTACACAGCCCAAGGCATTAGTTGAGGGTACACAGTCCTGTTGAGAATTGGTTTTGAAGAATGACAAAAAAAAAGGACTCAGTGGTCTCGTAGAAGAACCTAGTCCTTGAATAGAAGGGCACGACTGGCCGAAAAGATCTGAAGGTTGCAAATCCCTGCGAAACTAGGAATAGTGGCGCGTGAATGAATATGCATCCTAGTCAGACTAAAAGAGGTGGTGCCCAGGCTGTGTCTTCGAAGTAAGAATTGGAGTTGGACTTCAACAAGGAAAAGAGTTACAAGGAATCTTTTTTTTTGGTGTAAACAAGATTTTTATTATCACCAAATATAGCTCATTTACATCATTGTTTTTCAAAACTACTACTGTTGCTCAGTCCTACTTTGTACCCATTCTAGTAAATAAGAGAAACTGAAAAAATTGGCAAAAGATGACAGCCTATTTAAGTATGTAAATCTGCACATCCAGAAAGCTTTTAAATGTATAACTTCCTTATCCATTCCTCTGCTTTATTGCTCTTCTTCCTTTTTGCGACATGTTGATACCGGCACCTACACTCTTCCCTTAAGTTTTGCACTATTTTTTGTGGTCTCATCACCTTGTGATCCCATTTTGCTGCATTGCGTGCCGTCCATATCCTATACACCAGTGCTGTGAGGACACTTCATACAAATTGTTTGCAGAGTTTACCAGCAATTTTCCTTGTCATTCTTTTCCATAGTCCAGCTAGGTCCCTGTTTACCACATTCAGCCCCATCCAACCTAGTACCTCTGTTAAGCATTTGCCAGAGAAATTGCATTGGAACAATAAGTGCTCTAGTGTCTCCGCTTGTTCACCACAGAGGAAGCAGGTTGTGTCTTGGCTCACTCCAAATTTGTGTAATCTGTCCAGTGTTAGCCATTTTTTGTTGATGGCCAATCAGGTTATGATTGAGTGTTTTGGGGTGTTTAAACTGCACCAAATCCATTGTCTCCATGGCTGTTTGTCTCTATCCCCCTGTTTCCATCTATATCCACTATGGATTGTGTATATTCCGCCCACCTTTAGCCAGTCATTGTAGACATAACCACCCAGAAATTCTTGCTTCATTCTGCATACTTGCTTCCAGTACTAGAAATAATCTTGTGGAGGCTGGTAGTCCCACCATTCTGCTTCTCTTATGTACACATGATGTACCCATTTTACCCACAAGTTATCAGTTTTGCTAGCTATGTTCCAGACGTACTTTGCCACCGCCGCCTTGTTCCATAAGATGCAGTCAATAATCCCCAACCCCCCTTCCTTCTTTGGTCTGCACAATAAGTCCCATGCTGCTAGAGCTGGTCTGGAGGTGTTGACTTTGCCGTCCCATATATAGCTTCTACAAATAGCTACCATTTGTTTCATTGCTGCCTTTGGGATGATGAAAATAGAGGCCCAGTAAGACTGAATATGCATAAGTACCACATTGACAAGCATGATTCTTCCAGCATAGGAGAGGTGTCTGGATCCCCATATCTTCACTTTTGCCGACATCTTCTCCACTAGTACCTGACAGTCTGTTGTAGTTAACTTTCTTGAGGATATTGGTACCCCTAGGTATCTAAAAGGAAGTGTTCCTTTTTTGTATCCAGTGAGTTCACTTACATCATGCATTTCTGTATTAGACATGTTAACACCATATATGTTTGACTTAGCTGGATTTGTCTTCAAACCTGAGGTTTCAGTAGAAAGTCCTCAGGCCCCTCAGCATCCATCTTATTGAATTCATTTCTCCTTTGCAGAATAACAATATGTCATCTGCAAAGCATAGGTGGTTTAGCTCAAATCCTTTGCATCTTGTGTGATACTCAAAGCCCTACTTTCCTGCAATATGTTTCATAATCCTTGACAGGTACTCCAGGCAGATAATAAATAGGAGAGGGGAAATAGGATCCCCTTGTCGCAGTCCTCTCTTGCCTATTATATTACCATGTTGTCCTCCATTTAAAGCTATAGTGTATGTAGGTGTAGTTACACACTCCATGATCCATTGTATGAACCTCTGTGGAAAGTTCAGGGCATGCAGCATTTCTCCCAGGAATTGCCATTCCACTGTGTCGTAGGCTTTCCTTAAGTCTATTTTGATCAAACAACTTTTAGGAGTGTTCTTCCTATTGTACATTCTTACCAGGTCCTGGCATATCAGGATGTTGTGGACAATACTTCTACCAGCTATGAAGCCACTCTGACTTGAAGAGATTAATCCAGGCAGGACCTTTTTCATTCTGGAGCATAACATCTTTGAAATGACCTTATAGACTGTATTGCAACATGCAATTGGTCTAAAGTCTCCCACTGTTTCTACATGCTTTCCTTTTGGCATAAGTGTTAAGAGGGTTCTGTTAATGGCTTTATTCATCTTGCCTCTGCTAAAGAATTCCAGTACTGCTTTCACCACATCATTCCCTGTTACTTCCCAAGTGTCTTTGAAGAAATTGCTCCCATAGCCATCTGGGCCTGGAGCTTTTTCACCATTAATGGCCCAAACAGCTTTTTTTACATCTTGTGGAGTGAACTCTGCACTTAGCTCTTGCCTTTGTAATTCTGTTAAAATGGCACCTTGCTTCACTAGCTCACTGGAGACATGCATTCTGCTCTCCTGTTTTTGTCCTAGTAGCTGTTCATAATACTCCACAAACTTCCAAATGACTTCCTCTTGGCTATTAGCTTCCCCCCTTGCTCATCTTTAATTGTAAGAACTCTGTTCATGTTCCTCCTTGACTTCATCATGTTATGAAAGTACTTCGTATTTTGATCCCCATTTTTCATCCAGAACATTTTTGCTTTTTGTTTCAAGAATTGATATCTAGCCTGGTACCACTTCAAATATTCTTTTGATAGTCTGCATTCATCCTCTATTAGATTTAGGTTGCCTGGCTACTTCTGAATCTCAGTTTGGCACTGTTTCAATTTCATTTCAGCTTCAGCTGCTCTTTTTTCTACTTCTGAGAACTTGTTCTTGTTTAGCTTCAGTAGCATCCCTTTCACTCTGTTCATTTTCCCTATAAGCTGAAACATTTGAGTTCCTTCAGCAGGTGCTTTCCAACATTGTGCTACTTTTGTTTGGAATTCAGGGTCCAGACTCCACATGTTAAAATACTTAAAACTTTTATGTATTTTTTATTGCTTTTCCCATTGAATGACTGCAGGGCAGTGATCATACAAACCTTCTGGCATGTAATGCACTTCAGCAGGAGGCATGTTTGCCTCCCATTCTTTGTTTATGACCACCCTATCAATTCTGCTCATTACTCTGTTTACTCCTTCCTGTTTGTTGTTCCAAGTAAAGTATGACCCTGTTGACTTCATATCCTCTAGCTCACATTGCATTAAACATTCCTGAAACTCTTTTACTTCAGAGTAGGAGACAGGGCTCCCTATTCTTTCTTCTCTATTTAGGACACAGTTGAAATCCCCCATGGTGATCTAGGGGCCTTTGACCATCCTTGCTACTTGCTCTATCTGCTGCCATAAGGTTCTTCTACAAGCAGCATCATTAAATCCATACACTAGTGTCATGTCAAAATATTGCTTGGTGCCAATGTGCTTTACAGTACTACGTATTAGTTGATCTGTGACCTTTACTATGTTGACCTCAAAAATTTGAGGCTTCCATAATAACCAAATTCTACCTCCGGGGTGCTAAGCCAAGTTTGTTGTGAAAGACTAGTCTATACCTAGGATAAGAGAGGCTTTGGCAGCCTTTGCTCTCTTTATCCTAGTTTCCAGGAGCCCAAACAAGCCTACTCTGAGTGTATGGAGGAACAAGAGTACCTCCTATTGTTTGTAAGCTCTGTTTAGGCCCCTGACATTCCAGACACCTATGATATCCATCTATGTGGGGGTTCCCCCCTCCCCTGTCAATTTCTAAACTTCTGACTGCTTGCTCAACCACAGGGTTAGTTGAACCTGCTTTTTCCAGAACTACTACTTGTGCATTTTCACTGCGTGATGCCAGCATTTGTGTTTTCTCCATTTCTGCATTCTTGGTCTTATTTCTTCCATCATTTTCATCATTATTTAAGGCAGCAAAAGCATTGCCCGTGTTGAGATGTTGGGAGCCCCCTCTTCCTCGATTATTGTTTCTCCAAGTGTTTCCTCTTCCCCTTCCCCATTGCTTCCTTTGTTGCTGAAAGTCTGCTTCTTCTGTTTGTTTTGTACCAAGTTCACCTTCTGCAACTTCCTTTCTTTTTTCCTCAGCAGCAACCTGAGTCTCAGTTGGCTTTCCTTGGTCTGCTCCCTTAGCCCCATCATCCTCTGAGTTTCCATTCTTCTTTTCCTCTGGTTTATCATTCTTCCTTGTGTTTTGGTTCCTTCTGCATTCCTCAGTCTCATGCCCATAATTGTTGCACTTCTCACAAAGGACTAGTTTCCATTCAAAAGACACCCTCTGCTCCACTATGCCCCCTAATTCATCCTCAAACCTTATTATTGTCGGATAAGGTTGATTTGGGGTTATTTCAACCAGTATCCTTGCAAAAGTTAGTCTCTCCTTATTTGGTGTTGCTCGATCTGCTTTCAGAGGCTTCCTCACTAGTCCTACAATTTTGAGAGTGTGTTTTGCCCCCAATATTTTATATTCAGGCCTATCAATCTGATCCACACAGGGATTTTCTCCATATTTTCCTTTTTAAAATCAGTATCATATCTCCAAGGTTTTACCACCATAGGCTTGCGATCAAACATTCTAATCCCTTCCTCTACGACTTTTGCTCTACTCCATTCGTATGGAATCGAACTAGAAAGATTCCTCTCTGTACCTGAGCAATTCTATCAATACCCAGGTCACCCCATACCCTTCGGAAGTACCCATCCATTACTGATTGGGGAGGGTTAGACCCCAGTATATAGCAAATTACAGCATTATTCCAGAACACTATCTCCTCTTTAATATCATCCATAGTAATTGTAACATTTCCTGTTGTTTCAATTGATTCTAGATCGAATCCATCAGCATAAGGTGTTTTACTTACTATATTACTCCATGATTTAGGGCTTGTTTCGATAGTCATACCTGGATCCTTGCTACGATTAGGTGTGCTCCCCCCTTTTGACTGTATGTTTACTACGGAATCATCCTCTAATTCTGCTAGATCTGCCCACACCTTCGATCCCTGAGTGCTAAGGCCTGGGGTATTCTGCTTCAGGATCGATGCGATATCTATTGGTTGGATTCCTTGAAGGACATTCAAACTTTTGGTTTTTTTAGAGTCACCTGTTTGAGGCTTCCCATGAGACATTGGATTTAGTGAATTTTGTGTTTATGGTTGAGATTGAGGTCTTCCTCCTCCTCTAGTTTTAGATTTCCCTGCCATGGCACCAGCGTTAGCTGAGGGGATTCACATTCTAGAGAGAGAAAGTTTTTTTAGTAGACAGCTTTTGCTTTTTAGATCCTCCCGCCAGAGGTTTTGTTACAAGGAATCTTGTCTTACCATAATTACAAGGATTTCTTGTGGGACTCAACTAGGGTTGGAAAGCCCATATAAATACAAGTAGTCGATACAGCTGAAATCAGTTATTCACAAAGAGAGAGTTGAGAGCATACAAAGGCGATCTAGCAGCTTTCTACGTGAGATAACTGAAGAAGACAACTGGTGTACTTGAGTTGATTGAGTCTAGATATTCTGTCTAGGTTCTTTGCATTGTAAGTTGTCTTATTTTTGAGCGATCATTGTTTTTACCTATTGGCTTATCGTAGAAGCATATGTATTAGGTGAACTTTCGAGAAATTACTTTGTAAAGAGAGTTTAGCTTTATTTAGTGATTAGGGTCTAGAGTGTAGCCCCTTGGTTACAGAGTCTTGTAATCAGAAACGTGTTCTTTGTGTTAGTGGATTGAGTTCTAAGATCCCAGAGTGTGGGTCGTGGTTTGTCTCCCTTGAGCAAGGAGTTTTCCACGTAAAATCCTCCTGTTCCTTGTGTCTGTGATTGGCGTGTATTGTAGTGTTCAAACAGCAAAATTGTAGAGGCAAGAACAGGGTTCTTGACTCAGGAGAATCGAGTTCTTGAAGCGAAAAATCGGTGGACACTATTTAACCCTCCCTTCTAGTATCCTTAGGAGGTGCATAGGTTATAATAAGTGGTATTAGAGCGGGTCTTCTCGTGCTAGGTTAACACCTTGAGAAGGATCAGAATTATGAGTGCACCACCTACCATCACTGAAGGACAGTCAGTTCAGAGGCCCCCACAGTTCAATGGGCAGTACTATGCTTGGTAGAAGAACAGGATGGAAAATTACATATGTGCTGAGGACTACCAGCTATGTCTTATAGTATCAGAAGGGAATTTGATTCCTACTAAAATAGTTGGTGAGAGAGCTGCTGCCAAACAAGAACCTAAGTTGAAAGAGGAGTTCAATGAGGCGGACTATAAGATGATTGAAAAGAATCACAAAGCCAAGCGTCTGGTAATTTGTGGCCTTGGTCCTGAGGAGTTTAACAGAGTATCATCTTACAAGACTGCCAAGGAAATTTGGGATGCCCTGCAGGTTGCGCATGAAGGAACCACTGAAGTGAAGGACTCAAAGAGAAGAATGCTGAAGAGACAATTTTAGTTGTTCTCTATGGGAGAGAAGGAATCAATCCAGGATATGATGACCAGGTTGACCATTATTACTAATGAGATGAGATCCCTGGATATGGTGTTGCCTAAAGTAGAGATGGTGGATAAGATTCTAAATCTACTACCGGAGGCTTGGGAACCCAAGATGACTGCTATCATTGAGTCTAAACCTCTAAGATCCATTAAACTTGAAGAACTGGTTGGTAGTTTGAAAACTCATGAGATGATGAAAGATTTAAGAACTAAACCAGCTCTCAAAAAGGACAAGACCCTTGAACTCCAAGCAACTGATAAAGCTGATGACTATGTTGATCTGCAATCGGTTGAAGCAGCAATGGTTAGTGCTTTGAGACAGAAGTTTAACTTGGGAAGGTTCAAAGGTTTTAAAAGAAATGGCAAGGAAAACTCTGGAAGGAAGAACATAGTTGATAGTCCTAACTACTCAGGATGCTTTAAGTGCTTCAAGAAGGATCATTCTGTTATGGATTGTCCTATGTGGGAAGCAGAATGGATGAAAAACAGAGCAACTAAGGAAAAAGACAAGGAGGCGTCAAAGGAGAATGATAAAGATAAGAAGAAGGCAAGACGCCCTCAAAACTTCAGCGCAGAAAGAAGGAAAAGAAATAAAGCTTTCTATGCTACATGGGGACCTACTGATAGTGAGTTTGATCATGAAAAGGAATTTGAAGATGAATAACCACTAGCACTGATGGGATTGACAGACATCAGTTATGATGAGGAAGACCCTCGGGAGTTGAGAGGAGGAAAAGATCCTTCAAAGCCACCTATGTTCAACGGGACGAACTACAAGTGTTGCAAGAAACAGATGAAAAACTTCCTTCAAGCAACAGATTACAGTCTCTGGTTGATTGTGAAGAGAGGACCTCACGTGCCTGTGAAGAGAGCAGTGAACGGAGTTTTGGTACCAAAGATGGTAGAAGAACTAGATCCTCAAGATCTAGACTGGCTGAAGGCAAATTCCAAAGCTGAATTGTACTTGAGAAGAGGGCTGACAAATGATGTGTTGGAAAGGATACTTGAATATACGTCTGCTAAGGAAGTATGGGAAAAGCTGAAAGAGTTATACACAGGTGACGACCAAAAGAAGGACTCTGCCCTTATGGCAACTGATGGAGCTGAAGCTGCACATTCAGCAGAGGTATGTCTATCTGATCTTAAGGAAAATCTACACACATACTCTACTGAAAATTTGATTCTAGTCACAGCCACCTTGATTGAGGGTTATGAAAAAGAGAAAATTGAAAAAGATAAATTAACTAAAGAGTTAAGTGATCTCAGAACCAAGCACAAGAGTCTTCAAGAACAAAACATTGAACTGGAAGAAATCAATGCCATCTTGAAAGGGCAGACTCTTGTGTCAAACTCTAAAATCACTGAACTAGAATTGGAACTTAATCAGTCAAGAGAGAGTATAAATGGTAAGCAAGTAATAAGTGAAGTTCAAACCTTTCTTGAAAATGAACTTAGAAGAGCTAATGAGATTCTGTATCAGGAAACTGAAAAGAACCGGATTTTAAATCAAAAGGTTGAAAAATCTGAATTTGAGCTTACCAGATATAAATCATCTGAGGCAATGAACTGGGTTCTTGAAAATCAAAATAAGGGGAAACAAGGACTGGGATTCAAGAAACCATTGCCTCCATATAATCCTAAGAGCAAATAAGTGAGATTGCTTTGCAACATGTTGTGTACCTTTTGTGGTGAAACTGGACACTACAAACAAAGGTGCATGAATGCAAGCAAGGCAAAAGCCAAGAATAAAAGAAGTGTTCTACCTAAATGGGCTAGACAGGATTTGATTTATCCATTCTCTCATAAGAAGGGACCCAAGCTTGTCTGGGTTCCTAAAGCTAACCCTTAATCTGTTTTCCAGGCTGGAGTGAGGGAGAACAACCCAAGCTGGATTCTTGATAGCGGTTGTTCGAGGCACATGACAGGAGATAGAAGAAACTTTCTCTCACTCGCAGCATTTCAAGGAGGCAGTGTGGCCTTCGGAGGAGGTAAAAGTGGTCAAATCGTAGGAATTGGAAAAATTGGGAGAACTCTGGATCACACAATTGAAAACGTATACTGTGTCGATGGTCTTAGACACAACCTGCTGAGTATCTCTCAACTGTGTGATAGGGGAAATGAATTGAGTTTCTCTTCTGTAGGATGCATTGTGAAGAACCTACAGAATGAAAAAATTGTTATGGAAGAAAAAAGGGTGAACAATGTATACAAAGCATCACTGATGTCACTGCCTGAAAACAACTTAACATGCTTGAACGTGCAAGAAACTGACTCTCAGCTGTGGCACAAAAGAATGGGTCATGCAAGTCTCTCACAACTGAATAAGCTTGTATCTAAAGAGCTGGTTCGTGGATTGCCAAGCAAGAGATTTGAAAACATAAAAATGTGTGATGCTTGTGTAAGGGGGAAGCATGTGAAATCATCTTTTAAGTCAAAGAAAGTGGTAAGTACATCAAAACCACTGGAATTGTTGCATATGGATCTGTGTGGACATATGAGAGTCAGGAGCAGAGGAGGAAAGAGGTTTGTGTTCGTAATTGTTGATGACTACTCTAGGTACACATGGACCTTGTTCTTGGCATCTAAAGATGAAGCCTTTGACAGCTTCAAAGACTGGGCTGGTGTTGTGCAGAAAAGGTTAAGCCTAGAACTCATCAATATTAGATCTGATCATGGAACGGAGTTTGAAAAATAAAAATTCTCTTGAGTATTGTGCAAAGTACAGCATTGATCATAATTTCTCTGCACCAAGAACTCCACAGCAAAATGGAGTGATTGAAAGGAAGAACAGGTCCCTGGAGGATATGGCAAGGATTATGTTGTTGTCAAGTGGGCTTGCAAGAAACTTTTGGGCTGAAGCAATAAACACTGCATGCTATTTGCTAAACAGATGTTCCATCAGAGCTATTCTTGACAAGACCCCATATGAGCTACTCAGAGGAAGAAAACCAAATATTGCACATCTGAAATCCTTTGGTTGTAAATGCTTTGTCCACAATAACGGAAAGGAACCATTGGGGAAGTTTGATGCTAGAAGTGATGAGGCAATATTTCTTGGTTACTCCACTCAAAGCAAAGCATACAAAGTGTTTAACAAAAGAATACAAACAGTGGAGGAAAGTATGCATGTGGTATTTGATGAATCTGATAAGGCATTAGGGGAAACTGAGGTAGATGATCAAGTGATTGGCCTCAGTCGAGAAGATGGTGTAGCTGATTTTGAAGACTCAGAAGACAAAGAGACATCAGGTGAGAATTTAACTTCACGAGAACAAGGAGTCAATATGACGGGGGGAACAGCAGACAAAGTTGATGATCCAGGAAGTCAGGAGGGACCTACCCAGAGTAATGCTGAAGGTTCTTCTCGTCATATTCAACCCAGGCCATGGAAACACCAAAGTTCTCACCCCTTGGAGAATGTCTTAACAGAACTGGACACTGGGATCATGACCAGGTCAGCCTTGAAGAACTTCTGTGCATTCTTTGCATTCCTTTCATCTCTAGAACCAAAGAATGTAAAAGAAGCTCTAGAAGATCCCGATTGGATTCTAGCCATGCAGGATGAACTTCATCAGTTTGAGAGAAGCAAAGTGTGGCACCTGGTTCCTAAGCCGAAGGACAGATCAATAATTGGAACAAAATGGGTGTTCAGAAACAAACTAGATGAGCATGGTATAGTGATAAGGAACAAGGCAAGGCTAGTAGTTCAAGGATACAGTCAGGAAGAAGGAATCGACTATGATGAAACTTTTGCACCAGTGGCAAGAATGGAGGCTATTAGAATGTTGATTGCTTTTGCTACATACATGGAGTTCACACTATATCAGATGGATGTGAAGAGTGCCTTCCTGAATGGATACTTAAACGAAGAGGTCTATGTAATACAGCCACCAGGCTTTGTGAACAATGAATTTCCTGATCATGTTTACAAACTGGACAAGGCACTCTATGGATTAAAGCAAGCTCCTAGAGCCTGGCATGAAAGACTCTTAGGATTCGTACTGAAGAATGGTTTCTCAAGAGGAAAGATTGACAACACATTATTCCTGAAGAAGAAAGGAAAGGATCTATTGGTGGTTCAAGTATATGTTGATGATATCATTTTTGGAGCCACTGATGAGGAGCTACGCAAGGGATTTGCTGATCTAATGGGAAGTGAATTTGAAATGAGCATGATGGGTGAACTGAATTTCTTCCTAGGGCTGTAGATAAAATAGATGCCTGAAGGGACTATGATTCATCAGCAAAAATATGTCAAGAAACTTCTGAAGAAATTTGACATGGAAGGAGCAAAAGAAATAACTACGCCCATTGCTCCTGGAACCAAGCTGGATATGGATGAACTAGGTCTTTCGACTAATGAGACAAAATATAGAGGAATCATAGGTTCACTTCTTTATCTCACAGCCAGTCGACCTGATATAGTATACAGTGTAGGACTGTGTGCTAGATTTCAGTCCAAGCCTAAGGAGTCACATTTGACAGCTGTGAAGAGGATCCTGAGATACTTGAAAGGAACTCAGGATCTTTGTCTTTGGTACCCAAGGGGAGGTACATTTGAACTAATTGGTTTTGCTGATGCAGATTATGCAGGTCATTTGGTGGATAGGGAAAACACTTCAGGAATGGCACACTTTCTTGGTCCTTGCTTGGTCTCTTGGGCAACAAAGAAGCAAAACTCAGTAGCCTTGTCTACTGTGGAAGCTGAGTATGTAGCAGCTGCATCATGCTGCTCACAACTGCTATGAATCAAACAGCAGTTGGAGGACTTTGGAATCAAGTGTGGAGCAGTGCCAATTTTCTGCGATAATACAAGTGCAGTGAATATTGCCAAGAACCCAGTCCAACACAAAAGAACAAAGCATATTGATATTAGACACCATTTTCTTAGAGATATTGTAGAAAAGGGTCTGATTACTATGAATTCTTGCAGGACTGAAGATCAAATTGCTGACATATTTACCAAAGCATTGAACAAAGTGCAGTTTGAGAGCAACAGGTTGGAGTTAGGGATGACCAAAAAATACGGATTGACCCAGCAGCTTGTCCCTCAATGATTGGTTAGTTAAGTGTTCAATAATTTGTGTGTAACATTTGTTATTATTGTTCAGTCTAACATTGTACTTTATTAAGTATACTTGTTCAGCTTATAAGCACAATGTGAGGATAATGTAATCCCATGAAGAACCTACTTTGTACTGAGAAAGAACCAACTGAAGCATGAGGAATCATGTCCAGGTACAGTCACACTACCTTGCATGATAGGAGTCATAACTGAAATCAAATTGTCAATTATACGTGTGTCAATGGAGACTTTCCATGTTCTTATAACTGTCCTAAATTATAGGAACACATTCCTTTTTGGGTTAGAATTTTATTAGACTTGTATGGACCCCACTACTTGAAAGGTTTTTATTTGAGTAAGTCCATAACCGTCAAATCCGTAACTCTTTCCCGGGTTTCAAAAAGTTCAAAAGGCTGCTTTTCACTTTTTAGATCATCATTACTTTGGCTTCCCCAGGAAACCGTCTCATCACCAAAACCCTTTCTCCTCCTTTGAGCGACACAGAACACACATACTCAACAAGTCAAACCAAGAAACTCTGTCCTTTCAACTTACTTTCTCTCTCTAAAAGTCAAACCAAGAAACTCTGTCATCCTAATTCAAAACCCTAACCATTTTCTCCATGTCTCAAGTGCAATCTTCATCAACATCACCTACCAAAACCTCCAAACCTAGCACATCAAAGAAATCTACACCGAAACCCCCGCCATCTACCCTTGCAGAAAGGTTTGATGTGGCTAGGACAAAGTTTCTCAAAAAAGGAGAAAAGAAGTTGGTCAAGAAGATGATGGCCAGATCTTTGTCGACTACGCCTACGAGACAAGTTTCTTCTGAAACATCTGTTGAGATAATTCCTGACTCTACCCTATCTACTTCTGTCGATTTAGAAGGGGTAAAATATCCTGGCAAAGCGGGTACTGAAACCTTAGTAAAAGGACCAGATAAAATCATAGGAGTGGTAGAGCCTTGTGATAAAATTGATAGGAGGAATGTAGTTGAAAAAAAGCAAAAAGATGTTCAGGAAGCACCTAGGGCTAGTATGCATGTGCCTATAGAAGCTACGACTGTATTGGAGGTTGATGTGGTGGGAAAAGAAGTGTCAGAACAACTGAGGGAAGATGATTTTGTTGAATCCCTTAAAGAACATGTTAATGAACCCCAGTTCTAGTGTTGTGTTTGCTGAGAAGGGTCAAGGGGTGTCCGTACTTTAAGCTCCAGTTGGTGAAGGATCTAGATCTGCTGAGGCCTCACAGGATTTAAGCAAAGAACCTGGTTCTTGCCTAGATCTTACAGAGGCTGATGATGCAGAACTCAAGTGGACAGACTCTGAAGGTGAAAAGGATGAAGAAGTTGCAAAAGAAAAAATTGAAAGTGAGGAAGTTACAGAGAAAGTTAAAGGAACAAAGAGAAAAAGTATGAAAAGAAGGTTTGGTGAAGAGGATAAAAGGCTGGTATGTGAGGAAGAGGAAGAAGAAGTAGTGTTTGTGAGTGAGAACAGAGCAGAGCCTAACAAGAGAAGAAGATTGGTGAGAGGGGGAATGCCTGTTTCAAGGAGTAAACTAGTGGAGGAATCCAGTGAAGACGGTGATGACAAGGCTGTTGCTGAGCTAGTGGCTAGAAGAGTTGGAACTAGATCAGCTCTGAAACAATAGCTGGAGAATGTTGGAAAGCTTGAAAGAACAATTACAAATGTGAGAGACAGAGAAAATAAGAAAAAGAATGAGGAAGAGGAAAAAGATGGTGAGGCAAAGGAAGAGAGTGACGAGGCTGGCAATTATGTGGGGCCAAGTGACTCCGAGACTGACAGTGAGGTGGAGAACAGGAAAAGAAGAAGAGGATCTGAAGAAGAGGTAGATCGTGTGGCTTTCTTTGCCAAGCATCAGGTACTTCCTGGTAGCATTCTACATGACGAGAAGGAGCATCATATGAAACCTTTGCTCAGGAAGATTGGTGACCAAGGGTAGTTGAGCCTGTTTGGAAAAAAAGACCGGATGTTATTCTCTGATAAGATCAGGGAATTTTATACAAATTGCAGGATGGCAGCCAGGAGAGTGTTCACTACTGTGAAGGGAGTTGAAATAGAGTTTGGAAGAACTGAGCTGGGGGTGATTCTTGAGGTACCTGCTGAAGGTTATTGCAGGTATAATAAGCTGAATTGGCCCAAGAGGACAGATGGAGTAACCCCTCTGAGTGTGGTCAAGAAATTCTCAGGGAAACCCAAGCTCAGGAAAGAAAGGAAAGTAGACAAAAAGGGGATGGAACCAGCACACCAGTTGCTGTTTGAGTTTGTGCATAGGTTCCTTCTGCCGAGAGGAGAAAGAAACAGTGAAGCTAGTGCTCTGGACTTAACCTATATGGACTTGCTGGATAGAGGGGTGAGAATCAACTTGCCTGGTCTAATTATCAGACATATCAAGAGGATTGAAGACACCGACCAAAAGCCACATTCATTAGTGCATTCCTACATCTTCAGCATGTTTTAGAGCATTTCGGGGTTCCTCTGGAAGCAGGGAAAAATCCCACTATTCATCAGATGTTTGGGCATAATGTGCTGAGAAGCTGTGATTTCTTCACAGAAAAGAGAGCTTCCAAGAGACCCATGCAGGTTAAGAAGGAGCAGTCTGAGGAAAGCGAGGAGTATGGACCTAAGGAGGCCATTAATGCTGTGCAGGAACTGGAGAGCCATGTTCTTGAGGTGAACACAGAAAATGCTGAGCTACACAGAAAGCTGAAGTTGAAGGATCAAGAAATTGATCGTTTGAAGATAGATTGCCACAAGTATGAGGCCGAGCTGGTGATGGAGAGGGCCAAAAATACGAAGCACCTTGAGGCACTTATCAAACACTTCAACCTACAGCCCTGAGTCCTCCTGTCCTACCTTCCTGCCCATTCTCCTAATTGCTGTTATCTCTTTCCATTCTTTCTGCACATGTGATGTTGTTTAAGATAATCTATTTTCAGTTGTGTACTTCTTGATAGGGTTGTGCTGCTGTCACACCCTGGATGATGATTTTAAATTTCTCTTATTTACGTTTGTTTTGTTCTATGGTACTTGGTTCTTGTGGGGCTCTTAGCCTTATCTCTGTGTGTTTAAATTTTAGCTGACTTGTTGCCCTGTGCTCTAGACTGGATAGTACTAACTGGTTCATGCAGGTACTTGAATCTTTTCGATGATGCCAAAAGGGGAAAGAAGGAAATGTTGGGGTGTTTGTGACCTAACTCATCTGTGTTAAATTTTTCAATCTCTTACTTTTGTTTTTTGTTTTTAGGAAATTTTGTCTATTCAGGTTCTTTGGCAATATTTGTTTGTCATCATCAAAAAGAGGGAATTTGTTGAGAATTGATTTTGAAGAATGACAAACAAGAAGGACTCAGTGGTCTCGTAGGAGAACCTAGTCCTTGAATAGAAGGGCATGACTGGTCGAAAAGATCTGAGGGTTGCAAATCCCTGCGGAACTAGGAATAGTGGCGCGTGAATGAATATGCATCCTAGTCAGACTAAAAGAGGCGGTGTCCAGGCTGTGTCTTCGAAGTACGAATTGGAGTTGGACTTCAACAAGGAAAAGAGTTACAAGGAATCTTGTCTTACCATAATTATAAGGATTCCTTGTGGGACTCAACTAGGGTTGGAAAGCCCATATAAATACAAGTAGTTGATACAGCCGAAATCAGTTATTCACAAAGAGAGAGTTGAGAGCATACAAAGGCGATGTAGCAGCTTTCTACGTGAGATAACTGAAGAAGACAATTGGTGTACTTGAGTTGATTGAGTCTAGATATTCTGTCTATGTTCTTTGCTTTGTAAGTTGTCTTATTTTTGAGCGATCATTGTTTTTACCTATTGGCTTATCGTAGAAGCATATGTATTAGGTGAACTTTCGAGAAATTACTTTGTAAAGCTAGAGTTTAGCTTTGTATAGTGATTAGGATCTAGAGTGTAGCCCCTTGGTTACAGAGTCTTATAATTAGAAATTTGCTCTTTGTGTTAGTGGATTGAGTTCTTAAATCCCAGAGTGTGGGTCATGGTTTTTCTCCCTTGAGCATGGAGTTTTCCACGTAAAATCCTTGTGTTCCTTGTATTTGTGATTGGTGTGTGTTGTAGTGTTCAAACAGCAAAACTGTAGAGGCAAGAACAAGGTTCTTGACTCAGGAGAATCGAGTTCTTGAAGCGAAAAATCGGTGGACACTATTCAACCCCCACCCTCTTCTAGTGTCGTCAGGAGGTGCATAGGTTATAACAAGCCTGATATTAATTTGTATTTTAAATTAGCTGAGGGTACACAGCCCAAGGTGTCGGTTGATGGTACACATCCCGATATCGATTCGCATTTTAAATTAGCTGAGGGTACACATCCCGAAGCGTCGATTGATGGTACACAGCCCGATATCGATTTGTATTTTAAATTACCTGTGAGTACACAGCCTAAGGCGTCGGTTGAGGGTACACAACCCGATATCGATTCTTATTTTAAATGAGCTGAGGGTACACAGCCCAAGGCGTCGGTTGAGGGTACGCAGTCCGATATCAATTCGCATTTTAAATTAGCTGAGGGTACACAGCCCACGGCGTCGGTTGAGGGTACACAGCCCGATATCGATTAGCATTTTACATTAGCTGAGGGTACACAAACCAAGGCGTCGGTTGAGGGTACACAGCCTGATATCGATTTGGATTTTAAATTAGCTGAGGGTACACAGCCCGAAGTGTCGGTTGAGGGTACACAATCCGATATCGATTCATCATTTAGATTAGCTGAGGGTACACAGCCTAAGGCGTCGGTTGAGGGTACACAGCCCGATATCGATTTGCATTTTAAATTAGCTGAGGGTACACAGCCCGAAGCGTCGGTTGAGGGTACACAGCCCGATACTGATTTGTCATTTTTATTCTTTGCGAAGGGTACACAACCCAATGCACCAACATAGGGCATACGACCCGATGTCGAATCTAACACTTGACAGCAAAAGACACACAATTATGGCATAACAGACACAATCACATACGGCAAGAATCCTGGAAAGACAATCCAGTCCAGCGGGAGGTACGTTTTATATATACATTATGTTGTAAAAGCATCTTCATTGCAGGATACACCCCAAGTAAAGCAAATATTTCAACCTGACACCCCGCATTCTCTCAAGTCAAAACACTCCTCTAGAGTCATGACAAAATTGGCCGCACTGTCAACGTCTTTGTCTGAAGACTCTTTCATCATCCCCGGGCAAAGAGGGGCAGCTGTTGACACCTAATTTTGTCCCTCCTATTTTCAAAATCGATAGTTTTCAAATTTTACACACGATTGTGTATCCACTCTTGCCCCGTCCTTTTCTTTCAAATGATCCTCTCACAATAGCCTGACAATTGAGGCCATTTTCAAAAGGATCGTCTCAAATCATAGCTATTCTTATAATCTCTACAATTATCTCTATTTTTTGACAAAATTATCCAAATTATCTCAAATCCCAAAATTATAATTTTATGCATTTCCTAGCCACTTTATTGTGTTAAAGTTAATTTCCTAATTTTTTTATATTTTTACACCAATTTTATACCATTTTTATGACTATTTCATATATATTTTATGCCTAATATACACTATGTATACATTATATGTACATATATACACTACACCTCACATTTTACACATCTTACCTATTTTTTACACATCAGCTTCGAATTACACCTTGGCGCCTACGGGGCTTGATCCCAGCCCTCCAATCCTTTGATCCAATGGCTGAGATCAATGTTTTCCCTGTACTCTCCAAACGACCCCTAAACCCTTTGCCTACCCCCATTTTCCCCGATCTGATCCTATAATCACTCTCTCTCTCTCTCTTCTCTCTCTTGGGGAAATGAAATGACTCACTTTCAGGGCATATTCCGGCCAATTTGGCCGGTGAAAATTGGGAAAAATAGCACCATGTCACTCTTCTCATCAAGCACTATAAAACCCGCATATTTTTTATGACATTTGGACGAGGGCAAGATTTGACCCTTTTGATAACTGAACCACCACCACCGGGAGACGCCTATGGCGAGGTTCAGGCCATTGATTTAATGGTGTTATCGTCTAAAAGTGGTAAGAAACCCCATGCGAAGTTAAATCTATGACGGGTCCATTTGACCCGACTTCGGTGTGGACGGGTAACCCTTTTAATTTTCCTTTTTGCATATTGGTTCTGAATTTTGCTTAATCACATACCTAAAATTTTTATTTTCTTAGTTGTTAACCTATTTGTTTCTTCGCATGATTAACCGATTATTATCACATCCCATGGTTATTATCATTTTGTTTAGTATGTTGGTATGCCTAGACAGTCACTCAATACTTTGAATCTGTTTCTTGTAAACTGTTTGTGTCCAAGCATGATCCTAGTATCCATTGTGTCTGTTCTTGCTTATGATGATATGTTCGAATGTGATAGGGAAAGGCTGATAGGACAAGCTTGAATTTTTAGAAGTGATTTGATTGGTATTGTGATTGAAAATAGAGAAGGAAACTGGCGTGGGGATTGATATGTTTGTTTTTAAAATCTGTCAAGGGTCAAACTTGTTTGTGAATAGATTTGTGAACCTAGACTATGTTGGGTTTGAAGGGAGGGAATCCAAATCAATTTAGGATTGATTTGCCTTAGTTTTGGGGATTGACTGCTCTATTTTTGGAAGGACACAAGATTGTCCCTTGTTATTCCTGGGAAATAATATCCATTGCCTTATATGATTTACCCGTTTGCTTTTCAAAACCCCACCCCTCACCTATATAAACTGACCTCTCTTTTCAACTAAGGAAAAGTTTTTTGGACATCAAAACATTCAGAAACACAGATTGATACACTTAGCAAAATTCTGCATAACTTCTCTGGCATTCAATTCTTTTTTTGCTTACTTGCTCTCCTGAAGGACTACTGCTTCGTTTGTGTGTGCGCTGATCCTGCTTCCCCTCTCTCCTTTCTGCATTCTACTAGTGTCACAGTACCTAAAGGTATTCCTTTTCACCTCTGATCACCTATTACATCCATGTATATGTGTGTGTCTGGCATACTCCTTATCATGTCCTAGTTACACTACTGGTGTACTTTATTTTGCCTTGGTTCTGTGTGTCCTGATTGATCTCTGCACCTTTGTTAAAGCCATGTCAGTATTTTTAAGGTGTAATTAGAGTTGTAATACTTCTCTTCACTTCTGATTACCTAGTGCATCTGTGTGTGTGTTTTTCCTTAGCATGCTCTTATTCTATCTCTGTTTTACTTAAACTACTGGTGTGCTTTGTTTTTTTTTTGGTCTGGGTGTCCTGTTAATCCTACTTGATCTCTGCACATTTGTTAAAACATATCAACATTATAAAAAGGGCACTGATTCCACATAATTGATAAAGCCCCTGGAAAATTTCCTTTTGATCCAGTTCTTCCCTTTCCCCATTCCCCAGCTAACTTTGTTTGCTTACAGCTTTGTTTGGTCTCATATAGACTATGTTATACCACATTGCTTACAGGAGAACCTTGAGGGTTCAATAGGGTCAATATTTGGACCCTCTAAGCTGGTTTTGATGGTTCTGAAATTAGAAACCTTTGACTGTTGAGAAGGCTCCTCTAGTCTTTGAGGAACAAAGCACCTCCCTTTGGCCATTACCCCCCCTTTTTCTTATATTTTCCCCTTAGGAACTGTCCCCAATCTGTATATTTGCTAAGTGTCCTGCTTGTATCCTTTAAAACAGGGTGTACAACAGTAATGTTGTACAAATTGGCTATCCAGGAGCCACTCTCTAACTCCATTTCTCCGTGTGTAAAAATGCAGCATGATCATGCTTGAAAAAATGATTTTGATCATTGTCTTCTATGTAAAACTGGTTGTTTTCAACAGTATGTTTTGAAACCCTACCCTTACTGAAAGATCTTACATCTAGGATGCATCAGAAGCATGGCTAATTCGCGTTACAATCTGAAATCTTGAGTAAAACAGGGGCTGTATGTCTTATAATTGTCTAAATGGGACTGTTTCTGAAAACTAAACTCGTCCCTCTTTTGCTTAAACAGTCTGGGCCCAAAACTATTTTCAAAAGGGGTCCTTTATGTGTATAAAACAAATTTTGATTACTCTAACGCTCCTATGTACTAATCTAAAAGTGTATAGGGGTGTATAAAATACTTGGGACCATTTATACACTTTAAATTATATTTTTTAAAGTATAACTATCATCTAGTCATGTACTTGCATGTTTTATACCTATACGTATCTATACTTTATATGCGAGAGCCTTTATTTGCATTTATGTGCTTCTGTGACACCCATTTTCGAAAACAGCCTCTTCGCCTATATATTTCTCAAAACCTGACCCCTACACAAAAAAGGCCATTAAGGTTAGGGCTCGACAATTAATGACGAGTCACACCGACCCTAAATGGCCAACATTTTGTTTTAAAACAACCCCCTTTTTTGGCTTTTGCTAAAATCTAAATTTTGTTTGCAAAGTAGACAATTTATGCAAATTGTTTTAAGTGTGCGAATTGCATATATAAGCTGAAATCGAACATCCCTTGTATGATAAAACTTATTTACGACTAGGCGTTTTGATATTAGAATCCGTAAAATACGACTAGGCTCGAATATAGGCCGAATGTGAAAACTATTTGTGTACATGTATTCAAAATTGCATAAATGTGTTACATTTTGAACGATAGTGCTAAATTAATTCCCAAGTTAGTATTTATGATAATATGCACTACTTTCATTCCAAAATATAGACTCGGATGGTAACCACCTTTCGTGGGACTCGGGGAAGTGCCTAACACCTTCTTCCCTGAGTCATCTGGACTTCTTACCCATATAGAATCTCTGGAATGGACTAGTTGATTTATTGAATTTGGCCTTAGATACTTAGGTGACCTAATACACCTTAGAGGACTATATTAAGTGGCGACTCCAACATCTAAACTCAAACGAGTTCACCCAGTCAAATCCAAAACCCGACTCGCCTCGAGTTGAGTCCAAAATCGGGTATGACAGATGGTTCTGGTAGTATAGAAGAAATGGATAATATTGTTGGTGTAGAAACAGGTGTTGCTAGTGTATAGCCTGTTCAAGTTGCTATAGAATTGATTAAGATTGATGAGTCTGTGGGTTCTCAAAAAGGCCCAGTTGACGAACCGAGTTTGTAGGCTGTTCTTCCTCAGATTGTAAAGAATGGTGCAATTGCTAGTGAGCAAGTCAAAGTGGGAAAAAGTTCTGCTAAAGTTGTCAACGGTTTTGGGAAAGGACCTAGTCATGTCTCAGTTCCTAAGACAACTGATGATGCAGGAATTGACTGGACTAAGTCTTATCAAGAGAACCAGGAGAAAGAAGTGGAGAAATAAAAGGTAGAAGACTCTGAGAAGAGAAATAGTAAAAGGAAGTTTGGTGCTGAGGATAAGCAAGAGACATATAAGGATGAGGTGATGTTTGTTAATAAGACGAAAACAATAGAGAGGAAAAAGAGAAAGTTGGTGAAAGGAGGGAAAGTTGTATCTACAGGAGGGCTGGTAGATGAGAGCAGTGATGAAGGGGGTAATAAAGGTGATAGGTTTGAGAGTGAGGAGGAAGAGCAACCAGTGGTAGTTAGAAATATAGCCACAAGATTAGGCGTGAAACAGCACGATGAAAAACTGCAGAAGTTTGCTGCTCAGGAAAAAGCAGAAAAAGCCGCCAAAGAACCTATTCTTTTTGTTGAGGAGGAACTCTTGGAGGATCAGAGTGTTGACCCTGCTGAGAGCTATGAGGATCTAGATGACTCTGATTCTGGATAGAGCTCTGACCATCCTAATAAAAAGTCCATTGGCAGGGTTGAGTTCTACTCTTGCAAGCCTGTACTTCATAGGAGTATACTGTTTGACATGAAGGAAGTACAGATGAAGCCATTGCTTGAGAAGGTTAGAATTCAGGGTTGGACCAGAAACGAAAAGAGGTGCTTGTTTGTGGAAGAAATTAGAGATTTTATAGTGTGAATAGGTCTATGTAGTTGAGGTTTGAAGAAATGAGCTGGGGGTGATCTTGGGTGTGCCTGTTGCTAGTTATTACAGGTACAAGAAGTTAGAGTGGCCCAAGAAGACTGATAGTGTGACCCCCATTGAAGTGACCAAAAAATTTTCTGGAAATCCTAGACTAAAAAAAAAGCAAGAAAAGTGGACAAGAAAGAATGGAGCCAAGTCATCAACTATTGTTTGAGTTTGTGCATAGGTTCTTGTTGCCAAGGGGTGAAAGGAACAGTGAAGCCTGTGTATTGGACCTGACTTACATGGACCTGCTGGACACATATGATATGATAAATCTACTTGGGCTTATAATTAGACATTTTAGAAGGATTTGCAAAAACTAAGAAGTCACATTCCTTGGTTCACTCCTACATCCTGCATCAAATTTTCTATCACATTGGTGTCCCTCTTGATGGTGGGAAAAAGCCCACACATAATCAAATGTTTGGGATGAAGATTTTAAAGACCTGTGATTTCTTCAAGGAGAAGAGGGCTTCCAAACGTCCAGTGAGGGTCAAAACTGAAAATCCTGATGAGGTTGAAGGATATTTATATAGTGAAGATGAGGAAAAGGTAAAGGAATTAGAGCATCATCTGGAGGAGCTGCAGGCTGAGAATTAGGAACTCAAGAGAGAGTTGAAGCTGAACGGTCAAGAAATTGATCACCTGACTATTGAGTGCAACAAGCATCAAGTAAAGCTTGTGGTGTAGTGAGCTGGAAACTCAAAGAATATTGGTTCACTTGTCAAGCACTTCAAGTTTCAGCCCTTAGAACCATCCTTCTAATTCCTGTCTAGATCCTTATGAGTTTATCTCTGTCCTTTTATTACTGATGTTATGTTAGATAATTTGCTTTTGCTGGTTTGTACTTATTTGGTTCTGCTTGTGTGAACCCTGGATTATGTGGTTTTAAATTGCTTGTTTCTATGTTAGTATGCATTTCTTTTTGGGCTGTTGGATAAATTATTTATGTTTGCTTAGTTAACTTGCAGCCTTTGGACCTAGTGTGGACTCTATAAACTTGTTCTTGCAGGGACTTTAGAATCTTTTCGATGATTTCAAAAGGGGGAAGAAGGAAATATTTGGGTATCTGTGACCCAATTCATCTATTTTCAAATTTCTTTCAACTGTTTTTGTTTTATTTTGTCTTGGTGTTGATTGTACATGCTACTTGGCAACATTTGTTTGTACATCATCAAAAAAGGAGAATTTGTTGAATGATGATTATGTTTTGAAGATTTACAAACAAAGGACCTGGTGGAGAACCTAGTCCTTGTTAGAAGGCATGACTGATCGAAAAGATTATGGGTTGTAAAATCCATGCAGAACTAGAAAAACTTGGCGCGTACAAGTTATTAATCCTAGAAAGCAAAAGTGTTCGTGCCTTGGCCACCTCTATAAAGTATAAACAAGAGTTAGACTTAAACAAGGAGTATA
Source organism: Petunia x hybrida (assembly GCA_037355625.1). Classification (NCBI taxonomy): domain Eukaryota; kingdom Viridiplantae; phylum Streptophyta; class Magnoliopsida; order Solanales; family Solanaceae; genus Petunia; species Petunia x hybrida. The sequence continues at coordinate 1,106,965 of JBBBVM010000068.1, forward strand.
TCTTTGGAGATCTTCTCTTTCCTTAACTGAGACGATTCCTAGTGGCAGACTGCTAAGCTTTCATATACCCTATATAAGCAAGTAATTGAGGCTGGACGAATTCATTCATTCACTACGAGAGTTGTGAGTATTCAAAGGCAATTCAGAGTTGATCGTGAGTGAGTGGACAAAGACAGACAACCATTGAAGATCCAAGTGTTGATCTAGTTTTAGTATAGGTTCTTTATTATTGTTGTCGTGTTGAATTGTGTATGAACTATTACCTATTTTCTTAGTCTTAGATGCATTATATTAGGTGATTCTTGTGAGGAACAACTTTTAAAATCTAGAGCTTAGCTTTGAGAGTTTATAGGATCTAGAGTGTAGCCCCTTGGTTACAGAGTCTATAACCTAAAACTTCGTCGTTGTGTTAGTGAAAGAGTTTGCAAAATTCCAGAGCTTGGGTCATGGTTTTTCTCCCTTAAGCAAGGAGAACCATGTAAGAACTCTGTGTTCTTTAGTTATTGTTTTAGATCTGTGGTTACTTTGTTGATCAAAGAAACTAGGAAAGAACCAGGTTCTTGAAGGGACAAACAAAGTTCTTCAGAAAAATTAAAGGACGCTATTCAACTCCCCCTTCCCCTTCTAGTGTCCTGAATTGTCTAAATAACCTTTGCTCATGGGCTTGTAATGCCATCAATTCATGAACACTCAACTTTGACATAGCTTTCATCTCCTCAATAATAGAGACTATATAATCATATTTTTCAATCAAACTTATCAAAATTTTCTCAACCAATTTCACAGCTTTAATCACCTCTCCATATAAAATCAGTTGATTTGCAATTTTAACCACTTTGGGAAAATATTCTTTTAAATTTTCTCCATCTTTAATTTTCATATTCTCAAATATCTCGTACTCTTGTAACTCCTTGAAATTTTTCACATAGAGCCTCCCAAGCCTCATTTGACGTTGTGCCTCTCATGATTCTTAGAAATATGGACTCACCCATCGCTTGTTGATTATAATCGAGAGTTTTTGCTTCTTTTCTTCTAGTTTCTTTTAACGCCTTTGTTCCTGCCATAGTGAGTTGTGCTCCTTCTTCTGGTTCTTTATAATCACTTTCAACAAGATGACACAAATCTTGTGATTGGAACACCGTTTTGGCCTTTAAATACCAAAAATCATAGTTTTTTTTAAGAGAGAGACCGAGATATACAAAATTCTCTCTCTAGAATGAGTGCTCTCATCAGCAAAAGCTGAAGATGCCAAAGAACATGAAATCTAGGGGTGGGAAAAAGCAAGGTGGGGGAAAACAGATGAAGATCAGAGCTTCTCAAATAGCAGATGCCAGGAAATTTTGAAACCCAAATGTTCTTCAAGGAATAGTCCCGTTGCCGCTACAATCAGCAACACCAATGCCACAACAGAGCTCTAGCACACTAGTACCAATGGAACAATCGAACCCTAGGTCATGGGCAGACATCGTGGAGCAAGAATATGAGAAGACGAACACAAAAGGTAAATCGCAAACCCTAAACTCAAATTCATGGAGTAGTATAGTGGTGAGTGGCCCCAAATATGAAGGCTATGACCTAAATTCTGATCCGAAAAATAATATGATGGTTAAAATTACAATGGATGATATAAAAGAAGAAATTGAATACTGGAGTTCATCAGTTATATGCTATGTATTGGGGTCGAATCTCACATTGGCTGTTATGGATAGATACTTCAAAAGGATTTGGGGACACTTAGGCATAGATAAAGTAGCTCAGCTCGCAAAGGGGTGTTTATTGTGAGATTTCACTCAAATGAAAGCAAAGTAAAAGTAGTAGAGAAAGGTATGGAACTGTTTGATAGAAAGCCAGTGGTAATCAAGCCATGGAGGCAAGACATAGACTGCAGCAAGGAGTCTGTGGACAAAATTTCAGTGTGGATTCGACTACCAGGGCTAGACATCAAATACTGGGGTCAGAATGCACTATCAAAGATTGCAGGACAGGTGGGGAAACCTTTAAAAGCAGACAGTGCTACGAAAAATAAAGAGAGGTTGGCATATGGTAGGGTGATGGTGGAGATGGTGCCAAATCAGGCATAAGTAAAAAGTGTCTTCATTGAGATTGAAGTAGAGAAAATCATAGAATAAGAGATCTACTTTGAATGGAAACCAGTGATGTGTAAATGCTGCAACAACTTTGGACATGAAGAAATAGAATGTCGAAAACATAAGAAAATGGAAAAAGAGAAGAAAATACAACAAGTTGTTGCAGAGCAGAAGGAGCAACAACAAAAGAAACCAGACAAAGAGATGAACAAAGGTATATTAGGAAGAGCACTTCCAGGTAAACAAACTCAGGCCAACTAAATGGTAGAACAGAGAGGAAGGCAGAAAGGAGTGGGCCAGGCTGCTGCAAACATGGGGAATCAGAAAGGAACTAACTGGATGGTGAAACAACAAGGGGCAAATGGCAATAGGTTCAAAGCATTGACAAGAGTGGAAGAAGCAAAGAGTAGTGAAGTAGGCAGGTGCCTCTTTCTCAAAGGAGGTATAGGCTGTGATAGGTCCAGAACATGGGGCGATGGGGTGCAAACCCCTCCTCATGGATAATATAGGCTTCTGGAATGTGAGGGGCTTAAATAAGCCTAAGAAGCATAATGAGGTGCAACTGTTCTTGCACAATAACAAAATAGGCTTATTTGGGCTCCTAAAAATCAGGTTTAAGAGGAAAAAGGCTGGTAAAGCCTCTCTTAACCAGTGTAAAGGGTGGGCATTCACCATAAATCTGACTAAGCATCCACGGGGGAGGATATGGCTCCTGTAGAAGCTAATGATTTATGAAGTAGATATTAGAGAGTATATAGAACAGTTGATCCATATACATGTTAAGCACATTTGGACAAAGAGAGAATTTTAGGTAACAATGGTTCATGGATTCAATGACCAAGGGCTGAGAAGGGGACTATGGACATATATAGAGCAGCTGTATGACAAAGTACTGGGACCATGGGCTGTCATGGGTGACTATAACTGTGTGCTAAATAGTTGGGAAAGAATAGGTACACCAATAACAATGTCTGAGATAAGGGAATTCAAGGAGTATGCTACTAGATATGAACTACAAGAAATCGTCGGGGTCGTTATACACATGGAATAATAAACAGAGTGGTGAGGATAAGGTAATGAGAAGAATTAATAGGGTAGTGGTGAACTCTGAATGGATGTATAAACTCCCAGACTCAGAAGTGCACTTCATGAATAAGGGCATGTATGATAATTGCCCAGGCTTAATTAAATGGGATAAGAAGGAACACAGAGGAAAATGCATGTTTAGGTATTTCAATATGTTGAGCTTGGTTTCCGAATACAAAGAAAAAGGTCAAAGAAAACTGGGAAAAAATCACACAGGGGGTAAGAAAGTATCAAATTGTGGGCAAATTGAATGGACTGAAGAACTTACTGAAGAAGCTGAATCAAGAAAGATTTGCTGAAGTGGAAGTACAAGCAAAACAGGCATTAAAGAACTTAATGTAATGCCAAGAAAGGATCCAAAGGCAGCCACTTAATGAGGAGCTGATCCAGCTAGAAGCAACACTGGCACAAGATTACAAGATAAAGCAACAGGCCCAGGATATGTATCTCCAGCAGAAATGTAAAGTCAGCTAGATGCAGCTAAGGGACAGAAACATAAAATTCTTTCACCAAATGATAAAGACAAGGAGGAATACAAACAAAGTGTTTGCTGTGCAAGACATGCATGGGCAAATACAAGAAGAACTACAAGAAGTTGTAGATGCATTTACTATGCTCTATATTGAACTTTTGGGCAGGGCAAATGCTGAAAGAACACATGTACTGCAGTGAGTTGGTACAGAGAGGGGCTGTAGTGACTAAAGATCAAAGGACAATACTGACAGAGGACATCACTGACAAGAAAATCAAACAGGCTCTGGGCCATCCCTGGGGAGAAATATGCAGGCCCTAATTGCTATGGAAGCCAGTTCTTCAAGGACAACTGGGGCAATGTAGGACCTAAGGTGCAGGAAAGTGTCAAAGAATTCTTCCAAACAGGTAGAATGTTGAGGGCATGGAATAAAAAAATCATAACACTGGTCCCAAAGAAAAGCCATGCTGAAAGTGTGAATGACTACAGACCAATAGCATGCTGTAATACTCTATGCAAAGTTATCTCAAAGGTGATATGTAATAGGCTCAAGAAAGTACTCCCAGGTATAATATCTCCAAATTAGAGTGTGTTTGTGGAAGGAAGGACAATTGTACAAAATGTGATGATTTGTCAAGACTTAGTTAGACTCTATAACAGGAAAGCAACAACATGAAGCTGCCTGATTAAGATATATTTAAAGAAAGCTTATGAAACTGTAGAGTGGGAGTTTTTAAAGGAGATTATGTATGCCCTGAAGTTTCCCTACAGGTTCATCAAATGGATAATGGAGTGTATGACTACTCCAACATACACAATGGCACTCAATGGTGGAACTCATGAAGAGATAGTGGGGAGAAGAAGATTGAGACAATGAGACCCAGTCTCACGACTCCTATTTGTTATATACATGGAGTATTTCTCAAGAGTTATGGCACATGTAGCAGAACAAGAAGGCTTCAGTTTCCACTCAAAGTGTTATGGGATGAAACTAAATCATCTGCGCTTTGCAAATGATGTGCTGTTATTTTACAAATGTGACTTTCAAGCTATGATGTTGATGCTCAGAGGCCTGCAGACCTTCTCCAACACATCTGGCCTAACCACTAATGCCAACAAATCTTATATATTCAGTGTAAATATGAGCAACTAGAGTATAGCAGATCTATATGAGCTAACGGGATATCAAAGAGGGACCCTGCCTTTTAATATCTTGGAGTGACCATATCTCCAAAAATATTAACAGCAGCTGATTGTGGAACACTACAGGAGAAGATTACAAGCAGAATAAGAGCATGGGGGACTAGGTATCTGTCCTATGCAGGCAGAGCCCAACTAGTTAATTCAGTCCGAATGCATCTTCATGTTTATTGGTCTTCAATATTTTTATTGCCTAGGAGGGTACTCAAGGAAATTGTAGCAGCATGTAGGAGCTTTTTATGGGATGGTAAGGTGCATATCTCTAAAGCACCACTGATAGCATGGGACATAGTATGCAGAGGGAAGAAGGAAGGTGGGCTTGGGATCATAGACTGTATAATCTTGAATGAGGTTGCATGATCCACGCTCAATCCACTCACCTCAAAGGGTGATGGGGCCGTCGTCAAAGATAATAGTACCCAACTATTCAGTCGGGGTCGATTTCCACAGGGAGCTTAGCGAAGTAATCTATTAGACTTAGGTTGAATAGTGACGGGTCCTAAGCATTGTCCGTAATATTCCTAATAATTAAGGGTAAAGGTGTTTAACTATAACTAAATTAGCAAATAATGTAAAGCAAATTAAATAATGATGATGGGATAAACGATGAGAATGAGCTAGGGGTTTATCCATTCTAACAAGGTTCTCTTAACTAAATACTTGCAATAATCTTACAAATCTCATGGGTAACACTGATGGTCGGACCTCTAATGTATTCCTCAAAACCCTCTTGGGATAGGGAGGATTTTACTTCATCAAGCCCTCTCGGGTCAATAATGAAGTGCTAGAAACCCTAGTCCAAAGACCCGAGCGGGGTTGACCTTTTTAGGTCGACCCCTTTAAACGGGGTAGGTCGCAACCAGTGTAACCCAAATTCTCGCTAGTCTCCATTGTCCTACGCCTTCAACCCCTTTCGGGTGATAAAAGTAAAGTAGGGTTAGGTTCAAGTATGGTCGTGCCTCAAACCCTAGTTATGAAAGTGCGATGGAGGACTAGATTTATGTTAACCCATTAATTTTATAAGAGATTAAGTGCAAGATTTAAGCTATGATAATCATGTCTTCATGAATAAAACCTAGTATGAGTTTAGCTACTCATACTAGGGTCTAACACACACATATTGTAAGATGAAATGACAAGAATCATATAAGAAATTAGATTGAAGATTGAATTCCTTAAAAAGATTCAAGTAGAAACCCTCTTTGAACTCCAAGAATATTAAAAAAGCTTTAAAGTAATATTCTAAGCTAAAAAAGGTCTGTTTTCTCGGAGGCAAGCCTATTTATAGGCATGGATTTCAAAACTATGCTATTATTTATAAAAATATAATTTTCCTTGCTTTTACGCCAGGTCGCCTCTTGTTAGGCGAGCCGCACATTTGGTTGCTAGCTCGTCACTTTCTCCATTGTTTTGCTAAACTTGCTTTTTTCTTTTGCGGTGCAGGTTAGACAGGCCGCCCTTGTGATTGCGGCTAACTCCTCAGCTTTGCAGATTTCATCATCTCAGTGTAAGCACCAGCGGTATCGCCTCTCATTTTGCGGGCCACCGGTTGTGTCTAGCACTCCGATCGGCGGGCTGAAATTTTGAGTTGCTGGCTGCTGTGAACTTTTCCCTTCCTTTGGTGGATGGTTGGCCTTTTAAGCCTCAGATTCAGTGGGGTGCCACTTCCACTGCTATCTTATCTTCATATTTTTCATTTTTGTGGCCAAAGCACACTTGTAATTGCTCTTTTGTACATTTTCTTCGGCTTTGTATGTAAGTTCTGTTGAAAACTTGAAACATGAAGATTAACATAAGATTCATTCAAATAACATTACAAAAAAGGCTAAAAGCTAGTCGAAATGAGTTACAATTAAGCACAAAATACCAACATATTACTACACTGGTAAAGTATGTATGGAACATTGCACAGAAGCTGATAATCTATAGGTAAGATGGGTTAAACATGTCCTATCTTAAAGGAGAAGAGTGGTGGAAGTACATTGCTCCAGGAGATTGCAACTGGTATTGGAAGAAAATCTGCAGCATTAAGGAGAACTTCAAAGCTGGATATGTACAGAATGATTGGCTCAGAGCTGCAGGGGAGTACACAATAGCAAGTGGGTACAAATGGAAAAAGGGGAATGCAGAAACAAACCAGTGGTGGAGATGGGTCTGGAATCCTTTGAACACCCCCAAAACATAGTTTCATCTGTTGGTTGGTGATGCACAAAAGATTAATGACTCATGATAGACTAATGAAGTATGGAATAAGCCAAACAAATGAATGCTTCATATGTGGGGCAGCTAGTGAAATTATTGATCACTTGTATTTTGAGTGTTATTTCTCCAAGCAATGCCTCCAAGGGATTCTTCACTGGCTGGGAACTGACATCATCAACATGGACATGAGAGGACTATGGAGAAGTATCTACAGGAAAATACAAGGGGTAATGTGCAGGAAGATGGCATTAGCAATGCTGTCAGCCAAAATATATGAAATCTGGAGAGCCAGGAATGATGCGTACTGGAATCATAAAATACAAAGGCCTCAAATAATATAGAAAACAGTCATTAATGAGTAATACAGGACAGGGAGAAAATGTGGTAGAAGAGAAAGAGCATGGCTAAGAGAAAGATATAGACAAGAGAGTTAATATAGGACAATAGGATAATTAAGATGTAATAAGATAGGAGTAGAAGTAGTTGTAATAGCGGTGGAGCTGTTTTGTTTTTGTTTTGTTTTTGTTTCATTGTAAACGGATGGTGTTGGTGATGAATAAAAGATTGTCTTCACAAAAAAAATCATAGTTTTCTAGGATTAGATAGTTGTGTCATTCCTTGTTCACTCGTGATAGCCATTATTAACTTTATATACGCCCAGATTATTAAATCGAACGCGCTCTCATACCAATTTGTTGGATTTGAGTAAGGAAGATTAGTAATCAAAGAGATAATTTTAGTGACTAGTCGTAACTTTACGCTGTATTGTAGTAACTCTAGATGGGTAAAGGTAATGTTATATATGAGGTGACAGTAAGTGTGGGAACAATTGCTTGTAGTTTCAGCAGTGTTTATGTTTTATTTTACTTTCTGGATGAATACTTCAGCTAATACCTCTTTTGTTTATATAGATACAATGGAGACTCATTATTATGTATCTCTTGCACTTTCTAGAAGTAATCTTCAACGACTAGAGTCTTTCTTTACAAAACATGTTTCATGACATATGAACCACCACTCCTTAACAAACTAAACAAAGTATTAACAGAAGAACTATTAGACAAAATACTATCTTGGAAAATCTCATTTTCCTTAAAGAACGAATTGCCTTCAATCCATGCCGACCCTATCGATTATCATAAGAATATAAAGATTCAACTTGTAATTACGTTTCTGAAGGTGCTCAAAACGACTATCTTATTGGAAGTTTCTCAATCAATAATAAATGGAAACTTCTTTCTCCATGGATTCTTCAACATGGGCACTTAGCTAGGCAATATAACATCTACATGGGCTTGTTATGGAGAAAGTTTGATTGGTTCATAACATAAGGTGTTTATTTTACTCTTGATCTCCTCTGGAGAGTGAAAACCATCGTTGGTCGAGTATAAAAACGTAGCTATTTTGCTTGTGCTCCAAAAGAGATCCTTGCATGCTTGTGGCAACTTACTTCCTTTCTTTTGAAGAATCATTTTCAGCAGTTTGCGTCTATTACTTTCGATTAACTCATTTACTTGCGTAAGAGCATCTTCCTCCGTAATGGTTCCTCTACTTTTTGTTACAAGTACTTTGATTATGTTGGTCGTCCTTTCTTCTTTTTCTCTCTGTAATAAATGGAGTAGAAAAATAAGATTATACCTCTGTTTTGATTTTCTAATTAGTTTCAATAATATAATCTTACTTCTCCGTTGCACATAAAATGCAGATGGGAAATAAGCTACGGAAAAATATAATTCAAACTTAGTGTATATGATTAAAGTAGAATTGTACAAAAAAAGAAAATAACATACTTTTATTTGAGCCCTGATATTCCACTTGAAAAGTATGTCAAAATTAACAAAAGAACGTACAGGAATTTAGCTACAAATTAACATGAATGAAGAAATGAAGAATACCTCGTAAGTCTGAATGTCATTGAGAAGTCTACACAACATAGAGGTACATTTGCAGATTTCACTAAGTTCATCACTTTTTAAAACCTCCTCTGATAGTTTTGGTCCAAGAAGAAAATGTGTTGTAAAAAGAATGACTTTGGTAGTTACAGTAACACAGGCAGTAGACATGTAGTCTTCTACACTTGGTGTGATCTCTTCTCGCCACCACTCTACTTCCCTCATCATGCAATGCAGAATTTCAATTACCTATATATCACTCGTGAAAGATAGATGAAATTAAAATGAGAAAAGAGATCAACGCACTTTAACATAAATAAGTAATTAATCACATATGAAGGGTGTGTCGAGACATACTTAAGAAAAACAGTTAGGCCTGCGGGTCAGGAATTTTGTAATGAGACGTAATTAAAAAAAGAATCAAGTAACCTAATACAATTTTTGAACCTCCCTATCATTAAACTAGAATACTTCCTTGTGTTAAAGGGGATTGAATAAAGTAATTTATATACAACCGAAAAAGATGCTTTGGCCCTTGTTGCATTGTACAGTTCTTGAAGCGGATTTCACTGAACCCCGTTCCCGCTACTTAATTCCGCCCCCGGTGAGGGTCTATTGAGACATAACTAAGTAAATGTAATTGTACAATATTAAACAATTTAAACTTTTAGACGAGTTGATTAAATAATTCAACATGAAAAATCGTAACTAGACGTTTAACGTACCAGGTTAATTAGGTGATGTTTGACACACCGCCCTTGTATAAACTCTGCCTTGGCTGCGCACTGATTTACCGTTTCGTACAAGGCAAAAAATAAAATCTCTACTCTCTCTGAAACACAACCGATGGTTGAATATCCATCCCAACTGTAAATAACAACACTTCTCAACATTAGTCATGAAATATTCTAACTAGACAAAGCAACTGATGTTCTGGAAATATGTGTTAAAGAATGAGACCAGTACCCTTCTACTAATTTGATTAGGTTAAGCAGTTCTTCTTGTGAAACCAAGTTGTCGAAAAACCAATCCACTACGCTCATGAGTGAAACATATTTTGCAAACTCGATACGAGCAATAGAGAATTCTGGTTGGAAGAAAAATGAGGAAATTGGCAAATAAGAAGCGTATATGTATATTGGTGTAAGTCCCAGTTGTTGTAGTTTGCTATCATCATACCACCTACAATATTAATTAAGAAAAAGAAAGAATCAATTTTGAGAGGGAAGGATTAGAATTTCAGAATTAATGTTATCTCCTGATCAAGGTAGTTGATACTCATATATACCTCTTGAGAACTTGAATATCTTCTTGCCTTACTCGTTGGCATAAATTAAAATTATTTACTGATAGAAGTAGAAAATCCCTGTTGTATATGTTGGGGGACCTAAAAGAGAAATCATACTCAGATTGCATCGTTAGAAATGAATGATAATACTATGACATCATGACACCATGAAATAACTAGTAGTTTGACACGATCTCGATCTCGATCTCGTTAAATTGAACTTCTCTCTCCTAGTAAACAATACAACTACATTGTTAACATTAGGGTAATTTTGATGAATAGGCACGTCTTATGATGCTGAATGATGTACAACCATCATTTGCAAAGTTTCAGAGGAAAAGCTACAGCCACTCAAACTTCCGAAATATTCTGAATTTCAGTCCAAATTTCATTACAAGTTACTGAAATTTAAAGTGAAAATGCTGATAGTTTAAAAACTGCTGAAGTTGAGAATTCCTAATATTTTTTAAGCCAAAATCAATATTTTCACTTCAAACTTTAGTATTTTATACATGTTAATGACGTCAGTATGAAATAAGCAAATTGAACATAAAAGGTAGATTAAAAATAATTTACTTATATCAACAAATTTTAATAAAAGCTAAACTAAAAATTTTAGTCCATCACATAATTTTAATCTTATATATGGTGTTCATTGACTTAGAAAAAGTGTATGACAAGGTCCCTAGAGAGGTTTTATGGAGGTGCTAGGAATCTAAAGCTGTCCCAGTACTATACATTAGGGTGCTTAAGAATATGGACGAAGGAGCCAAGACCCAAGTGAGAACAGTGGGGGAAGATTCAGAGCACTTCCCAGTCGAGATGGGGCTGCATCAGGGGGATCAGTGCTTAGTCCGTTTTTATTTGCTTTGGTGATGGATGAATTGACTCGGAGTATTCAAGGAGAGGTATCGTGGTGTATGTTATTTGTAGATGATACAGTTCTGGTGGAGGAAACACGTAGAGGTGTAAATGAGAAGCTGAGGTGTGGAGGCAGGCTTTAGAGTCTAAAGGCTTCAGACTAAGCAGGACTAAGACAGAATACATGAAATGCAAGTTTAGTGACGCATTTGATGAGTCAGATATGAAAGTGAGGCTGGATTCTCAAGTCATTCCCAAGAAAGAAAGCTTCAATATCTTGGATCAATTCTCCAAGGTAATGGAGAACTTGATGATGATGTCGCACACAGTATAGGAATAGGTTGGATGAAGTTGAGGCTTGCTTCCGATATTCTATTTGATAAGAGAGTGCCATCTAGGCGCAAAGGTTAATTCTATAGAGTAGTCGTTAGATCAGCTATGGTGTGTGGGGCAGAGTGTTGGCCAGTTAAGAAGTCACACACGAGAAGATGAGCGTGGCAAAAATGAGAATGCTTAGATGGATGTGTGAGCATACTAGGTTGGATAAGATTAGGAATGAAGTCATTCGTGACAAGGTGGGCATGACTATAGCGTCAGAGAAGATGCGAGAAACAAGGTTGCGCTGGTTTGGACACGTGGAAAAGAGGAGTGCAGATGCTCCGATAAGGAGGTGTGAGAGAATGTCAGGGTTGGCCGTACGGAGAGGTAGAAATAGACTGTAGAAAAACTGGGCTGAGGTAATTAGACAGGATATGGTTTAGATCCAGATCACCGAGGACATGACCCTCGATAGGAAAGCATGGAGGTCGGGGATTACGGTAGAATGTTAGGTAGTGGTTGAGTGTCTTTTCTCATATTAGATATACTATTATGCCTATTTAAACTACTTGCATCTTAGTCTTCACCTTTATTTTTACTGTTGTTATCTGTTTATTTTTTATATGCCTTAGTTGATATTTCTGTCTTTATTTTCAAACATATTTGTAAAATATTTTCTCTAGCAGAGGGTCTTTCGGAAACAGCCTCTTCACCTTGGTAGAGGTAAGGTCTGCGTATATCTCACCTTCCCGGATCCCATGTGTGGGCTATACTGGGTATGTTGTTATTGTTGTTGTTGTTTGTTGTTATTGTTGTACATAATTAAAAATAAAATTGAATAAATTTCAAAATCATATGGTCAGTGCATGCAAATTTTTTTGCATGCTAATGCTAAAAAAAGAAAATTGAAAATAGTGGTAGATTATATAAAGAGTTCCAAAATATCATATCTTTACACTTAAATGAATTTTAAGTATTAATTTTATTTGTGATAATCAAGTGTATTACGTACCATAGGTGAAGTCTGAGGCGAGAGTAAGATGTCTGCAGACCTTATCTCTACCTCGACTCGAGGTAGAGATGTTTTCGATAGACCATAGAGAATAAGATAGAAAGTAAGTAGAGAAAATGTACTTTTTGAGAAAACTTGAAAAAGTTCGCTTAATTTTTTTCAAAAACCCACTTTCAAAGAATTCCCAAAAAGCTTAACATTTTTATAGACAAACAAGTTTTTGGCTAAAAATTGTAGAAAAAAGAGAAGTTTTTTTTTTTTTGGGGGACAAACAGCTCCTTAGTGCACTTAATACTAAAATAATAATCATAAAAAATGACGTCATATTTGTAATAACTTCATAAAAAGATTATATCATTTATAATATTAATAAACTTAAATTAGCATTATAAGATATAGTATTATTTAAATTATAGGTAGAAAATCTTGGTTAAAATTTATATAATATAAAAAATGTATCACATAAATAATGTCAAAGGCAAAATTGATATTGTATATGCTAAAGGAGGAAAAATGACTATTGTTTATAGTTGAAGGGGAGTTTGATTTTAAGAGCAAAGTTGAGGGTGTAAACAATTTTCCCCATTAATTATATTCAAAGAGTCTGCTCCCACAAGGAGAAATCTATAAATCTACTGAACTGATTTTACATGAATACCTTCATTATATCCAAGCATGTTCATACCTGTAAGCTGATTTCGAGATATTGAAGGAATTCACGTCATACGACTCGATGTAGCGTCTATGTTCGGCTTGAGCAAGGCTTGCATTGGAGTTCCTTAAAGCGCGTTCTACCTGGTAATATTTTTCAAGATTATCGCTATGTTTGTTCCTCGGATGCAACAATGATTTAGTACATAGAAATTGAATCATACAACTAATTATTACTCTTCCGTTTTACGAAGGATGTCATAGTTGGATTTTGATTGAAATTTAAGAAAGAAAATAGTACTTTTGAAACTGATTAATAAAGAAATTTGTCACTACTGAGAGATATTTGTGTGACTATAAATAATCTCACAAAGGATAAAATGAAAAGTTAAAAGTTAAATTGCTTTGAAATCTAGAGTTGTGTCCTTTTTTTAAAGTGACTAATAAAGAAGTTGTATCATCTTTTCTGGTATGGAGGGACTACCTCATTTTGTGACATCCTATCCAGAGTGTTTTTGTTAAGCAATTCCTGCTGGATATAAGCATTTGTCCAAGTACTTATTCCATCCAGAATACGATCTTTCTCATCAACGGCCAACTGTGAAGCTTTGTGGAGCTCAAGAACTGTAGCATCACTTCTAAATTGTGCATTCGATGAATAAATGAAATGTTCTTGATCTATGAATCCTGCTAATTCTTCTCCAAAAGGTTAGCAAATTAATCAGCTACACCTCTAGTCATATGCGCGCATATTCTTTTGGTGAGTCCTCTTTCCATTTCAAACGGAGATTTGAAAGAAACGAGGACTTTCAAAACTATTTACATTAGTTAACATGGTATAACATTTTGTGTCCCAAAACGAACAATCCAGCCCAGCTCCCTTTTTAACCCAACCTCCCTTACATTCCTTACTGGGCCGATTGGGACTGAGCATTTACCGCACACGGTACAGATTTGAATGTGGCCCAGTTGACATCCTTATGTTATGGTAGAACAAGAGAAGTTTAATTCAAATTTAGAAAGTAGTCAATTTTTCTGTAGCCAACTTATAAAAAGAATATAGGATCACGTGAACTGGAACAGATGGAGTATTTAATTAAGTATCTAGCTAGCAACAAACCAGAGGAAACTTCGTAGCTACCCATCCGTAGAAGTCGAAATGCCACGGCACAACAGGCAACATCTGAAAATGCTTCTTCATCCTTTTGCTCCCAAAGCCTATATATTACTTCAATCACGATCACTAGTTGGTTGCAAAAGAGGTAAAGTATGAATCAAGATGATATATATAATTGAAAGTCACCTGTATGTTTCATCTAGAACACTTTTGATTTCTCTTTCGAAATGTCCGTCTACTCCCAAATTTTGTAGGGTATCTACCATTTGCAGACGTATATGTGTTGTGGAAGGATAAATAGTCGGAACTATGTAAGCATCAAAAATATATACAATAACCAAATATTAGTGAAAGGAAGAGTTAAATAGCATCACGCGCAACTGTACTTGAATAATTTTACAGGTGATCGGAGATTTAAATTAACTTTTGGGTTCACCTATTTTTTGAGGTGCTATCATTTATCATTATTGAGTACTGTATAAGAAAAAATCTTACACTGATAGCCGAAAAAAAAAGAAAGCTACACACGAGGACTTTCAGTGCAATCTTCAGTCTTCCGTCGAACTTACATAATCCAACAACTCATGGCTTGTTTTTAGAGATTCATTGTGTACCCCCAACTTCATAAGAATGTATTTATCATCACTGAAACCAACAACTAGCTTCTACTTTTATGTGTGCTGTAGTGCATCTCCAAGCTACTTGGCCTGGTAATAGGAATAAGTAACACGTCACCAATCTATCATCTTCATGGTAGCTCATCCCCGAGTGAACCAAATTCTTTGATATTATCTGTTGGACTAAACCACTCCTAAAATATTTTTAACATAGTGTGATCATTGCAGACTCTTTTTTTCAAGAGTTACACGACTTTTCCAAATGGCCTCAACATTAGTATTCTCACACCTTATATGTAACTTGTGTTTCATTTCAAAAACTTCTTCTATTCCATATTGTATAGCATAATTTAATTTGGATCGAAATTTGAAAAAAAAAGAAAGACTTTTGAAGTTTGTAGTTTTAAATAAAGTATAGATATTTATGTGGCCATAAATCATTTCAATAAAGGTAAAGTGAAAAGTTTAAAAGTAATATTTTTTTAAATGTGTATGTCATTCTTTTAAAAAGGAGGGACTATCAATATATGGCTTTTGTTCGCACATTCCATTATGCTTCACAACGAATCTAATAATTTCACTTTGTGTGGGTTTTAGTTAGAAAAATTGTTTTAAAAGTGTATATGATTTCGTATTGGCTTAATACATAATGTCCTCCATATTTGACATGATATTCCTTTGACACACCCCTCCTTTACGGGCATACCTTTACATACCAATATTTGCAAACGTATTTTTAAAATATGAATGAAGTTAGAAAAATTACTTCATGTTGGGTTTTTAGATTTTTTTTTCTTTTTATGTGGATAAATAATCACTCACTTCTGGACCATTCCACTTGTACGCACTATTTTTCAAACATATAAAATGTTTCTCTAGATCTGATTTTGGACACAATACACAAGAGTGAACTCAACGGCCATACTAAGAGAAAATAGAGAGTAAAGGTGCGGAATTTTATGCACATAGTAGCAAACTTTAAAATACGATTCCTGTTTCGTTCCTAATTCGATTGAGCTGATTTTTGAGTACTTGTTTCTCTCATATTGATCCATGATTGGAAACTTGAAAAGGTTGATTTGGAGTTCCATAACCCCGGATTTTGGCTCACGAACAGTAGCTGCATTATGGTATTACTCATTTCTTCTCTAATTTTGTTGCTTTGTTACTTTATATTTATTGTTGTTTATTGTTTGATACTTGTTTGGTTGCCATTTTGAAAAATATTTGTAACTCTTGTTGATTGATTAGTGGAGTTTTTGTGGACCGAGATCCTGTGATTTTTTTCACTTCACATTGAAGGGGGTTTTCCATGTAAAATTTGATTTCTGTTGTGTTTGATTATTTTGTTTGCCTTGCTATGTATTATTGGTTGTTGTTGCAACCCGGATTTCCATTTTCCAGCATTTAGAGCCCGTTTGGATGAGCTTATTTTAAGTAGTTTATAAGCCCAAAATGGCTTATAAGTCACTTTTTGAGAAATTAGAAATTTTAACTTCTCATTTTTAGATTTTTTTAAGCGCATAGGGGCTTATAAACCCATTAATTTTTGAGTTACCAAAGATTTACTAATAGGCTTATATAAGTCACTTTCAAACTCGTAAAAATTTCGCGTAGGAGCCTGTTTGGCACGCGCTAATTAATTTGTAGCCGTTAAAAATAAATTCGCTGAGAAATAGCCACCTCCGGATAAGTCCCAGTATTTATACGGGGGGAAGCTTCAGTAAACTAGCCCCAGCATTTTGTTATGGGACTTTGTATAAAGCTTCAGTCCCATAACAAAATACTGGGGCTTTGAACAAAACTTGTTCTGAGCCCCAGCATTTTGTTATAGGACTGAAGCTTTATATATAAAGTCTCATAACAAAATAATGGATTTATCCCTTTGATGGGACATTTGTTATGGGAATAAATCTCATTATTTTGTTATGGGATAAAGTTCCATAACAAGGTCCCATTATTTTGTTATGGGATTATTTTGTTATGGGACTTCTTCAGTCCCATAACAAAATACTGTTGCTCAAAGCCCCAGTATTTTGTTATGGGACTAGTTTGGGGTGTTTTTCCAACACTAATGGAGCTTAAGTGTGCGCGCGAATTTTTGGCTATTCTTCAGTGAATTTTGAAACGGTGGATAATCCCCAATGAGTGCGTTCAAAAATGGCTATTGATCAAAATTCCCCTTTAAACTCACCTAAACGGGATTTTAGTTTGTTCCTCGTGTTCAAATAATGTGAGAAATTTTTTATTTTGATATATCTTCCGTTTTACCTCATCGTGAAATTTTGATATTGCTTGTTTTCTTCCCAATACTCCAGTGATGATGAAGTGAGAGAAAACAAAGATATTAAGAGATTTAAATTCCACGTAAGAATGTTTTGTATACCAATAATGCGCAAAACATTAAATTCTGATTATTAATCTTATGCTATCATAACCATTAAACTCGAAAAAGGAAAAGGTCGAAAATGTTATTCTTCTTCGTTGATAAAAAAGCTAGACACAGATCAATATTCCAGATGGTTATTATATGTACATACCCCAATTTTTGTGCTGATCCAAGATTGAATTTATGTATCCAAGGCATTTTTCGTCATGGTAATCATGGTAAATTAAAGCAGCTGCAGTAGTAGCTGGTGAGTTGAAGAATGATCCATTCTGCTTTTGATAAGCCATTACCTCATCCCAGTTACATAATTCCCCTAGGCCTTCAGCATAATATGCGAGATTTGATGTAAACTCCTTGATATCATTTCGTAACATTCTGGTTTATGGAAAGATTATAAGATTATAACTTAAAAGGCCAATGAACTTATCCCGAAGGCTATTTCCCATATGTGCTAAAAGTTTTTATTTTTTATTTTTAAATTTTGTGCATAGCCAGAGACTATTATATAAAATGAACCAGAGGGAGTATATTGTGATGTTATTATTCGTAAGATACAAAGTAGTAGCAAAGACATCATAATAAAGGTAATAAGTAGGGACGTCTTGATCCCAACATACCTTTCAATAGAATCTCGTTTGTAAAGCAACATATTTACTACGCCTTGGTCTAATGGCACATTCAGGTTGAGCTCCTCTGCATACTTAATCATGCTAGGAAATATTAAATCGAATCCAAGTGGTGAAATTTGATCCTTATTATCAATTGACCAACTATGTCTCCCTATAAAGTCGAGGCCTGAAATTGAATAATAAACAAAAATATAACAATTATTTATAATAATACTCTTTTTAGGTGTTTTTTATCGGTAGTACGAGTTATATTTTTTTTTAAAAAGGTAAACTTTGATATAGTGTCTCGATCAATAACAAATATGGTCACTAAGTTTAAGATTATAGTGCTGTAATATATATTTTGTCATATTAGTACGTGCTATAAGACTAAAATCACAAAACTATATTCTTTGTCACAAGGAAAATAACTGAATTATATTTGTATAACTCTAAATATACAAATGACCGTAAGGCCAAATTCTGGCCTAAATGAAAACAACTTACCTCTTTGGACTAGCTTGTCCCCAATTCCCCATTTGGACAGAGCAAGCAAACATGCTAAGGTGGAAGAAAGTGAGTCTTTCACGAGAAGTGGATGAGTAGGACTCAAACCCCAAGATCCATCTTTACTCTGATTTTCAAGAATCCAATCCAGGCACTGAGGAAAACAGGCTGCTTTGGATAATATCTTGAAGGGACCATGGCCACCCATGCAGTGTCATAGGCTGAAGGAGATACCTCTATCTTCCCAAACATTTCTCTTATTCTCTCCTTCCTCTCTTTCTGATCACTCTGCAACCGTTAATCCAACATTCATCTTTGGTTATGGAAAGAAAAACACAGTAGCATTTTTTATGTAAATCAGATCTTCAGGTAAAAAGAAAACAATTTTTTGCTGTTGAACAATGTCTTAATTAGACTATAATACATTAATATGGTATCAAACAGAAGTTTTAGGTTTCAATCTCGTCGCTCTATACCTAGACTTTCATGTTCGTGAAGAATCAAGATAATCAGACTCGCATGTGAGGGGGTTAAAAATATT
Organism: Petunia x hybrida; assembly: GCA_037355625.1. Classification (NCBI taxonomy): domain Eukaryota; kingdom Viridiplantae; phylum Streptophyta; class Magnoliopsida; order Solanales; family Solanaceae; genus Petunia; species Petunia x hybrida. The sequence continues at coordinate 1,125,813 of JBBBVM010000068.1, forward strand.
ATTAGATATTAAACGTATATGTTAGCTTGGATTAGCTTGGAGTTTTGACTGATGATTAAGGAACGGATTCAAAGGACCTGTTCCTTTGAATCACTGCAGCTAAATAGATAATTCATGCAAAATCATTTGAGCTGAGATATTGTTAATTATCCTTAGACTGATGTTTATCTTGATAATTATGCAGGTCTAAACGTGATATAAAAAGATTGCATAAATAAAGGATAAGGGCTAAAAGATCCGGATGCTCAAAGTGAAGAGTTTAATTAGGACTCAAACTCTTGGAAGCTTTGGAGTTCTAATTGCTCAAGACTTCTTGGTTGCTGAAGCTATAAAACGTGAAGCATATCAGCCATTGAAGTATGCACAAATACAGAGAGAATCGAGCAGAGCATTAAAAGAATCATTATCGTATTTGTGTAATCAGTAAGCTACAGTGGAACTAAGTTAGAACCTGTTCCTTAGATTGAGTCTTGTAGAAGTTCAGTCTTAGTTCAACTGTAGTAGGTTTAATCGAATTGTATCTTTTCAGTTCAAGTCGTGTACTTGACAAAGCTTCACTGATCGTGAAAAAGGTCACTAAAGGATTAGAGTTAGTCCTAGGTTAGTAAGAAGGTAGTCTTGTAACCAAGTGAGTCTTTTTACATAGTGAAGTTGAAATCCTACTTAGAAGAGTAGGTCGTGGTTTTTTGATCCCGAGTTCAAGGGGTTTTTCCACGCTAATATTGGGTGTTCATTACTTACAGTTTGAATTCTGCACATAACATAGTAAAGGAACACATTTTAAGGAACTGGTCTTTAAAACAGTAAAGTGGTGGAAAATATCAATTGGTATCAGAGCGGGTTATCCTTGAAAAGGCTAACACTTAGGATTAGATTAGTACATCACGAGAGAACAGTGAGGGTCAGTCAATGGTTAGAGCTCCTTTGTTCAATAGAAAATATTATTCATGGTGGAAGGAAAGGATGCGTGATCATCTTCAAGCTGAGGACTATGAATTATGGGACATAGTGACTGAAGGTCCCATGATCCCAATGAAAAAGGACGCTGAGGGAAACGATGTTCCCAAAACCAGGAAAGAATGCAATGCTGAAGACATAAGGCAATGAGAAAAGAATGCAAAAGCTAGGAAGTGGCTTGTTGGTGGACTCAGTCCTGACGAGTGCACTAGAACCAGAGGGTATACCACTGCAAAGGAAATTTGGGATGCTCTACAAGTTGCACATGAAGGAACAAGTCAGGTAAAAAGGTCTAGAGGTACACTTCTTTTTGCGGAATATGAAAGTTTTAAAATGAAAGAAGAAGAATCAAAATCTGAAATGTATACTAGATTCAATGCCATTGCATCTGAACTTATTTCTTTGGAAAGGGTTTTAACTATAGAAGATAGAGTAGAAAAGATCCTAACTAGGGTTCTTCCAGATTCTTGGGAGATCAAAGCTTGTGCTATCATAGAAAGTAAGGATCTGACCACCTTGTCCTTAGATGAGCTTATAGGAAATTTAAAGACGTATGAATTAAGGAAAAAGGTTAAAAACATAGGAGTACCAGTTAAAACTGAACCTAATTTAGCCTTGACTGCTGCTGATAAGCTTATTGATGATAAGGAACTGGTCCTTATCGCTAAAAGTGTTCAAAAATATTTGATTAAGAAAAAGGGAATTAGTGGACAGGGTAGGTCTTCTAATATGAAACAGGCTGGAGAATGCTACAAATGTAGAAGCATGGAGCACTACATCAGCAAATGTCCAATCATGGAAGGAGAATCGAGGAAGAGATATATTGAGGAAAGGAAAAAGGCTAGGGAACAGGTCCGTAAGAAAAGTGAAAATCCCAAATCAATGGTTGCGGGATGGCAAGACAGTGAGGATGAAGTATCTGATGATGATCTGGATGAGGATCTTGCTCTAATGGCTCTTGAAGACTCAGAAAATGAAGAAGATGCTGAGGTATTTGTTTCTAAACTTAGACAAGATGTGAAAAGCATGCCTAGAGAGAAATTGGTTAAAGTATTTCATATTGTGCTAAATGAGTTTAAATCTCTAAGGGATGGCAACCATCAACTGCATGATGAAATTGATAGTTTAGGAGCAGAATGCAAAGAGGCAGTAATTAAAAATGACTTTCTGAAAAGAAAGATTAGCATGCTTGAGGAACAGGTCCTCACACTTGAATCAACTGTTCAAGAGTTAGAAAATGTTAAAACAGTTGAAAAGGGTAAAGGTATTGCTAATTCTCATCAGATCATTGCTGAAGAGAAACTGAAATTTACAGTTGATGAATTGTGCAAAAAAGATGAGAAGATAAGATCTTTGGAAGAAGACTTGGTTAAAACAAAAATGGAGCTAGGAAAAACTGTAAAATGGAACAAGTCTTCTGAAGCACTAGAATGGTTACAGGAAAATCATAGTAGTAACAGGAAGGGTATTGGATTTATGAAAGCACAGTTTTCATCCAAATGGGATCCAAAGAGTAAGTACTTATCACTTCCTGAAAACTGGCTATGCACTCATTGTGGGAACACTGGTCACCGAAAAGAAAATTGCCAATCTTTAAAAATGGCTGCATAGAGGAACAGGTCCTATAAACCTGTTCAAAATTCTGTAAGAAAGAAAACTGTTCACACAAAGAAACCATTACCATTCTGGGCTAGGAGAGATCTGATTCATCCTTTTTCTAAAGGAAAGGAACCCAAACTAGTTTGGGTTCTTAAAATTAACCCCTAATTTTCTTTTGCAGGCTAAAGTGAAGGAGAGAAACCACAAATGGTACATGGACAGTGGTTGCTCAAGGCACATGACAGGACATAAGGAACTGTTCCTTTCACTCTTAGCCTTTCAAGGAGGAAGTGTTTCCTTCGGTAATGGTAAGAAAGGGGATATCATTGGCATTGGAAAGGTAGGTAGGTCTGATTCACATAGTATAGACAATGTGTTTCTAGTAGATGGGCTGAAGCATTGCTTATTGAGTATATCTCAATTATGTGACAAAGGTAATAGTGTTAATTTCTCATCTACTGGATGCATTGTGACTAACCAAACTTCTGGAGAGATTATTTTGTAGGGAAATAGACATGGAAACATCAACAAGGTAGACTTGTTAACACTATCGGATGGAAGCCTGAGTTGCTTAAGTGTGGTGCAAAATGATCCCCTCCTATGGCACAAAAGACTTGGCCATGCCAGTCTTTCACAACTGAACAAACTTGTGTCCAAAGATTTGGTGATAGGTCTTCCTAACATCAAGTTTAAGGATGAATAAATATGTGGAGCATGTGCCAGGGGGAAGCAGGTAAAATCCTCCTTTAAACCAAAGAAACAGGTAAGTACCACTAAACCTTTGGAACTGGTCCATATGGATTTATGTGGACCAATGAGAACAATGAGTCATGGAGGTAAGAAGTATGTTATGGTATTAGTAGATGATTACTCCAGATTTACATGGACTATATTTCTTGCATCTAAAGAAGAAGCATTTAATGCATTTTCAATTTTTGCTAAGAAAGCTCAAAGAACTCTAGATAGTCATATTGTTGCCATTAGGTCAGACCATGGAACTGAATTTGAAAATCATATGTTTTTCAATTTTTGTAATGAAAATGGCATTAGTCATAATTTTTCCTCACCTAGAACTCCACAACAAAATAGTGTAGTGGAAAGGAAAAATAGGACTCTAGAGGAAATGGCAAGGACTATGCTAATATCTGAAATCTTCCACAGAATTTTTGGGCTGAAGCCATCAATACTGCATGCTACATAATAAATAGGTGTATGATAAGGCCTTTAATAGAAAAAACTCCATATGAGCTGCTTAAGGGAAGAAAACCAAATATATCTCATCTTAGGGCTTTTGGTTGCAAATGATTTATACACAACAATGGGAAAGATGCCTTAGAAAAATTTGATACTAGAAGTGATGAGGGAATCTTTGTTGGTTATTCTTCAAATAGTAAATCTTATAGAGTTTTTAACAAGAAAACACTGAAAATTGAGGAAAGCATGCATGTTAAATTTGATGAAACTGACTGTCTTACTCAAGAACAGGTACAGGAGGATGAAGAGATTGGAATGCTGAAACATAATGAAATTGATCCACAAATGCAGACTCTGGATGTGAGAAGTGAACTGTAAGGAACTGTTCCTCAAGACAGAACTGAGAAGAGTGCACAGAAACAGGGGGAACAAATGTTAGTTCCACCTCACAAATTGGAAGTGTTACTCCCTCAGGAACTGTTCCTCAGCAATGGACTTCTAAGAATGGATTGACACTCAAGCCTTACAAGTATCAAGGGTCACATCCTGTGGATCAAATAATCTCAGATAAGACTGCTGGGATACAAACTAGATCAGCAGTTAAAAATCACAATCTGTGTGCCTTTAGTGCTTTCCTATCTCTTGTTGAACCCAAAAATGTGAAAGAAGCACTGAAGGATGCAGATTGGATCAATGCTATACAGGAAGAATTGAATCAATTCCAAAGAAGTCGAGTTTGGCATCTGGAACCCAAGCCAAGGAACAGGTCCATAATTGGAACAAAATGGGTTTTCAGAAATAAACTTGATGAGGATGGCATGGTAACAAGAAATAAGGCCATGTTAGATGTTCAGGGGTATAGTCAAGAGGAGGGCATCGACTATGATGAGACTTTTGCTCCAGTTGCAAGATTGGAAGCAATAAGACATCTCATAGCCTTTGCTACATACATAGAATTTACTCTACATCAAATGGATGTTAAGAGTGCATTTCTGAATGGTTATTTGAAAGAAGAAGTGTATGTTAAGCAACCTCCAGGCTTTGAGAATGAACAGTTCCCTGAACATGTGTACAAGTTGGACAAGGCCTTGTATGGACTCAAGTAGGCACCAAGAGCATGGTATGAAAGGCTATCAAAATTTCTACTTCAGCATGGATACAAAAGAGGTAAAATTGATAGCACATTGTTTTTGAACGAAAAATGTAAGCATCTCTTAATTGTTCAAATTTACGTAGATGATATAATATTTGGTGCTACTTGTGAAAATTTAAGTAAAGAATTTGCAATCTTGATGGGGAGTGAGTTTGAGATGAGCATGATGGGTGAACTCAATTTCTTTTTGGGTTTACAAATTAAGCAAATCTCAAATGGAACTATGATCCATCAACAAAAGTATGTTAAGGAATTACTAAAAATATTTGATATGGATAATGCTAAGGAAATTGATACACCTATTGCCACAGCCACAAAATTGGACCTTGATGAACATAGAATATCAGTTGATCAAAAATTGTATAGAGGTATGATTGGCTCTCTACTACTTTATCTAACTGCTAGTAGACCTGATATTGTGTTCAGTGTTGGTTTGTGTGCTAGGTTTCAATCAGATCCTAAGGAATATCATTTGAAAGCTGTTAAGAGAATATTGAGGTATCTGAAAGGAACGGGTCCTTTGGGACTTTGGTATCCAAAAGGTGGTAGTTTTAATCTTGTTGGATATACTGATGCTGACTATGCAGGTTTTCTTGTTGATAGAAAAAGTACTTCAGGTATGGCACATTTTCTTGGTGAGTGTTTGGTCTTTTGGGGAACCAAGAAACAAAATTCAGTGGCACTTTCCACTGCTGAGGCTGAATATATGGCAACTGCCTCATGTTGTTCACAGTTGTTATGGATCAAACAACAATTACAGGATTTTGGTGTTGATGTAGGAATTGTTCCTATCTTTTGTGACAACACTAGTGCTATTAACATGACAAAGAATCCAGTGCATCACAAAAGAACTAAACACATTGATTAAGACATCATTTCCTGAGAGATAACTATGAAAAAGGTTTGATCACCATAGCATTTTGTCCTACTGAAAAGCAAATTGCTGACATATTTACAAAAGCTTTAGGAATAGATAATTTTGAAAGGAATAGGTTGGAATTAGGAATGATTAAATTCACTTAATTCATCAATGTTTTGCTTCATAATTGGCTAGAAAATTGCACATAAAATGAATTTTATTCAAGTCAATTTGAAATTTTCAGTCCAGTTTCATACTTCATTGTATACTCTTATGCCATAATTTCTGCTTAGAGTTGCTAAAATTGAATGATGTTACCCTTATGCTCTTAGAATTTCAGAATGGGCAAAAGTGTTTCAACTTGGAAGGACACTGATTTGTTCCGTGTTAAAATCAGGTATGTACTCCTTATTATTCATTTATCTTAGAAATTTAAGGCTATAGGTAACTTGTAATTAGGATAAATCCCACTAGGAAATCCTAATCATATCCAAACTGCATAAGACTCCCATCGGAGAAACAGTTCCTATTCTGAAAAGGTGACTTAACAGCCTAACGGCTCTATTTCTCCAGGAGACTCCCAAGAGTCCATAACGGCTGCATGTCTTGATGATGTAATATTGATCGTTTTACACTCAATCTCCACCACCTAATTCACTCTATAAATACACTCCTTCTTCCTTATTATTCTTTCACTTTGTTTACCACTTGAACTCTCAAAATTTCAGAAAGAATAATCACATATCTCTTAATTCGAATTGCAAGAATGTCTATTTCTCCTGAAAATTCTTCATCTGCACCCAATACTGATCAACCACAAAATCTCAACCCTCCTTCACCCATGGATACCACTGACCTGAACCCTGAAATTCCTGAAATAATCCCAGAAGTACCTGAACCAGAAATTCAGGGGGAAGGACTAGTTCCCACGGCTGAATTAATTGTTGAACAGGTTGAGGATTTGTCACGAGCTATGATTCTGTATCAGTATCAGGTAAATTTTGCTTATCCCTTAAATGTTGTGGTAGATGAGGAGGAAAAGGAAGAAGGGTATGGAACTGTTCCTGAGGGGGAAGGAGAAACTGTTAAAAGGTTGGAAGCACCCATGCATGGGTCATCGAGGTCTCCAGAGGTTGCTTTTAGAGCACCCATGGAGGATGTTATAGATGTTGATGATCCTATAAGTGACAGTGATAGGCCTCTTGTTGATTTGATTAACATTAGGAGTTTAAAAAGAAAACTAGCAAGAAAGGGACCCATCGATGACCAAGTGACTGCTGAAATTGCTGCTAAGTTAAAGAAAATCAGTGATAGTTACAAGCCAGGGATTAAGAAGAAAGGTGAAAGTTCCTCCAAGGCTAAAGAACTTGTTCCTTCTGTCTCAACTCCTACTTCTGGGGTTAGGAGGACAAGGAGTGCTGCAAAAGCTGCTGATGAGAACTTAGCTGCTGCTCTAGAAAGAAGCAGAAAAGGGAAAGGGAAACAGGTTGTTGATCCTGTTGAGGAGGAAGAAGTTGAGGTGATAGAAACTGATGCTGTTAGTAATGAAGATGATGAGATGGAAGATGTTGAGGAGACTGTGCCTCAATCGAAGAAAAGAAAAGTTGCACAGAGACGTGTGACAAGAAGTTCTGTGAAAGCTGCAGAAAAGTCTGCTAAGAGGACCAGGTCCTCCAAAAGGACATTAGTGGATGAAAGTTTTGCTGATGATAGTGACAGTGATGAATCTTTTGCTGGTGATGATAGTGAGAGTGAGGCTGAGGGAGAAGAAGTTGTACATTGTGTTCATGATGACATGTTGACTAGGAAAGTGTTGAAAGGGAGAGGGCTCTCTGATGTAGGAGAAGAAGGTATGCTGTGGCTGCTGCAGAAATTGCAAGTTCAGGGCTGGAGGGACATGGTCCTTCAGATTTCTGGAAGGTGTGCAAAGGGGATGGTGCAGGAGTTCTACATGAACTGCTCAATTAAGGCTGACAGGATTACCACCTCTGTTCATGATAATGTGATCACTTTTGACACCAGGGAACTTGGTGAGCTGTTGGGGATTCCATTTGCTGGGTATGACAGTTATGTCAAGAAAGTATGGCCTGACTTGACAGACTTGCCTAATGAATTGGAAATTACAAGGAAGTTTGCTGAGAATGAAGGAGAAGACAAACCAGAGGTGTGCAGAAAAGTGAGATGCACCCACAGCACCAAGTGTTATTTGAGTTTGTAAACAAGATTGTGATGCCAAGGCAAGAAAAAAGAGGAATTGCCAGTTTCATGGCCCTGGTCCTTATGGAACTGTTGGACACTGAAAAGCAGATCAACTGGCCCAGGTTTTTGATCCACCTGATCAAAAGGGTGATAGCTGGGAAGAGGAAGCACTCTTTGCCTTTTGGTTTCATCTTGACTGATGTGTTTGCAAAGTTGAAGATTCCTTTGGAAGGGGTAGTAAAGGCTACCAAAAAGGAGAAGTTTGGTTGTGCTACATTGATTAGCTGTGACTTGCCTGTTCAAGCTGATCCTCCACAAGCTGGTGTGGGGAGGCAGTCTTTGAACAATAAGGTGAGGGCACTGAGGCAACAAGTTGCTATCCAGGCTGCTGAAATAGCAAGGTTGGAGGAGAAGAAAAACTACTGGAAGGCAGAGGCAACAAAGGCAAATGAGACCAATGAGGGAATGCTCAAGCAGATGTTTGAGTTGCTTAACAAGTCTTAGGGACCTGGTCCTTCCACATCCTGATCACCTTAGCCATAAGCCATCTTTTGTCCAGTGGAATTTAGACTAGTTCTAGTGCCTTAGTCTTTCCTTTTCTAGTTTCTGAATAATTCTGTAGTACTTGCTTGTATCCCCTGGTTTAACCTTTTGTTAATGATGACTTGTCTTTGATGGCTAATATTATTGTTTTGCAGTTGCTTTAATCTGATTTATGTTTGCATTTTGAGTTGCCTCAATGGCCATGTGCTAATTATTCTAACACTTGAGTTATATTTTTTATGCAACCTTTTCAATGATGCCAAAAGGGAGAAGAGTAAGTCTGATTTTGCGTGAATTCATACCTAATTGAAAATCTGGTCCTTAATGATGAATAAATTTGTACTCACTGTTTTTGAGCTTTAAGTTGTACTTCAGGACATTAAGGATATGCGGCTGTACTTATGAATTTGTCATTATCAAAAAGGGGGAAAATGTTAGCTTGGATAAGCTTGGAGTTTTGACTGATGATTAAGGAACGGATTCAAAGGACCTGTTCCTTTGAATCACTACAGCTAAATAGATAATTCATGCAAAATCATTTGAGCTGAGATATTGTTAATTATCCTTAGACTGATGTTTATCTTGATAATTATGCAGGTCTAAACGTGATAAGAAAAGATTGCATAAATAAAGGATAAGGGCTAAAAGATCCGGATGCTCAAAGTGAAGAGTTTAATTAGGACTCAAACTCTTGGGAGCTTTGGAGTTCTAATTGCTCAAGACTTCTTGGTTGCTGAAGCTATAAACCATGAAGCATATCATCCATTGAAGTATGCACAAATACAGAGAGAATCGAGCAGAGCATTAAACGAATCATTATCGTATTTGTGTAATCAGTAAGCTACAGTGGAACTAAGTTAGAACCTGTTCCTTAGATTGAGTCTTGTAGAAGTTCAGTCTTAGTTCAACTGTAGTAGGCTTAATCGAGTTGTATCTTTTCAGTTCAAGTCGTGTACTTGACAAAGCTTCACTGATCGTGAAAAAGGTCACTAAAGGATTAGAGTTAGTCCTAGGTTAGTAAGAAGGTAGTCTTGTAACCAAGTGAGTCTTTTTACATAGTGAAGTTGAAATCCTACTTGGAAGAGTAGGTCGTGGTTTTTTGATCCCGAGTTCAAGGGGTTTTTTCACGCTAATATTGGGTGTTCATTTACTTACAGTTTGAATTCTGCACATAACATAGTAAAGGTATACATTTTAAGGAACTGGTCCTTAAAACAATAAAGTGGTGTATCTTAGGAAATATCAGTATATCTCTAACAACTTAAACTTTTAAGACGTGATTGTCACACAAGGTTCAGTACAAATTGTGTATGAGTAACAATACACCATCTATGATAACGGAATTCAGAGGCCAGTTAGCGAAGGTTAAAATTACTCTACAAGCTAACGGGAGCTGACGATACATGTCCACTCCATAAGCCACGTCCGCTCATCAGGCACGGGCCTAGAATCGAAGGGCGCATACCCTGTCGCCTTGTAAGTTTTAGCCTTCTAGTTAGATTTTACTTCGTATAACCCGCCTCTTATAACAAGCATGTTGAAGCATAGGTTTTGATGATTGACAAAGGACCTGATGTTGAGTGAACATAGAAAAAGTTTCACAGTTGGAGTTGATGATGAAGTTGTTGAATTGAAGTTCGAGTCTGAGTCAAAAAGGGAAAAGGCAAGCAGCTGTAGACAAACTCCCAATCTAAGTTGAAGATGGAGAAGCTAAGAAGTGGCGATGTAAGGAGGTATCCTAGGCGGCAAAGGATTGAAGATTTAGGCAAAACAACTTAGCTTTCAAATGAGGAAATATTGTAAAGCTTGTAAGGAACGGAATCCAAATTAGAAAATGAGTTCAAAGCTAAATTGAAATAGGCTTATGTGAACTCTATAAATACAAGTTGTTTTGGCCTTGATGATTTACGTGCTGAAGAAATTCTCAACAAAGCAAATCGAGAGCAATTATTTTGTGAGAGCTATTGTGTGCAAGAGCAGAAGTAAGTCAACAGAACCAGACGGAGTTGAAGTTTCATAGTTAGTCTGTTTGTCTAGATTTTCTGTCATAGGGATCAAGTTGTAATTCTATTAGCTTGTTAAGAAGCATTGAAATAGGATACTTTTGTGGTAGGAAGTTTCAACCTTATAAGCTAGAGTGTGGTTTGTAAGGTTCTAGGTAGTAAGAGGGTTAGTTCCATGGTTATAGAGTTGTAACCTAAAACTTGCTCAGTTTTCCATAGTAGAAGAATTTAAATCCTAAGAGTTTGTGTTATGGTCTTTTATCCCTTGAGCAAGGATTTTTCCACGCAAAAATCTATATCTATTTACATTTCGCAATTACTTAAGTTTCGGAGATAGATAGAACTCATTGAGAACTTGATTTTTCGTGAGTAACTTAACATTACAGAAAGTAAGATTTAGGAGTTCGAAAATCGGGTATGGACACTATTCACTCCTCCCTTCCCCCATCCCTCTAGTGTCTTACGGGTGCACCAAGTGCAGCAAGTAGTATCACAATAATCATAGTAAGTTCTTTCAAATAAAGATTAACATCTTGAGAAGGATCTGAATCATGAGTGCACCACCGATCATAACCGAACGACAATCCATTAACAGGCCTTCTCAGTTCAACGGTCAGTACTATAGATGGTGGAAAGGTAGAATGGAAGACTACATTCAAGCTGCAGACTGTCATCTCTAAATCATTACATCTGAAGGACCTCTTATTCCTACCAAAACTATTGGTCAAGGAGTAGCTTAATAGACAGTTCCAAAAAAAGATCTGAATATACTGATGATGGCTTCAGGATGGTTGAAAAGAACGCGAAAGCTAAGAAGCTCATCATATATGGACTTGGTCCTGATGAATACAACACAGTTTCTTCATACAAGACTGCCAAAGAAATTTTGGATGCACTACAAGTTGCTCATGAAGGAACATCACAGGTCAAAGTCTAGAATCCAGTTGCTGAAAAAGAAGTTCGAGTTGTTTGCTATTGGAGAAAATGGAATCCATCCAAGATATGATGAACATGTTCACTATCATAACCAATGAGATGAAGTCGGTGGGTATGGTTTTTACAAATGAAGAATTGGTGGAAAAGGTCATTACGATTCTCCTTGATTCTCGAGAATCTAAAGTAATAGCCATCATCGAGTTGAAAGACCTAGAAAATATTCAGTTGGACGAACTTGTTGGTAGCTTGAAGACTCATGAGCTAATGAAACAGTCAAGGATCAAGGTAGAACCTAAGAAGAAAAAGAAACTGGCACTGGAAGCCACTAGAGGTTCTAAATCTGGGTACTCTAAGTAAGAAGCAGCCCTGGTGAATGTTGTTAGAAAGTCGCTGAGTCTTGAGAAGAAAGAGGCTAGAAGATCCACCATGGCAACTTCTGCCAAAAAGAGCATTGTTGATAACCCAGACTACTCAGGCTGTTTCAAGTGTAACAAGAAGGTTTATGATGTGAAAGATTGTCCTATATGGGAAATTGAGTGGAAAAAGAATGGTGCGACAAAAGAGAGTGAACCAAAGAAAACTAAGCGGCCGCCTAATTTCAGAGTCATAAGGAAGAAGAAGAAAGAAGCATTCATTGCAACGTAGGGACCATCTGAAAGCGAAAATGACCTAAAAGCAGAATCTGAAGATGACTCTCCACTGGCTTCGATGGCTCTTGGTGAAGAGGACTTCACTGATGATCAACTTGAGGTAAGTCTTGATGACTGGAAATCTAACCTTCATACTTTCGCCCATAGGAAACTTACTTTGCTCGCACAAACTTTAATAGAAGGATTTGAAACTATAAAGGTTGAGAAGGACCAACTTCTCTCTGAGAGGGACCAAGTACTTTTTGAAAAGGACCAACTGCTCTCGTTTGTGTCTGATTTTAAAATTGAAATTAAGAACCTAGAAAAAGATAAAATTGAACTTGAAGAAATAATAGCATCTTGTAATGCACAGGTTCTTGATGAAAAACAGAAAGTCTAATTTTAACTTGAAAATCTGAAATTAAAGAAACTAATGCTTGAAGAGCGAAACAAAGTTCCAGCACTTGAACTAGATAATCTTAAATAGAAGTCAGTAGTTAGTGAATCTCAAATCAACCTTGAAACTAGGCTTAAAAATAAAAATGAGGTTCTATATCAGGAAACTAAAAAGAACCGGTGTTTCAAGAAAATGTTGAAAAGGCTAACTATGAACCTACTACACTCACTAAATGGAACTAGTCTTCTGAAGCCATGAATTGAGTTCTTGATAATCACAACATAGGTAAAACAGTCCTAGGACATACGAAACCATTACCTGCTTGGAATTTAAGAAGTAAATATGTAGGACTTCCATACAACATGCTCTGTTTCGTTTGTGGTAAAACTGAACATTATAAAAATGAATGCATGGTTGCTAAAAGGGAAGTAATGAAGAATAAGAAATATTTTTTACCTTATTCTGCTAGGAAAGATCAGATTCATCCATTCTATTATAGGAAGGGACCAAGATTGTCTAGGTTCCTAATACTAACCCCTAGTCTTTTTTTGCAGGCTGGAGTGGGAAGGAACAATCCAAGTTGAATTCTCGATAGTGGTTGTTCTTCGCACATGACAGGAGATAGAAGAAAATTTTATTCACACGCAACATTTCTAGGGAGTAGTGTGGCTTTTGGTGGAGGCAAAAGTGGTGAAATTGTAGGTATAGAAAAAGTTGGGAGGTCCCTCAATCATGCTATTGAAAATGTATACTGCGTGGATGGATTGAGGCATAATCTTCTAAGTATCTCCCAACTATGTGATAGAGGAAATCAATATGCTTCACATCTATAAGATGCACTCTGAAGAACCTGTAGACTGGTGAAGTTGTAGTGGAAGGGAAACATGTGAACAAGGCTATATTAAGTTCTCTTCCTGAGAATAATTTGACATGTCTGAATGTACTTGATAATGACACATAATTGTGGCACAGTGATTAAGACATGCAAGCTTGATTCAATTGAATAAGTTGGTGTCGAAAGACTTCGTTCATTGGATGCCAAGCAAAAGGTTCGAAGAAATCAAAATCAACATGGACTTGTGTGGGTGGATGATGGAAAGGCTCAGAGGAGGCAAGTGGTTCATAACAGTGATTGTTGTTAACTACTTCAAATACACATAGACCCTGTTCCTTACATCCAAAGATTAAGCGTTTGATATGTTCGAATATTGGGTAATGATTGTATAAAAGAAACTGGGGTTTCAGCTTGTGAGTATTAGGTCAGACCATAAAACAGAGTTGGAGAATGCTAAGTTTGCACAGTACTGTAATAAACATGGTGTGGACCAGAATTTCTCTGCATCAGGAACCCCTCAGTAAAATGGAGTAGTTGAAAGGAAAAACAGGTCCTTAGAACATATGGCGAGCACAATGTTGCTGTCAAGCGGTTTGTCTAAGAACTTCTGGGCTGGAGGAGTAAACACTGCTTGCTACTTGCTAAATTGATGTTCTATTCGTCCATTACTGGAAAAGACTCCCTATGAGTTAATTAGAAACATAAAACAAAATACTACACATCTGAAAGCTTTTGGGTGTAAATGTTTCGTGCACAATAATGGGAAAAAACCTCTAGAAAGTTTGATGCAAGGAGTGATGAGGCCATCTTCTTGGGATATTCTTTACAAAGTAAGGCATATAAAGTGTTCAACAAGAGAACCTCGACAATGAAAGAAAGTATGCATGTGGTATTTGATGAATCTGAAGTAGCGACAAATAGTGAAACTGATGATGATCAGGAGATTGGACTTGCTAGAAGCAAACCTGCTGAGGATTCAGAAAACCCGACATAGCATGAAGGTTTGTATAGGTTTAGTAGAAAGAAAATGGAGTATATGAAGTGCAAGTTTAGTGAGGCATCACATGAATGAGATGTGGAAGTAATGCTTGATACAAAAGCTATCCCCAAGAAAGAATAAAGTTTCAAGTGTCCTGGGTGAATATGCTAAGGAAATGGAGAGATTAATAATAACGTCTCTCATCGTATATGAGCGGGTTTGGATGAAATTGAGGTTCTTTTCCAACGTCCTACGCGACAACTAAGTGCCACCTAGATTTAAGAGTAAGTTCTGTAGACAGGTTGTTAGACCAGCTATGTTGTATGGGGTTGAGTGTTGGCAAGTCAAAGATACTCACATTTAGAATATGCAAGTAGATGAAATGGGGATTCTTATATGGATGTGTGGGCATACTAGAAAAGATAAGATTAGGAATGAATTCATATAAGACAAGGTGGTAGTGGCCTCAGTGGCAGATAAGATACGGGAAGAGAAGGTGAGATGGTTCAAGCATGTGAAGAGGATAAGAACAAATTTTCTGGTGAGGAGGTTTGAGAGGTTTGCAGTGTTCTGTCTACGGGGAGGTAGAGGGATACCGAGGAAGAATTTCGGAGAGAAAATTAGGCAGGACATGGCACAACTTCATATTACCAAGGACTTGATACTAGATAAGGGAGCATAAAGGTCAAGGATTATGGTAGAAGGTTAGAAGGTAGTTGAGTATTGTCTCTATTTCCTATAGGCGAACAAGGTTTTAGTATGGGATTGTAGAGCACCTAATCAGTATTATTGTAATATTTTTTTATTTTATCTTATTCTTCGCTTTTATTAGTATTCTTGTTTTATTTCTTCTGGTTATCTTACTCTTTGATGTGATAACTTTACTCTACCTTGATATTACTATCTTAGCATTCTATGTTTGTATTTAAGTTTCCTTTTCTTTTTCCAAATTAGTTTTCAAAACTATTTTTCTTGAGCCAATAGAGGATCTTTTGGAAACAACCTCTCACACCCTAGGAAGGGGCCAGGCTTGCGTATATCCCACTCTCCCCAGACCCTACTTGTGTGAACATACTAAGTATGTTGTTGTTGTTGAGTAAAGTGAGGAAATATGCTTAGTTTTTTGGCGCACAATATGAATAGTGTTGTTGGACTCTCATGATTACTAACTATTAGCACCTGAAGTTATTTTCTGTGTATTTTTGTGGATGTACGAAGTAAGGACGATATGGCCTTATTTATTTACAAAATAGAAATAATTTTTGGCTCACTGTGTGATTAAGTACAGCCTGACTGTCCTGATTTTTGCGATGTGTGTAGGGAGTGATGCTATATTTGAAATTACAGCTTCACCAAATGTAAAAATAATCATTTTCAGAAGACTATCGTTAATGTGCTCAATCTCTCACGATCATGTACAAATGTGCTTATTTTTGTAAATATGTCATTCTTTGTCAGTAATCTTGGTGAAGGCTCAATAATAATAGCTTTACAAGCTGCCAGTAGAGCTGGGAAATGGGCGGGACAGACTGGATATGGGCTGGTCAAAAATAGATAAGATAAAAATGGATAATTATCCGACCCATCTATATTTAATGCGGATAAAAAATGGGTGAGTGATGGATAATATGGCTATCCATATTATCCATGGCTTCTTGAAAAAAGGTGAAGAAGACTTATAACATGCATCTTGATACTACAGTTTTCACTTAATTTTCTACATATGGCAATCTAATAAGTCCTTACCACTATTTGGCGTAATGTAAATGGCAAAATTCATTTCCATTCCTACAAAATTTTCATTTCAAAATATGTCAACGTGATTATTTGGTCTTCCACTAATTCCAGTAATTACAAATTTTTTTAGGACTTTTATCAAACTGTTTATCTGCACTGTTTTTTAAGTTTAACTTTACATAACATTGTGTGTGTATGCCAAAATTTTAAGCAAAAAATAAAATAAAATTCAAGACATTAATCGAAAATACTCACCTAAAAATAGCAGAACAAGAAGATATTTTGTACGAAAATTCACTGACGAAGTGCTTGGTTGAAGGAAGGAAGAAAGGGAGTTAAACTGAGTAAATAATTATTTATGCTTTATCTATTTCATGATCATTTAAGATATGCTTAGGAATCCACACATGGAAGTCGCGGTGGGTATTGGATATGATGGATGAGTAGGGGTGGGGGCAGGGTTAGGGTGGTCGGTAAAGGTCGGTATGGTGGGGGTTGGGTAAGGGTTGGGGTTGAGAGTGGTAATGAAGGTAGCATGGGAGATATTCAAAATAATTGAAGCTTTAGTGATGATCCATTGGTTATCCATATTATCCATTTTTTAAAACGGATAATATGAATATGATCCATACTTTATCCGTTTTAAATAAATTGATTACCCGATCCATTTTTAAGCGGATAATATGGATGAATACTTGACATGTGTGTCCGTTTTGCCAGCTCTAGCTGCCAGCCAAGCAGCTCATGTTTTTGCTTGGGAACTGACTCCAACGTCAATAGTCACGTTTTAAGATGTTCTTCAACTAGCTCAAAAGCTTGGTGCTACTAATTTGTGAGTTTAACAATTTTAATACTTCATCAAGAATCCTAAAGTCTAGGATTCAAGAATTTCTTTCAAAGGAAATCCTCAATAATATAAATTGATCAATTAGTAGTTATTGAAATACCCTATGATCATAGAATTTAATTGTGATGGAAATTATTGGTGGTAGTAAAAGTAGCTATGGAAGCTTTTAAAATGAGTTCGTGGATAAGATGGCTTTAATTAAATTGACTCTTATTAATACTTGAAATTGTCCTATGTAAGTTAATAGTATAAATATGAATTAGAATGACATGAAATCTGATATTTTTAGTTAGAAGTGACCTCAATTGAAAAAATCGATTGAAGAGCCTAAGACTTAGTTTAAGCATGTATTGATGATTTTAGTCTAAATTGTTGATTTTTGGGGTTGAATACTTGAGACATTTCATGGAGGTGGAATAGAGCTGTTGATTTGAGGTGAACTAATATAACCCCTTACTAAAGAGGTTTTAACATATATAAAAGCATTCTTATAAGGTGTTTAGAAAGCTTATATATGCTTCATTGGAACGAGTGAGTATATTTATTCTAGCTAAAGTTTAAAGAATCTATTCTTGAGTTATAATCATTTCTTTTTCAGATTTTATTATGCTTCATTTATATCGTACTATCTGTAAAATTTCATGACTTAGAACGAATATTTAGAATTTTTTTCAATGATTCTGTCATATGCTTACGACATGTTTATTCAAGAATACTATTTTATAGGATTATAGATAGTTTTCAAAAAAGAATTAGACCTTAATGGTCCAAAAATTTGAGAAAGCATTTGAATCAAGGAGTCATAGAAAGTTTCTAGAGAATATTTTTAGAAGCCAAGTTTTAGATTCTTAAATGGTTTTTGTGATCTTTAGTGGTTTATGTTGACCCCGAAACTACTTGTAACTGAATATGAGTTTACAATAGAATTTCCAAACACAACCAAGGCATATAATGCGCAACATGCTCATCACCTCGAATTGAGTGGCGCCACATGGAATGAGCCTATTCGGTCACGTGGGGTTTGAACCCATGCTAATCATACAATGACTTAACAAAATAAAAAGAATGTCATAATTAATTTGTACTCCCCATAAAAGAAAAGAAGAAATATAAAATTTAGAAAGCTTTCATAATTCTATTGTTCAAATTATATAAAGTGCTCAATATGTACAAGGCAAAGAGGAAGTACTAAAATGAAATTTTATGTTAAGTTTGGGGACCTATCTATATGTGTGGCCTTTTTAAATTTATGGGTTAAGCATGCCATGTGAAATGTCACGAGATTTATGTGGCTATAAAAGCTTTTAAAATCGTAAGTTTGTATTAAATTCGTTCTAAATATAGAAATGTATTATTTTTTGTACGAATTTGTAAGAAAATTTTATTTTATAAAGTGAAATTGACAGATTATATAAAAAAGTTTAAGTAATTTTATTTATAAAGTGAAATTGACAGATTATATAAAAAGTTTAAGTAATGTATATTGTCGTGTAAAAGAAAAAGAATAAATATGCCACCCAAAAATATTTACAAGTAAGCCTCCACTAATTAAAAAAGTGAGAATTGTAATTTGGAAACATAGAAGGTTGCTTAACCCCTATATATATATATATATATATATGTGCGCGCGCGCGCTACAAATGGATTGTATGCATGAAATTCACCTAAACTGCCACAACAAATAAATGTAAACTTAATAGTGTTAGACTTTTATACTTATAGTACATACTTCGTAAACTCTATATAAAAAAGCATAAGTATTTTAATGGCATTATTACCAAATTCAACCTGCTGCTAGAGAATAAAGAGGACCTGGATTCAAATTTCACATGCCACCCAAAAAGTAAAAAGTATAATTCTGATGTATTTGGCTCATGGAAAAAAATCGGTCTACAAGCGTCGTTGCATATTTTAATTAAGTAATTCATTAAAAAGTGATTTCTCTCTAACTTTTTGATTTTTTATACGAGGTCAACACACCATTCATCTATATGGTTTGTTAAACACAAGACAACAAAACGATTGGTTTTTAAAATATCTACTTCAAGTTTTATCTTATTAATACTGAAACTCTTATTGATATTTGTCACACCTAATTCAATCAGCTGGTGTTTACAATAAAATGAAGTCGAAGCCAAAGAAAGGATTTTTCGTAACCTGAATGACTTCCCCATCTAAATATTCTGTATCCTCTGTTTGCAACTCACCATTATAACCTGCAAAATTTCGCTCGTTAAGGGTGAGGTGTTTCCTAGCTGATAGTCACCTGTAATTCATGTTCTCTATCAAAATGACATGTTATAGTACTGTTGTTTGTACATTACTACTAGTTAGTTTAATTTCTTAGTTGTCCGATACGTATAGCTCAAGTTATTGAATGATCATACCTAGAGAACTTCCAGCATTAGGCGAATACCTGCAGTTGATTTTCTTATTAAAAACTGAGCCTTCAGTTAGGAACAGCCAATTTCCTGAAACATTACGAAACAAAAAGATTATCACGTAGTGGTTTAAGAGGTTTCAATGTGAGGGTACATTATGTTAATGATATTGGGATGTTAACTAATATAGAGGTGGCAAATGGGTGGGTTGGGTTGGATTTGGACGGGCTCAAAATGGATCGAGCAAAAATGAGTCAGGTTGCAACCTACCCATATTAATGTAGGTAAAATATGAGTTGGGTAAAATATGGGTTGGATAAAATATGGGTTGGGTAAAAACCAATTCTAACTCAATTTTATTCATTTGTATCTCTCAAGGCTAAGAAACCTCACTGAAGTCTTGCTTTAGCTACAGACCTCAGATCATTCATGACTCATTCTACCCAATACTCTCTCTCTATTTTGTCTCATATTACAGTGGTTAAAAGAATATGAAATTAAAATGTAATTATTTGTTCATTAAATTAGTAAGTAGAAAAAAAATGAGATTATTTTTTAAAGATTTTGTAACAGGAGAAAGAATGAGATGAGCAGAATTCTCAAAAAATCCTCAAGGTTTTCAAAAGATTAGTCAAAGGCCAAGAATTATCAAATCAAAAATTTTCTGTAAATCGAAAATTAAGGGGATAGACTCAAAAACTAAAAAAATACAGAGAGAGGAAAGGAAAGATGAGATAAGAAATTGCTTTGGTGCTTAAAGGTGGGTTAGTCTTCTCTGCTTTGCAAGTTTGAAAATGGGGAGAGGAAGACTGTGGTTCACAATCATCTTATTAGGTTGATCCATATTTTACCCATAAGTATCCATATTTTGTTGGATTAAACATGAGATGTAATCCAAATTTTACCCAACTAAAAAATGATTCATCCAACCCACTAAAATATGGATAAAGTGGGTAGATTAACTAAATGTGGGCTCATATTGCCACCCCTAAACTAATAATAGGCTTCATACAGCGAGAGGCCTGTCGCGACAATCAACTCTTAAAAGAAAATTCCACAACTTATGTCGATAAGGAATAAAGGAATATTTAATTGAAATATCAGAAGGATCAGAATAAATATTAAGAAATTTTTATTTAAAAAAGAGGTCGAGAAATATGTTGAAAGAAAGTACCACACAAATGGAACAAATCTCACTTGGTACATGTTTGAAAAATATATCTTTCTGCGTCGACGACAAAGAATGGCCATTGACTGCTTGAAGATGGTAAGGAAATTTGAGAAGGGATATGGCACTCATTTTTCTTTTGTAATGGTGGAAGAAAAAAGGATGAGTAGTTTTGAGAAAAATGTAGTTCGAGCTCTGTACTACTCTAATAGCCTGTTTGGCATTGCTTCTCCAAAGTCAAAAGTGCTTTTTTTCCAACAAAAGTACTTTTTTTGGAATTTTGAGGTGTTTGGCAACTAAAAAAAAGTACTTTTAGGTAGAAGCAGAAGCAGTTTTTCTGCTGTTGGGGAGAAGCTACAAATATCTGCTTCTTCCAAGAAGCAGAAGCAGAAGCAGTTTATTAATTTTTCAAGACAGAAATATCCTTACCAATAAATCATATTTACCATATTATTCCTTATAAATTAACCATATCTCTCTCAAAATACAATTATATTTTTCTTTTTTCTATTTTTTTCTACTACGTACTTTTACAAATCTTCTTCCTCTAGGACTAATTTTCATTTCTAGGTATTACTATCAACCATATATAGGATGTCCTACTCTTTAAATCATCTTTTAAAAGCAATTGATTACTAAAAATTCCTAATTCCGTTATCACTTTGATTTAACTATATTTTATATTGTTCAATAGCTTAAATTTATATCTTTTACGTTATGTTTTACATTTAACTAAATAAATTTTCTAATTAAAGTCTTTTATGATAAATATTCAAAATTATTTTTTTGTTTTTATTAATCCAAATATAAAATGAACTTCGATGTCCTTTTCGTAATTTGACACTGAAAAGTACTTTTCGTAACGATTAACCAAACACAAATTATTTATCAAAAGTACTTCTCCAATGAGTTGTCCAAACACAAACTGCTTATTATCCAAAAGTACTTATTTAAAAAGTACTTATGTCAAAAGTACTTCTCAAAATAAGCAGTTTTTGGCAGCAATCCCAAACAGGCTATAAGTCTCTAACCGATGAGGCGCCCTTATATAAAGCCAAAATCGGACAACATATAATCACACGTGTTATGTGTTCATCTATGACGTTAAATACAACCTTGTTTGAACACATTAATAAACTTAGAGAAGAAAAGTGTGAAGAATTTTAGTGTGGACATATGTGTAGTTTGGTATAGAATAGTTATTTTTAATTTTTATTTCTATGAAAACTGATTTACCTCGTGAATGTTTCGTCTACATTTACCAATATTTTGTAAATTATAGGGTAGGCAAGATTTGCCAACAGGGTGATGGAATCTACGGAAATAGCGCTTCACTGGGTGAGTTTTTTAATTAAAGGAAATGATATTGAACAAAAGTTGATATATTTCTAATGAAAAAATATTTTCACTCATTAATGATATTGAACAAAAGTTGATATATTTCCAATGAAAAAATATTTACACCCATGAGTGACAAACCTCCTCAGCTCTGGTCAGCAATTTTAAGATGTCTAATGACAGAAACTTGATTTCAGCCGACAAGAAGACTTCCAGAAGAGCGTTTCTCCCTTAACAACACATACGCGTGGACATCCTACCGAGAGGGTGAATTCAAGCTGAGCCTAAATATTTTGAATTAGTGGTAACCGTTTGTCACAAGATTTAACCCAAATAAATTCTAACTTTGTTTCTTGGATTGTTGTGAATATTGGAGAGTCCGTAGAAAATAATGGCATAAAAGCCTATATAAGACTTGAGGAATCCTCTTGCCTTTAAACTAATTTTTAAAATGGAGTTAGACTCAAGTTCTCAATTAAAAGTTTTATCATGGTATTAGCCATTATGACAAAGAATGGTTCCGAGTCGTTGATCTTTACTATATTGGGTAAAAGAATCTTTTTTTTTTTTAAAAAAAAGAATCTATTTGAAATGAGTTTCAGTTCTATGTATGGTTGGTGTATAAAAATTTTTACACCATTAAGTAATTTTAAAAGTAACTATAATTAGTAACTTTTACCTTTATTAATAATAATTATTTGAACAGTAAATGCAAGAATCATACTTTCCTTTTCTAACGTTTTTACAAAATTGTACTAACATCCTCGTTTGCACACAAAATCATCATTAAAACCAGTGAAGTAATTCTTCTAAGTTCATTCTTATTTTTGTCTGCTAACCACCCCGGCCCCAGCAGGTTCCAATTTAGAACTGCATGTGTTCTAATTTCTTTGATAATATAATAAGAAATACAAAAGACACCCAGTTGGAGGTCATGGCCCTTCAAAATACATTAATGACAAAATTCAACAGGTACTCTTCTTGCCGAACTCTAGCTGATAAGAGGGGACATATTTGGGATACTCGATCTAATCTATATAAAGATTTTGCAGCACCGGTTAATCTATATATTATATTATATGTATAAAATAAAGAACGCTTAGGACAAAATGTAGAATAGGACATTACAACAATTGTAATGACATTTGATGATAAGTGATGTTGCTTTTTTGAATTTATTTAATTGTTATTAGTTCTGAATTACTGTGTTTATCTTTTGAATTTGAAATTAAAGATAAATTCATCTTAACTAAAAAAAGAAAGCTGTATTTTCAAAGATAAGAACAATATCCCTATTTTTATTGATTAGAATTCAACTTTAGGACTATAATACAGAACATTACCAACCATTTAACAGTAAAATTATCATGGCAACAGGTCAATATTTATTCGATATGGTTTGAAGAAAACTAATTCAAAGGTAAGATTTGATTAGCAGGAAAAATGCTATTTTCAAATAGAATTGTAAATTTCGAACGTAACAAATGCACCACATAAACGAAAGCGGGAAGCAAAATGGAGGTAAATGCATTCTTAAACGACATGGTCTTAAACCATCTTTATAAAAATTTAAAATAACAATAGTAATAATATAAACATTGTTATTTTATGTCTTTTGAAATAAAAACAAAGATAAACATATGATTTGCGTGAGGTTAGATTGAATTGATCTTATCGACTTACATTCGAACGGTAAAACAAAAGATAAACTATGTCATTTATTTTGGAGTGAAGATCAAAAGATAAAGGCACATTAAGCAGTAAATTGATGAAAATATCATGAATTTGAGTTTATCCAAATATTATCTCCAATGTAATTAGTTATTTTAAAATTTTCATTTGACTTTATCCAAATATTATCTTTCACAAGTCTCCTCCCAATGTTAAAGTAGCTATCAGATTAATTTATCTATAGATGAAAATTTCGTGTAATATATATAGATTTAGTAGAAAGATAATATCAAAATTTAAATTGAAAGATGAGTCAGTCTGTCTATCTATCGATCTATAATATTTATTTTAAATTTTAAATTTTAAATTTACAGATAAGTTTTCATCTCCCTCCTTTCTGTACCTATTTAATCCCTTCTACCCCAAAGTTATTATTTCATGAAGCTCATAGTTTTCATTATTTCATAAAGTTATTTGAGTTCTGAATCTTATTTTGTTTTATAAGAGACATTTTTATTTGATTTTCATGTACATGATCATATATTATAAATTTTGGACTAACATATGCATTGTTGTGATTTGTGTGCATGTATATGGCTACTTCAAAATGATATTGGACTAAACGTAATTTATATCGTTTCTATCATGTGTTTATAGCCATTTGAAAATCACAACAGTTGGATATCATCACTTTTACTTACAAAGAAAAGTGGTTATATATATTAATTTAAGAAGCCATTTTTCTTTTAGCTTTTTCTGAGAGATGGTCACTGTTTCATATTGACTATTATTGTGTAATTTTTGTTAGATATTATTTGAGGAATTGGCGCTTGACAAGTGTGGAGGAGAGCTTGAGAATCCTAATATGGATGATGCATTTCTCATGAATTGTAAGTTTAGTTAATCATGCTTTTTGCAAACAAGAAAATTATACAAGGCCGTCTCTCTAAAAATAGAATACATACTTTGTTATATTAATATTTATTTTTAGTATTTCATAAATCTATTATTTTTTATCATATCAAAATTCTAAGAAGTTGCAGTTATGATAGGATTTTTAGTACTATCTTACTTTAAATTCAAATTTTGGTTATTTAATTTTAAAATATGCTAATGATAAGTTTAAAAAAAGTTGTATTACTATATTTTATCTAATAAAAATATATAATTTATATTATTATATTAAATAAAATGCACTAGGAAAATATATTAAATCAAGTAGTACTCTAGCAGTAGGTACAAAATATTGAAAAGGTATACAAAATATTGTATTGCTTCTGTTGTAAGCATGGGTTATCTAGCAGATTAGCCATACTTTAGTTCTTTTATTGAAAAGGTACAAAATATTTCTAAAAAAGTCATTGTTGTGTTCTACTTGTGATAATATTTCTCTTTTAAATATGGTCGTTAGTATAATTATCAGTGGTTACCTCAAATACAAAAAATAACTCTAAATGATGCTCGAGATGATTTTTTGAAAATGTGGTTCACCTTAGAAAAGTAAATGGAAGTGACTTTGTTGACGGATATAAAATATTAAAATAACGTGGTTCTTTTTATGTTAATTTAAATTGGTAAATAATATATTTTTTAATATGAATTAATAGATAATAAACACATTTAAGAAAACCTATATTCTCATATCTAAACAATCAATAAAATAAAAATAAACTATGACATGATGATGTAACACTACTAGATAGTAGATATTGCAAAGGATAGATATGGAACAAAGATCAACCGTACGAACACAAAAGCTTGAACAATAAAAGAAAAATCAATATATCTTAGGTTCTAGAAGCAAGGAAAGTATATATCGCAGTAAAAGGAGAGATAAATGTATAATTATTAAGTTAAGTGATAAGCAAATAAAATTTAAATGGAAAAATATGATTATCTTAAATAATAGAAACGCAAGAACGATCGAATGAATAAAGATGAAAAAAATTAATAAAGTACCAAAATTTAAACAATAGAAGAATAATACTTATTTAAACACCAGATGATAATGTTTTTGAATTGTGAGGAAAAAAATCACAACTCATATTTCAGGTAGGTAACTCGGTAGCTTTTCTTTGGAATGGAACAAATGGTTGAATAGACGTGGAAAATAATAAATTTTATTTCCTTATCTATTTTAAATTTTAATTATTATATATTTATCATTGTTATTTGAATTATGGTAATAAATCATGAATTGAACAAATATATGGAAACCGTTTGGGGATGTAAACAGGTGTATATATAAACATACTTTGAAAAACTTACTGAATTAAAATTCAAAATAGATGAGAGAAAGGAGTCAAGGTGATATTTTAATAAATGACAAGTCATATTATGGATATATATAACAGAACTATTAATAAACAACGAAAACATAATACAAAAATTGGTGCATGACCACTACATTGGACATTAGCGGCAACGAAATGCAATTCAACTCCACAAGATTGTTTACAATAAATTTGGTTAATATAATTTAATAATATAAACAATTATAAATTTAGCTAATACGTATAAATTAATAAGAATTTTTCTTAGTAATCTATGAGTAGAAAATGGAAGTAGGAAGATGTTCTTTGTTAGCATAACATTTACGCTTATATATATTTGTTTTTCATTTTCAATTTGTTTTTTATTTGTTATAAATTGATTTTTTTTATATATATATGTATATATGTATGCACGTATGATATGGCATTAGTAAATGTATTAAAGTGGAGAAATTTTTTCTTAATGTTCGCTTATTTCTTTTTCAGATATTTTCTCTTATTTCAATAAAAAAATTCTAATTAGTGTCTATATGTAATTGGGTACTACAATTTATTTGGTTGACAGAATAGATGGACTAGATTTGAGTTCCTTCACTCAGCTATTAAGATTTTTATTATTTTATTTTAGAAAAAAAAAAGAAGTTAAATAGAACCTCAATTAGTTTTTAATAAATGAGGTCTGATAAAAAGGATATGGGATAAAACAAAAGCAAATTTAAATAACTGATTGCCTATTGCATCTAATAAAATATAATAGGTAATTAAATTCTAGGTATATTTTAAAAATTGAAAAAGGTCTTTATTTATAACTTTGACGTGTTCCAAATAATAATTAAATTTTAAATATGAAATTATTTCGATTATAAGTATACTAGATGGGGAAAAATAATTGAAGTATCATTGCAGAAAAATCATATGAAGAAACGTAAAGAGATAATGTGAGGACATTTCTAATTAAATTTACTAATATTGTAGTATTTTTTTAAAAAAAAAAACACAGGAAGGGCAAATATATTAAATATTTTTGAAAGATAAAACATATTGTCTTATCTCAACTAATAGATTCTTTTTGAATTTGAATGAAAATATAGTAAATATCGTTTTTATCTTTTTTTTAATATGAATGGAAAAATAGTTATACCTTATGCCTCACAATTCGTTTAGGAGAAAAATCAAAAGCACCAAAAAGAATAAAAATTAAAAAATATATAAAAATTGGGAATGATTCTAATAATTTTTGTTCTCTTGGATACATTTGAGAGAAACAAATGATAGCTGAGATTTAATTTATTGAATTTCAAGATTTAAAGTGCTTAAATAAATTATTCAGTGATTATTCTCATTTTTTGTTGACCGCACATCGCACGGGTGCTATACTAATAATTATGAAAAGCTAACAACTTCAATTTCTTCTCGCGGAGTACTGAATGCTGTAATACATTGATATCAAGAACCGTTTGCTAATACATATGGCAAAATGTAAATCTCATAATTTTCTATGTTTGATGATTAATGAGTGTTAAATGATAGAGTGAAGGGGCAGCGGGTAAGGAGAGGGAGGGGGAGCGAGAGTGTGTGTTTGAAGGGAGAGAGGAAAAAAAAAGGAAAAAAGTAGTAAGTAGGTCATTTCGAAAGAAAAAAATTAATAAAAAAAATTGGTAACCTACTATAGCAGGTCAATGTTACATGATGCTGTAAAAAGTTTATACACCAACGATATATAGAACTTAAACTCATTTGAAATTATGTTGTAATAATTAATTAGAGTTATTAGTGTGATTTTATTTGTGAAGAGGAAGTAAACGATTGAGAGGTAGTTATTTATTAAATGGTTAACAATTATGGCTATGTTTCTTTAGGGTTAGTTAAATGTAAGGTAATCTACGAGATTAGCTGCTTATGCTTTCCATAAATTTGTAGAGTAGCGAGCAAAGTCAATATCGGTCCCAAGTCGACTCTTCAATGTTTTCTTTTACGCGTAGTACGCCTTAATTAATTTTATAATTAGTTGATTGATTAATAGAAAATAAAATTACAGTCTAAATTAATTATTGAATTCAAAAGCTATTGAATTGTGGAGTATAAATTATTAGTGAGTAAAACTAAAATTTGAATACGTTTAATTATATTCTACATAAAAAAGAAATTTCAAAGCAAAAGATAAATAATTTAGCAATAAACGTAAACATATTATACAAAATTAATTTTCACTGATTCTAAATTCTTTGTAACCATAAAGTAGGAATACATTAAGTTGTGATTAAACTCTATTTGTATTAACAAACTGCAATATCATTAATAATTATAAATTATTAAATTTAATAAATTACTACTACTTTGCATAAATATTGATCTTAATGTATGAAAACTTTAGTTCTAAAGTAATTATTACATGACTCAGCGAGCTAATTGAGCTAAGCCAAGTGTGATGAGTTGAGCCCGACCTTCACTAAATGCAAGTTTTAATTGAATAAGAATCGATCAAACCCGAGTCAAACCTTCAAAATCGAGCCAAATTCGAATTGACCTAAAATACAAGGAGCATAGCCGAGTCCATAATTAACTTTTTCTGAAACCACAGGATAATATTATAACTAGATAGTTAGAGAGTTTTACATGGTAGTGATTGCTCCATGGGACATCCCTGTTTCGATAGTTTACAAAAACATTACATGCATTTGCTGAAATAACCCTAACATATTACAAGCTCCTCTTTTATCAGATAGAAGCTGAGCTTCTACTAAGGTTGGAGGAGTTATGATATGACCTTGGAAAGGTCCGGATTTGATTAAATCACCGAGAATAGTCTAAAAAAATAAACTTAGAAAAAGCAATCTAGAATCATGCAATAATCAAAATACTACACAATCATCTCTCAAGAACGACGAAATAAACTTTAAATATAAAGAATGAAGAAGAATATTACCTTCAAGATTTTCTTGAAAATAGATAATCCAAACTGAATCCGGACTAAAAGGTGCAATTATCACTCAAAAGAGTTCCCTCTGGTCATCAAAAGCTCCCCATATAGATGAAACTAAGGTTATATTTATACTAGGCCTAAAATTAAGCAGAAGTCCTAAAATTAAAACAATAAATATGTTTCACGTAATTTGTCATGCATGCTATGGCATGAACTTTGCACAAGCTACTGTTTTTCCATGCTATGTGTCACGACCCAAAATCCGAATAGATCGTGAGGGCACCCAACTAACCCCATCGGGCGAACCCATTTGATTATGAATGAATAATATAAGCTTCTCAATGAAAAATATAAATATCTCAATATCATAGATTAAAGTAGAAACAATCCCAAAAATAAAAGGTTTAAGTACCCTCCCGAATCATGAACATCTAAGAGTGTCGAATAAGTTATACAACTCCAAAAATTACGGGAATACATCATAATGAATATAAACTATATAGGCGGCCACCACGGACGAAGGGTTGGTTCACCACTGATAGAGGGATGCTCCGCCTCGGTCAACCACGATGCTCACTAGTAGATGGTGTCGAATCTGAAAGACATAAGTAAACCAACAAAGAAAAGGAAAGGGGTGAGTCGAGTGACTCAATAAGCGGGGACGGGGCTCCAAGTAATCTAGCAAACAAGGCATAATAACTCAAAGGTAATCGAAAGTAAAGAGAAACCATTTAAGTAACAATCAAGTAATATTCAAACTCCGTCATCAAAGTACCACGAACACTTTCATTGTAACTAGAGAGTAGATACATAACCACGCAGTACTACGATAATATGCACGGAACTACATCGTGCTATGGTAATATGTACGGAACTACATCGTACCACAATAATATGTACGGAACTACATCGTACCACAATAATATGTACGGAACTACATCGTACCACAATAATATGCACGGAACTACATCGTGCCATAATTACTTGTATGGAAGGAGATATTATATATATAGGGTGTGGAGCAAGTCCACCAAGAAAGTGAAATACACTTACCTCGGTCCGAAGCTCATTAGCTACTCAACAATAGTTTTCCCTTTTTCGAATCTCTTCCAAATATTCTCGCTCTATTAAAATAACGTAATACAATCAATACCAGGGCTAATAGTTAAATATTACAAATGTTAAGCTAAAGGGGTTAAGAAATCAACTTAAAAGTTAATTCCGGGCCCACATGGTCAAACCCCAAAGTTAATCTCATAATCGTGTTACCCATAACCACACGAGTCTAAAGATATAATCAATTTCATATTTTGAAGTCATATACCCATTCAATTTTATGAAGTACTAATTTTTAAGTCTAAACCCCAATCAATAACTGTCTTAAATTCAACTGAAGTAGCATGAACATTCAATGGCATAATAAAACAGTGGCCGAACAAAATTAATTAAGGCGAAGCATACGGTAAACACCAAGCTTCATATACCAATTCTCATATTTAATACTATAGGGACATGAAGGAAACAGGGACATAGGAACGTAATAAGTGGCTGAGCAAGTAATAACTGAGATTGGAAAAATTATTGAGATAAAGTTGCTTGCAAACCATGCTAATCAATGGAAGAAACAAATCTGCACCCCACCTACGAACTCATCATTATCTCTTACAATGGTCTCATTTTTTTTGAAAACAAAAGTTGCTAATGGCAACAAGTTAAATCTAATATATTATATCATACAAACTAACAAATTTGAGAGGTGGTCTTTTACCTGGTATTTGAATGAATCTCAGAGATTCACATGTCGCCGATGAGATAATATTCTGATGCCATCTCTTTCAAATAATTTTCTTATTTTCTATTAAGGGTTAAAGACTATGTGTTTTATATGACCTAAAATATAAAGAGCTAGCAAACAATTTATGGGCTTACTCAATTAGTTTCCACTTAGCCCAATTGAATAATCATTTCATTCAATAGTCATTTTTCTTATAATCTTTCTATCTACCCTTATTAGCTTACTAGATAATTATACCATAAGTATAAATTATCGGATCGTTACACTATGGCATGAACTTAGCATGCACCCAGTAAAAATTACAAGACTAGATCATGCTACGACATGAACTTAGCATGGAACTATTCAATGTTGTGTTATCCTTATGCTACAACATGACTCTTGAAGGCTTGACCAACATCCAATTCTTGGCTCTTAACTTGTCTCGAATCATCTTTATGATTCCAAAAATGACATTCCTTGCATGTATCATCAACATGACTCTCCAAACACATTCTAACCAATTCTTGAAGATCATGCAATTCCTTAATAAACAATCTTTGAATCATCAATAGTGTGCTAAACATCTCCGGATCTTCCATATCATCCATAATATGCTACGGCTCATCTGATCCTTTCCATGGTCGTGTCAAGTTGGGATCCTAACTAGCTTATTTAATACTATCCTTTTGTTTGTCATAGTTTGATTTGGCCATTTAATAAAGAAGGGAAGACTTTTGAAACTTGTATGGTCTAAACTAAGTCATAGATTTTTGTGTGGTCGTAATTGAGTAAAAAAGAAGGTATGAGTTAAATTATTTTCAAATCTAGAAATATGACAATAGCTTTTGGGATACTATTAAAGAAAGTACGACAAATAAAGTGAGACAGATAGACCAATAAAGCTAAGTAATAACATCCTTTGCCAAAAAAATGAGCGACTACATTTCCTTCCCAGAATCTATGTTGTACCTCTATGTTCCCCAACAATTAAAAATTAAATTCAACGAATTAAGAAAAGGATTAAATAGGCTTGGATAGAGTAAATGTTGTCTTTAAGGAATTTAATCCTCCTCTTGTGTTGCTGCAAGTAAAGCTGTCTAACGTTTTGGTTTGGACCGGACCGAAAACCAATCTAGGTCGGATCGAACCGGCACGAACCAGACCCTTGTGGCCCTTAATGAGTGTGGAGAGCAATGAGTGTGCATAGTTGTAAATCACATGGTAACCGAGGGAGCGATGGTGGTAACCGATGGGGGATGATAGACGTGGTCGTGGGGATAAGGGTAAAAGATCAGTTGTAGTTCTAGTGCTCCTGCTCATATTGATGAATTTCCTAGGTAGATGAATTGCAATATTATCATGATATTGATGACTTCAATGAACCACTAGATAATGAAACATTAGAGGTACAATATCAACATTTGGTAGCACCCAAAGGGTTAACTTAGATGAAGCATCTACTAGTCAATTTCAAAGTCCACCTGAAGAAACTGAATTTGAATTGTTACCCATGCCTCCTAGTAGAGAACCAGTAAGACAAGCGGAAAGATCTGAAGTATGGCAATTTATGATGAAAAATATTAATGTTCACACAGCTAAATGTAATCTTTATAAAAAAAAAAATTGTAATTTTAAAACTGGATCCCAACATGGTGGGACATGAAAGTTGAGAACATACTTAGAAGGGAACCAAAAGGCAGAATGGGCTAGTAGGTTGGGTGGCATACATTTAGGGAATAGAGTGGCTCCATCTCCAGGTTGTGAAATTCAACAAGAAATTAACCCAGGGACCAGGGGGCTTCTTTCATATGTTAAGCAGAAAGATAGGGAAAATATAGCAAAAATAGTTGCGGTAGAGACTTTACCGTTTACATTTTCTTCTTGTAGTGGTTTTGTTCATTATATTCAAACCGTATATAATCCATCTTTTCAAGGTTTTTCAAAAACTACGGGTAGAAGTAATATTATTAAATTTAAAAATAAATATAGACAGTATTTATGATATATGTTTTATCTCTTTGATACTAGAATTTGTATTATTACTGACATGGGTCGTGGTGTTAATGGGAATGAGTATTTAACATACATGTCATTGGATAGATCCTAACTGGGTAATGCAAAAAAGAATTTTAGTTATAGTTGTGTTGATGAACCACATAAAGGAACATTTATTCAGAGAGCACTACTAAAAAAAGGCCAAAAACCGAGGGACACCCTGAGTATATTTTTGGGAATCAAAAACCTACGGACGCTCCTGATAAAATATTAAATTTTGAATTTCCTATTTTTTATTTTAAAAGTTCAAGGGAGTCCCTTGGTATATTTTAGCGCAAAAATTTCCCACAATGCGTGAAAATATTTTTTCGTGAAACACCATTAAATATTTTAATTGAAATAGTTGACAGTTAGTGACCGTCGGTTTTTTGATAAAACTAAAGCTAAATAATTTTAATTTTTATCAATGTTGTAAAAATAAATGAATATTTTTTTTGTAAAGTTGCTACAGTACATGCTCTTTTCAATCAAATAAAATTTTCCTTTTTTTTAATGACAAAAAAGAACAATAGATATAGGGTTTTTGTTCTCTCACCTCTCTCTTCTTTGTTTCCTTCTTTCTTTCTATACACCACTGTGACTCCCATAGACCACTGTCACCCACACTTAATCTTTACTGTCCTCCCACTCTCCAGCCCTTCGGTAAGTAAATCTAAGCTCATTTCTCGGGGTGAGTTTGTGTTATTCGTGTTATATGATTAAACTCCAAAAATCGAATCTCTCAAACCCTCACTCACTTTCTAAAATTCTCTCTTTTAATTTCTTCTTCCTTCACTTTGCGAACAAATTTCTTAAGCAAGAACAAAGTTTTTTTTTTATTTATTTGGTGTATTTTTAAATATTTTTGGAGCTTTTTCCTCTAATCCTTCTCTTTTGATTTTTGTTCTACAGATATGAGTTGTTTTCTCCTTCGTGCTTCAGGTATCCTTCGACTTTCTAAAGTTTTTTTCTATTTCTTTTATATTTATATGAACTTTTCATGTATTTGCCCTATTTTTGAGAAAGGGGAAAACTTTGGTTTGGTAATTTGGTGAATATAATGCAGGTCGGAATGAAATTGAAATATGTGCTAAATGTACGTTCCTCTTAAGATCCAGACTAATGTGACATTTTTTAGTTCTTTTATTTTCCAAAAGGTTTGCTCAATTTAATCCACTGCTTCTCTAGCTAAATTTTTCATTTCACTGGTTTTGTCCTTTTTCAAATATGTTGATATTCTGAACTTGCTGGCTGCTATGCATAGTGTAGGCTTTTAAAAGTTGAGATATTTACTACTTTACATGAATGTGAAGAATAAATGTGACCTAAAAGTTGTTCTTTTGACTTGGTTGCTTGAACTTGATACATTAAAAGAGCTAGAAGCTATATATTATGATAACCTTTGTCAGTTATGGTTTAAATAGTTTCCTATTATTGTTATTAGAATTTTTTTCTCCAGTTCTTTCAAGTTTAAAAGATTGTATCTTATTGAACCAAGATATTTCATTACGTTGTTTTCGACTTTTAGTACTTATTTATATATTTGGACTTCCCTTGTTGTTATGTTGCTGTTAAACGCTGCTGCTGGTGCAGCTACTGCCTACCCCTAGCTACACATATGTTAGGTTCTATTTGTGTGAAAATACTGAAACATAAAAAGTGTTTAGGTTTAATTCTAATCTTTTATTTACTTTTTTATGCAGATGACATCAGACAATAATGATAGACGTCGAGGTCAGGGTAAAAAGGAAAAAAATAAGGTGAAGAATCATGTCGTAAGCCATGATAAACGCACTCCATCTCCATCTACTACTACACATGTGTTAGATTCTAATTTGTGTGAAGATACTGAAACATAAAAAGTGTTTAGGTCACTTTAATTCCAATCTTTTATTTACTTTTTTATGCAGATGACATCAAACAATAATGATAGAAGTCGAGGTCAGGGTAAGCAGGGAAAAAATAAGGTGAAGAATCATGATGATACATCCACTCCATCTCCGCCTACTACTACAGATGTGTTCCGTCCGCAACACCCGCATTTTCCATCATCTAGCCACACTATTATGTCTCCTCATTACGCTCCCGGGATTCCCCCGTCTGCCCATGTCTTTTCTTCTATGCCATCACAGGGCGATAGCTTGATGCCTCCACCTGACTATGGTAATGGTCATCAGTATAGGCCTCCACATGGTTTGCATCCATCACTTTCTCCTGGTTATCATATTAGGAGATCTTGTAGACCCATGTCTACCATGGCTTCACCATCTCTATCTTCATCGCGTCGATCTCCATCAGCGACGCTGTCTCCACAGGTATCCCCTAATATTTCAGGACTTCACCTTCGAGACAGTAGTAGCTCTGAGCCCGAGCCTCCCAGTTCTGCGACTCCGGTGGAGGGGGGAATCCTCCCATCATGGTTCCTGACACAGATAGAGAGATCCGTAATAGAATTACTATCAAACCTGCAGGAATTGGGTAAGATTTATCTTTAACTATATTTAATAATTTAATTAGCATTATGAAAATGCTAGGAAGATCATTGTTGTAAGTATCTATCACTTTCTATGAAATGCTAGTCCACTTTCTATTTTTGGTCCTGTGCATCATATTTAGGTAGCCATTGCTTCACTTAATAAGTTTTGTCCCCAAATATTTAGGTAGCTATTGCTTCTGCATATATATTTTGGTTACAAGCCTATTTTCAACAGATCTGCCCAGAAGTAATCCAATATAAGAAACTTATATGAGCCACTCTCCACAGAAAGTATTAAAGAGCTAATAATCCTTGGTGTTTGTCAACGAAGTCATTCTATTTTCCTATGTGTATGATGTATTACAGTATACGTGGATTCATATTCAATATCCCCTTCATAATCGATCAGTAGGACTCTAAATATTACCTATAAAGCATAACATTTTACAAAATGTGTGGCAGAATGAGACCATTTTTTCACTATATTTTTTCTTGAATTGTCTTTGTTTCATGTCGACTATTATGTATTTTAGGTTTGATCCAAAGGCTACTTCAGCAGTTACAAAAGCAATTCAGAACCTTTATGACTTACCCTATCCCACATGGAGTGATTTTCCATATGACCTTAGATAGACCATGTTCAATCAGTTCAAGGTACAACTGCATTTGTATTATTCAACTCTTTCTCTCTCTCTCTCTCTACATATATATATATATATATATATATATATATATATATATATATATATTATATATATATATATATATATATATGTCAACTTAAGTTTATATCATCTAATATTATATATTTTATTACAGAAAAAATATGTTTGGCTGCTCGAGTATGATAAACAAATTACAAAAATTTTTGAGAAGAAAGCTAGTGCAAGACTGTCTGAAATGTTTTTTGCTGCTCGGAAATTGAAAAAGAAGCCTAGTTGGATTGGGGATAATGCATATATAGAACTACTCAAGTATTGGAAATCTCCTAAATTTCTGGAGAAAAGTGCCCAAGCAAAGAAAGCTCGAGCATCCGAAAAGGGTGGCTCTGTATACTGTTGGGGGGGGGGGGGCAAGCCTCAATCTGCTTGGAAGAAGGAGTTGGTAATTCATTTTAAATCTAGATTAATATGTTATCTTTTTACCTTTTCTTGATTGAATTTTTCCATCGTTTGCAGGAGGCAAAGCATGGTGGAAAGCTGCCTTTTGGCCAGTTATTCCAAAAAACTCATACTAAGAAAAGGAAACCCGGAGAGAGGGAGAGTGAACCAGTTTGGGGTGAGCCTCGGGCTGGTACTACCCATATAAGTACTCAAAGCTTTTGTTTCATTTGTTTATTCAGTTTGTTCAAAAGAACCAGCTTATATACAATGCTAGTATTCTACTTTATTCAATTTGTGCTACTGGCATTTGTTTAATAGATTTATAATAAGTTAAATGGTACACAATTATTTTATTTTTATCTGCTTCAACTCTGCTTCTGTGTTGATTTTCAGTGCAACTTTTTTTTTTATGTTTAGTTCACTTAGACACTTATTAGTTCATTGTGGTGTTCAATAATTGTGATTGTATTATATTATTCGATTTGCTGAGCTTATTTTGTTTAAGTGTAAAGAATAAGATAGCTCACTTATTTGGAAAAAATTTGGTTGTGGTTATACTTCTGGTTTTGAGTCAAAGAAAGAGTACTTATTTGGAAAAATTCATGACTCTGTTAGTACTTGGCAATATTGTCATCAAATATTTTCTAGTACGAGTGTTTAACCTCTTTTGATAGTTTGTCATTGCAGTCCCACTTCAGGCTACCTTATGTTATTCACTTCAGCCTTAGTAGTGAGATGGGAAGGACAACACTAGTAATAGTATCTTGATTACACTGAATGTGTGCTAGCAGAATGAAAACCAACACTAGTAATAGTATCCAGATTAAGCTGAATGTCAAGTAGGATAAGTTACATACTTCCTCCCCCACCTTGGAAATTTGCATGTTGTCTGCAATCTACCAGAGCCACTCGAGAAATGTCAACTTAAATCTTATATATGTGAGATGCTTGAGACTGAATTAGACTGGATCATTCAGCTTTAGAACATGACCTTTTTCATCAGGTTTAATTAACAAGGTTATCTAACAGTCTCAAGAAACCAATTTAATTTCCATTTTTCAAAAAACCTAAACTCATATCGAACTCTCACTTAGAAAAATATAGAGATCACATCAATGAAACATAAAGCCTTAGAGTCATGCTGTAGCTAACGAAGTGATCCAATCTAAAAACTTATCTAAACTATCATCACCAGTAGTACAACAGAAAATATTCACACATAAGAAATTCCTGGAAATATAGTGACCAATATGATTGTAACTGAATGTTCTAGATACTTATTAGTTCATTGTGGTGTTAAAATAATTCTTATTAGTTTTTCATTAGTTCACTTAGATACTTATGTCTCATCTGATAAAAAATACAAGAAAAGAACATAAAGATTGTACCATATTGTATAGCAAGATTATCAAATATGTCCAGTGTCCAAATTAACAAGTAAAACTCACCTGAAATCATATCCAGTTCCAGGCCGCAAAACTTCAGGTGGCATCCTACAAATCAGTTGAGTTCTATTGAGTAACACCTAAAACATTCAAAGGAAATGGATTGACTATTTATCTGTAACATATCTTATCTTATTGGACTGCTGGATATGTGTAGGGAAGTCTCAATTGTCACTAACGCTATTATTTTATTGTAAGAAGTTTATAGCCGAAGAATGGAGGAGTATATCCAGACTAAGGGCTGCAATGAACAGGGTGAGCCATACAAACCAACTGATGAAGAAGAATTAGGAATATGGTTGGAAGTGTGTGGCGGTGTGCACAAGGAGAGAGCATACGGGCTAAGCTCAGAGCGATCATTTCATCGTCTCGATTCTAGTTTGCGTGGGATAGGTACTTCTTCAGATGCCGAAGCGCTTGATAGGGGCACGTTGGAGAGTATGCAACGGAAGATAGCTATGCTTAATGAAGAACTTCAAGCAGCAGCTGCAGCAAGGGAGGTGGATCGGGTTGCCAGGGAAGCGGAACGTGTCCGTTTAGATGATGACATGGCATCACTAAAATCACAGATGAACCATTTTGTAAGAAATGTTCTTCCCCACTCTGATGGATCTGATGAAGATTGAGCTAATGGTGATAAATGGATGGTTTTTTAATCTAACTTTTTGTTTTAACTTTTCAAAATACTTGATCTTTAAGTTAGTTGGTAAATATTTTGAACCCTTATTGTTAGTTGGATAGATTTTATTGTATGTTTAAAATAGTTGGATCTTAATTAGTTAGATGTGGAATGATGACTTAATTAGTTAAATTATTTGCAATTTGGTTGTAGTGGATGTAGCATGTATGGGTGAATTTGTTATTTGATCTCGAGAAGTAAATGATATTTGTAAAGGGTATTTTATTAATGACAAAATTTTATGTAAACTTTGGATAATGCTTCAAACAATGATTATGTTTTTTGACATTTAAAACCAAAGATGAACCCCTCATTTGATGAATTGTTTCATATTAGATATGCATGTCATATATATATATATATATATATATGTATGTGTGTGTGTGTGTGTGTATATATATATATATAAAATTTAATTGTACAAGATGGTCTTAACTTGTTTCATAAAATTATTGAAAAAGTGAAATGCGCTATTAATTATATTTCTAAATCTAAAAAGTTCGAAAGATATAGAAAATTTAAGGAAGAGTGTAGAAAAGAAGGTGTTCCTGCTAAAAGAGATCCAAAGGAAGTTGCAACTAGGTGGAACACTGTAACGAATATAAACTTGTGCCTTATTATAAAGCTATTGTTGCTCAAATAATTGAAAAACTTATAA
Source organism: Petunia x hybrida (assembly GCA_037355625.1). Lineage (NCBI taxonomy): Eukaryota > Viridiplantae > Streptophyta > Magnoliopsida > Solanales > Solanaceae > Petunia > Petunia x hybrida. Next base: position 1,164,606 of record JBBBVM010000068.1, read on the forward strand.
AGTATTTTTCCCCATTCTACCAATTTTTTACATTGCTTTTGTATTATATCCTTGTTTTAAACAGTTTAATATCGAAATACTTATTAGAAAAATTTATCAAACATTATAAATTACTATTGATAAAACACCAAGTGTAGCAGAAGCTTGTCTACAAGTATTTCCACATTGCCAGTACATTTATGAAAGATATAGTAGCGCAGCTGATAATGTTGTTCCAAGTTCTCCTCCACCTTCAGCCAGTTCAACTTCAACTCAAACGGGTAAAAGAGTTGCAGGGATGGACACTATTGCCAGCCTTAATCAAAGGCTCTCTAGCAGCCAATCGAATGGAATGTCGTTCAACGAGCTTGATGTTTATTTACTTCATGCTCCAAAGAATATTGTATAATTTGGATGTAATCAACTACTGCAATTTGGGAAGGATCAACAAGCACAATTTCTAATTCTATAAAAACCGACGGGATATTTTAACAATTCAAGCATCATCAGTTGCCTCAAAAACGCATTTAGTCAAGGAAGATTACAAATCAGAGATCATAGACACTCATTGAAGGAAGAAGCATTGGAGACAGTCGTATCATTCAAAAATTAGATTAGAGTGGAGCAAAGAAATTTTGGAATGACATAAGAAAATGAAGAAGTAGACACATCAGATTCAGCTGAAATCTTATAAAGTGAGAGTGGGGATAATGAAGTTTAGGAAGAAGATCAAGATTTACCACCAGTTCCTCCTCAATTGTCAGAAGAAATCATTGAGAAAATGAGAACTTTTTTTATAAATATGTAGTTTGCAAATTTAATTTGATTATATCTTTTACAAAACATCTAAATTATTTAATAAAACATGTTACGCCTTGCTATTTTATTTTATTATATTTTTTGAAATTTTTTGCCTTTACTCCAATTCTCAAAGACTTAAAAACAAAAAAGTTAATCAAAACACATAACCAGACCAGTAACAGACCGAACCGGAACCCAAAAAAGAAAACGAAAGAAAAATCAGCATGGCAACTAGCCGTTGGCAAACTTTGACACAATAGTCGGTGGCCAATGACCAAAAATGACTAATTTGGCCACCCTACCCCCTCTAGCGCCCCCATACTCCTCCCCCCTCCAAAACCTATTTTTTTCTATAAATACTCTATTATTTTATTAATTTTATCACAATTCTATATTTTCTCTGTATTTTCCTCTAATATTTTTATCAAAGATTATTTGCCAAATTGCGATCTAAAAATTATAATGTCTGGAATTCAACCTACTCCTCGTGAAGTAATTGAATCTAAAAGAACTAGAACCCGTGCACAATAACAACATAGAGCTGAAGTGTGGGAATTTATAACGAAAAATAGTGAAATTCAAACTGCTAAATGTAATATTTGTCAGAAAGTTTGAAATTTTAAAGCTAAACCCTATCATAGAGGGACATGAAAGTTGAGGATACACTTAGAAAAACAACATAAGGAAGAATGGGCTGCTAGGTCGGGGGCATATACTAGCGTTGATGAACCACTTAAGGAAACATCTATGTAGTTTCTACTTTCTAGTTTGTCAATTTGAGTATTTGACTATATATTTTGTAAATTATCAAAAATTGTTCAATAAAAATGCTCTAGGCCTTGCTATTTTATCAATAATTTTTCAAACATTTTCTAAAATTGTTTACTTCGAAGTCCCAATTCAAAAAGAGAAAATTAATCAAAAAATCAGAACCGGTCGGTTCGGATCGCTACCGGACCGAACTGTTGGAACTGGTCCCATTTCCGACTCCAAAGACCCAAACAAGACCGGTGGACTAGACCGGTAAGCACCGGAAAATCAATCGTGCAACTTTTTAACGGCCGGACGAGACCGAAACAGGTATGGAGAACCGGAACCAGACCAAACCGAGCGGGTAGACAGCCTTTGCTGCAGGGATGGTGGCCGAATTTCTGTAGGATTTACAAAGCCAATAAAGTCCAAGTTTCAGCAATTAGCTCAAATTTTTTAGAAGAACAATAAGTTATGATTTGTAGAAAGCAGCGGCAGCAGTAGTAGTAGTAGTAAAATTTTGTGTGTTTTTATGTTGGGGAGGAGATAGATATTCATTATACCTCTTCACGTGTGTTTCAATCAACTGATAGACATTCTCTAACATGATGAATGAATTTTAATTAAATTAGGGCTATCCTAATTGGCACAAGACCCAAGTGTCTCAAGTGCCCATCTTTGACTATACCTAAGTGTCCCATTCTCTAACATGATGAATGAATTTTAATTAAATTAGGGCTATCCTAATTGGCACAAGACCCAAGTGTCTCAAGTGCCCATCTTTGACTATACCTAAGTGTCCCAAGTGCCCATCTTTGACTATATAATAATATAGCAAAACTCTTTGGCTTCTCTCTAAAACTTTCCCTCAAATATTTAAACCAAGTAAGATAAGAAGTGCTTTCAAACACTTCTACATTTCTCTATTTTATCATTGTGGAAAAAAGTTCCTTCTCTCTAACTACTAATCATCAAACACTAACTAATCTAACAAACTCAAATTTGTTGGTGGTTGATGTTGTTTATAAAGATTCATGCACATAGTAGGTCTCTCGAGTTGAACCTAGTACTTGTATATAAACTCTCAAGACCTTGTCGAAATTGATGGTTATAATGACATCTATTGAACCACTATTTCTTAATGACAAGACAAAAAAGCTTTATACACATAAAAAATACCAACTACATAACTTGGTCACTGTGTGTTTTAGCATTCGAATATGGCCTTGTGCTACTTCCTGTAATCATACACACTTACAAAATTTTGAATCCCACACTTTGATTAAAGTGGCACTGCTTCTTGTGTTAATGTAGGTGAAGTTTTTAAACCAAGTCCTTAACATAGACTTACTTAGTTCTAACATTGAACTTCATTTCTTCATTAAGAGTGTTTAATACTCACCCTCTAATTTGTAAGTACTATAAATTTCAGTACCTATTAACTGACACAATCTTAACTTCTTGGTACTTTTGAACCTTTAGTACTACTGAGCAGTAATAACAGTAAGTTTTCGTTAAGTGCAAAAAATTATCTAAGACCCATAGCACTTGTATTACTCATTATCATATCTCTCACGAATCATTTAGTAAACAGGTTAGCTAGGTTGTTCTTAGACTTTACATAGACAACTGTGGTAATTTCATTCCGAATGAGTTACCTTATGTGCTTATGTCTTAAAGTAATAGGCTTATATTTTCCATTGTATATCTTGCCAAATGCTTTAGATATAGTGTTTTCACTATCGCAGTGCAAGAAGATAGCTGGCATTGGTTGTGGCCACAACTCTATATCTAACAATAAATTTCTCAGCGATTCTGCCCCTAAGCATGTGGTTCATAAAGCAATAAACTCAGCTTCCATGGTGGAAAGAATTATACACGTCTATTTCTTAGAAGCCCATGAAACTGGTCGTTCACCTAAGGTGAAAATCCATCCAAACGTAGACTTAGTATTATCAACACTAGATATCCAACTAGTATCACGATATCCTTCTAATACTGAAGGAAACACTGCCAAAAAAGGCCACTTACCAGCGGTTTTTTTTCAAGTGGTTCAACTAAGTGCCGCTAAATTTACATTTTTGCAGCAGTTTGTTCAACTGCTGCTAAAAATAAGTAATTTAGCAGCGGTTTTTGACATTTTGCGGCGGTTTAGAGTGTGGCATTATTTAGCAGCGGTTTTGGAGTTTTCCCAGCGGTTGGACATTTCGTCCCATATCGGCAGTTTAGAGCAAAAATGCGCTCTTTATAAGCAGAAGCTCAAAGTGATAGAGCAACGTGCTCCCAAGGATGAGATACAGATCTAGGCCTAGAAATTGGGCCGGTCCAAGTTTATTGATGGAGAAGTTCTGATGATTTGCACACATGGGATAAGGTTTAAGAAATGGTTCTAACTATAGCAAAATCTTCATTTTGCATAGGCATAATTTAGCAGCAGTTTCAAAATGCAACAACCGTCGTTAAACATATATAGCAGTGGTTTGGCAAAACCTCCGCCAAATAGTTTTAGTACACCATCTTAGGCTGCGATTTTTAAAGCGTTGGAATTAATTTTTTACGGCGATAAAAAACGCTGCTAAACCTTTTAAAAACTTAACGCTGCTAAACCTTTTAAAAACTATCGCTATTTGGCTCTTTTTTTGTAGTGAAACTTGTTATAAAAAATTGCAAAGGACTTCATCTTTTTAAAATAACCAAGTACACTCACTATACTATCTCAATATTCACGTCCATGATTATGAGTATATCTTGACAACTAATCACAAATAGCAAAGGCAACATCTGAAGCCCCCAAATGCACTAGCATATTCTAGTTGACTAGTAGATCTTATGCAGTTCTTAACCATCTTACTTGAAGCATCTAATGGCGTATTAAATTCATTAATATCCAAATGTTTAGACTTGGTAAGAACTTTGTCAATGTAGTTTCAAGGAACCCCCCCCCCCCCCCCCCACACTATGTTTTTTAATAATACCTAAATTAGTAGTTAGTATTAGCTTCTCCCAAATCTTTCCTTTTAAATTGAGAAGTTAAATACTTCTTCTTAGTTTCTTTTATGTCTTGCATATTTGTTCCTATAATCGACATATCATCAACATAAATACATACTATCACTCCATAATCTTTTGCGAACTTGGAACTAAGGTATTTATCCACTTCATTATATTTGAAGGCATCGATCGTATAACACTATCTACAAGCCACTGATTTGGAGCTTGTTTTAATTCATACAGTGACAACAAATTTACAAACTTTCTTCTTATTTTCAGAAAGCATAAACTCTTAGAATTTCTCCATGTACACTTCTTCATCAAGATCAATGTTTAGATGATCTTTTGATGCCAAAGCAAACAATACCCTTATTGAGGTAATCCTGGCCACATGAGCGTATGTATCAAAATAATCTACTCCTAGGTTTTCTCTAAAACCTTTAGCTACTAGTCTAGCTTTAAAGGTATGTAGAGAACCACCGATATTATACATTCTCCTGAACACCTATTTACACCGAATAGGTTTAGTAAGAGGTGGTAAATATGTCAATACCCATGTTCCATTTAAAATAAGAGAATTCATTTCATCATTTATAGCTTCTTTCCAGAAAGTTGAATCCCTGAAAGTCATTGCTTCATTATAAGTCATCATCTTCTACGATTAGAACAATATGTATTTTAGTTAATACATTATCTCTACTTGCTTCAATTAAAAATATTAGATTAGAACCTAAGTTCTTCTCTTTTCTAACTCTTCGACCTTTCCTTGGTTCAATAGGAGATTTAGGTGCCTTTCTTTTCCCGTTAGAAGAGGAACTAGGATCTGTAAAATTGTCTAGAGTTACTTCATTCTCATCTTGAGTTACTAAATGATTATTCTCTGTATTCTCATGTGAATTATTTGATTCACCAATAATTCAAGAGTTGTCCGCAAGTACAAGGGCGCCCCGCCGAACCTGCATCGCAATTCAAAGGGAGTGATTAGTAAATGAGGTCATTGGTGAGCTAGCAGATCATAAGGCTACTCGCCGAATATGCGGCAGCCTGGTGCAAAACAAGAAAAAATGGCAAACTTGTAAATATTAGACTAGTATTAAAACACATGCCTATAAATAGGCTGTTATGCCTCCAAGAAAAAAAAAAGAGGAAAAAAAGAGAACCTTTTTTAGCTTAGAATATCACTTTACATATTTTTGAATATTCTTGGAAGCTAAGGAAGGGTTTCAACAAGGATTTCATTGTAAGGATTTCATTATCTTTAATATATTCTTATATGATTCTTGCTATTTCATCTTCTACTATGTGTGTGTTAGACCCTAGTATGAGTAGCTAAACTCATACTAGGGGTTTATTCATGAAAACTTTATTATCTTAGCTTAAATCTTGTACTTAATCTTGTAAAATCAATGGGTTAACATAAATCTAGTTCTACATCGTACTTTCTCAACTAGGGTTTAAGGTACGGCCGTACTTGAACCTAACCCTACTTTTCTTTCATCACCCGAGAGGGGTTGAAGGTATAGGTTAATGGAGATTAGCGAGAATTTGGTTTACATTGGTTGCGGCCTACCCCATCTAAAGGGGAAGACCCAAAAAGGTCATCCCCGCTCGGGTCTTTGGACTAGGATTTCTAGCACTTCATTATTGACCCTAACGGGCTTGGTGAAGAAAGTCCTCCCTATCCCCGAGAGGGTTTTGAGAAATACATTAAATGTCCGACCATTGACGTTACCCATGAGATTTGTGAGGTTAATACAAGTATTTGGTTATGAGAATCTAGTTGGATTGGGTAAACCCCAAGCTCATTCTCATCGTTAACTTCAAACATATTTAATTAGTTGTTCTATGTTAGTTATAGTCGTAGTTAAAACAAATCTACTTTTATTTCTTAGGAATACACGGACAATTCTTAGAACCCGTTACTATTCATCCTAAGACTAATAGATTACTTTGCTAGCTCCCTGTGGAAATCGACCCCGACTCTTGTTGGGTACTATTATCTTTGACGACCGCTCCACACCCTTCGTGGTGAGTGGATTGAGCGTGATCATGACACCTTATGAATAATACTATCCAGCCCAACTACCACTAGGAGCTCGTTTGGGTAAGCTTAAAAGTGTCATAAAAGCACATATGTGCTTATAAGCCCATGAACAAGTGTTTGGTAACTCAAAAAAATATGAGCTTATAAGTCCTTATGTGCTTAAAATAAGCCCAAAGTGAGAAGTTAGAAAATACTAACTTCTTTTCTAACTTCTCAAAAGTAGCGTATAAGCAACTTATGGCGTATAAGATATTTATAAGAAGCTCACCTAAACGGGCTTTAGGTTCTTATCCTTTTACACCAAATCAAGTCGTTAATGAGATTATACTGAGGAGGGAGCAATTGCAGTAGAGTTTGAAGGATAATTTGACCAATGCTCAGGCTAAGATGGAGTGGTACGTAGATAAGAAGAAGAGTGAGAGTCAAATTCAAATTGGAGATATGGTATACCTCAAATTGCAGCATTACAGATAAAATTTCCATAGCTTTGAGGAAGAAATTAAAGCTCTGTCCTAAATTCTGTAGATCCTATGAGGTTTTATGAAAAATGAGAACTGTGGCTTACAAGCTTAGACTACCAATGGAGTCTCGACTGCACCCTGTATCATTGTTGAAAGCTATGTTAAGTCTCTCAATCAGAAACAAATAAAAACTTATTTCTCTATGGATGCTTCAACATTGGCACCTAGCTAGGCAATATTACATCCACATAGGCTTGTCATGGGGAAAGTTTGATTGGTTCATAACACAAGGTGTTTATATTACTCTTAAGCTCCTCTGGAGAGTGAAAACCATCGTTGGTCGAGTACAAAAAAGTAGCTACTTTGCTTGTACTCCAGAAGAGATCCTTGCATACTTGTGGCAACTTACTTCCTTTCTTTTGAAGAATCATTCTCAGCAGTTTTCGTCTGTTACTTTCGATTAACTCATTTACTTGCATTAGAGCCTCTTCCTCCGTAATGGTTCCTCTACTTTGTGTTACAAGTACATTGATTATGTTGACTGACCTTTCTTCTTTTTCTCTCTGTAACAAATGGAGTAGCAAAATAAGATAACTCCTCTGTTTCAATTTTCTAATTAGTTGCAGCAATATAATGTTATTTCTCCATTGCACAGAAAATGCAGATGGGAAATAAGCAACATAAAGATACAAATCAAACTTGTTGTATATGATTATTACGTAGAATTGTACATAAAAGAACATAACATACTTTTATTTCAGCCCTGATATTCCACTTGAAAAGTATGGGAAAAATAACAAAAGAACGTACAAGAATTTAACTACAAATTAAAATGAACGAAGAAATGAAGAATACCTCGTAAGTCTGAATGTCATTCAGAAGTCTACACACCATAGAGGTACATTTGCAGATTTCACTAAGTTCATCACTTTTTAGAACCTCCTCTGATAGTTTTGGTCCAAGAAGAAATTGTGTTGTAAAAAGAATGACTTTGATAGTTACAGTAACACAGGCGACAGACAAGTAGTCTTCTACACTTGGTGTGATCTCTTCTCTCCACCACTCTACTTCCCTCATCATGCAATGCAAAATTTCAAGAACCTGTATATCACTCCTCACAGATATAAGAATTTAAAATGAGATAAGAGATCAAAGCACTTTAACATCTAAAATTAACCACACATGAGGGGCATGTCGAGAGATAATTAAGAACAAGAATAAAGTCCGTGCGTCAGGGATGTTGTAATGAGACGTAATTAAGATAAAGAATCAAGCGACCTAATACAATTTTTGAATCCCTTTGTCATTCAACTAAAATATTTCCTTATGTTAAGGTGTGCTTTGGCTATAAAAGACGTTTAAGAGCCTGTTTGGGTGGGCTTATAAGCAGCTTATTTTAAGTGGCTTATAAGTCAAAAAGTGACTTAAAAGTCTTTTTTTGAGAAGTTAATCCTAACTTCTCAAAAAGTGGCTTTTAAGCCATTTAAGGCTTATAAGTCTAAAAATTTTTAAGTTACCAAATATATATATTAATGGGCTTATAAGCTTATAAGCTACTACTTTTTAAGCTCACCCAAATGGGCTCTAAGTCTTGAAATAAGAAAAAAAGAAATCTAGAAGGGACACTTTTAAGATTAGTATTAATGAACATTTTAAAAGCCCTAAAATTGTTTTATTTACACAAAACCCCTACCTCCTCATCTCCTCCCCTACCGCCCCTCCACCACCCTCATCCACCCCTCCACCACCCTCCCACCGCCTCCCACCTCCCTCTACCGCCCCCACAATCTACCATCACCTTCTACCACCCTCTACCACCACCCCACTACCCCACCGATGTGCACACATCTCGATAGATGTGTACACATTCCGTCTGATGTGTACACACCTGAAGGGATGTGTAAACATATTTCCTAGATATAAAAATATTTGCAGAAATATTTCAACATACGGGAAATATGTTTATACATCCGAAAAAATGTGTAAAACAATGAGAATTAAAAAAAATATGACGAATGAAATGGAGACGAAGAAGAAGAAGAAGAAAAAGAGGAGAACGAAGCGAAGAAGAAGATCAAGATCAAAATCAAGAAGAAGAAGAAGAAGAAGAAGAAGAAGGAAAGAAAGAAAAATAACACAAATGGTGATGAAATGGAATTTGAAAAGAAAATCTAGAAAAGAAAAAGGGAGAAGAAAGAAGAAAAAAGAGAGAGAAGTTTAAGTTCGAAATGATTTGAAAATGGGAAATGAATAAAAGTAGGGGGAATGAGGAAAATGAAATATTTAATTTTTTTTAATTGTGGGGCATTTTCATAAATTTTTAAAGTTTTTCTTCTACCCAGAAGTTTTTAAACACTACATTTCGGTCTTCACTTAAACTAATTAAGCTTTGACTTGATCTTGTTCCATTTTCTTCTATTAAGACTTGAGAGGTCTTTTTTCCTCTTTTATCTCAGGTGATTTAATGGTTTAAAAAAGAACAGTCTTTGCCCTTGTTGCATAGTACAGTTTCGCCGAAGGGGATTTAATTGAACTTTATTGGCTCTACTAATTAAGTTCCACCTCGTCCGCCTCCAATGAGGATCCATTGAGACATAATTAAGTAAATAAAGTCGTGTAATATTTTCAACTCATACTTTTAAGTGAGATTCAAATAATTCAACATGAAAAGTTGCAACTAGACTTTAATGTACCAGGCTAATTAGGTGATGCTTGACACACCGGCCTTGAATAACCTCTGCCTTGGCTGCGCACTGATTTACCACTTTGTACAAGGCTAAAAATAGAATCTCTACTCTCTCTGAAACACAACCAATGGTTGAATATCCATCCCACCTGTAAATAACAACACTTCTCAACGTTAGTCATGAAATACTATGACAAAAGGACTTCTTTTTTGGATACATATGTTAAAGAGTAGGAAAAGAATGAGACCAGTACCTTTCTACTAATTTGATTAGGTCGAGCAGTTCCTCTTGTGAAACCATGTTATCGAAAAACCAATCCACTACGCTTATCAGTGAAGCATATTTTGCAAATTCTATACGAGCGATAGAGAATTCTGGTTGGAAGAAAAATGAGGATATTGGCAAATAAGAAGCGTATACGTATATTGGTGTAAGTCCCAGTTGTTGTAGTTTGCTATCATCATACCACCTACAATATTAATTAAGAAAAGAAAGAATCAATTTTGAGAGGGCTGAATTAACGTTATCTCCTGATCAAGGTAGTTGATACTCATATATACCTTTCGACTTCTTGAATATCTTCTTGCCTTATTCTTTGGCATAAATTAAAATTATTTACCGCTAGAAGTAGGAAATCCTTGTTGTATATGTTGGGGGACCTAAAGGAGAAATGATACCAACAGATTGTATCGTTAGAAATAAATGATAAAAGTTTTCACAAGTCTTGTTTTTTAACTTCCTTAGTATTAATCCAAGAGAAAAAAAAAAAAAAAAAAAAAGAGGATCCGGACTGATTCGGATCGGATCGGACTAGACCGATTTTGGGGTCAAAAGAGTCGTTGCCAACAGCTAGTTGCTACCAAGGATTTTTCTTTTTATTTTTATTTTTTGGGGTTTCAGTTTAGCCCCAATTTATTCCGGTCTATCCCGTCGAAACTCAAGGAGACGGATCGGGATGGGGACGGGTGTATTAGTGGTCATATAGGTCCAGCTTCTAACGGTTCGGCTCGGTACCGATTCAGTCCGGCCAAAACCGGACCGTTAGACATACTTATTTGCTAATGATCTCGTTCTCGTTTAATTGAAATTCTATTTGTCCTAGTAAACAATACCCACATTCCTTTTAACAAAAAAATAACACTGTATAAACAGTCATTAGTAATTTTGATGAATAGGTACTTTTTAAAATGCTTAACGATGTACAATCATCATTTGCAAAGTTTTGAAGGAATAGCTACAACAACTCAAATTTCAAAAAAAAAAAAAATCATGAATTTCAGTTCAAATCTTGTTACTCTTGCCGTTGCATTTTATGTATCATATTTTGAACCCGCATGGAGTTTAAGAGAGTAATGAAGACTTTTGAGACTTGTGGTCTAAAATAAGTCTTTGTTATTTGTGTGGCTATAAATCATTTCATTAAGGGTAAAGTAGTAACTTTTAAGTTAAAATATTTTCAAATTTAAAAAGTTGTCATTCTTTTTTGAACGAACTAATAAGAAAATGCTACCACATAAACTGGAACAAAAGAAATATCATTTACTAAAATTTAAAGGGAAAAATACTAAATTTCACTTTAAAAATTACGGAAGTTGTGAATTTTTAATTGATTTTAGCCAAAAAGAGTATTTTTACTTCAAACTTCATTGTTTAATAATAAGCTATTGTTTAGTATTTCTTTAACAATGTTTAGTATTTTTCACTTCGAACTTCTATATTTTATACGAAGTTTTGAACTGAAATTCGGACAAAAGTTTGAGGTTTGAGCTATTGTGACTATTCATCTAAAACTTCACAAACACTCACTAAAACTCGATTAGCACTAACAAAGTGCCTACCTGGTTTACTTAACATTAAACGTTGACTTGAAGTGAAAATTACATGAGGTAAACATGCATTGGGAAAATAACCCTACATACACATTGTAACCAAGTATTCACTAATTATAAACCCACTTTTTACTCCCTTTCTTTCTCTAGTCATTCTACCTATTTTTCAAATATTTATTAACTATTTATATATATTAGTAAATACATTTAAACAAGATATATTTATCCCTTTTATTTAGGGATTTACCTCAAATCAAGATATTAATATAGAGATTAATGTTAAGTAAAGAGTTATCACATGTAAATGAATATTTAATTGGGTAAGCACTATGTAGATAGGTGACTCGTATATATAGTTGGGTAAGCACTAATTAACTGAAGCAGTAGGTCTTTCTTAAATGTTTTTGATTTTCCAGTATGTTTATTCTATTTTAGCACTATTTATATAAATTTTGTATTTAACTTGAACAATCCTTTAAAGAAGTAAAAAATAAACTACATTCAAATATGTTTATAATATATACAATTACACATACATGTATTAACAATGTATTGCTATGTTTAAAATATGTAAAGTATATATGTAATTTATATTTCTCATATAGAAGTATTAATACTATACGTTCAAATATCAATCCTATATAGTTGCATATTTTTAAAATATGTATAGTATATATGCAGTTTATATTTTTCATAAAGAAGTATTAATACTATACGTTCAAATATCAATACTATATAGTTGCATATTTTGAAATATATCTAAAATATTCATTTTATATTTCCTACATACGTGCGTAATATGTAGCCTGATTGTATTTTACTTTTGTAACACATTGATTTTTAGGGAAAATGGAAATATGATCCTCATGTCCCAGTAGAAAGAGCAAGCTTAATATTTTTGCTTTTGATAAATTCTAAAGTTGGTCTATATTTGTAATTTAAATAAACGAAATTGATGACGGAATAATTTGTAGCTTTGATTTGTGGAGTTTCTGGTAGATGACCATCCTAAAAAAAATGGATGATATCTATCTAATTGTCAATCCCATAATTAACGGTACTAAGAATTAAAAGATTTTCCTACTTTTAGTATATATTTTTCCTATAATTAATTGACAAAATGAATGGCTAGAGAATGTTAGTGTTAATGGAAAGTAAATTGATGCATATGGGCAGCTAATTATGTTTTTTGTCCACATGCATTAGACTATTACTTGAAACCATTATTTTCCCCTATTATTTGGTTTAGGTCCATTTTCATAGATATCCACTTTATGTCTTATCATCAACATATGTCTACAAATTAAAAACTACTGCAACTATAGCCGTTTTAAAGTGTTGAAAATCATCACAAATTAAAGAATAAGGAGAAGGAAAAGTGAAAGCGGAGAAGGAGTTTAAATTTTCTGCATGCATGGCTAGGTTTGAAACATTTTCTAAAGTGTGGCTTACTTGTAAATACAGACTACCAGAGTAGCTACCTGGTGTAATTAAAGGTGCAAATTAGTCCAGGGAAGTTTTCAAAAATAGGCAGCCCACTACCCAAAATTAGGGGTGTTCAAACCGAACCGTAAAATCGAATCAAACCAAAAAACCGAATCGAACCGATTAAATAAACCGACTAATAGTTTGGTTTAGTCAGGTTTGATTTTATATTTTTAAAAACCGACTTTATTTGATTTGGTTTTGGTTTTGAATGAAAAAAAGTCAAACCAAACCGAAACTAAACCGACAAATATAATATAATATTTTTTCACTACAGTCCAAGCGCAAAATCAATAAATAATGATAATTTTCTCTTAAATAATCCTAACATTAGTTCTCTTTTTAGCCCAATAAGGTATAGTTAGAATTATATATTTAGATATATAAAAAGTAAAATATTATTATAAAAAAACTAATAAAAAAAAACTCGCGGCTTAATATGAATTTGAAAAACAGGTGAAGCAAGTATAAAAATCAGTTATACATAAAGAAAGTTGGATGCAACAAAAGGAAGATCAAATGTAATTTCTTAATCTATAGCTTTATGAAGTTTAATGGGTCTAGTTCATATCATAATGTGTTACTTTATGATAGTCCTTTGTTGGTGTCTTTAAATTCTATCTACTAAGTAGTAATGTCTAGGCCATGAAGAGATGTAACGATAATTTGCTTCATACTTCCCTAGGCTTGCATTTTTGATATCTTTGATAGAAAAATAGATGTCTTTATTCCTAAATTGTTCTTTCTATTTAAATTTTGGTCTCACACTTTTAGTTCTTTATTATTCCATTTATTATTACGGATACAGGGAAGTCGAGTTTACCTCTTTTGCATCTTATTCCACTCATTCTTATTGATACATGGCATTTTTGTTTCGTTTCAAGCAAAACTCTTCTTATCTTTAGTTTTTTGGTAGGTTTGTACTATAAACTACGTATGTAGAAACAAAATAACCGTAAAAATCGAACCAAACCGACAAAACCGGCAAAACCGAAACTGATAAATTTTATCCTATATTGGTTTGGTTTGGTTTAAATATTAACAAAACGGACTTAATAGGTTTGACTTTCTTTTAAATAAAAATCGAGTCAAACAGACCCACGAACACCCCTACCCAAAATTACAAACAGGAGGCCATATTTTTTTTCCGTGCATAGCACTCATCCCTAAAGTTATAAATTTTAGCACTCCTTCATAAAAAATACCCTAGCTACCAAATCTCACCCTCCCCAGCCACTAAGCCGCCAGCAGACGCCCTCCCCGGTCAGTGGTGTCGTTACTTTTTTTGTATTTTACTGAATTTATGTTGTTTATTGTGTCTAAATCATTGCTTTGGACAAGTTTATACACACAAATCTCTCCCCCAACAAATAAATTATACATGAATATACATAGATAAATGCGTAGCAATGAGAGAAATACAAAAAAATACACAAAAAAAAGTAAAAATTCATATAAACATCCTTAATATACAGATTTATTCACTCGCATATACACACTTATACAAATTTATACAATTTTATACACGTGTATAAATTTGTATAAACTTGCGGCAAACTGCTATCTCAGGAAAATAGGTGACAGGTCGGGTAAAATTCGGAAATATGGGTCATTTTTGATAATTTTCGTCTTTTTCTTATTTTTTAGTGTAGTTATCGAGTCGATTAACTAATTTTACTCAAATTCAAAGTGTGTGCTCCCACAAGGAGAAACATATAAACCTCATAAACTAATTTTTTATATGAATACCTTCATTATATCCAAGCATGTTCATACCTGTAAGCTGATTTCGAGATTTTGAAGGAATTCACATCATATGACTCGATGTAGCGTCTATGTTCGGCCTGTGCAAGGCTTGCATTGGAGTTCCTTAAAGCACATTCTACCTGGTATTTTTTCAAGATTATCGCTACATTTGTTCCTTGGATGCAACAATGATTGAGTACTTAGAAACTGAACCATACACGTAATTAGTACTCCCTCAGTTCTACAAAAGATTATATAATTTGATTTGAATTGGAGTTTAAGAAAGAAATTAATATTTTTGAAACTTGTGCAGTAAAACAAATCACAAATATTTGTGTGGGTACAAAATAAAAAATTTAAAGTTAAATTGCCCCAAAATTTAAAATTTTGTCATTTTCTTTACGACGGACTAATAAGATAATTGCACTATCCATTTTAGAAGAGAGGAAGTACGTCGTTTTGTGACATCCTATCAAGAGTGTTCTTGTTAAATGATTCTTGCTGGATATAAATTCTTGTCCAAGTATTTATTGCATCCAGAATATGATCTCTCTCATCAACGGCGAACTGTGAACGAAGAGGTTTTCATGTGGCCCTTTTTAACCAACCTAGCCCAACCACTCTTACTAGGCTAAAAACCGAGCATTTACCGGACACGATTCATTTGATTGTGGCCCAGTTGACACCGTTATGGTAAAATCTATATATATATTAAAAGGAGTGTTGTAGCCAACCATGTTTAGCCAAGTGGCAATAAGTTAAAAAGACACATGGCAATTTTAAGACAAAAATTAGTTATTAGTTATTACATTTAAAATATGGTTACTTTTAGTTTAAATATTAACAAGTGGCATATCCTTAATTATTATTTTTAAAATTTGAATTGAAATTTTAAGAATAATTCTTTTTATAAACTGTCTTTTTCCACATCCAATTAAACTTAACCTTATCAATAAGTAAATTATCTTTACTAAGTAATTTAGAAGGATCGTGAAATAATACAGTTTCAAAACTGCTTCTCCGTAAAGATGTAGCAGTTTCTTACTGTTACTGAAAATTCTTCTGCGTGAAGAACCAGAAACACCTTACATGAACATAACTCCAAGTTTCAGCAAAACTACATCACACCAATTAAGCCAGATATATATATATAATTACTAATTACTACGGAAGGAATGTTTATTTAAATTTCTGCTTCTGATGCCTATTGACTCTACCGGTTTTATGAGGTTGATACTTTTACTATACAACCTCTGCACGATTATTGTTACGAAGTTTGTTCGCGCTTTTAATTGTTTGCGTGTTGTGGTTGTTCTTGACCTTTTATTGTTTCTGTATTAGTAAGTTCTTACTGTTCTATTCGTCAAAGTTCATGGCAGAATTTATATATATATATAATTTCAGTTTCTTATGTCAATTGACTTCAGAGATTTTATGAATTTTCGAATTTGAAACTATGCCTATTGCCTGCTGCTCATAGGTTTGGTTATAATAATATGTGTTCGTTAAAGATTTGTGACTTTATCAGTTTATAAGATTCAATTGCAAGTTGTGAATAAGACCGTCTTTATTAGGTTGTTGATTTGGGATCGAGAAGAGATAAAGCTTATAGGGAAGCCTTCAAACGAATTTAAAGAAGGTTTATTAGAGGTATGTTATCGAATTTCTCTATGGTACACAAGCTAATTGTAGGGAAAAAAAAAGTAGCTCGCATCAAAATTTTGATACTAAGTTCTGGCCAGTCTATGATGTTTTGACATTGTTTGCTTATTGGTTTAATGCATTTGACAAAAAATCAATGTATGTGAATGCAGTATTGAGATTTAAGTTTTTTTCCTTTTGAAGTTATTATTTGTTATCAATAAAATGTTCTGGGAACACATTCGTTTAATATGGTACTTTCTTTTTCGCAATCAGCTGTAGCACTAAAACATTTCTTCTATCATTTTATTTGCAAACATTCAGTGCTCTTTCTTTAAAAGTTTTAGCATAGGAGTGGATTTTTTGGAATTCTATTTTTATTCATTTAGCGGCAAATACTTAAAAATAGTACATTAAGAAAAAACACAATTGCAATGCGTTATTCAATTGCTTTCAGTCTTGCTGAATTTCATATTGAAATACAGATTTTTTTTGTCTGACTTACTGTGCATTCATCTTTACGATGTTAATATTTAGTTTGATAGGATCCAAAGTTTATTAATGAATAAGTGGTAGATGAAGACTGAAGATTTCATGGTGAGTTTGACGCTCACTGATAAAGAAGAAACATTGACAGGTAATACTTCCTTGACTTGGCAAGATTCCCTTTGCTAGAAACTAGAAATTTATTGGTTCCCTTTCTGTCGATTTTGCATTTGGTAGGCTCAGCCAAATTTAACACATATTTCAATATACATTTGATCATATGTTCAGTTTATACGAATTGTTATAAAATTTTGAACTGATATATCTAACTTTTTAAATAAAAATATAAAGTTTTTAACTTGAATGATAATGCATGCGGTTGTAAAGATCAAGTGGTTATATATTATAAATTCTGTACTATTTTATTTGTTTTTTGACTCGAAAGGATATTTGGTTTGCTGGTAATGTTTGTTTAATCTTTCAGTTTAATATGTATAGGTCGAAAAAACTATGCATGCAAATCTAAAATATGTAAAAACAAATATAGCGTAGGCTAACACGTTCTTCTTGATGTAAAAGAAGCAAAGTGGCTGCTGGTCAGGATTATTGAAGTCTGAGAAAGGCCTCCTCCAAATCTCAAGGTTGATGCAACAAGTGGTGTGATGACGATGATTTATTTTGTGAGTTGGCTGCGATTTGCTTCCTTAAATTTACACAATTTTATAGTTATCTCTAAATTCATTGATTTGAGAGAATGATTTGCTTTGAAGGATTCATATTTATATGTTTTGATCCCGAGTACCATCAAGCTATACTCCATTCAATTTATTAACGGGAGACGTACTTAATTATAAACGATCTTATGATGTTGATGAATACATGTTTCTACTACTGCTTAGCGTCTATTCAATGGAATTTTTGTGTGGTTTATAAATTACTTTAATATTATCAAATATCCAAAATTGTTATTATACCTTCCGTGTTGCAAGTCTTGAGTGCCAAATACTGTAAAATGAGGCTCAAGAACTTTTTATGTCTATTAAGCGTATCAAGTATTTTCTTTATACAGGTCTTAATGTTCCAATCATTCGCGATCGCGCTTCTGCTGTAAATTACAAAGTAGAATGTATGAAGGTGGTGCTGTGACAGATGGCATCTGGAAATGCTTTTCGACGATTGTTACTTTGCATTGTGATGTATACCAGAGTAATGTCATGTTATAATAGTTTTTTGCTATTTTTTTCTTTTTTTTTAAACCTTATTAAGACAACATTTTATTCAAAGCACCTAATTACGAAAGTTATATTATAAAGAGGAACTGTATTATATTATCCGCGCATCGCGCGGGTACTATACTAGTGAGATTTAAAAAGTAGTAAGTTGAATGTTTTGGAACCAACTTATAAAAAGAATACAAACTGGAACAAAGAGGTAATAGTATTTAATTATCTAGCTAGCAACAAACCGGAGGATACTTCATAGCTACCCATCCGTAAAAGTCGAAATGCCATGGCAGAACAGGCAACATCTGAAAATGTTTCTTCATCCTTTTGCTCCCAAAGCCTATATGTTCACTTCAATCATGATCACTAGCTGGTTGCAAAAGAGGTACAGTATGAATCAAGATGATATATATAATTGAAAGTCACCTGTATGTTTCATCTAGAACACTTTTGATTTCTCTTTTGAAATGTCCGTGTTGCTCCCAACGCACACGCAAATATACGTGGTCGACAAGTAATAAAGTGATAAGTAGAGTATCGTTCCCACGAGGACTATTCAGACTGAATCCTAGCAAACAATTTCTTAAAAACTATTCAGGGATCTTTTTCCAATGGTTGAGATTTTTACTAACTAAATGCAATAATTAAAACAGGTAACTAAAATTGGGTATTCGAGAGCAAACTATAGTTGTTATCAATAAAGAAGAAACGGTCCAGGGTCAGAGTTACAAACAATCCAGTTCAGTTTTCCAGTTGATTCTACTTCTTGATTTCCTAGATTGCTAACTAACAGATTAATTGTATCCGTGAAAACCTTTCGATTCTTCACGGTCTATGCGGCTACTCCAATCCCTATATGTCTATGGGTTGAATCACGTGCACGCATTAACGAATTCTGTGATTAGTTAAGCTAGGCGAGCAAGTATATGTCTATACTACTCACAAATTGGTTCCCCGATGCCCGGGTTCACAAACTAGTCCTATTCTTTCTTATTACGTAATTAAATTCCCTCTTTCGAGTTCAATCTAAAAACCATAGATAGTGTTCAATTATCAGGCCTCAATAATCAAACAATTAGGCTCAAGAAAGGATAAACAATCCGTAATGGTAAATCAATAGGAAGAATTCAACTTTCAAACATCAACCTTCATGTATTTACTCTAACCCTAGAACGAACAAACTATAGAATTAAAGAGAAGAATAAGAGAAAGAGAGAAAGAACTTGTTTAGAAGACATCTAGGGCTCCTCCCCTCTCCTCCAAAAATTGCTCCAAAGTCTGAACTCCCTTGAAAAACTAAGTTAAAGACTATTTATAATGTTTACAAACCCCTAGTAATAAGTTAGACCAAAGCCTAGACAAAATAGGAAATAAAGACGCGCACAAGGGGCGCTATAACGGGCGCCCCGCGCCTCGGAACGCGCCCAAACAAGCAGACCCCGTCACATTCTCCACGCTTTGGCCACGTGGCGCATGGGAAACCGCGCCTAGCCACTGCGCGCGGTAGAGGGCGCGGCGCGTGGCCCATAGCGCCAGGCAAAACTGCTCTTTCCTTGCTCCGAAACTCGCCTCGTGTCGTGTCTTTGTGTGCTCAATCCAATCTTCAATCAACATCCAATCAATTCTTGCTCAATCATGCTCCTAAAAGCTCCGAATGCACTGCACAACAACCCACATACACACGACATAAAATTAGTGTAAAATCACATTCATAAACTATAAAACGAGCGAATAACAAGCTCAAACATGAGGAAATATTAAGGAAATATTGGCATAAAATGCCAAACATCACCACCCCACACTTGAACCCTTGCTCGCCCTCGAGCAAGTCACATCTGACTTCCCAACCTAGGTAAAACAGGTCTGCCTATGACTATGGTTGATACCGACCATTGAACCAATGCACACATGACTACTATGGATCCACAACATGCCAACAATTTTCCAAAACCAAAAACATGCGAACAACCACCCCAAAATAGCTCAAGTGCACAAACTCAACTTAATGCAACTATGCTCCCACAAAATCACACCTATCTACTCAACCAAGAGCCATCAACTTTACCTACTTCATGCAAACCACGTGCCCTCACCAATATGAAAGAGAGTGCCCCCCAAAGATCACATACAAAAACAAATATCATGAATAGAACGGGGGCAATAACAAATAAATTCACTCACTCTCATGAAAGGCTCACATGTCACACACAACGTACCATAGGCTTGCCCGTAGTGTAGGACTCCACTAATGTAGGCTCACTCCAATCGGGATTAACTAGGACTTTAGAAAGGTCGTAATGTAGGCTAAGGGGCGGGTAGGATACATATGGTAATAGTGACTACCTCCCTAAGCACTTTAATACATCACAATTCTCAACAAGCCACCCAATCAACAACTATCACACATACACCTTCTCAACAAGTAGCATATTTTCTTTTTAAGCACACACTAGCAAGAAAGGGATATCTTTCTCTTTTTTTTCCTTTTCTTCACAATTTTTCTTTTCAACTTTGCTATTTTTTCTTTTCTTATCATTTCATTTTTTTTTCCAATTTCATTAACTTCCAACCTTGCCAATGCTTTTCACTACTTCACAATTTTCACAAGTATTCCCCTTCATTAGCTCCACTCAAAAACCTCCCAACATCCAACCACAACTCCAAAGTAACAACACAATGTTAACTAAAGTGCTTAAGGAGTAAAGGGCCAAAAGAGACAATTTAGAACAAATGGGTAGGCTCGGGGTGTGGGTGCCAACAAGAAGGGTCAAAGAAATCACAACAACAATTTTTCAAGGTATATATGTAAGGGTAGGCAAATCAAGAGAAGGCCTTGTATCATTTCCCGACTAGAGCGAACCTAGGATTTCGCTTTGCACACACACGGGGCAAGTTCTAGACATTAATATGCAACACGGAGCAAACAAAAACATGCCTCCCACACACATTGCACATGATCCACACAAAAAGGTTCCATCAACAACTCTCAACCAAGCTTCTAGAATGGAACTTGTGGAAATTTTAAGCACTAATGCCCAAAGGTTCACAATAAAGTCAAGCAAGTGGACTCAAGCATCTCAAGGGGGTTATTCCATTTTTTTCTAGGCATGCATCACAATTTAAAACCAAAAGACACCACAAATAGCACATGCAACAAGTTCAAGTCCACCGGTATCAAACAAATCAAAGGCACCTAGCATTCTACCTATTTCCTCCGCCTAGGGACACCTACAGCTAACTATCCTAATCCTAAAAATAAAAAACTACCCGGTTCAAGGGCCTCCCCGTGGAAAAGAACCGAGGCCATAAGAAAAACCACGAGGCGGATGACATGTACCACTAATAAAACTAAAAGGAAAATCTTTTTGGAATTTTTTTCATTGGTTTTCTAATTTTTTTTCAATTTTTTTTCATATATTAAAGCAAGAAACAAATCAAAATGAAGTCAAGTGACAAAAGAAAATCCTACGGTACATGCATCCTTAACCTCAGAAATAGATAAAGGGAAGTACCCCACCCCACACTTAAATCAAGCAATGTCCTCAGTGCTAAAAATAAAAATGCAAGGGTAAAGAAAACTTCCCTGAAGGCCAATACGCTTAGCCGTTGGCGCTAGCATCCTCCAAGCTTCCATATAACATGAGGTACTCAGACTTCCCCCAACAGGTCATCAATATTAGGCAAGGGTGAGGACACCCCACACTTAAACTCGACATTACATGAACCTGCAATCCAAGGAAAAACCCGAAGTAATATACAACCATAAAAAAAATAAATAAAAGTAAAGCAAACAAATTGGGTTGCCTCCCAAGAAGCGCTTGATTTAACGTCGCGGCACGACGAAGACAACTTCATCACTTTTTACTCCACCTTGAACTAATGAATTGAATCCCCAACTTTGCCTCAAGTTTATGACTAAGGTATTGGGGTGGTGGCAAAAATACAAAAGGACCAAGTAACCATTGTCGCATTTTGCACTTCTTGGCCTTTAAATGAGGGATGTCGTTTTGTCTCCTCGGCATCACAAACTCTAAAATATAGGCACCTTGTTCCTCCTCCTTTGGTTTCTTCATAGGCTCGGATGGCTCAATTTTCATGTCACCATCCAAACACAATGTTGAAAAATGATTGGAATGAGGTCCAATGCGCTTCAATTCTAAAATTGCATTACTTTTGACACCCTCACTTGCACAAACAATAGAGTCCTCAAATATGATGTTTTCTATTTCCGCACTTGACTCTAATGTGATTCCCTCAACCTTGGCATCATCAACTAATATTGGGTCGAGTGGTAGGAATTCCACTTTTTGCTCCTCAAATTGGCTTCTAAGCTCTTCTATCTCAAATCTACTATTCACGACAACTGATAATTGGGCATTAGACACCTCAACCATATCACTCAAATTCTCCTCCAAGTCGTGAATAGTCAAGCCAAATTCGTCGATCTCTTGCCCGAGCACAACCCTTTCTTCCATAAATTGCCTCGTCATATTTGTAAGTTCACTCCTGAAATCCCCATAAGCTTCTAAGAGTTTGGCTTGCTCCATTAGCCAAGTTTCGCTAACAACCTGCACTTTATCGCTCCTGTCAAACTCACAACCATCATTAGAATCATCACAAAAATTATTGGGGGAAGGAGCATGACACTTAGGACAATCATTCCACCGACCACCACACAATTTACAAAAATTTCAATCAAAGGTGGTAGAAAATTCACATAACCAGTCTCGCAGGGTTGAAAGAGTTGGGCAATTTTCCCACAAGTGGGTTCCTCCGCAAAGCAGACAAAGATCATCAAATTTAAATTACAACCACTCGACCAATTTTCATCAAAAGATACCATGATAAGACAAGTAACACAATGCTAAACTAAACAAAAATTAAACCTGAATAGAAAATAAGTAATCGTTCAAAAAGAAATCAGTCAATTATTTAGTCCCCGGCAACGGCGCCAAAAAACTTGTTGCTCCCAACGTACACGCAAGTATACGTGGTCGACAAGTAATAAAGTGATAAGTAGAGTATCGTTCCCACGAGGACTATTCAGACTGAATCCTAGCAAATAATTTCTTAAAAACTATTCAGGGATCTTTTTCCAATGGTTGAAATTTTTACTAACTAAATGCAATAATTAAAACAGGTAACTAAAATTGAGTATTCGAGAGCAAACTATAGTTGTTATCAATAAAGAAGAAACGGTCCAGGGTCAGAGTTACAAACAATCCAGTTGAGTTTTCCAGTTGATTCTACTTCTTGATTTCCTAGATTGCTAACTAACAGGTTAATTGTACCCGTGAAAACCTTTCGATTCTTCACGGTCTATGCAGGCTACTCCAATCCCTATATGTCTATGGGTTGAATCACGTGCACGCATTAACGAATTCTGTGATTAGTTAAGCTAGGCGAGCAAGTATATGTCTATACTACTCACAAATTGGTTCCCCGATGCCCGGGTTCACAAACTAGTCCTATTCTTTCTTATTACGTAATTAAATTCCCTCTTTCGAGTTCAATCTAAAAACCATAGATAGTGTTCAATTATCAGGCCTCAATAATCAAACAATTAGGCTCAAGAAAGGATAAACAATCCGTAATGGTAAATCAATAGGAAGAATTCAACTTTCAAACATCAACCTTCATGTATTTACTCTAACCCTAGAACGAACAAACTATAGAATTAAAGAGAAGAATAAGAGAAAGAGAGAAAGAACTTGTTTAGAAGACATCTAGGGCTCCTCCCCTCTCCTCCAAAAATTGCTCCAAAGTCTGAACTCCCTTGAAAAACTAAGTTAAAGACTATTTATAATGATTACAAACCCCTAGTAATAACTTAGACCAAAGCCTAGACAAAATAGGAAGTAAAGACGCGCACAAGGGGCGCTATAACGGGCGCCCCGCGCCTCGGAACGCGCCCAAACAAGCAGACCCCGTCACATCTCCACGCTTTGGCCGCGCGGCGCATGGGAAACCGCGCCTAGCCACTGCGCGCGGTAGAGGGCGCGGCGCGTGGCCCATAGCGCCAGGCAAAACTGCTCTTTCCTTGCTCCGAAACTCGCCTCGTGTCGTGCCTTTGTGTGCTCAATCCAATCTTCAATCAACATCCAATCAATTCTTGCTCAATCATGCTCCTAAAAGCTCCGAATGCACTGCACAACAACTGTAATCACCTAATTTCGGCACCAAAATTAAAAAATAGTCAAAATAGCCGTATTAGATTCTTAGGATTTTGCCGAAATTTTTCTAAAATTTAGGCTTTAATTTTAACTATATTTGTCTTTAATTAGGATAGAAAATGTAAAAAAGAATTTCCGAAGATTGCGTGTTATGTGTTTAATTGTAATCTATGTTTAATTGTGATGTTTAGTGTAGATTATGTGATCTTATGTTTATTAATTTTGTACGTAGTGCCTTTTAAATGGCTATTTGTAAAAACAATGTAGCCAAAAATACAAGCCCGTCAGCCCATTAATTATCCGGCCCACACCCACAACATATATACCCCAAAAGCTCACATTTCACCTTTACACCCTTTAGCCTTCTTGGCTGGGGAAACCATGCCCAAATTTCCTCTCCTCACCGGAAATCTCCATCCACCGCGGCTCCGCCGTACTTCCACCGATCGGCCGTCGCCGGCCACCACCTCCGTTGGCCGGAAAAAATACAACATATATACCATTCGAAAGATCTTGACCCCCTCTTTCCACTTCCGCAACTATCTTCTTCAAATTCGCAACCGTTTGGCGTAGATCGGGCTTTGAATTTTCGGTCAAACCACAACTCCGGCGACCCTTGATTTTTCCGGTGAGTTTTCATTTCTTTCTCTACCCTTACCCTTTCCCCTCACCTTTTTAACTCCCGTCTCCTAAAAACCCCGTCCCCTTTGCCCGATTTTTCTTTCCCCGTTTCTGTTTCTCTTTTCCTTCTTCTTCTCATTTTTTCTTTTTTCTGTTTTTTTGTTGTTGTGAGGACGATGTCGAGAGGCTATGATGTTCTAATTTGGGGGCTGTGATGGTAATTTTCTGATGTTGAGGCAGTGATACCGTGGAGAGTTTGCTTGTGACTGTTTTTTTATTGATATTGGTTGCGGGAGGTTTTGTTTGGAGAGTTCGTTTTTCAGTCGAGGGAGGCAATGGTGGAGCGATGGCGAGGCAGTGTACGAGACCGGGGCGGGGCGGTTTCTGTTTGTTGACAAGGCTGTGATGCTAATGGCATCAGTTTTGGCAAAGCAGTGATAGTGAAACTGTGTCGATGGCGATGATATTGATTTTGTGTTTTAGCGAGGCGTGTGTGTGATGTTATAAGCGAGGCAGTTACCATGGCGAGTCAGTAGCGATTAACGATGGTATGATGTGGTCTGGTTTGATTCACTGATTGAGGGTGTGACCTTGACGATCCTAAAGGCATTGGTGCTGATCCGAGGGGGTGATGGGTGCTGCTCTTGGTGACTGTTATGGTGACGAGGCTGTAGCAAAGAATGAAAAATGCAGCGGGTGGTAGTTGCAGCAACGCTGCGACAGTGCCGACGTCGAGGCAGCGACTTTGGATCCGTTTTGTTTGACGGGTTAGAAGTAGAACTCCCTTTTGTTCTCATTGTTTCCACTGTTTGAGTTTGTTAATGTTTGTATCAAATCATCCTATATGTTTGGTTTAGTTAGTTCGGACATAATTGAAGTCTTTAGGTGTGGATATGTAAAATGTAATGTTGTTTAGGTTGTATGTTAGAAACCTGTTCGTGTCTTGATTGGTATACGAAAATCAGATGCTAGGATAAACTAATCATGCGTAGAGTAGCATCAGTGTATGAGTATGTCCATTTATGTGTATGAACTGATGGTGTTCACTGGTAAACAATTGTGCTTGAATAGTTTATGCCCTGACTGTGAGGGAGAGTTCCATGAAAAAGCATAAGAGGTTTTACATCTTATTCTGATTTTGTGCTAAGCATGATCTGTTTGGTTTAATGTTACCTATTCACTTGTGTTTTCTGTGAATTGCTAAGAGTACCATTTGGGCTGTTTAGCTAGGAATTAGGAGTTCAAAGGGGTCAGTGCGACCTCATTTTGGACTCAATTGAGTTAAAACTCAACCTGGGATGGTTTTGGGGTAATTATTGGATTAAATGGCCTTGGTTGAGAGCCAAGAGGTCCCATAAGGGAGTAGTTAGAATCTGGTTGCATTTGGTTCAGTTTCAACTCAGTTTGGGGCTGATTAGTTGTCTAGTTTGGTCCTAGTTTCCTTCTAGTTAATGTAATGAGTAATGGGGGTCCTTTAGAGGACCCTACTTGTACAATTTCAGCCTTTTTTGGACAGTTGTAGCTGCTGAAACAGTGGCTATAACTGCTGTACCTTTGGCTGAAAATATGGACTAAAAACACTCAAGTGTAGGGGTGTGGGCTTGTACTTTTGTACAAGTCCATACTCCACCTTTTTGCCTTCACTTTTGGCCATAAATAGAGGCATTTACTCTCTTGAAAGCATCCAACAACCAAGCTGAAACAACATTAAATTGAGAGCAAAAGATAGAGAGAAAAACAGTGAGCTTAAAGTTTGAGATTTAGAACCAAAAGCCTTTACTTCATAGGCCTTTTGGAGCATAAATCTTTAAGTTTAAGGGGTTAGATAGGAGTTTGAAAGGCTGTTCTAAGGGCTGTCAAAGGTGCTGATTTTTTGCTGCGTTTTGCTTCTCATTTCTAAGCTTGTGGGAGCTTCATTGTTACTCTTAAGGTCTTGCTATTAGGTAAACACGACATTACCTTGTATTTATCTTTTTTTTTTGAATATTTGGCTATGGATAGTGAATGAGGTCAAGCATATTTTTGAGGTCCAAATTCTGCTCATCATTAACTTATATCTTGAAATAATTATGGCCGTGTTAGGATAGTTTACTCACCATAACAACTTTATTATGCTTATCTTGGTAAATTTATGTTTTGGTGAGCATGTTTTATGAGAAATCTAGAGCTGCCTCTTTTTTCTAAGTTCCAACAAGATAAATGTACTCAATCTCGCCGAATGCTTATCACATGTTATAAATTATTTTTTTGTTAAAAATAATGTTAGGCAAAACTCAGGTTGAATTAAACAAATGACTTACAAAAAATCAAATTGTGCCATATGGAGATAGAAATACTAAATGGGCTGGAACAGAATTAAATTCGACTGGGCCCAATCAGTTTGATAAACTCAACTTTTTTAGCATTCTGTTAGCATGATAACTTGTAAGCAATAAATTTTTTAACAAGTAGCTTTCACTTTTTGACCACTTGAGTCTGAAATTAATTAGAAAAACGACCCACTTGTACAACATAATTTGGTCAGAGCTAAAAACTGACTAAAATCTGAAATGGATTATGTAAATGAGGTTGATCATGCAAACTGATGCACTTAGATGATTGCAGTGACGTGAGTGTTTGTAACGGGCCCCTTATTGAAAAAAAATAGTCCATTACTTGGCATATCATCCCACTGTTTAGAAAAACAGCCCCCCTATTTTGATAAATAGTCATCATGTTCTTTATAAAATTATTTCAACTTCTATCCACTATTCGTTAACTTTGAATTAAAAATTAAAATTATTACTATTTAATGTTGGGACGTATTATGATTTGGCTAATCAACGGAAATTAGATAACGCTCGATTACGCATTGATAAGTATGATTTGTGATCTACTTATTAGGCGAAAAAGGAAAAATTAATTTAAGACGAGCCAAATTAAATTGAGAAAAGTCAATGATGAATCTTGTGATAAAATATGGTTTCAAATCCAATTAGATAATATTATAAGTATGATCTGTGATCTACTTATTAGGCAAAAAATAAAATATGTATAAATTTGTTCCAAGTATACCTGGTGGATTATTTTACGCAATTTCGGTTTCAAACAATCAAAGCGTAACTTTAAACGAACGATAAAAATATAACAACCATATTTAATAAATTAAAACTGCGACAATAAAGCAACTGTGCTCGGCACAGGACTCGAGGGTGCCTAATACCTTCCCGAGAGTCAACTGAGAACCTTACCCGAATCTCTAACGCAGACCTTTAGACGAGTCAGAGGTGTTCCAAGGTACCATTTTGGTGACTTGGCACACCTTAAACTATGTCAAGTGGCGACTCCGAGTTTCTCTAAATAATTTTGTACCTTTTTGAACACCAGTCACGAGCCTTTAAATAAATAACAACTCGCACGCAGAATTTTTTTTAGGGCGTGACAGCTTGGCGACTCCACTGGGGAAATTAGTGAAAACTAGAATCTCCGGCTTTGATAAGATTGTCGCATGTTTTAATTTATTAAATATTTGGTTGTTATATTCTTGCCGTTATCACATGATAAGTTGAATGTTACTGCTTTGATATTGTTGAACTGTATACAAACTGTCTTCCTCCGCAACCCTCTGAGTCTTTGAAACACACACACACACGTGCACTTACCAGATTGCTTGTGGCATCTGGGACTTCTTACTAAATTGCCCATGATTTAGGAGGAAGGCGTGACGGGGTTTTAGGCCGGATACACTGTCTCCGGATGGCCCTGATGCGCTTTCCGCCCGGTTTGTCCACCGGGTTCTTCAGCCAGTATAGACACTGAGTCAGTTGTGTCGCCTAGAGTTAAACCTTTAGGCCCAATTATCTGCATTTCATTTGATGACTTAGTGAGGTGCGGTACACCGGTACTGCACTTGTCTAGGCTGACCTCCTTCGTGTCAGGACGGGACCCACATCCTAGAAAGACACATTTATGGCATTTTCTGTGATGCATGTGTTCGAAAGGTTGTTATGCTGACCGATCACCGAGGGGCGAGTGTCAAAAAAAAAAAGGGAAAAAATGAAAAATGTGTTTAGTCCCGTGTCTCAAAATATCTTTAGTTGTCATTTTACGACGTTATAATGGCGAATTTTATTTTATTTTTAAAGAAGTTTTAGAGTCTAATTTTGTGTCCGGGTTTGGTCTCAAGTATTAGAAAATAATTTGTCATAGTTTTGTGCCGGTATAATGGCGAAATGTTGGGACCCTTTTTGTCTTTGAGTCTGTGTCCAAGTCAAGTTCAAATTTTTGAAAATTAATTTATAGGGGTTTTACGCCGTCATAATGGCCAATTTTTGTGAACCGATTTTGCATCTAATTCGCGTAATATTTTGTGTTTTTGTGTCGTCATAATGGCCAAATTTTTGTAAATATTCTAAGATTCTTTTTCGAATCAGATCAAAAAGTTTGTTTAAAAAAAAAAGTGTCCATCATTATGTTGTCATAGTGTCTGATTTTGGAATCACCTTTCGGATAAAAAAAAATAGTTTGTTTCATAATCTGTTCTTAAGTTCCGTTAGAACCTCCCTCGGGTTGAGTCTTAAATTTTCAAAAAAAAAAAAAAAAAAGAGAGTGCTATTTTAGGGTCCCACTTTACTTTGTATTGTATTTCTTTTTAAAGGTCAAGACAGGGTACAGACGATAAATTGCAATTAGTTAAGTTGTATTTTTCGTCAATCCTCGTGGAATTCAAAAATGTCGAGTCTCATTATTTTTACCGTCCGGGTGGACCCACCAATTATCATGTCGGTTTGTATATATCTTTTGACTCGTGCATCATGTCAACTAGTTTATTTTGAGTCTGTCTTGTGTCGTTTGTATAAATTACGTTTGTTGAGTCAAAAAAAGAGGTAAAGAAAAAGGAAAAAAGAAAATCTAAGTTTGTCCTTGTTCGGAATTACCTGTCGCTTTGATTTGCATCATGATTTTGTCTAACGCGACATATTTTGGGGATACAATCGGTACATGTGGCTTATGCCGTGAACCTTCTCGGGATGACGCATAACAACCTTAGGTTTGCCAATGTGCATTTTTGTGCTAACCCGATCTGTTTGTCAGTAGTGTTTGGGGTTCTGCGGTAACTTGAGAGGAAATTCTGGCATCATATCACACGTACAGAACAAGATCAATGGGACCCATGATCATGACGTCTGAAGGTGGGAATTCTGAGTTCGAAGATTACGAGCATTTGATTGAGCTGAATGAGAGGTTGACTGAAGAAGTCAAGAATCTGAAAAAGCTATTGTTTGAGCAGAATGAGAGGTTTACAAAAGAGGCCAAAAATATGAAAGAGTTGGTGGTTGAACTGTATCATGCTATTACCGTGGGACATGCACCTCCTCCCGTGCCATCTAATCTCTCAGGAATTGCACCGACCATCGTGCATCAAGCACATGGTCTGCCTACTACAGTTGAGGACCCTCAATATTCTCCCGACTTTCCTTCCTACAACAGTGCCGCAAAAGTGGCAGGATCCTCCACAATGTGTCCTATGGCACCACCACCTCCATTTGCTCCACCATCGGCCTCCGCTCCACAATTCACTGTTCGAGTTAGGTCAGAGAGTCTTCGCAATGAAACAGAAAAGAAACGGGATCCCAGAAAGTGGAACAAGAGATAATTTAAACAACCTCTGTCATACTCCCGAACTCCACAAAAGCATCATCAGCAGCATTACTCCCCAGATAATCCAAATTACTCCGCTCCTCCACTCCATAGAGCGCAGCCATATGCTCCGATATTTTCCTATCCGCAATGGCACGCACCAACCCCACAAGCCACATATAATACCCCACACAACCATTTCCAAGCTTCGCCTGACCTTCCCAACCAAAAGCGAAAGAATCCGTGTTCCTGTCCAAGCACAAGTCACAATAAGTTGCGACGGAGGGGAGAGACTAAGTTCACCCCATTAGGGGAAACTTACACTAATTTGTTTGAAAAGTTGCAACAAGCCAATCTGTTGAAACCAATCCCGGGAAAAGTGAACCCTAATGGAAGAGTTGATCATTCACGCCATTGTGCGTTTCATTCTGGAGCACCTGGACATGACACGGAATCCTGCTGGGAACTCAAAAGGGCAATCCAGGCAATGATAGACAACAATCAGATAAAAGTCGTGGGGATGAAACACAGAATGTGAATCAGAATCCTTTACCAGCTCATGATGTTCAAAACAACGTACACATGGTAGGGATGGTATGCATAGAAGAAGACATGAAAAGGAATGGCGCCAAGCAGATTGTGGCAGTTGGTCCTTCCAAAAACATCAGACGCCATGACTCATCTATTGTTGCATCAATCGATAGGCCAAATAAATCAACTGTCCATGCAACAATGCAAGATGTAGTCGTTGAGCCAATTCACTGTCTTACACAGTCATTCATTTTTTCCAAAGAAGACATGTCTACCCTGATGGTATTTCAAGAAAATGAAGCAAAGAAGAAGATGTTGTCAAGTTTGAAGCACGCCAGTGGAAACAACATTGTACAATCTGATGACGGCTTCGACAGGGCATGAGAGCAGTGCATTGGACATGATATGAAAATGAACAATCGAGAAGCATTTGTCAACTTATTTTGCCGAACTTTCTGTGCACTTGGTTATTTCAGGGTTGTAATCCAAGTGCATTATTTTGCTTATTTTGATGTTCAAACCCTCATGTCTTTAATTCAATAAAAAGCGAGATCCACTCCTTGTCTCAAATATTTTGTTTTTTCTGTTCCTTATTTTATCCTTTTAGTTTTTTTTTTGAAGTTTTATTCTTGTCAGCTTCAGTAACATGACATATGTGCGGAATTTGTGTCTTGATCTATACACATGATCTAATATCAGGCCTAAGAACTAACTGGACGGTGAGGATGACTGTGATAAAGGAATTATGCAAAGAGTTGAAAATGGTGCATAACCATTTTGGTCGGAAGTTTCAAGTGTAATTTTCAAGATCACTATTGGAGCGAAAACCAAGGATACCAAGTGATTAAGTCCCGTCTCTACTTGTGACTTTAGGTCGACTTATTTTGTTGTATATCTGTGCGAGGCATTCTCGGGTCGGGATGACGAACGGCTTTTGTTTTCTACTACCCAAATATTTTACCAATTTAATAGTCTTTGAGCTTTGTGTATTTTTCCTTTCGGCTACCCTCTTTTGAAATAAATGTTATTACACCAGTGAAAGAAAAAAAAGAAAAAAAAAACAGAAAATCAGAAAACAACAAAAACAACAACACAAAAGCTAGCATTAAGCTGCTAGAGCTACGTCTGACCTGATTCCTCTCAAAAGGATACGTAGGCAACCATTCCGGTGCGGTCGCAACAGGAGAAAATTTCTCTTTTCCTGTTTTCTTTTATTGACGCAAAACTTGCCTCCAAGTTTGCGGCCAACATCAAAAGAAATTTAGATCCCCATTTTATGCTAAACTGGGGCAGAAGTTTGTTTTTATTTTATTTTATTTCATAAATAAAATAAAAACAAACTTCTATTTTTGTAACATTCATTCACATGTTTTATGAGATGTTTAGCATACCAGTTTCGAAGTCGGGGAAGAAACTCAGAGTGCTCCGCAGAAGTTTTTTAAAAAAAAGCAAGAAATACAATATTCCTTTTGCTTTCTTTGTGTTCATCTCGGGGCCAACTCTCAATATCCCCCATGTTTTCATATCAGAGAAAATTCAAAAGAAATTTCTCAATTTTCACTAAACTGAGGCTAAAGTTTAATGTTATCTTAGAAGAAAATGATTCCAAGGGTTGTATTATTCACCAAGTCATTTCATGAGATGCTTTTATACCGCTTTTCAAAACAAAGAGCAAAAGAAAACTCGAAAAAAAAAAGAAAAAAAAAAGGGAATCCCCAATTTGCCTAAGCTGGGAAAAAAGTTTGGTTTATTTTTCAAAAGCGGTGATTTCAAAATTTGTAATATTCATCTAGCCGTCTCATGAGATGTTTTTGAGCTTTGATACTAAATACTTTTCTTCCTAGCCTAACCAAATCCCATACTATGGTCCAAATAAAGACCTTTTTGACCGATCTTTGAGAATGTAGCGCATTGATGTACAATCAAAATATGAGTCTGCTCGCGGAAGTCGAAGTTTATTTTGATCATCGCAATCAAGAGATGGGAGTACAATTGCCATTAGGACAGAAACTTCTGTGAGAAGTCAAAATAAGGGATGGCAGATTGACTCAAAAAGAAAGAGGAGAAAGATGAGATCGACCGAAAAAGGGGATAAGAGGTCGAATGGAAATAAAAAATGGAAACAAATGAACAAAAAAAAGAGAGGAAAAAAAAAGGAGAGAAGAAAATGAATCCTGTTGGTCAAAACCTGAAAGGGCGCCACAGACCATTGTGAGGAAAAAGAACAAAGAGAGAGGCTAGTTGGTGGAAACCCGAAAGGGAGCCACTAGTTGAATGAGGGATGTCCGGTTTCTCATCATGATCGGACCAAGCAAGCAATTGCCTCTATATTGTCGAACTGGGGTAAAATCAAGGATAGATCATGTTGAAAAGGTCAAAACTTTATTCAAAGATGTATGTCATGTTCATTGAGCTCGTCATTTCACCCCTAAATAATTTTTCTTTCTATCTTTCAGAGACATCTTTCGTTCGATGTCTCCTCTTTGAATTTCTTCAATTTGTCTTTACTTTTTTTTTTCGTCACTCCTCTCCTTTGATATCATTGAAACGAGCAAAGAAAGTTTCGCAAAGCTTGTTTACAGGTTTCTCAGTTGTACCAGATCATTGTTCGGGAACCAATTAGCAATGGAAGCTCGTGCCGCACCTCGTATGAGAATGACACACCAAGATTGTACTAGGAAAGTCATCATGGAACGACATGTTTGTTTCTACCAAGGAGTGACTAAAGATTGGGAGAAACTATTTGGCATTGGTGGACTTTGGGGTGGATCAAAAATACATCAACAATATCAAGATATTGTTTGAACAAGAACCCCAAGTTTATTTTGCGAGGACATGATTCAGGGTCTGTATAGTCATGATGAAGAAAGCCATTGTGATATTTGCTACATTGTCAGCAAGATCAAGGATCACATGAATCGGGAGCATTTGTTCTGAGTTTCAGACAAAATCCCATCTTTGAAAAATGGCTAAGGTTTTCAAATCTCCAGACAAGACCCCATTAAGATAATGGGTTAGAGTTTGCAGCTTTCAAGTCAAAGCCACATGTGAAAAACCTGTGGACTGTACAGCTTCCAGACGTGGGCTAATCATGAGCGGGTGAACAGAGAGGACATAACTCACCAGGAAGATGTCAACCACAATAACATACTCCCCCAAGAAAAAAGCGTCAGTTTCCTTTTCAAGTCAGTCTTTGCTCAAAGATAGCGTCAGTTTCCTTTTCGAGTCAGTTCCGCTCAAAGATAGCGTCAGTTTCCTTTTCGAGTCAGTCTCGCTAAAAGATAGCGTCAGTCATTTCCTTTTCAAGTCAATTTTGGCAAATAGAAAGCCCATTTCCTTTTCAAGTCAGTTTCGCTAAAAGATAGCGTCAGTTTCCTTTTAAAGTCAGTTTCCGCTAAAAGATAGCGATCATTTCCTTTTCGAGTCAGTTTCGCTCAAAGATAGCGTTTATTTACTTTTCGAGTCAATTTCTGCTAAAAGATAGCTCCCATTTCCTTTTCGAGTCAATTTCTGCTAAAAGATAGCTCCCATTTCCTTTTCGAGTCAGTTTCGCTAAAAGATAGCACCCATTTCCTTTTCGAGTCAGTCCCGCTAAAAGATAGCACCCATTTCCTTTTCGTGTCAGTCCCGCTAAAAGATAGCACCCATTTCCTTTTCGAGTCAGTCCCGCTCAAATATAGCATCAGTTTCCTTTTAAAGTCAGTTTCCGCTAAAAGATAGCGATCATTTCCTTTCCGAGGCAGTTTCGCTCAAAGATAGCGTTATTTCCTTTCCAAGTCAGTTTTGCTAAAAGATAGCACCCATTTCCTTTCCGAGTCAATTTCTGCTAAAAGATAGCAACCGTTTCCTTTTTTGAGTCAGTTTCGCTAAAAGATAGCACCCATTTCCTTTCCATGTCAGTTTCGCTAAAAGATAGCACCCATTTTCTTTCCGAGTCAATTTCTGCTAAAAGATAGCAACCATTTCCTTTTTGAGTCAGTTTCGCTAAAAGAT
This sequence comes from Petunia x hybrida, assembly GCA_037355625.1. Taxonomy (NCBI): domain Eukaryota; kingdom Viridiplantae; phylum Streptophyta; class Magnoliopsida; order Solanales; family Solanaceae; genus Petunia; species Petunia x hybrida. The sequence continues at coordinate 1,199,666 of JBBBVM010000068.1, forward strand.
AGCACCCATTTCCTTTTCGTGTCAGTCCCGCTAAAAGATAGCACCCATTTCCTTTTCGAGTCAGTTTCGCTAAAAGATAGCGCCCACTTCCCTTTCGAGTCAGTTTCGCTAAAAGATAGCACCCATTTCCTTTCGTGTCAGTCCTGCTAAAAAGATAGCACCCTTTTCCTTTTCGAGTCAGTTTCGCTAAAAGATAGCACCCATTTCCTTTTCGAGTCAGTTTCGCTAAAAGATAGCACCCATTTCCTTTTCAAGTCAGTCCCGCTAAAAGATAGCACCCATTTCCTTTTCGTGTCAGTCCCGCTAAAAGATAGCACCCATTTCCTTTTCGAGTCAGTCCCGCTCAAAGATAGCATCAGTTTCCTTTTAAAGTCAGTTTCCGCTAAAAGATAGCGATCATTTCCTTTCCAAGTCAGTTTCGCTCAAAGATAGCGTTATTTCCTTTCCAAGTCAGTTTTGCTACAAGATAGCACCCATTTCCTTTCCGAGTCAATTTCTGCTAAAAGATAGCAACCATTTCCTTTTTTCAGTTAGTTTCGCTAAAAGATAGCACCCATTTCCTTTCCATGTCAGTTTCGCTAAAAGATAGCACCCATTTTCTTTCCGAGTCAATTTCTGCTAAAAGATAGCAACCATTTCCTTTTCGAGTCAGTTTCGCTAAAAGATAGCACCCATTTCCTTTTCGAGTCAGTCCCGCTAAAAGATAGCACCCATTTCCTTTTCGTGTCTGTCCCGCTAAAAGATAGCACCCATTTCCTTTTCGAGTCAGTCCCGCTCAAAGATAGCATCAGTTTCCTTTTAAAGTCAGTTTTCGCTAAAAGATAGCGATCATTTCCTTTCCGAGTCAGTTTCACTCAAAGATAGCGTTATTTCCTTTCCAAGTCAGTTTTGCTAAAAGATAGCACCCATTTCCTTTCCGAGTCAATTTCTGCTAAAAGATAGCAACCATTTCCTTTTTTGAGTCAGTTTCGCTAAAAGATAGCACCCATTTCCTTTCCATGTCAGTTTCGCTAAAAGATAGCACCCATTTTCTTTCCGAGTCAATTTCTGCTAAAAGATAACAACCATTTCCTTTTTGAGTCAGTTTCGCTAAAAGATAGCACCCATTTCCTTTTCGTGTCAGTCCCGCTAAAAGATAGCACCCATTTCCTTTTCGAGTCAGTTTCGCTAAAAGATAGCGCCCACTTCCCTTTCGAGTCAGTTTCGCTAAAAGATAGCACCCATTTCCTTTCGTGTCAGTCCTGCTAAAAAGATAGCACCTTTTTCCTTTTCGAGTCAGTTTCGCTAAAAGATAGCGCCCACTTCCTTTTCGAGTCAGTCTCGCTAAAAGATAGCGCCCATTTCCTTTTCGAGTCAGTTCCGCTATAAGATAGCAACCACTTCCTTTTCAAGTTTGTCCCGCTCAAAGATTAGCAACCATCCCCAGCTTCAAGTCAAAACCCATCAAAGCGGCATTTTCAGCATTTCAGTCAAAGCCTGTCAAAGCAGCAATTTCAACTTTGAAGTTAAAGCCCGCCCAAGCGGCAATTTCAACTTTCAGCAATTTTAACATTCAAGCCCGCCCGAGCGGCAATTTCAAGTTTCAAGTTAAAGCCCGCCCGAGCGATTTCAAGTTTTCAAAACCCACTTGATTGGTGGAAGCTTCAGACCAGTTCATCAGCTTGGGAAGCATGAAGAGTAGTCTAGAAAAGATAGCACCCATTTCCTTTTCGAGTCAGTTTCGCTAAAAGATAGCACCCATTTCCTTTTCGAGTCAGTCCCGCTAAAAGATAGCACCCATTTCCTTTTCGTGTCAGTCCCGCTAAAAGATAGCACCCATTTCCTTTTCGAGTCAGTCCCGCTCAAAGATAGCATCAGTTTCCTTTTAAAGTCAGTTTCCGCTAAAAGATAGCGATCATTTCCTTTCCGAGTCAGTTTCGCTCAAAGATAGCGTTATTTCCTTTCCAAGTCAGTTTTGCTAAAAGATAGCACCCATTTCCTTTCCGAGTCAATTTCTGCTAAAAGATAGCAACCATTTCCTTTTTTCAGTTAGTTTCGCTAAAAGATAGCACCCATTTCCTTTCCATGTCAGTTTCGCTAAAAGATAGCACCCATTTTCTTTCCGAGTCAATTTCTGCTAAAAGATAGCAACCATTTCCTTTTCGAGTCAGTTTCGCTAAAAGATAGCACCCATTTCCTTTTCGAGTCAGTCCCGCTAAAAGATAGCACCCATTTCCTTTTCGTGTCTGTCCCGCTAAAAGATAGCACCCATTTCCTTTTCGAGTCAGTCCCGCTCAAAGATAGCATCAGTTTCCTTTTAAAGTCAGTTTTCGCTAAAAGATAGCGATCATTTCCTTTCCGAGTCAGTTTCACTCAAAGATAGCGTTATTTCCTTTCCAAGTCAGTTTTGCTAAAAGATAGCACCCATTTCCTTTCCGAGTCAATTTCTGCTAAAAGATAGCAACCATTTCCTTTTTTGAGTCAGTTTCGCTAAAAGATAGCACCCATTTCCTTTCCATGTCAGTTTCGCTAAAAGATAGCACCCATTTTCTTTCCGAGTCAATTTCTGCTAAAAGATAACAACCATTTCCTTTTTGAGTCAGTTTCGCTAAAAGATAGCACCCATTTCCTTTTCGTGTCAGTCCCGCTAAAAGATAGCACCCATTTCCTTTTCGAGTCAGTTTCGCTAAAAGATAGCGCCCACTTCCCTTTCGAGTCAGTTTCGCTAAAAGATAGCACCCATTTCCTTTCGTGTCAGTCCTGCTAAAAAGATAGCACCTTTTTCCTTTTCGAGTCCGTTTCGCTAAAAGATAGCGCCCACTTCCTTTTCGAGTCAGTCTCGCTAAAAGATAGCGCCCATTTCCTTTTCGAGTCAGTTCCGCTATAAGATAGCAACCACTTCCTTTTCAAGTTTGTCCCGCTCAAAGATTAGCAACCATCCCCAGCTTCAAGTCAAAACCCATCAAAGCGGCATTTTCAGCATTTCAGTCAAAGCCTGTCAAAGCAGCAATTTCAACTTTGAAGTTAAAGCCCGCCCAAGCGGCAATTTCAACTTTCAGCAATTTTAACATTCAAGCCCGCCCGAGCGGCAATTTCAAGTTTCAAGTTAAAGCCCGCCCGAGCGATTTCATGTTTTCAAAACCCACTTGATTGGTGGGAGCTTCAGACCAGTTCATCAGCTTGGGAAGCATGAAGAGTAGTCTAGGAATTGTAACTTTTACATTTTTCAATGTTGTAATTCCATTTTTGCCTTGTATTTCCATTCCTTGTAAAGCAACGACCACCAGCAAGCGACCAGTAATCAGCAACGACAGCCTTTGTGTGCCTAAGAGTGTCTAGTATCAGCCCCAAGTGTGTCTAGGAGAGTCTCTAGTTTATCTTAGTAATCTAGAGTGTCTAGTGTTTGTCTTAGGGAGTCTAGAAGAGTCTAGCGTCTGTTTGAATGCGGTAGTCCCAGCTACCGCACGTAAGGAACTACACTGACCTGATTCCTTAGTCCGGGGATATGTAGGTAACCTTGTTCTCGGTTGGAACCGAAATTTAAGGTACGGTCACCATTTGGAAAGCATTGCTCTCGGCTAGAACCGAAAAGCCAAAATTAGTTGTCGATTACTTCTTTGTCCGGAAACTCTTCGTGTTCCCGAACAAAGAGGGGCAGCTGTAATCACCTAATTTCGGCACCAAAATTAAAAAATAGTCAAAATAGCCGTATTAGATTCTTAGGATTTTGCCGAAATTTTTCTAAAATTTAGGCTTTAATTTTAACTATATTTGTCTTTAATTAGGATAGAAAATGTAAAAAATAATTTCCGAAGATTGCGTGTTATGTGTTTAATTGTGATGTTTAGTGTAGATTATGTGATCTTATGTTTATTAATTTTGTACGTAGTGCCTTTTAAATGGCTATTTGTAAAAACAATGTAGCCCAAAACACAAGCCTGTCAGCCCATTAATTATCCGGCCCACACCCACAACATATATACCCCAAAAGCTCACATTTCACCTTTACACCCTTTAGCCTTCTTGGCTGGGGAAACCATGCCCAAATTTCCTCTCCTCACCGGAAATCTCCATCCACCGCGGCTCCGCCGTACTTCCACCGATCGGCCGCCGCCGGCCACCACCTCCGGTGGCCGGAAAAATACAACATATATACCATTCGAAAGATCTTGACCCCCTCTTTCCATTTCCGCAACTATCTTCTTCAAATTCGCAACCGTTTGGCGTAGATCGGGCTTTGAAGTTTCGGTCAAACCACAACTCCGGCGACCCTTGATTTTTCCGGTGAGTTTTCATTTCTTTCTCTACCCTTACCCTTTCCCCTCACCTTTTTAACTCCCGTCTCCTAAAAACCCCGTCCCCTTTGCCCGATTTTTCTTTCCCCGTTTCTGTTTCTCTTTTCCTTCTTCTTCTCGTTTTTTCTTTTTTCTGTTTTTTTGTTGTTGTGAGGACGATGTCGAGAGGCTATGATGTTCTGATTTTGGGGGGCTGTGATGGTAATTTTCTGATGTTGAGGCAGTGATACCGTGGAGAGTTTGCTTGTGACTGTTTTTTTTTATTGATATTGGTTGCGGGGAGGTTTTGTTTGGAGAGTTTGTTTTTCAGTCGAGGGAGGCAATGGTGGAGCGATGGCGAGGCAGTGTACGAGACCGGGGCGGGGCTGTTTCTGTTTGTTGACAAGGCTGTGATGCTAATGGCATCAGTTTTGGCAAAGCAGTGATAGTGAAACTGTGTCGATGGCGATGATATTGATTTTGTGTTTTAGCGAGGCGTGTGTGTGATGTTGCTAGCGAGGCAGTTACCATGGCGAGTCAGTAGCGATTAACGATGGTATGATGTGGTCTGGTTTGATTCACTGATTGAGGGTGTGACCTTGACGATCCTAAAGGCATTGGTGCTGATCCGAGGGGGTGATGGGTGCTGCTCTTGGTGACTGTTATGGTGACGAGGCTGTAGCAAAGAATGAAAAATGCAGCGGGTGGTAGTTGCAGCAACGCTGCGACAGTGCCGGCGTCGAGGCAGCGACTTTGGATCCGTTTTGTTTGACGGGTTAGAAGTAGAACTCCCTTTTGTTCTCATTGTTTCCACTGTTTGAGTTTGTTAATGTTTGTATCAAATCATCCTATATGTTTGGTTTAGTTAGTTCGGACATAATTGAAGTCTTTAGGTGTGGATATGTAAAATGTAATGTTGTTTAGGTTGTATGTTAGAAACCTGTTCGTGTCTTGATTAGTATACGAAAATCAGATGCTAGGATAAACTAATCATACGTAGAGTAGCATCAGTGTATAAGTATGTCCATTTATGTGTATGAACTGATGGTGTTCACTGGTAAACAATTGTGCTTGAATAGTTTATGCCCTGACTGTGAGGGAGAGTTCCATGAAAAAGCATAAGAGGTTTTACATCTTATTCTGATTTTGTGCTAAGCATGATCTGTTTGGTTTAATGTTACCTATTCACTTGTGTTTTCTGTGAATTGCTAAGAGTACCATTTGGGCTGTTTAGCTAGGAATTAGGAGTTCAAAGGGGTCAGTGCGACCTCATTTTGGACTCAATTGAGTTAAAACTCAACCTGGGATGGTTTTGGGGTAATTATTGGATTAAATGGCCTTGGTTGAGAGCCAAGAGGTCCCATAAGGGAGTAGTTAGAATCTGGTTGCATTTGGTTCAGTTTCAACTCAGTTTGGGGCTGATTAGTTGTCTAGTTTGGTCCTAGTTTCCTTCTAGTTAATGTAATGAGTAATGGGGGTCCTTTAGAGGACCCTACTTGTACAATTTCAGCCTTTTTTGGACAGTTGTAGCTGCTGAAACAGTGGCTATAACTGCTGTACCTTTGGCTGAAAATATGGACTAAAAACACTCAAGTGTAGGGGTGTGGGCTTGTACTTTTGTACAAGTCCATACTCCACCTTTTTGCCTTCACTTTTGGCCATAAATAGAGGCATTTACTCCTCTTGAAAGCATCCAACAACCAAGCTGAAACAGCATTAAATTGAGAGCAAAAGATAGAGAGAAAAACAGTGAGCTTAAAGTTTGAGATTTAGAACCAAAAGCCTTTACTTCATAGGCCTTTTGGAGCATAAATCTTTAAGTTTAAGGGGTTAGATAGGAGTTTGAAAGGCTGTTCTAAGGGCTGTCAAAGGTGCTGATTTTTTGGTGCGTTTTGCGTCTCATTTCTAAGCTTGTGGGAGCTTCATTGTTACTCTTAAGGTCTTGCTATTAGGTAAACACAACATTACCTTGTATTTATCTTTTTTTTTGAATATTTGGCTATGGAAAGTGAATGAGGTCAAGCATATTTTTGAGGTCCAAATTCTGCTCATCATTAACTTATATCTTGAAATAATTATGGCCGTGTTAGGATAGTTTACTCACCATAACAACTTTATTATGCTTGTCTTGGTAAATTTATGTTTTGGTGAGCATGTTTAATGAGAAATCTAGAGCTGCCTCTTTTTTCTACGTTCCAACAAGATAAATGTACTCAATCTCGCCGAATGCTTATCACATGTTATAAATTATTTTTTTGTTAAAAATAATGTTAGGCAAAACTCAGGTTGAATTAAACAAATGACTTACAAAAAATCAAATTGTGCCATATGGAGATAGAAATACTAAATGGGCTGGAACAGAATTAAATTCGACTGGGCCCAATCAGTTTGATAAACTCAACGTTTTTAGCATTCTGTTAGCATGAAAACTTGTAAGCAATAAATTTTTTAACAAGTAGCTTTCACTTTTTGACCACTTGAGTCTGAAATTAATTAGAAAAACGACCCACTTGTACAACATAATTTGGTCAGAGCTAAAAACTGACTAAAATCTGAAATGGATTATGTAAATGAGGTTGATCATGCAAACTGATGCACTTAGATGATTGCAGTGACGTGAGTGTTTGTAACGGGCCCCTTATTGAAAAAAAATAGTCCATTACTTGGCATATCATCCCACTGTTTAGAAAACAGCCCCCCTATTTTGATAAATAGTCATCATGTTCTTTATAAAATTATTTCAACTTCTATCCACTATTCGTTAACTTTGAATTAAAAATTAAAATTATTACTATTTAATGTTGGGACGTATTATGATTTGGCTAATCAACGGAAATTAGATAACGCTCGATTACGCATTGATAAGTATGATTTGTGATCTACTTATTAGGCGAAAAAGGAAAAATTAATTTAAGACGAGCCAAATTAAATTGAGAAAAGTCAATGATGAATCTTGTGATAAAATATGGTTTCAAATCCAATTAGATAATATTATAAGTATGATATGTGATCTACTTATTAGGCAAAAAATAAAATATGTATAAATTTGTTCCAAGTATACCTGGTGGATTATTTGACGCAATTTCGGTTTCAAACAATCAAAGCGTAACTTTAAACGAACGATAAAAATATAACAACCATATTTAATAAATTAAAACTGCGACAATAAAGCAACTGTGCTCGGCACAGGACTCGAGGGTGCCTAATACCTTCCCGAGAGTCAACTGAGAACCTTCCCCGAATCTCTAACGCAGACCATTAGACGAGTCAGAGGTGTTCCAAGGTACCATTTTGGTGACTTGGCACACCTTAAACTATGTCAAGTGGCGACTCCGAGTTTCTCTAAATAATTTTGTACCTTTTTGAACACCAGTCACGAGCCTTTAAATAAATAACAACTCGCACGCAGAATTTTTTTTAGGGCGTGACAACAACCCACATACACACGACATAAAATTAGTGTAAAACCACATTCATAAACTATAAAACGAGCGAATAACAAGCTCAAACATGAGGAAATATTAAGAAAATATTGGCATAAAATGCCAAACATCACCACCCCACACTTGAACCCTTGCTCGCCCTCGAGCAAGTCACATCTGACTTCCCAACCTAGGTAAAACAGGTCTGCCTATGACTATGGTTGATACCGACCATTGAACCAATGCACACATGACTACTATGGATCCACAACATGCCAACAATTTTCCAAAACCAAAAACATGCGAACAACCACCCCAAAATAGCTCAAGTGCACAAACTCAACTTAATGCAACCATGCTCCCACAAAATCACACCTATCTACTCAACCAAGAGCCATCAACTTTACCTACTTCATGCAAACCACGTGCCCTCACCAATATGAAAGAGAGTGCCCCCCAAAGATCACACACAAAAACAAATATCATGAATAGAACGGGGGCAATAACAAATGAATTCACTCACTCTCATGAAAGGCTCACATGTCACACACAACGTACCATAGGCTTGCCCGTAGTGTAGGACTCCACTAATGTAGGCTCACTCCAATCGGGATTAACTAGGACTTTAGAAAGGTCGTAATGTAGGCTAAGGGGCGGGTAGGATACATATGGTAATAGTGACTACCTCCCTAAGCACTTTAATACATCACAATTCTGAACAAGCCACCCAATCAACAACTATCACACATACACCTTCTCAACAAGTAGCATATTTTCTTTTTAAGCACACACTAGCAAGAAAGGGATATCTTTCTCTTTTTTTTCCTTTTCTTCACAATTTTTCTTTTCAACTTTGCTATTTTTTCTTTTCTTATCATTTCATTTTTTTTTCCAATTTCATTAACTTCCAACCTTGCCAATGCTTTTCACTACTTCACAATTTTCACAAGTATTCCCCTTCATTAGCTCCACTCAAAAACCTCCCAACATCCAACCACAACTCCAAAGTAACAACACAATGTTAACTAAAGTGCTTAAGGAGTAAAGGGCCAAAAGAGACAATTTAGAACAAATGGGTAGGCTCGGGGTGTGGGTGCCAACAAGAAGGGTCAAAGAAATCACAACAACAATTTTTCAAGGTATATATGTAAGGGTAGGCAAATCAAGAGAAGGCCTTGTATCATTTCCCGACTAGAGCGAACCTAGGATTTCGCTTTGCACACACACGGGGCAAGTTCTAGACATTAATATGCAACACGGAGCAAACAAAAACATGCCTCCCACACACATTGCACATGATCCACACAAAAAGGTTCCATCAACAACTCTCAACCAAGCTTCTAGAATGCAACTTGTGGAAATTTTAAGCACTAATGCCCAAAGGTTCACAATAAAGTCAAGCAAGTGGACTCAAGCATCTCAAGGGGGTTATTCCATTTTTTTCTAGGCATGCATCACAATTTAAAACCAAAAGACACCACAAATAGCACATGCAACAAGTTCAAGTCCACCGGTATCAAATAAATCAAAGGCACCTAGCATTCTACCCCCGCCTAGGGCCACCTACAACTAACTATCCTAATCCTAAAAATAAAAAACTACCCGGTTCAAAGGCCTCCCCGTGGAAAAGAACCGAGGCCATAAGAAAAACCACGAGGCGGATGACATGTACCACTAATAAAACTAAAAGGAAAATCTTTTTGGAATTTTTTTCATTGGTTTTCTAATTTTTTTTCAATTTTTTTTTCATATATTAAAGCAAGAAACAAATCAAAATGAAGTCAAGTGACAAAAGAAAATCCTACGGTACATGCATCCTTAACCTCAGAAATAGATAAAGGGCAGTACCCCACCCCACACTTAAATCAAGCAATGTCCTCAGTGCTAAAAATAAAAATGCAAGGGTAAAGAAAACTTCCCTGAAGGCCAATACGCTTAGCCGTTGGCGCTAGCATCCTCCAAGCTTCCATATAACATGAGGTACTCAGACTTCCCCCAACAGGTCATCAATATTAGGCAAGGGTGAGGACACCCCACACTTAAACTCGACATTACATGAACCTGCAATCCAAGGAAAAACCCGAAGTAATATACAACCATAAAAATAATAATAAAAATAAATAAAAGTAAAGCAAACAAATTGGGTTGCCTCCGAAGAAGCGCTTGATTTAACGTCGCGGCACGACGAAGACAACTTCATCACTTTTTACTCCACCTTGAACTAATGAATTGAATCCCCAACTTTGCCTCAAGTTTATGACTAAGGTATTGGGGTGGTGGCAAAAATACAAAAGGACCAAGTAACCATTGTCGCATTTTGCACTTCTTGGCCTTTAAATGAGGGATGTCGTTTTGTCTCCTCGGCATCACAAACTCTAAAATATAGGCACCTTGTTCCTCCTCCTTTGGTTTCTTCATAGGCTCGGATGGCTCAATTTTCATGTCACCATCCAAACACAATGTTGAAAAATGATTGGAATGAGGTCCAATGCGCTTCAATTCTAAAATTGCATTACTTTTGACACCCTCACTTGTACAAACAATAGAGTCCTCAAATATGATGTTTTCTATTTCCGCACTTGACTCTAATGTGATTCCCTCAACCTTGGCATCATCAACTAATATTGGGTCGAGTGGTAGGAATTCCACTTTTTGCTCCTCAAATTGGCTTCTAAGCTCTTCTATCTCAAATCTACTATTCACGACAACTGATAATTGGGCATTAGACACCTCAACCATATCACTCAAATTCTCCTCCAAGTCGTGAATAGTCAAGCCAAATTCGTCGATCTCTTGCCCGAGCACAACCCTTTCTTCCATAAATTGCCTCGTCATATTTGTAAGTTCACTCCTGAAATCCCCATAAGCTTCTAAGAGTTTGGCTTGCTCCATTAGCCAAGTTTCGCTAACAACCTGCACTTTATTGCTCCTGTCAAACTCACAAACATCATTAGAATCATCACAAAAATTATTGGGGGAAGGAGCATGACACTTAGGACAATCATTCCACCGACCACCACACAATTTACAAAAATTCCAATCAAAGGTGGTAGAAAATTCACATAATCAGTCTCGCAGGGTTGAAAGAGTTGGGCAATTTTCCCACAAGTGGGTTCCTCCGCAAAGCAGACAAAGATCATCAAAATTTAAATTACAATCACTCGACCAATTTTCATTAAAAGATACCATGATAAGACAAGTAACACAATGCTAAACTAAACAAAAATTAAACCTGAATAGAAAATAAGTAATCGTTCAAAAAGAAATCAGTTTATTATTTAGTCCCCGGCAACGGCGCCAAAAACTTGTTGCTCCCAACGCACACGCAAGTATACGTGGTCGACAAGTAATAAAGTGATAAGTAGAGTATCGTTCCCACGAGGACTATTCAGACTGAATCCTAGCAAACAATTTCTTAAAAACTATTCAGGGATCTTTTTCCAATGGTTGAGATTTTTACTAACTAAATGCAATAATTAAAACAGGTAACTAAAATTGGGTATTCGAGAGCAAACTATAGTTGTTATCAATAAAGAAGAAACGGTCCAGGGTCAGAGTTACAAACAATCCAGTTCAGTTTTTCAGTTGATTCTACTTCTTGATTTCCTAGATTGCTAACTAACAGGTTAATTGTACCCGTGAAAACCTTTCGATTCTTCACGGTCTATGCAGGCTACTCCAATCCCTATATGTCTATGGGTTGAATCACGTGCACGCATTAACGAATTCTGTGATTAGTTAAGCTAGGCGAGCAAGTATATGTCTATCCTACTCACAAATTGGTTCCCCGATGCCCGGGTTCACAAACTAGTCCTATTCTTTCTTATTACGTAATTAAATTCCCTCTTTCGAGTTCAATCTAAAAACCATAGATAGTGTTCAATTATCAGGCCTCAATAATCAAACAATTAGGCTCAAGAAAGGATAAACAATCCGTAATGGTAAATCAATAGGAAGAATTCAACTTTCAAACATCAACCTTCATGTATTTACTCTAACCCTAGAACGAACAAACTATAGAATTAAAGAGAAGAATAAGAGAAAGAGAGAAAGAACTTGTTTAGAAGACATCTAGGGCTCCTCCCCTCTCCTCCAAAACTTGCTCCAAAGTCTGAACTCCCTTGAAAAACCAAGTTAAAGACTATTTATAATGTTTACAAACCCCTAGTAATAAGTTAGACCAAAGCCTAGACAAAATAGGAAGTAAAGACGCGCACAAGGGGCGCTATAACGGGCGCCCCGCGCCTCGGAACGCGCCCAAACAAGCAGACCCCGTCACATTCTCCACGCTTTGGCCACGTGGCGCATGGGAAACCGCACCTAGCCACTGCGCGCGGTAGAGGGCGCGGCGCGTGGCCCATAGCGCCAGGCAAAACTGCTCTTTCCTTGCTCCGAAACTCGCCTCGTGTCGTGCCTTTGTGTGCTCAATCCAATCTTCAATCAACATCCAATCAATTCTTGCTCAATCATGCTCCTAAAAGCTCCGAATGCACTGCACAACAACCCACATACACACGACATAAAATTAGTGTAAAACCACATTCATAAACTATAAAACGAGCGAATAACAAGCTCAAACATGAAGAAATATTAAGGAAATATTGGCATAAAATACCAAACATCAGTCCGTCAACTCCCAAATTTTGTAGGGTATCCAGTATGTGTTGTGGAAGGATAAACAGTGGGAACTATGTAAGAATCAAAGATATATACAATAACCAAATATTAGTAAAGAAAAAGGAAGAGTTGAATAGCATCACGCATAACTGTACTTGAATAATTAAATCAAAGGTGATCAGAAATTTATATTACTCCCTTTCGTTCTAATTTATGTGTTATAATTTGAATAGACATGGTGTTTAAGAAAGAAATGAAGATGTATTTGTACCGTTGAGAATAATTTCATTAAGAGTAAAGTAGTAAATTTAAAGTTAAATTTTACTAAATTTATAATAATGTCATTATTTGTAGAATGAATTAATAAGAAATGTTGTCACATAAACTAGAACCGAGACTAACAACTTTTGGGTTCACCTATCTTTTGAGGTACCATCATTTATAATTGATTAGTACTGTCCAAACCAAAATCTTACGTTGATAGCTGAAAAAGAAGAAAGCAGCATAAGAGGACTTTCAGTGCAATCTTCGGTCTTCTCTCGAACTTACATAATCAAGGAACTCATGGCTTATTTGGAGATTCACTTTGCCCCCAACTTCATAGGAATATTTATGATTACTGAAAACAACAACTAGCTTCTACTTTTATGTGTGCATCTCAAGCTACTTGGCCTGGTAAAAGGAAGTAAACTAAGCAACATGTCACCAATCTATCATCTTCATGCTAGCTCATCCCGAGTACTAAACCATATTTTTTGATACTATAGTTGTTTGACTAAACCACTTCCAAAATACTCTTAACATGGTGTGACCAATATACTCTATTTTTTTTTCAAAGTCACACAGTTTATTCAAATAGTCTCAAACCATAATTAAGAGTATACTTGCACCTTATATGTAACTTGCGCTTCTTTTCAAATATCAATATAGGATTCTTGTTCGCACATTCAAATACATATGTTTCTTAACGAACCTAAAAGTTTTACTTTGTGTGGATTTTTATGAAAATTGTGTTAAAAATATATATATGAAATGTTATTGGCTTAATACATAAAATATCCACTTTGACATGAAATTCCCTTCGACACACCCATCCTTTATGGGCGTGCCATTACATACCAATATTTGCAGAAGTACATACCCCAATTTTTGTGCTGATCCAAGATTGAATTAATGTATCCAAGGCATTTTTCATCATGGTAATCATGGTAAATTAAAGCAGCTGCAGTAGTAGCTGGTGAGTTGAAGAATGATCCATTCTGCTTTTGATAAGTCATTACCTCTTCCCAGTTACATAATTCCCCAAGGCCTTCAGCATAATATGCGAGGTTTGATGTAAACTCCTTGATATCATTTCGTAACATTCTGGTTTGTGGAAAGATTATAAAATTATAACTTAAAAGTCAAGGATTTGATACTGAAACAAAACTAAAATATCCGTTGCTTGCTAAATGCTACTCACTCTGTTCAATTATGTCACTTTATTCTTTTGTTTTTTACCCCCACCCCTCCCAATTTTAAGAATTCTACAGTGTTTCCAAACTTCTCCTCCCGCGCCCGAACTTTAAACTTAACGGGTCATGAGTGAAGGTGCTTTACCAACTGTACAATCCTCACACATGTCGTCACTTTATTCTTTTCAATAATAAGACGACACTATTTTTTTGGAAAGACGACACTTTTATATATCTGGAATCTCTTTTAACTTTAAATTTTAAATTATTTACCCTAATAAAATTCTCTCTGTACCATAAAAATGGTTTATCTACAGTTCCTTAGGCTATTTTTGGTATGTGCTAAAAGTTCTTATTTTTTATTTTTAAATTGTGTGCTTAGTCAGAGACGATTATATAAAACGAACAAGAGTGAGTCTGACTATTGTATTAAATGGACCAGAGGGAGTATATTCTGATGTTATTAATTCATACGATACAAATCAGTAGCAAAGACATCATAAAGGTAATAACAAGGACGTGTTCAGCCCAACATACCTTTCAATCGATAAATCTCGTTTGTGAAGCAACACATTTACTACGCCTTGGTCTAATGGCACATTCAGGTTGAGCTCCTCTGCATACTTCATCATGCTAGGAAATATTAAATCGAATCCAAGAGGTGAAATTTGATCCTTATTATCAATTGACCAACTGTGTCTCCCTATAAAGTCGAGGCCTGAAATTGAAGAATAAACCAAAATATAATCAATTATATGTAATACTACTAACACTCTTTTTAGGTGTTTCTTTTGTGTAATACGAGTTAGTATATGATTTTGTAAACTTTGAGATAATGTCTGGGTCAGTAAAATATGGCCACTAAGTTTTATCCATTATATTTACGGAAAAAAAATATAGTACTCCGTAATAAATTGTCACGTTTAAGTAAACGTATTTACGTGCTATAAGATTAAAATCACAAAATTATTCTTTGTCACGTTAAAATAACTCAATATATATGTATAACTTAAAAAACACAAATGACTGTAAGGCCAAAATTCTGGCCTAAATGTAAACCAACTTACCTCCTTGGACTAGCTTGTCCCCAACTTTCCATTTGGAGAGAACAAGCAAACATGCTAAGGTTGAATAAAGGGAATCCTTCACAAGCATCGGATGAGTAGGACTCAAACCCCAAGACCCATCATTTCTCTGATTTTCAAGAATCCAATCCAGACACTGGGAAAAACAAGGCTTCTTTGGATAATGTCTTGAAGGGACCATGGCTACCCATGCAGTGTCATAGGCTGAAGGAGATACCTCTATCTTCCCAAACATTTCTCTTATTCTCTCCTTCCTCTGTTTCTGATCACTCTGCAACCGTTAATCTAACATTCATCATTTTTTATGGAAAGAAAAAAGACAGTAGCATTTAGATCACCTGATTCTTTTTGTAAATTAGATCTTCAAGCAAAAAGAAAAATATTATTTACTGTTGAACAATGTTAGAGTATGTTACATTAATGTGGTATCAAAGAGAAGTTTTAGGTTCAAATCTTGTCGCTTTATACCTAGACTTTCATGTTCTTGGCGAATTAAGAGAATCAGACTCGCATGTCAGGTGGTTAAAAATATCATTAGGTAAATTAAAGAGGTAATGATTTAAAACCCACATACTCCCTCTGTTCCAATTTATGTGGCGGTGTTTGACTTGGCACGGAGTTTAAGAAATAGAAGTTGACTTTGTAAATGTTCAAATTTACCATTGAAAAAGTAAGAGAGAGAAGATTGTAATAATCAAAAAGTTGTTTGTGGCTTTTAAAGTAAGTAGGGTCCAATAGGGTAAAATAGAGATAGTGCATTAAATAGTTGACAAATAAGGAAATGTGACATTCTTTTTGGGACAGATCAAAAAGAAAAGTGTGACACATAAATTGGGACAGAGGAAGTACTTTTTTTTTAATTTCATATTTAAACTATCTTTAGTTCACATTACTCCTGAACTATATTGTACCAAGATTAAAACGGCGAAGGGCCAAAAGTACCCTCGAACTATCGTTTTTGTCTCAAAAATACTCCTCGTCCACCTATTAGCTCATCACTACCCTCACCGTTATTTGCAGGAGCAAAAATACCCCTCCTTTTGACGGGCCCGCCACGCTGGACCAAATAAATTACACGTGAAAAAAAATCCACCCAATTCAATCTACGCGACCCATTTTTATTAAACCCGACCCTTTTATATCTTCTGAGTAAAAATAACCAAAAAGATCCCTTCTAATTCATTTAACCTAACCCTTTTTACCCGTCTCTCTCTCTCCCCATTATAATGACTGCCTAAATTCTACTCATGAATGAGATTTTAAGCTTCATTATTGCTAGTGTTTTGGACAATTTCAACATCTAACAATCATTGTCAACCAAATAGCAGGTTAGTTTTTTATGAATATGATTTTTAATTCTAGGGTTTGTAATTTTCTGTAATATTTATCTCGCATGCATGTAATCTGTCATTGCAAGTAAGGTTTTAGTTTTGAAATTTGTTATCTTTCGACTTTCCATGATATCAATATGATTTTTAATCAAAATATTCCAGTGTTTTGAAATTTTTGGGTAGTTGTAAAAAATATATATTTCTATGCTTGTAATCTGTTCGATGAAGCTTTTTAGTTGAATATTTATGCCTTCTTTTGTAACTTTATCAAGATGTGGTCCATGTACTTGTTTATGCCGACACAATTTTAATTCTATGGTTTAAAAATTGGTGGGTGTGGTTATTCATGAATAAACTGTGGTCCCTACCCCTGTCTATGTTTATTTAGTCCCCTAATTTTATACATTTAGATTATTATTATGTGGTCCCTCTTCCCTTTTTTTTATATAGTTTACATGTGACTTTTCAGGGAAATGGTTGAGAAGGTGGACCTAATCTTTCACTATGGTGGTCAGTGGGTGAGAAAGCCTTACTTGATTTACAGTAAAAGGTTAGTACACAAGTGGGAGGGTTATGAAACTGATTTCTTGTCTTTTATTGATATCTGTCGGGAGTTTGTAGATAAGTTAGGTTTCTTCAAAGTAAAGCAACTACTTGTGACTTCCCTCTCTGGTTGTTATTATATTTTGGAGGGGGATGATGGTATTAGGGCACTTCAACAACTTTTGTCTTCTAAGTTCAATACAGTGAACTTGTTTGCTGTTGATGAATTGGAAGATGAAGTGTCTGCCTCTAATATAATTCATTATTCTGAACCTTCTTTACTAGATATAGAGGCTGGTACTGATTGTAGTGATAATGAGCCTTTTTCCAACCCTCCTGAGTCTAGTGACTATGACAGTGAGGAGTTAGAGGTAATTTATAAGGAAAAGGACAAAGAGATAACTGAAAAACTTGAAATGTATAAGGAGTTACATATAGGTATGTCTTTTAAAAACCTTGCTGAAGCTAAGAAGGTAGTGGGTTTATATGCAATTGCCAATAGGAGGGGTTTAAAGGTTAAACAAAGTGATAGGACCAGACTGAGGTATATATATCAGGAAGGGTGTCCATTTAAATTGTTCATATCTAGGGATGGAAAAAGTAGTGGATTTAGGATGAAGACCCTGGATGATGAACACACATGTGACAAAGCCTTTGAAACTAGAAGAGCTGATGCTGCTACTTTAGGTCAATACTTTAAGAGAAAGGTGCAACTTGATTTGGAAAATGGATTTAAAATAAATGTAAGTGAATCGAAGATGAAGAGGGTCAAGAAACTTGTGTTGGAGAAGCTAGATGGGAGCTACTTAGATGATTACAACAAGTTAGAAGCATATGCAGAAGAGTTGAGGAGAAGCAATCCCGGCACTGATGTTGTGGTTAATATATCCAAGGATGCTTTGGCTGAAGGCAAAAGGAAATTTCTGAGGTTGTATACTTGCTTCCAAGCTTTGAAAGAAGGTTGGAAAGGGGGTTTGAGGCCTCTAATTGGACTGGATGGCACTTTTCTTAGAGGTAAGTGTCCTGGACAGTTATTAGTGGCTGTGGCTCAAGATTCAGTCAACCATTTTTATCCATTAGCTTGGGCTATTGTGGATAAAGAAACTATCAAAACCTGGATTTGGTTTCTAGAGTTGTTGAAGATATCTTTAGACTTGAAAGAAGGAGAAGGAATCACTTTTATGTCAGATATGCAAAAAGTAAGTATCTTCCCTGTTTTTTTTTTTTTACTTTTCTTAAATCTGGAATTCCTTATTTATTATTGCTGAATCTATTATTGTTCAACGTTTTTCTGTTTTACAGGGCTTATTGGAGGCAGTGAGAGAGTTTGCCCTCTTGCACATCAAAGATTCTGTGTAAGGCACATAGAATCAAACTGGTGCAAGAGATGGCCTGGGTTTGAGATGAAAAAGTATATGTGGTGGAGTGCATGGAGTACATTTGAAGAAGAATTCCATGAGATGTTGGGAAAAATTGGTGAAATGGAAGAATATGCAGCTAAGGACTTAGTTTCTTATCCACCAAAGGCTTGGTGTAGAGCTTATTTTGATACACAATGCAAGAACAATATGGTGGATAATAACTTCATTGAGTCCTTCAATTCTTGGATCTTAGAAGCAAGATATAAACCCATAAGCAAGATGTTGGAAGACATAAGGGTGAAGGTACATTATTTTTACTTAAGTTTTAATTTTTTTTCTTTAATTTTTTTTCTTTCATCTCACTAATATTCCTACTTGTATGAAGGTAATGAATATGTTAAGAACCCATGAAGAAGAAGCTAAAACTTGGAAGGGAAATTTCAGTCCACATGCCATTGCTCAAAGAATGGAGGGAAATTGCACAGGATTGTGAGCTGGTATTTAATGGGGATGAGGGGTATGAGGTGACTCAAGGTGAGAACAGGCACACTGTTAATATTGTGGAAAAAAAGTGCACATGCAGAAAGTGGGACTTGATTGGAATACCTTGTCCCCACGCCATAAAAGCTCTTCTCCATAGAAAGATTGATCTAGTAAGTGAGATACACTGGTATTACAGTAAGGATGCCTTCCTGTTGGTGTATAAACACAAGCTTCTACCCGTTAGAGGTGAACAATTCTGGAAACCGTTACCACAACATGCTATGGAGCCACCTGGTGTAGTTAGTTCAGTAGGTAGACCAAGAAAAAAAGAATAAGACAGAAAGATGAGGCTGTGAAGAGGCAGGGAGGCTGGACAGCTTCAAGAAAGGGTCTACAAATGAGTTGTGGTTATTGTAGTGAACCAACCCACAACATAAGAAGATGTCCTTTGGTAATGTGATTTATATATTCATTTTAAGTTGGTAAACACTGGTATTTTATTAGCTAACTTGTTTAATGTTAATCTTTATCTTTGTAGGTCAAAGGCAAACATGCTCACTTTTTTCAAGATGATTTCACTGACCAAGCTAGGGAAGGGAGCCCCCAGGCTGTGCCAATGACTGGATCATTACTAAGTCAAGAGTCTGAATTTATATTCATGCCCACACCTGGCATGAATTTGCATTCCTCACAGTCTTCCAGTCACAATCCAACTCTAGGGACTGGCAACACTCCCTCACAATCTTCTAGTCACATAGGGACCAGCAACACTCATTTCCATTCTTCCAGCCACCTTCCAACACAATTTTCTAACAACTTTTCCTCTATCTATGATGAGGCAACTGAGGATGAACCTGATCCAATCTTGAGGCCTAAGGTGATTCCTGAAGAAAGCTTCTTGTTACAACAATGGCAAATGGCTAGGAACAATACCGGAACAAAGAAGATAAAGTTCACCGGAGATCATACAGGTGTCAGTGAGCCTAAAAACCTCCCTTATTCACCTAAGAAGCTCACATGGCAAGGAAAAGCAGCCATGACATCAAATCAATTGGAAGTTGAAAAGGAAAAGAGAATTGGTAAGCTAACAAGTAGAAGGGGCAGAGGAAAGGCCAAGGGCAAGTGGATTTAACAAGTGAAGATGGGGATGTTAAGTTAGATGCATATTAGGCAAGAAAATGTGTTATGACAATGGTAACTTGTTTTGTGTCATAACACATTTTCTTAAATCTGGAATATATTGGTTTTTGTTAAAAAGATATAATGTTAGTAGTGAATTTATGTTGGACAAGGAATTTATGTTGGTTATGTATCACTGGTAACTTTATGTTAAGCATTCCAGTGTTAGTTTGAATTGCAGTTTAGTTCAGTCGTTTCTGGTGCAATTTCTACTCTAGTATCTGTTAGTGCAATTTCTATGTGAAGGGTGAGTGTGCTCCAGAATCTTTTAATTTTTTTAATTGCTAAATGATTATGGTAAGGCTGTTTTTCTCCAGTCTTCCTGTGATTAAGGAAGCTTCATCTCTTTTGTTCGTTTCTATGAGAGAATTCTGAAGGTTGAAAGAGTTGGTTTCTGTGGGTGTTGGTCTGTTTAAATGAGTTATAAGGAAGCTGCAGTTTTTGGTTCTGTTTCTATGAGAGAATTCTGGTCATGAGGGGTGTGTGTAAGAGAGAGAGAAGTCTCTTGCTAGCTGATTGTTTTCAGGTTTCTCCTCTCTTTCTTCAGCTTTATTTGCGAGTTTTCCTCTCTACCTGCTTGAATGATAGAAGCTGGTTGGTGTATAAAGTAGAAGGCCTTGTTTTCCTTTCATATATTCTTGAAGCTGTGTCTAAGTTTGTCTACCTGCTTCAAGTTTGTTTACTTCTGTTGCACAAACCAACCAAACTAAACCAAGCTTTATTGTCACATCTGACTGATTGCCAAGTTCCATATTTAGTACTATTACCTTTGAAATGCAACACTTTATGATGGTTCACCTACTGCCAGGTTATTGACTCAGAAGATAATGTTTGTCTACCACATCGTTTCTAGAGAAGTAACTGCATATTGGATGGAACCAGACCAGGAATTCAAACAACTAGAAAACACAAAGAGTAACTAAGTGAACAAGATTTTGCCTCGCACGCCGAAGAGACCAGAAACCAAAACAATGCGAAGTACTTGCAGGTGACCACTATGCAACAGAAATAAAAAAGGAACTCTATACGCATGTCTGGAAAAGACTTGTCTAAGTTTGTTTACTTGACCCACCATTGAATTCTTGTCTAGCTATTGTTTCCTGACTTCAGCTTACTCAGCACACTTTTAACTATTAAAGTTTTCAATTTCTAGTGAAGTTAACTTGTGAAAGTAGGTTACTTTATTGTGAAAGTAGGTTACTTTACTAAGTATTGAAAGTTATCAATTTCCTGCCTATGTTTTTTGTTTAAACAAGCCAGAGAAATAGGAAAAGATGCAGAGGATGATGAAACTACAAGAGAGCATCTAAGGTGTACAAACATGAACATGCTAATGTCATGGCTGCCACTGCTATGCTAAGCAAGCAACGGCACATACACTCCAGTCTTGAGCATTAGCGAAAGGGCTGAGCTTGAAAGAGTATTAGAGCAGATCATAGAGACACTAGAACAAGAAAAGGAGCAAGAAAAGGTGTTGTCACTTTGGCTCCACCATTTCACCTATTGCCCTTCTTCTGACTGGCCCAACCTCCACGATTGCTACACTCGCTGGTGCACAGCTTCTCGTAAGCTCTTGCTTCACTGATTTTTCTACAAAGAATCTTTTTTGAGTTAGATTCATTCTAGCTACATTGGAGTCTCATCTTTTTGGCAAAGAAGGGGTCTCTAATGGGTGGAGCAAAACGGGAAGTGAAGGAAAAGGTTATATTGTGATGTCTAAGTTGATCTAATTTTTTCTTTGATCTAGCAGTAGTAGTGAGTATGTGGAGGTTTATGTAAATCGCACTTCAACATAAAATAATCACCATATAATCGTGTGGAACATGTAAATTGAGTAAGAAAACATAAATCAAGACAATTCCACCTCGAAACATAAATCAAGACAATTCCACCTCGAAACAAACGAAGTACTATTAGCATATCATATCCGACAATATTACAAAGTTTTAAGTTGGCAATCACTATTACATTGATACATCTTAATTTAAATACCAACTAATTACCATTAAATCATTCTTGCTGCTACAAATCCAAGGATGAGCGCCCATGACACGAACAAAATAGTCTTGATTTTTTGGATTTTCCTTTGCAAGTTAGTCAATTTATCCATATCCGTCGACTTAATAACTTCCATTTCAACAACCAACTTCTTCAAGTTATCCCTTTCTTGGCTAACAACATCTAATGAGGATTTTAAATTGTTTATTACCTTGGCTGCCTGCATTGGAAATTCTTCATCTCGCCATTCCCAATAGCCACACGATGAGACCTAATCAAAGAAAAATTGTGTTAACATAACTTAAACATTTTGGAAAAATTCAAACCACATTAGTTTACTTACACCAAACGTGGGCATTTGTAAAATCTACGACCAGCATTGTATGGAGTCCACGCTGTGAAATGGCTCGCAATAATTTCACAACGACATCTACGACTCGTACCTTGACCACAGGATGAAGAGGAATTTTCGGACATTGTTACACTTAAAGATGAAAAATGTCTAAATTTTCAGCTATAAAAAACTACAATTGAAGCGAGAAGATGGAAAATTACAAAAACATATGAAAACAAGCCATTGCAGATTGGGAAGGAAGAAGAACATTAGGGCTTATATTGGATTTACCATGTTTTTCATAAATGGATTAAAAATATTGAGGCGGGTCGAATTTAAGTGGTGTTATGTTGGTTGTTCTAAGTAGATATTTGAATTTCCACATGGACGAATCACAGATTGACGTGTAATTTATTTGGTCCAGCGTGGCGGGCCCGTCAAAAGGAGGGGTAATTTTGCTCCTGCAAATAACGGTGAGGGTAGTGATGAGCTAATAGGTGGACGAGGAGTATTTTTGAGACAAAAACAATAGTTCGAGGGTATTTTTGGCCCTTCGCCGAGATTAAAACCCCCCTAAGCTGCCAGATAGCAAAATGGTTGTGAGCACATTCTTTGAAGCGCGTGACAGCTGAAATAACCCCCCATGTGGACTTTGTAAAAAGGTGAAATAGTCACACAAGATTCAATACAGACTTAATTAATATATTTATACTGAGCATCACGCAAATCAATAAGCTGGTAAACAGAATAAAATGAAGTTGATGCATTAAAAGAAAGAAATTTGTTGTAACCTGAAGATCTTACCCATTATATTAAGGGTATTCTGCATCCTCAGTTTGCCACTTACCAGTGTAACCTGCCAAAATTATAGCTCGTTACCATGAACATTAATTGTCAAAATGAATTATGCTACACTGTTGTTTGTAAACTTTAATTACTACTCGTTTACTCCCTCCGTCCCATTTTAGTGGTCACTTTTAGCTTTTTCACGTTCATTAAGAAAATTAGTATTAAATAGGGTGTGTATATTACTACGTTACCCTTATTTAATGTTTGACTATTAACTTCTTTTTAGAATTACTTTAATTATTAAAGGTATAGTTGAAAAGAACTAGTAAATTCAATTTTGAAATCCTAAAGAGACAGCTAATTTGGAACAAATCATTTATCTGAAAGTGACAACTAATTTGAGACGTAGGGAGTATTTCTTAAATCAGCTAAACTTGATTAATCTCATACATAGAGAAGTTCCATCATTATTAGGCGAATACTTGCAGCTGCTTTTCATATTAAAAACTGAGTCTTCAGTTTGGAACAGGCAATTTCCTGAAACGTGGACAGAACAGATAGTGTCAAATAAAAAAAAAAATAAGTACTTGTTTATAAAAGAAAAAGATCGACATATTTGTTGAAATAAACGATAGACATATATGGAACAAAACTCACTTGGTACATGTTTGAAAAATAAATTTTTCGGTGCAGACAATAACAAATGGCTATTGACTTCTTGAAGATGGCAAGGAAAATTGAGAATGGATATAGCATTCATTTTGTTGGTACTATTCCAGCTGAAGATGAGACGACCATATATGTAAAGCCAAATCAAACAATATATCTAATACATGTGTATTATGAATGACGTTACATGCAACTTTCTGTCTCAAATATACATTAATTAATTAGTAATTCAGAAAAGTGAAGTGTGAAGAATTTGGGTGTGGACATGTGCGTGGTTTGGTATAAAAAAGTTCATTTCATTAAAACCGATTTACCTCGTGAATGATTTCCTAAACAATTTCCAATATTTTGTTGGGTATTATATGGTAGGTCAGATTTGGCAACAGCCGGGTGATGGATTCGTGTGGAAATATATCCTAACAAAGCGTGCTGCATGTGTGATGGTAAGATTTGGCAACAGGGCGATAGAGACTTGAGTTGAGTAGATAGTAATCCAATATCACAAGCAACTATGTAATCCAATATCGAAAGCAATAATTGACTGATTTGGATGGAGCAAGCGTGTTGCATGTGGAAGAGGAAGTAAACTAATTTGTTGCTCATATGGTAATAAAAATTAATTTTTTTTATATAAAAATGTCAATATTATCTCATTTTCAAAATATAACAACATTTTTTTTAATACATAGCAAATACATATAAAATTCTAGATCCTCCTTAACTAGCATGCAACCCTCCCAGCCGCCACTTCTATGACTGCCACCTGGTGATCGTCGCCTCCGGCCGCCGGTCGCACGAAAATATTTTTTATCTTTTTTTTATATGTTGTGTATTTTCATCGTATGGGCAGTAGGCATACAACCATACAATTATTGTATATTTGTTAATATTTTGTATGGTTAGTGTATGCATGTTCCTACATCGGACATACACATTATATACAAATGGATAAATAAAAAATATTTTATACATTTATTGTATATAAAATGTATATCATTGTATGTCTGGTGTATGTTCACGATATATACAGGGCATACACCCACATACAATAAAAATACACATGTAATACATTCCCCAAATCAACAAAAACCAAACGTACATTACCACCACCGTAGATCCGTCGTGTACCACCGAAAAACTAAAAAAAAAATAAATAAATAAAAAGCTAGCAGCAGCGCCACCTGGAACAACATCCTTGGAGACGTGGTGTTGTGGTTTTGTATCTTCATCATATCAGCAGCAGTGCTTACACAAGCAACGCCGACGCCGAAGAAGGACAACGTCGTCGTAGACGCTGCAGAGGTTGGAGAAAACGACCAGATCTGGGGGTGGGGATCATTGATGCTACGGCGAGGGGGCTACTGTAGGCGACAATGACGGAGGTTATAGCGAACGCCAGAGTAGGAGGGATCCGGTAGGGGGGACGCCGGTGAGTGTAAAAGGGGAAGGGGAGAGAGAAGAGAGAGGAGAGAGGAGAAAGGGAAGGGAAATTAAGCTTTTGCCTAGTTATGCTGTATTTGGTAGCATTTCTAAAAATATTGCTATATTTTAAAAAATAAAAAAAAGGTATATTTTAAAAAAGAGTTCCCTACATTGACACCGGGCATAGTTTTTCCCAATAAATAATGCTTTGAGATACTACTTTATTTTTGGGGTCTGCACTCCCTTTGTGTTTACTTATTTATAACCATGACTGAAAGAAAAATTGTGTTTTCTCTCCTTAGCATTTGAGATGACTAACGACGGAGAAATGATTTCATCCGACAAGAAGACTTCTGAAAGAGCTTTTTCTCCCTTAACAACTCATATTTCAGACTTTATAATTACTCAAATTAGCTTATTTTACAAAAGTGAATACAACAACAACAATAATAACAGCATACTTAACATGATCCGGGAAGTGGTTTTGGGAAGGGCGGGGTATATGCCAACTTTACACCCCTTTTTTGCTGAGGTAAAGAGGTTGTTTCTGCTAAATCATCAGCTCAATAAAAGTAGATTTTTAAACAGGTTTGGAAAATACAAGAATAAAAAGCTAAGATGAAAATATCTAGGTAAAGAAACATATTGACTTAAAAATTACTAAAGATAAACAAAGTAAAAAAACAACAAATAGTAATAAAATGGCAAAACACATCGACATCCACTTAAAATTGTCCATATTTTTTACTTTGACACTCCAGTTTAAGTCCGTCCCATTTGAGCACTCCAACTGCATCCCAATGTGTCATTAAGACACAAAATTAATAGTCAGCCAAACAATAAAGATGTGTGTACCTCACATGCCAAAGTGACGAATCAGACGGGGACACGTACTTAAAAAAAACTCCTAATCAACTAAACAGGATAAGAAAAAAGCCCATAGAATCTTCAGAAGTTCAGGCACCATAAAAGAAATACCTCTAATAAAAAAATTAAACAAGTCGAGGACTATAGTTGTCTTTACCAATTTCGTTGTCTTCTTCAAACCTACTTATGAGCTATTACTGATAGGAGTAGTAGGGTTTTGCACATATGGGGTTTAAGAGATGGTTATGGTGGCGAGTCACAGATCCCCTGTCGTCGGCGAGTCAACTTACCATAGCCCCACCAATTTCGATAAAATTGTATTTATCAGAATCTTCATCTCTCGTGATGCCAATATATTCTATCTTTAACCGACACTATTATGATTGTTTATCAAAAAAAAAAAAAAAAAAAAATTCCCCAAGATGGTGGCCACCTCATATGTACAATATTTTATGACCAATCTTGAAATCAAAATGTTCTCATAAGTCGCCGCAATCACCCGTTGATTCGCCATTGAAAGAGTCTTCCACCTGCTTCCTTTTTCATTATAATCGAAACGAGCCTGACTTGGAAACGTTCTAACTAGAAAAGGAAAAAATAGAAATGGAGACGGGATTGAAAAAGTTGCGACTTTTAAATCCGGGTAAAGGAGCTCTTTTTTCTTTTCAATTGAAACTTGGGTTAGAAATGAGTTGATGAGGATAAAAAGGTGGTGGAAAGGTAAAGGTATGGAGGGACATTAGGTTGTACGGTGGACTGATAGAGGGAAATAGAGATGAAGGAGATGATGACCTGGGTAATGGTTTGCCAAAGAATTGGACGAAAAAGAAGAGAAAAAAATTTAAAAATAAAAATAGGTATATCACGCTCTGAAAAATGTTGAATTGCACGCACTATGCCACATCACCGAGTTGTGTCTAAATGACACATTTGGAATGCAGTTGAAGTGTTCAAATGAAACAGAATTAAGTTAGAGTGTCAAAATAAAAAGTATAGACAACTTTAAGGGATTGTCGATGTGTTTTGCCTAATAAAATTAAAAAATAAAATAATAATAGAATACCAATAATAATACAGATTAAGAGAGGAGAGCATATTGGGTGCTCTCAAAAGGCCAACCCTAGAACTATGCTCCCTCCTAGAGATCAAGAAAAATCACTCAACTACCTACTAACCTTCTACCATAATGTATCATCGACCTCCATGCTCTCATATCTAGGGTTATGTTCTCGGTGATTTGATGATGTGACATGTTCTGCCTAATCACATCGCGCAACTTTTCATCGGTCTACCCTACCTCTCCATAGACGCAACATTGTTAGCCTCTCGTACCTCCTCACTAGGGAATCTATGTTCCTCCTCTTCATATGCCCGTACCACCTCAGCCCCACTTCCCATATCTTGTCCACCACTGAGGTCACTCCCACCTTGTCCTGTATATATCTTCCTTCCTATATCTTTCTAAGTATGCCCACACATCCATCTAGGCATCCCCATTTCTTTTACTTTTATCTTCTAAATGTGTGTAGTCTTAACAACACTCTTCCACAACATATTTTGTCTAATGACCGCTCTATAGGAACATTCTTATTTTATAGGACGCCAGATGCAAACCTTTATTTCATTCATCTCGTTCCTATATGATGTGTAACATTATCATCAACCTCTCCATCTCCTTATATTATTGACTCAAGATACTTGAAGTTTCATCTCTTGAAGATGACTTGTGTGTCAAGCCTCTTCCCCATCAGTTATGTGATGCGTCACTGGACTTGCATTCCATATACTCTGTTAGTCCTGCTTAATTAACTTAAAACCTTTAGACTGCAGAGTTTGCCGCCAAACCTCTACTTTATTGTTAACTCTGTTGCGTGTCATATCAATGAATACTATGTTATCAGAAAATAACATACACCATGCTACTTCTCCTTGTATATGTCATATCAATTCATCCATCACCAAGGCAAATAAAAATGGGCTAAAAGCTAATCTCTGGTGCAACCCCATCTCGACTGAGAAGTGTCGCGAGTCTCCTCCTACTGTTATCACTCTTTTCTTGGCTCTATCATACATGTCATCAATCCTTCAACTGTAAGTCACATGTATCCTTGTAGACTCCAAGCATCTCTATAAAACCTCCCTTGGAATTTGTTATATACCTTTTCTAGAAGATCGAAGAACACCATATATAAGTCTCTTTTCCTAACCATATACTGCTCCAACTAGGGGTGGGCAAAAAGTCTAAAATAACGAATTCCTTACCGAACCAAATTAGTTTGGTATTTTGTAATCGGTATTTTGGAATTTGGTATGAAAATAGAAGTATTTTAAAAAGCGCTCTGGTAAAAAATTTTAAAAAAAATCTAAACGCTCTCTAGCCTAGGGCGATTTTCATTCTATAGCAGCCATGGATGCGCCTACTGGCACCTCCCTTAACATCATTCTTTGCTTCTAAACTACAACCACAATCAAGAATAGCTCATATGATTAATACACCATTGATATTAAATCCTATTGAAATTATTCATGGAACTCTAACATTAAAATTTTCTTTTGATGAGATTAAACAATTTAAGAAAGAGGAAGGGTTGCATCAAGCTTTGGTGATGAAGTTTTCTTATGGACAACCTGAAATGCAAGAGTTACATAAGCTACCCTCAAAGCATCTCAGTGTTTAAAGTCATTGTTTAATTGGGTGGCTTGCTAGAAGACATATTTTAATACGTTTTGATAATCGTGATGATTATGTCTTAGCCGCATCTAGAATTGTTAGTTTCGTGCAGTGTAATGGTGAAGAATATCAATATAGGATTTTCCCTTATGCTAGAGGGTTTAACCCTAATGAAGAAACTAACCCTAATGAAGAAACTTTTAGGGTGTTTTGTTGGATCTCTTTGCCTAATTTGTTGCCTGAACTTTTTGCTAAGAGATCGTTGCTATCTATTGCTTCAGCAGTAGGTAGACCAATTTCAATTGATACGGCGACACAAGAAAGATCAATACCTAGTGTGGCAAGGGTGAAGGTTGAACTTGATAAACTTCCTAATTGTGTTAGGCTCCAGTACATTGATGAAAAATTAGGAAAGGTAGTAGAATACTTGGAAAAGATCGAGTATGATAATCTTTCTTCATATTGTACTTTTTGTAAACATCAAGGTCATAAATTAGATGATTGTCGATTGATTATTGTGAAGCATAATCACACAAATAAGGAGGGTGCAGATGCTGAAGAACATGCTAAATTGAGTATTCAAAAATACCAAGGGGATGCAAGGAAAATTCTTAATGCTAAGAGAGGAGGTACAATTGCAGTAAGGGAGAATGAGCAACATGATACAGTTTCTAAGGGTGTGACGGGGACTGCGCTGTCTTTGAATTTAAATTCTGGGCAGCATAGTGAAGATCTTTTGCAGGTGGAAGCAGTGGAAATTACTGACGGTATTAACAAGAAGCAGTGCAATTCAGGAGCAACGTTAGTTCCTTGTGTTGCTACCACTTCTTACCATACTGATTCTACACATGGAAGCAAGGAGAAAACAATAGGTTGGCAAGCTGTAACTAATAAAAAGGGGGAAAATTTCGTGATATCCAGCAGCATAAATCGCAAGAAGAACAAGCCAAAATACCCAGGCTTCAACTAAATAAATTGTTATGCACAAACAATCTGCAGAAAAGGAAGACAACGTGCATTCAGTGCAAACAACTAATGGTTTTGAGGCCCTAATAGAGCAACCAATTCAAGGGAAAAAGAATGTATTTAAAGGAGGGCAGTACGTTGAGCAAAGTGATGCAGTTTCAGCCAAAACCCAGCTCGTCCAAGGCCAAGCGGTTCTGAAGGCGACACTTCCATTACAGCTTTGCCAAAACAGTAGAGGTAAAATTGTGGGAGGCGATCACCAGGCGTCGCCTGCAATACAGCGTCCTGTTTTTCCAGTTTCAACGGGGAAGGAGGTACATGCTATTGCTTCAATTGATAATCATGAAACCAAGCTATGCCAAGAAAATAGATCATCACAAATAATTCCCTCCCAAACTCTTAGTGTTGAAAAACAACTTGAATATGGTACTGGTCATGGTGTGAATATGTTGATTCCTACTTCACAGCTTGAACTGATGTGCAAAGGTATTAATGATAATGTTAGGGAATTGGCTAGTGTCAAGGCAACATATTTTGTCAATGAGTTTTCTGACAATAATCTGGAACAAACTGGGAGAGGTAGCATAACTGGTGACCATAATGCTTTAATTAATGTTGAAGTAGATCCTACTGACTCGGCTAATGGCGTTGATACAAAATATGTGTCTGATTCTGATGAGTCACAGGGTAAGGAGTAGGAAGGGGCAAGAAGTGCCAGGAGTTGGGCAGATATGGTAGAAGAGGATGAACATGTAGCACAAAAGACCCCGGGTAGTACTTTGAAAGCTACGGCACCAGAGTTTATTCCTTTTCAATTGGCTAATGTTAGCCCGATGAACCCAATCCAAAAGATATCGAGGGGGTCATGGGTAGGTCTATTGGCTGCAAAGCAATTTGAGCCAAATCTTTTGATCCCACATCATAAGATTGAAGAAGAAAGCAAGGAGGTTGACATTGGGGAGGACTTAGAGGAAGATGAGCAGGCACTGATGGATGATGCTAGAGAGAGGGCAGCCAGGGCGGCTGATATTTCACCAAGAAAACCAAGGAAGAAGACTCACAGAAGAAAAACAAGTGATAATGCCACGACTACAGGTAGAACAAACCCTGCAAGGGTTGCAAAAAATGTGTTTAAATCATATAGGTATTGATGAGTTTTTTGGATAATTGGGAAAACAAGTTACTTTTTCAAGAGGAGCAAGATGGTTTTCAGAATTTGAGCGGGCTACAAGCATTACATCAATTCACTTGCATTAAGAAGGAGACATTTAGTTGCACTTTCTTACTTACTTGTAGTTTTCTTCATTTTATTAGTATTATTATTTGTAATACCATTATAGAGTTCACAATAGACTCTATGATGATCACAATGTATCTAGTACTCTCGAGTTCTTTTTTTTACATAGTTGTTAGCTAGTTGAGGTTGTGTCTCATTAGGAATAATAAGATAAGGTCTAACCCCCCTTATTTGTATTGTTCTGATTGAGGTGGTATTATTATTAATAAAATTAGTCACTAAGCACCCTATTTAGTGACCTTTTCTAAAAAAAAATAGAAGTATTTTGGAATTTGGTACAGAATATGGTAAGAAGGTCTCAGAATTTTGAAATTTTGAAATTCCGAACTTTTTTTTTGTATATTATATAACATTTGAAGTATTAAACTGAATCCCAATAGACCAGCCCAAAGTCCAAACGGCCCAACTCAAATACTCAATAACTTATTTAAAATTTAAGTTCTAACTCTAGTCATTTCGCTAGGTTTATTTTCTGTTGTTTTGCCTCAGGTGATATTTCTTTATTCTTTCTTTTTTTTCCTTCTCTTTCAAGGGGTCTATTTTTATATTTTTTATGTTGTTTTCAGATCTTAGAATGGAATATGCATCTTTTTGTATTTCAATAAATAGCAATTCATCAAATAATCTTGTTGTGTTTCAATAAATAGCAATCCATCAGACCTACTTTGAACCTTGGTGTGAGACTGCGAGGATATATTGTTAGTGTTTGGTATATCGAAATACCGCACTGAATAAAATCAAACCGAAATATAAAATACTGAACCGTACCGAAGTAGTTTGATGCGGTATTTGATATGCACTCTTTGTAAACCGAATACTGAACCGAATTTCACAAAACTGTACCGCAGTACCGAACGCCTACCCCTAGCTCCAAACATCTCCTTAAAAGATGAATGACTTCTGTAATTGACTGGATCGATAGGAATTCAAATTGGTTCTTGGAAATAGGCACCCCCTCCTCATCTTCATCTAGACAACCCTCTCCCATGCTTGTCATCTTTGCTTAACGTGTGCTTCTTCCACTGCTTTTCCATCCTCGTCTTTAGTGCTCCTCACTTGGTCTAGATTTCATGCCCTCCTCTCTCTCGTCTTAGTGAGCCTACACAACTTCCTATCCGCACATTTGTCCTCCCGTTCTTTATATAAGTGTTCAAATGAGCGGTTTTAGCTGCCAAAACTATAACTCTCGCTTTCTTCTTCGTAGTCTTATACCTCTCCCTATTCATCCTCTTTTCCTCATCATTTTTATAAAGGATAATTGGAATAATTAGACTCATAATTTAGTAGGAAACATTTTTCAGCTAGCTCAATTAGTAGAGAAACAATTTTGAGTATGTACCATTTGGAGCTGGAAAAAATGTGTTCTAGCATGTCACTGGTGTTGAAGAGACAATTAAATATATAATGTGTGTTCTCTCTAACAACCTAAGCTTTTAGGTGAGATGGTCACACACTTCAACATGGTGTCAGAACATGCAGAGGCCCTGGGTTCAAGTCTCACCGCCTCCACTGAAAAAAGGAATTTCACGTGCTTGACCGTTGAATAAAGAATGAAGCCCGCACGTGAGGGGTGCGTTGAAAAGATCATTAAATATTATTGTATGTGCTTTCTCTTACAGTGTGAAAGTGTCTGGTATAGGGATTAATAATGCAGGGATTGTTTTTAGTCATGTGTTTGGTTCATTGTATTAAAACTTGGATAAATATTGTATAACTTAAACTTGTGTTTGGTATAAAAATATATAAAGTATTGTTTCCAATTATATCCTTGAATTCTTATCCATGTATTAAAAATAAGGGTTTGATAGTGGATATTTTTGTCATTTCATTGTTTATTCGTGTATTAATAAGCATGGTATTACTAATACCATGTTGGCCTTGGTATTAATTTATACCACAGTTGAGGTACTAAATTATACATGGATTATTAGTACTTAATTAAATTTTGCTACCAAACAAAGGATAAAATTTAATACATGGACTAAATTAGTCAATACATCATACCAAACGACCTCTTAATCCTCGAAATATTGTATTGTTTCTTAGAGTTAAAAAACTGCCTAATCTTTCAAATTTGCATTAGATTTATCCCTGCGATGAAAAGTTCGATATCAAACAAATGTTACTTCACCCTTCCTCTGTGTTTAGTAGACCAATCATGGATCACCATCAATGGTGTAACAGTACCCCAAACATCGATATGCAGAGAGAAAGGTAACTTAAAATTTTCATTGCAAAGTGTTGTAAAATTTGAGGCAATACCTCAATATTTATAGCCAAAAGAATTAATATGATGAAAAGGTATGAAACCTTCTCTATAAAAAGGTGTTTCTGATGCCTTTTCCCTTTTACATCCCCAATAGCACCTCAGAGATCAAACATTATGATTAATTACGTCTAAGTAACCAAAGAGTCCAAATATCTCACAGAACCTAAAATGAACTTTTCAAAATTGATTCGACATTTCAAGCACAGTTAGTATACATAGATACGATATGGTTGATCTGATCAGATTGACAATCAATATTTTAGTAGGAAAAGGTACGTATTTCCCAACTCTAAACTCAAGTTACTAAAGGCCCTAATGGCATCCGAAACAGGGGTGCAAAATCCAACTTGTCTTGTATTTCTATACAATGTACAAGAAAATATTGACATTGACAATTATGACAGCTACGAACAATAATAAAAAACTTATTTCACAATTAATTGTATTATTGCAATACATATAAAGATATTTCCTACTCAACTCGCTGAAAGAGCACTTTGGATATGTGAAAGTTGAGCACTTCCTCTGTAACATGTGCAGTATAGTAGAATGTCTTTGCAACTGCAAAAAAGCTCTTCTTCATATCTTTATTTATGTCGCACGGGGAGTTCTGGAACACTAATTTTACAAGTGCTTTCATGTCTGATTCAATGTCATGGGCAAAAGGGCTCCCACTGGAATTGCCATTGCAGTTGATACCAGATACCTAACATGTATCATATATTTCACCGAAAAATAAACCATTAGAGTTTGGGGAAAAAGCAAAAGATAACTTCAAATCATAATATTGGGTTAATTTTTAATATATAGCCGCAAAACTATTTTCTGTTACACTAAAGTAACTGAGTGTTATTCATTCTTATAACAGTAAAGTCACAAAAATATTTTTATCACATTACAGTAAATGAACTGCGTGAATTGCTGATGAAATATAGATGACCCGAAGAATCAATGTTTGGCTTATAGAATACAAGCATCTACAATGTAAATTTCTAACCTTTATACTTTGAAGCTGGTGAAGCTTGAAACATACTTTATTTGTAAGGTTAGATATGTTCTTGTACGCCGAATTGGATATTATCTCGTGATCTACCATATGGCCTGCACAAAGACTAATTGTACGCACTAGCAGCTCTGGCTCTTCTGCACATGAAGATTTCTCCTCTCTAAGGGACATCAACCAGTTATCCCACTGCATATAGGAAAAAAATAGTAAATAAATAAAACAATTAACATCAAGAAAGTTATATTATTTAAAGCGTGCAACAATTAGTCACATATATGTTTAGCTTCATTGTGTTAGTTGATTTTAATTTCTTTTGTACTTTTGTCAATGAAAATGAATTTGAGCCTAAAGAATCAATAGATAACAAGGATACTAAATACTTTAAAATTTGTCAAATTAATTCTTGATAAGTGAAAAGTTATAAGCAAACATGCTGTGTTGTCGAATCGGCACTTTTGACAAGTTTAACCCGAGTACAACACCATTTTGAAGGATCAGAGCAACATACCAAATAAGTATTCAGTAAAGTATTAGATACTCACAGCATAGTTTAGTTGGTGGTGGATGTCTTTGCCTAGACTCTCATATGTTTCTTCTGAGAGTTGGTGCAAAAATTGAAGAAGATTGTTTAGAAGCATCTTGCTTTTATCATTACTGCAAGTGGTAGCTTCTCCACTCAAGTAAGATTTAATCGTCTTACACATTAAACTAGATTTAGCCCATGCTAGTCGTTCCCTTGACCGCTCCACTTCAAATATACTTGCAGCTGCTAAAAAATAAGAAACCAATAGGTCCTTTTTGCTTATTCCATAGTGTTGAAAATTGCACTGGGTGAACCACCTATTCAAGAGATTAACTTGGACTTCAATTTATTTTTTCTCCCACTTTGAAATTATCAATTTAAGGAGCTTACTTACTCTTGTATAATCTCCCATTCATAACAATGTTGACTTTGGCATTTGTTGTAATCTAATTTTGCGGCCTCAAGATAAACATTGTTGTTGATCTCGGGCATTCTACATTAAAATTTCCAAGTTAACACTAGACATGTACATTTGCGTACGAAGTAATGGCACGCTGATAATGACATATAGTGAGAGAGAATAACAAAACGTTGAAACTTGATAACACAAACATATGCACATTTGTATTTTATTCATGGAAAGTATTTAAAATTCTGAATATTAATAGACTGTTCAAGGCCGGATTAGTATTAAAAAAAATGATTCTTGAGAGGAGAAGATACCTGTGCAATGTCTTGCCAATCCAAATGTCATTTGCTCCACCATATTGTTCCAAGTAAACACGAGATTCTAGCCTGGGTAGGCTAGCATACCATGGTACTTCCAAAGCATATCGTATCTATGTCCAAATACTCAATAATATGGTCACCATATAAGTTTAATTTCTACACACTAATAGTATAAATGAATTATTATCAGATCATCTAAAAGCTAACTTTGTTTTTCAGTAGTTACTTACCTCACCAGGTATATCCTTAGCTATTACCCATTTGTCTAAGGATTGGTTATTTGCAAGACAAGCTTCCAAGAAATTGTAGGTAAACCTCTTTGCATCATCAAGAATCTTCTCGCCTGGGAATGAAACTTGAGAGCATCTATAGAGATTATACAACACACTCGGTGACTTATCCATTTCACCCTTTAGGCAAAAAAAATTATCACCATCTTTGAAATTATTGAGCACATCTGTGGTAGATAATGAAGACATTGGTTAAAATTAGACACCAACTACTCCTATTAAGTTTTGTAAAAGTGTCTAAATTCAAATCTAGACTTGCCTGGATTAATATCAAATCCATGTAATCTTAGCAGCCTAATAGCCATGCAAGTGTCATCAATATCACAAACGTTTGAACTCCTCCCACTAAAAATCCCAATCTCTTTATTCCAGTTCCTGCAGCTTAAACATAAATCAGGTTTTCCCAGCATTACCTTAATTCTAAAGCTTAGGTGTATTAGAAGAGAAGTAATGTAAGGATAATGTTATTGTTTCTTCCATACCTTTGTACGTGATCTAACATGTCCTTGAATTCTTCCTCAAAATAATAAGAAATTCCAAGGCGTTGTAATCGATCAATTGCCCAGAGTCGCGCTATCATATCAACTGGATAACTATGTGGAGCTGAACGTTATGCAACATTGCAAGAGATATAGATAGAGGTTAATTAGAATGAGTTTAACCTTTATTCCTAACGTACTATGACAAGTCCTATAATTTCTTGCATATAGTTTGTTGATGATAGAGAAAAATTTACCTTCCATTTTAATCAGCAGTGAAAAGCTCTTTAATTATATACTACAATCTTCGAACTATATATACCAATATTATACAAAAGGTAGCTTTTATACGTTGATAAGTGATGCTGTAAAAAGTTGTATACTAGTAGTTCATTTAATATATGGACGATTACTATACTTATCTTTTTATTGATTTGATAATGTAAATTTTATCTCATACTATCAGTATAGAACATTAAACTCTATATAAAATGACAAATAACAGACTTCATCTAAGAAGTAGACGTATTATATTAACAAAGGGAGAGTATGTAGTGTGTTACCTCCTCCATTATACTTTTGAACAACCCTTTGAAGATATCTCAAACAATTTTCATCATTTGTTTCCATAAATGCAAAGGCAGTAGAGGCAATGGATGTTAAGAATGACCCATCCGGCATTTGAAGTTTTAATAGCCTTTTCCAGTCCAAGTCCTGAAATCCCTCCAGTGAAAATAATAATGCTGTTGGAACTGTATGCACAAGATCTTTAGGGATTCTGCAAAATCAATTTTTAATATCATCTGAACTTGTAATTTGTTAGCAATTTGGATCTGAAAAAATTTATTTGTGTGCCATCTTGATTTCCTAAACTACACTTATTCTGTTTGGAGGGAAGGTTGACTTGGAGAACAATTATTATTGTCTATTGGTTTTTGAAACAACAGTTACTATTAAGCAAATTAGTTTGGCTAGAAAGACACTCATTTTTTATCCGAGGAAGTGCTGATTTATTACCTTTTAAGCTTCATCTCTCTCCTTGCATAGATATTCTTTAAGACTGGAGCATCATAAGGAATATCAATGGCTAAATGTTGAGCTTTCTCGAGGAGAGCAGGAAACACAATTTCAAATCCACTAGTGATGTGTTCGACATTTCCAGATTCTAGCTTGCACATGTTTTCCTTGATAAACGATACACCTAATATTAACAAAAGAAAGTGCATAATTGATAGCCCCAAAAGTTAAAAGAAAAAAGGAAACAATTTTAACTTTACATAACGAGCTTTTCCTAATTATCTAGAGAAAATGGAGTAATTATCTAGAGAAAATGGAGGATAATCCATGTACTACTTGTTAAATAATATGAGTGATATCATATCAGATTTTCCAAACTTATTTTCCAAGTACGTACATGACTATGTTAAACTTATTATTGACAGTCACTTTTAGTTATATATTCCGTTGTTATGTCATGGTTCGATATTGCAATCCGTCCACACTCTTGTATATTACTCATTTGGAAATATGCAATCAAAGGATGAATCTTGAGGTACAAACATGAGTCAACTTAGTTATCGATAAGGAAATGTCAAATTCAAAAGTTTACCATTGTTTCTCTTCTCAAGAGATGTATTCCAGGTTGTCAGTGCAACTACAGATGCTAATGTGTTTAATAGCCGATCATATATGCAGAATACTAGCTCCTCGCCCCATGAACCATCACAAAGTTGATTGTCCACAATCCATTGAAGACAAGATGGAAATTGCGGTCTGTTGCTTCCATTCGTATCTCCAATTAGGGCAACCCACGCTGTGTCATAAGGGGAAACACTTGAACTTCCGTCATTCATTGAATCCAACATATGTTTGATCTTTTCAACCAACTCTCGTATCTTGATTGTTGTAGTACTCACCTATTGAGCTAAACGGTTAATGGTAACTTTGTTCGACCAAACACTCTTTGCTCACTGTAACTAATGTTTTATTAAACGCAAGAAAGCAATCATGACATATTTTAAGAATTAAGAAGATTAACTTCAGACTATTGATAAATAAAATTGTACTTTCATTAATAGTCTAGCTTTCACATGACATAAATATAACTTTTGAGTTCAAATCTCATCATTGCCTTCTATCAGAAAGAATTATTATGTGGGCTGATATTCGGTGAAAGTGCATGTTCTTAGCATTCGTCTCACCTCATATCCAGCTACTTTACTTGTTGTTTTAGTAATATTATAGGTGTTTTATGCTTATATGGTTTGTTTTATTGTGTAGGAATGAAATGGGCAAAATATGATCTGGAGCTTAAAAAAGGAATAATCAGTGCTTTGAAGTCAGAGTAGAAGCCTGTGACACAAGAGGAACGAGTTGGAGATAAAAAAAATCTGAACCGGCAGTGGAAATGGCCTATCGCACCACGCGGGGCGTCGCATGGCGCACTGCGGTAGGGTCGATATTCAGAGAGTTGAGAAATTGTGCAGGCGCAGAAAATTGCCTCGCCGCGGCTGGCTGCGCGTCACATAGCACCACGCCACAGGCATATTTTCCTATTCTGATTCCATATTGGTTTTAGACGGGTTTTCTCCAAGTTATGTTTGGCCCAACGGAGTAAAGGCATCAAGTCCTGAGGTCGTCAGACAACGGATTTCAAGAGTTTTTTCTCCCTCTAACTTATGATTCTTATTGTAACTATGTTTTTACGTTTGAGCATGAGTAGTTAAACTTATTTCTGGGATTATGATGTACCTTTTTATAGGTCAAATGCTATAAACATGTCCTTAGTCTACGTCGTTCTTTTATAAATCTATTTTTTCTTCCCAATCTCTGCTTGTGTTAATGACATGGTTGCGTTAGTTACTTGATCTATTATTGCTCGGAAGAGAACGTAGCGTTATAGTAGAGTTGAATACAATACGTCTCCCTAGTTGATTGGAAGATAATTAGAGAGACTTTAGGAGGGGTTAGGAATAACAAATCCGATTGTGGCATGTAATAGCTTTCTAAACACATAGACTTAGTTCGGAAGAATAAATCTAGGTGAAAAACATAACTGCTTGGGAAAGAGTTGTGGTAGTTCTAGCATTTACCGCTAATAGAGAAGAATACGACATGATTTTAGGAACTTATATGCATTCACCCCGCTAACTAGGAAATTCATAACCTTAGGCTCTTTCGTATTGATTGTCACGATTTATTTATTCATTAGTTTACATTTTACTTTAGCTTTTAGTTATTTAATAATTCTTAATAAATTCTAGTTCATCTTTTGGAGTTGATTGGATCTAGAGACTTAGCTACTAAATTATTACTTTCTAGACATGCGCTCCCTGTGAAATTTGACTCCAGAATTAAATCGGATATATTTGCGACGACCGCTTAATTCCTTTTATAGGACATAGTTGGGCGTTACGTGGTCTCATCATCACCCGTCAAAATTAATCTAACGCCTATCACTACCGACCTAATATAAATTCATACTAAGCATCTCTTTGATCTTCTTTACATGCCAGTCATAGACAGGTCAAAACACAACAACGTGAAGTTGAAGCTGAAGAAAGAATTTTTTTGTAACCTGAATGTCTTCCCCATCTAAGTACTCTGTATCGCTTTGCCGCAACTCACCAGTGTAACCTGAGAAAAAGTGTAGCTCATTACGTAGTATTATGAGATGTTTAATTTTTATGGGTGACAATCACCTGTTATTTATGAACTCTGTCAAAATGAATAATGCTATAGTGTTGTCCATAAGCATTAGTTAGTTAATTTCTTAATTGTCCGATATATATTATTATGTATTGCCAAACCTATTGAATGTTCATCATACCTAGAGAACTTCCAGCACTAGGCAAATACTTGCAGGTGATTTTCTTATAAAAGACTGAGCCTTCACTTTGGAACAGACAATTTCCTGAAACATTACCTACCAAAATGATTATTATTTTGTGGTTTAAGAGGTTTCAAGCAAACAATATTTGTACTTAACCATTGAATTAATAAGAATAAAAATGATAATTATGCTCCTAAACCATCAACAACATACCTAGTATGATCCAATAGTGGGGTATGGGGAGCTCCTAAGCCAGCAATAGGTTGTATATCATTTTTAACCTTTTTCTTTTAATTTTTTGGCAGTAAAAATACATATGGTCCACTGAAACTTAAATTCTCTTGCGAACAATCCCTAAAAAACGTGAATATGAGAGAGAGATAAAACAAAGAAATCTACTTCTCATTCAAAATTGAAAAGCTTCATCTTTTGGGACATTTTTATCTGGTCACAAGCTACAACATACTTTTTAACGGGAGATTCTCACAAGTGCTAAGACTAGTTTAGTATAATAACCTTTTACAATTTACAGTGAAGAAAATGTTCCTGCAAAGACCTCTTTAATTTTATTTTAGATCTTACTTGAAAGAAAAAAATTTATATTAAAACAAAAATTGAGAGATTCGGCACAAAACTAAATTTACAGAAATATGACACTCTGATACCACTCTCATCTTTTGGCCCCCAAAAAAATATTAAAACATTTTTAGCTCCAACCGCCAGACTTCAATGCAAAAATCTCTGACAGGCTTGGCGATCTCAAAGAATTTTTTAAACTAAATTTAGCGCGTGTCTGTGATCTTTGGCAATTGGGGCTAAAAATAAAGAATTTTATTACAGGGGTTATAAGTGTGATAGCAGCTCCAAAATTATCTACTAGGCGTAAATTCATGAAAATTCATGAAAAATATTAAATGGGCCACAAAATTGACCAATGGATCATTGGCAAAATTTAACAAATAGATAAAAATGAAGATGGTAATGAAGTTTTAAGCACTTTAAAGATTGTCTTTAAAAATTGAGTATTTTCCTTAATTACAAAAATGCGACCACACTTTAATGAAGCCATAATCATGAAAATGCCACTGCACCTTAGTGAGACCACAATTACAAAAATATCATTGCTCCCTACAATTTAGAAATAATGTCAATCCATCTGTATTTATGCATATATTGAACCAAAAGTTATCTCTGTTTTGTGAAGAAATGAGGCTAAATCGGCCTCACATTATGCATCCACAAAAAAATAATTCAAAATGCTTATCTTTAGAAATAATGACAATCCGCAGTACTTATTCATACAACGAGAAAAAATACTATGTACATTTTGCACATAAATTAGGCCAAATTGTCCTCAATTCATTCATTCACAAAAAATATTTGAAAACATAAAAATAAGACAATCTAGCCGGCAGTCGTTTTAGGAATTAAGACTCTGATTGGCGTGTCGACAGTCTTAAAAGCTCTATAAGGTCCATTAGGACATGTATGTAAAATTTGAGCTGATTTGGACCTCGTTTGGTAGGTTGTCTGGGAAGGTTTCCGTTTCGATTGTTGGTAAAGCTTAAAGAGATTTTCGAGCTCAATTTGAGTAAATGAGCTCCTATTCAAGTTTTATGGTCATTTTCTACTTGTGGAAACTTTTGAAAGTGAAATCCAAGGTTGTTCGGATAGTTTTCTCTATTGTTTCGAAAGTGAAGAATTCAACTTCTTCCCTTGGGACTCGTATCTTGAGTTTTGAAGATCCGAGTCAAGATCTATCTTCGCCAGCATGTCACACAGGTATTGCATGACTTGTATAAAAAATTTTGCGTCATTTCGAGTGTTGTAAGGTCTAGTTTTGACCTGAATAGCAGCACCAGCAGTTGATGGTACAATTTTTCTTGATTTTCTGCATTTTTCTAGGCAATCCACTACACGATCGCGTCTGAGATGGCATCGTAGCACTGATGCAGCAACCAGACCTGTGTGACTGCGCCACCATGTACGCGACAGTGCTGCCATGGCTCGCGATCATGCCTGCCTGGGCCTTCGCGTGGAACAAAGTTATAAACGTGAAATTGGTCCTTTATTATTCTAACTCAAGGTCTATAATTCCTATATCAATTTCAAGGAGAAATTAAGGAACGAAGCTGCTAGGAATCAATCAGGTAACATAATTTAAACCCTCAACTTCATTAATCCTTGAATCTTAGCTTTGAATCTCTTGGAATTTAACTTAGGGGAAATGGGTCTTAGAACCATAACTTGCCAAATTAGAAATTTAACTAAATTGAACTTAGTTTTGGAAACTAATGGTAGAGTTGGACTCGTGAACTTGTGGGGAGTTTGGAAATGTATGATTTATGAGTTTTCGGTTAAGTCTGGTCCAGGGGTATTTTGGTAAATTTCCCTCTTCGTTCGTCTAAACGTTAAATAGTTATCCTTTGAGCACTTATATGTGTATTTGAACTTGTTTGGCTCAGAGACGGATATTTCTGAGGGATGTCGGGCAGGAAAGGAGGTTGCGAAGTACCGTTATTGACCGAGGACTCGAAGTAGGTGACACTATCGGCTTCTTCGATGGGCTTTGGCCTTTTGTATATTCTATTCACACATTTTTTACGTGAATAGCTGCAGACAGGGCACACTTACTACGCCACAACCTTTTTATTTA
The DNA here is from genome assembly GCA_037355625.1 of Petunia x hybrida. Classification (NCBI taxonomy): domain Eukaryota; kingdom Viridiplantae; phylum Streptophyta; class Magnoliopsida; order Solanales; family Solanaceae; genus Petunia; species Petunia x hybrida. The sequence goes on from JBBBVM010000068.1 coordinate 1,242,191, forward strand.
TTTTTTGTTATGTTTCTTAATTTCTAGGTTGTTATGTCATCTGATGCCATGAGAATTTTGCCCTAGGAGTAGGAGTATACCGCTTCTTGCATCATATTATGGTTACAAGGATTCCACTCTAGAGTAGGAGGATTTCGCTCTACTCATTGGGCACATGTGACCCCATTGCATCATATTGTATTCATTTCATATGCTTACATGTGTTTGCTATCTTTATTTAACTGCTGCTTGCTTATTTGTGCATTGCTTACCTGTTAATTGAGTTACTTTTTGTTTCCCTTGATAGTTTGACTGTTTCTCGAGTTAAATAGCTATATCTCACTTACTGAGTCCTTGTGACTCACTCCCTACCTATTTTCTTGTGTTGTATTTTCGTTTTGACACCTTCTGCTCCCGTACCCAGTCAGTCGCAGCGAGATTGAGGAGCAGGACGTCTCTAGCTGTCCACGGTGAGACAACTTATTCATTGAGGCCACCAGCTGTGGATATTCTAGTATCATCTTATTTTGCTCCCTTCGAGAGATGTACATATCTTTTAGATTTCCTAGATCTCACACCTGGAAACCTCTACACTATGTATTTTGGGTAGTAGATGTATTTATTCAAACGACTTGTAAATATGTCAGTTCATATATTATATGTGGTTCATACACGCCTTTATATTGTTTTGAGTCTTATTAAGTCGTTTATGTTAGTTTCCTAGAATTTTCAAGTAAGTTTTATTATATTTAAGTTGTTTTCATAATGTTCTCTTTGAGTTAAGTTTTAAGGGTTCACCTGACAGGTCTAGGGAAGGTAGTCGGGCGCCCGCACGACCTAGTAAGATTATGAATCTATATCAGTTGATACAGAGCCCGGTTTAGAGTCTTTCCAGATCATGACAGTGTCTAATAGAGTCTTCTTATAATACAATTTAAGTATTTTATACATTTTCAATAAATTTTGTAGTAGGTTAAATGTTACTCCATATTAGATTTTACCTTTTTGACTAACTTTTAAGTCCATTTTAACAAGAAACTAACTCATTTAGTCAAATGAATGGCTAACTTTTAAGTTCATTTTAAAAAGAAACCAACTCATTTAGTCCAAGGAGTCCAATTGATTCAATAAACTTATAGTTATATTAATTTAGGTAAAAATAATCGGACTTACAGAACCATAGGCGCACCGATAAAGTCTAAAGGCAAAGCAATTTCTAGCTTTGACATCGTCTTTTCAATAATCATTGCATGTTCAGCTTGATATGTGAGTCATGACATACCGAAAGCAGAAACATCATGTAAATATAAGTACACTTTAATTCTTTCTTTTGTTCTAAATACTTATTTTCAATCGCCCCAGGATTTGTTGTAGTGGCAAGAGTGCATCATTTTATCTGTAGTTAAGTTAAAATTCAAGTTGCTCAAAACACTATATGACTAAGAACATACTCGTAGTTCTCTTTATCATTCATTTTTAGAAAAAAAATTATCATTTGTTTTTTTAGGAAAAGTTCTTTTTTATCATTCTTATTATCTTCATTATAAATTTGTTTCTCAAAACCCGATAAACCGAACCAAATCAACAATAACTAAACCGATGGATATTCATATAAAATTTATTTAGTTTGGTTTGGTTTTAAAAATTTAAAAACCGATTATATTGGTTTGGTTATGGTTTTAACCAAAAACTAACCAAACCAAACTGTGAACACTTCTACTCACGAGGATGACACTCGGGAGCTTGAGTCCAGAATGCGAGAGAGATATCCTCATCTCTTTGATGACTCGGGTACGATCTTGATTCCTAGATTTTAAAAGTTCATATTAGTGTTTATGTTTCTGGTTTTGTGATGTTTTGGTTCTGTGATGGTATGATTATGTCCATTGATCAGCTGTTGAAAGTTAGCATAAGAATTTCTATTAGTCGTGTGAATTCTGTTCTAGATTCTGGCTAGTTCGAGGACGAACGAGAGTCTACATGGAGGAGAATAAAATGATCTTTGCTAGTCGTTTCGGAAGTTAGGACTCCGATTGCTATACCGATAGTCTTAAAAGCTTCGTAAGATCTATTAAGACTTGTCTGTAAAATTTCAGCTGATTTGAACCTCGTTTGGTAGGTAATCCGAGAAGGTTTCCATTTCAATTGTCGGTAAAGCTTAAAAGAGATTTTCGTGCTCGATTTCAGTAAATGAGCTTCGATTCGAAATCAAAAAGTTATGTTAGGTTCGTATGGTCATTTGTGACCTGTGAAAACTTTTTGAAGTAAATCTGAGGTCGTTCAGATAAGTTGATGGATATAATTTATTATATATTTTCATATATTAAATATTAAGTATTTTAATAAAACATGAATAAGTATATCCATTTCTCGCATATTTTATAACATAATTTGTAGGAGAAAGAATACATTCAAAGAAGAAGAAAATGACAATTGATGTCGCTATGTGGCTCATAGTGCAATGATAACACAGATATTCACACCCGTGATTTTTCCACTATGAAGAAATAATCGCAACTACGGACAAATTCATTGTCGCAACTATAGATCCAAGCTATTTGAATGTGTGAGAAAGGTATAAATTCAAGCAACTCAAGTTATGGAAAGTCCATTAGATAAAATTTTGGCTTCTACGGAAAACTCACAAGTGATAAACTCAAGTCATTCAAGTCTATGATAAAGTTGGCAACTTTTGCATCTACGGGAAAGTCATAAATTCAAGCATAGTTGCATCTATGATCCTTTAGCTTTAGAATTATTTTATAAATAGGCCTTCCTTTTGTATATGAAAAACCATCCCATTGCAGAGACAAGAGCTAGTCTTGCTCTCTTTCTTTCTCTTTTAGTTTTTCTTTTTTGCCTTACTAGGAATATTAAAAAATTTCTTTAGTTTTTATCATTTCTCCATAATGGAGTAATTTTCTTAGGTTGGATATTTAGATAAAGCTTGATAAGATTATTATAATAGATGTCCGAATTTTATTATCTTTTCATGTTGAGATTCTTACTTTATCATCTTTATACACTATGTTTAACCATAATCTTTATCTTATTTCTTTCAATTCTAATTATCACAGAGGAATTGACTCAAATAAGTTTATAGCCATTACTTTAATCACTTAATAATATATGCGAGAGTGGTGCTATTAATCGGTTATTGTTTAATATCACTAACTTCGATAGATTAATAATATAAGCGCAAGTGATGCTATTATTAAATAGTTGTTACGTGGAGTGATTGAATTAGAAATAAGCAATGATTCATTAAACAGGGTCTATGTTTCACTGTTAATCAATTAATAGTATAAGTGCATGTGGTGCTATTAATGGATTGCTTTTATATGATTTGATTGAATTAGAAATAAACGATCATCATATTAAACAAAGAAATAAATAATAAACTTTTGGTTCTATTATTGATTGATTTGTTTTGCAGATCCAAAATATCCCAACCTCTATTTTTATTTAAAAAACTTTAAAAACATTTAATATTTATAGTTTTATTTTTTAGAACTTATAATCAACTCTCCTTATCAACTTGATTCTCTCAAATAGCAACAAAAATAATATAAATCTGTAGCCTAGGTGGTTCCAATCTCTGTGGGACAATATCTTAAACTATATTAGAATTTGACAAGTACGAGCAGAAAAATCATATACACATTTGCCTCGTCAATATATAGTTTTCTCTAAAGTTCCGCAAGTGAAGAAATCGACATCCTCCCGTGAGACCCCTATCTTGAGTTTCGAAGATCTGATTCAAGATTCGTCTTAGAGAGCATGTCACACAAAGTGTTGTATGATTTTCGAACAAAATTTGGAGTCATTCCAAGCCTTGTAAGGTCCCATTCGGGCCCGAATTGCAACATTTTTTTGGGCAATCCACTGCGCGATCACGCCTAAGATGGCACTTTAGCACTACAGCAGCAGCCAGGCCTGTGCGACTGCGCCACAAGGCACATGACAGCGCAGCTATGGCTCGCATTCGTGCCTACCTAGGCGCCTTTGCATGGATCAAAGGTATAAAATGTGAAATTGGTCCTATTTTGTTTTAGCTCAAGGTCTATTACTCCTAAATCAGTTTCAAGGCAAAATTAAGGTACCAAAATTTCAAAAATCAATCAGGTAATGTAATTTAAACCTTCAATTTCATTAATCCTTGAATCTTACTTTGAATCTCTTGGAATTTAACTTGGGGAAATGGGTCTTAGAACCCTAACTTGCCAAATTAGGAATTTAATTCAATTGAACTTAGTTTTAGAAAGTAATTGTAGATTTGGACTCATGAAGTCGTGAGGATTCCGGGAATGTATAACTTATGAGTTTTTTGCTAAGTCCGGCCCAGGGGTATTTTGGTAATTTTTCATCTGCCTTCATCTAAACGTTAAATAGATATCCTTCGGGCACTTATATGTGCATTTGAGCATGTTTGGCTCACAGAGAGATATTTTTTAGGGACATCAGGCAGGAAAGGAGGTTGTACAATTGCGTTATCGACCCAAAACTTGAGGTAGGTGATTCTATCCGCTTCTTTGACGGGCTATGGCCTTTTTTTTCTATGGACTTTTTGGATATTCTATTCATGGGTTTTTTTTGTGAAAAGTTTTCTAAAAGGCGTACTTACTATGCCACAGCTTTATTATGTATTTTCTAGCTATGTTTCTTTATATCTGGGCTGTTATATCATCTGAGGACAGGAGGATTTCGCCTTAGGAGCAGGAGGATTTCCGCTCCTTATATTGTATTGTGGGTAGAAGGATTCCGCTTTAGTAGGAGGATTCTACTCCACTCATTGGGCGCATGTGACCACATTGCATCATGTTGCATTCATTTCATACCCTTACTTGTGTTTGCTATCTTTATTTGATTGTTGCTTGCTTATTTTTGCATTGGTTACCTATTAATTGAGTTACTTTCTATTTCCCTAGCTAGATTGAATGTTTCACGAGTTAAATAGCTTTACCTCGCTTACTGAGTCTTTATGACTCATTCTCTACAGTTTTTCTTGTGATGTATTTTCATTTCGGCACATTCTGCTCCCAGACCCAGTCAGCCGCAGTGTGATTGAAGAGTAGGACGTCTCTAGCTGTCCACAGTGAGCCAGCGTGTTCATTGAGGCCACCAGCTATAGATATTCTAGTTTCATCTTAATTTGCACCCTTCAGGAGATGTACTTATCTTTTGGACTTCGTAGTTGTCATATCTGGAAACTTTTAGACTATGTATTTTAGGTAGTAGCTGTATTTATTCAGACGACATATAAATATTCTGTTCATATATGATATGTGTTTCATACGCGCCTTTATATGGTTTTGAGCCTTATTAAGTCGTTTAAGTTAATTTCCTAGCACTTTCTAGAAAATTTGTTCTATTTAAGTTGTTTTCATAATGTTCGCCTTGATTTATATTTTAAAGTTTCGCCCGACATATCTAGGAGAGATAGTCAGGTGCTCGCACAGCCTAGTCAGATGATGCAAACCGGAACGTAACTAGACCATTTACGAGAAGCCAAGCAAGGGAGTTACAGGAGCTACATGAAATGTTCGCTTCATTGGAGCTGTTGGGGAAGATTTTGGATGAAGATGGGCATGTTTACAAGCTTACTGTTTCTGAAACAGAAGTTGCTCATCGCGACCGTGCTACAAGCCATGCTATTGCGCTGGAGATGAAAGATGTACATCACGATTGGGAGAATCCAGTCGCGATCACGGAGCTTTGAATTGCCAATGCAGCGCAATCGCCAGTTCAGATACTATAGCGCTGAGACTGCAATCTGAGTGTTATTTTTAGTTAAGTACTTTGCATTTCAACCCACTTTAGGGGCAATTAAGGCATTTATGCCATACTAGGAAAGGCTGCTATTTAAGCCTCATTGTGTTCATTTCCAAGGTTGAGGTTTTTTTTTTATGATATTGAGTATTGTAAGGATTTTGGCTAAAGCTTGTTGCTTAAGCACTTAACATTGATTTGCAATTGAGCTATACTCAATTGAGGATCAAATAGCGTATGTTCTTATTTGTTATTGTTTTAAGGGGGATGATTAGGCCTCATCTCCTAATTAATTTTCTTAATTCTAAATTTATCAAATTGGGTCTTGTTTCTATTTCTTTTAAATTTCTTGTTATTTTCAATTGTTTAGTTTAGATTCCTATTATTTGGTATCAAAGCTCGGATTGGTGTTTGTTTCTACAAACACTATCTAGATTTTATTTATCAAAATCTGAAAATTACAACAAAAAAAAAATCAAAAACCCCAAAATTTGAGTCATAGATTTAGGGTTCCTTTGGATAAATTTTTTGTTAAAAGTTGTTGGTTATTGATTTTAGAAGCTGTGTTTCGAGGAAATCGAACAACAAACATCATTGGACGCATCAAATTGAAGATTCAAGAATTATGGTTCTTCAAGTTCTTCAACAAGAAAATTGGGGCTTTTCAATTTTAATGTTATTTTTGAAGAATATATCATTAGGGTTTGTTAGCGGACTCACGAGAATCTTATATCTCTAATTTAAAACAAAAACAAGCTGATTTGTGAAGATTCAAGTGAAGAAAATTGCTAGAAAAATGGGTTCTACATAAACTCCAGAATCCTTCGCGATCGCGCGCGGTCAAACGCAATAGCGCAGGCCTACCATTTGATTTCCCTTCGCGGTCGCGACCCTACACACGCGATCTCACCACACTGTGGACTTCTTCATCGCGATCGCGTTGCTACTCACACGGTTGCGTAGGAATACTAATTTCCAAAATACCGTCTTCTTTGACAGATTGCTTAAAACAGCCCCTAAACAGTTTCTAATCACCCAAACTCCATTCTCCTCCTCAATTACAGTAAGTTTCTAGATCATAAATAAAATTTTATCCAAATCCAAATTCGTTTCGTGCCAATTCGATTCGTGTTTTTCTCTTTTTCACTTTGTTGACTTTTCTAATTCTCGTCCATTAGCTAATAGTCCATCCTTTGTTATATCAACTCCATTCCATCCCAAATTGGATTGAACTCGACTGTCAAAGATTGGAGCTGAGTGCGAAGAGCAACTTGATTTTGCCAAGAGAGGTAAAAGGCAAGTGTGGTGAGAATATTTGAGCGAGCAAAAGCCAATCATTGAGTGTAAACACGAGTGAATTATGTGCAATCAAACGAGTGTAAACACTAGGGAGTGAATTGGTAAGGACATTTTTTTTCTACTAACGTTGTTTGTTTTAATTGTTGTAGGTACTATGTTTTAAAGGGAAGGTGAGATGAACATGGAAACAAGCACCATATTTCAAGCGATCATGGCCCAGTTGGATGGATTCTATGATGAATTCAAAGGGGTTAGGACACCGTTGAGGACCTAACTCGCAAGTCTAGGCTCCAAGAAATGGGAAAGCAAGTGGTAGAAACACCTTCAACCGCGGGGGATGCGGGGTGATGGTCCTAGTAGGCTATCTCGTGCTAGTGACCGCTATTCTCAAATGATTTCCCAAGACACTTATTCTCCAAATGTCACTCCGCAAGCAAAGGATCCTTCTCATGAACCACCAAAGCATGACCCTAGAAGGCATGATCCACCAAGGCAAAACCTTCAAAGGTATGATCCCCCAAGGCATGAAGGTGTGGTGCACCAACAAGTTGGTCATCAATATGATGAAGAATCCTACCATTCAATCGATGATTATGATGATAATCAATACTTTTACTCGGTGGGAGCACAACAATGAGGTCATAGGGGTCGTAGTGGTCGATTTGGGAGAGGTTACCAAGAGAGAGTGTTCCGTAAAGAGAACCACTATGACTATGGTGGTCAAGAGGGAAATTAGAGATATTATAATGAAGATAGAGGGTTGAATACTATCAAGATCAACCTTCCAACTTTCCAAGGAGGTAGTGATCCCAAAGAGTATCTAGAATGGGTTTTCAAAATGGAGAGAATCTTCCAAACCAATAATGTGCAAGAAGCTATAAAAGTCAAGTATTCCATTACTCAATTTGAAGGCTATGCTTCTACTTGGTGGGAATCTAAGCATAGGCAAAGGGAGACTCATAGGCTACTTGCAGATGGTGGATGGATAGTATTGAAGGAAATGATGAAAGATCGATTCCTACCCAAGAACTATGATGAAGAGTTGCTCAAGAAGTTCTATAACTTGAGGCAAGGGAGCAAAGGGGTTCCAGAATACTTTGATGAGTTTGAGAAGACAAGGATAAGGGCTAACATTCAAGATGGAGACTGATTCCTCATTCCAAGGTTTTGTGAGGGGTTGAATAGAGATATCTCTTCTCCCATGGAATTACACAATTTTGATTCCTTGTATGATGCTTTTCAAGCGGCACTTAAGGTGGACAGAGGGCTCAAGTTGGACAAGTCTTACAAGTCAAAGGGCACTACTTCCAATTGGAACAAAGGAAGAGACGATATGAAGACTTATTCACAATGAGACAAAGGAAAGGAGCCGAGGCACGACTTCAAAAGCTAAATTGACAAAGCCAAACTCAAGGAAGAGCCAAAGGTGGGAGGTAACAAAGCTAAACCCGAAGGTTTGTCTAACATTCAATGTTATAAATGCAAAGGACAAGGCCATATAATGAGGGATTGTCCCAATTGGAGAGCCATTTTTGCTTTGGGAATTGGTGGTTATAGAACGGATGATAGTGAGGGATAGGAGATAGATGGTGATGTTCCTTGTAAAAATGACTTTAATAGGGGAGGAGAAGATAGTGAGCATCTTGAAGATGAAAACGTTGTCTCTTTTGTTGTAAGGAGGATAATGGGGGTGCAAGTGAAGGAGGACTTGGATCAAAGGGAGAACTTGTTTCATACTCATTGTAGGATCCAAGGTGCTATTTGCTCTCTTATCATTGATAGTGGAAGTTGTGTTAATGTAGAAAGTGCTACTTTGATTGAACAACTCAAGCTTCCCACTAGGAAGCACCAACAACCCTATAAGCTATAATGGTTGAATGAATGTGGGGAATTAAAGGTGACCAAACCAAATTTGATCAAATTCAAGGTTGGAAACTGCCAAGATGAGATCTTGTTTGATGTAGTCCCAATGCAAGCTTGTCACATTTTGCTTGGTAGACCTTGGCAATATGACCGCTTAGAAAAGCATGATGGCAAGACTAACAAGTATGATTTGGAGTTGGAGGGGCGAAAATGCATCCTTAAGCCTTTGACTCTGGTTCAAGTAAGTGAGGGATATAGGAAGATAAGGGAGTTAAAGGAGAAAAGAAAGAGGGAGTTGAAGGGGATAAAAGAGTGGGAGCTACCACACAAAAGAGTGAGGAAACAAAAGAGCCAGTGACTGTGCTTTTGTCAAGTAAGGAGTGTTGGGGTGAATTGAAGGATGGAATTCCTTTGATCCTCCTCATGCACAAAGATCATGTTTTACTTACTAATGAACTAACCTCTTCTTTGCCTTGTTCTATTTCTTATCTTTTGCAAGGTTATGAAGATATCTTCCTCAAGAAGTTTCCTAGTGGATTGCCACCATTAAGAGACATTGAGCATCAAATTGGCCTTGTTCCGGGTTCACAATTTCCCAACAAGGCCGCATATAAAAGCAATCCAGAAGCCATAAAAGAACTTCAAAGACAAGTGGAGGAGTTGCTTGAGAGAGGACATGTGAGAGAAAGCTTGACTCCATCTGTGGTCCCAGTCATCCTAGTGCCAAAGAAAGATGGGGCTTGGCGCATGTGTGTGGATTGTAGAGCCATTAACAAGATAATGGTAAAGTATCATCATCCTATTCCTAGGATAGATGATATGCTTAATGAATTATGTGATCTTGTGTATTTTCTAAGGTTTATTTAAGGAGTGGGTACCACCAAATCCGAATGAAACCGGGTGATGAGTTGAAGACGGCCTTCAAGACCAACTTTGGTCTTTATGAATGGCTTGTCCAATGCTCCTTCAACCTTCATGAGGTTGATGAATCATGTGCTTAAATCTTTCATTAGAGAATTTGTTGTAGTGTACTTTGATGACATTCTTATCTATAGCAAATCCCTTGATGAACATGTTAGTCATTTGAAACAAGTATTTGATATCTTGAGAAATGAGCAATTATTTGCTAACTTAAAAAAGTGCTCCTTTTGTGTTGATAAAGTTGTATTTCTTGGCTTTATGGTGAGTGAAAAAGGTGTGGAAGTTGATGAGACTAAAGTGGAGGCCATTAAGAATTGGCCCACTCCTAAAAGTATTGGTGATGTAAGAAGTTTCCATGGATTGGCTAGCTTTTATAGGAGGTTTGTGAGGGGATTTAGTACCATAGCCGCGTTGTTGACAAAAGTGATAAGGAAGGATAAGCCATTTGTGTGGGAAAAAGAACAAGAAGAAGCTTTTGTGAAATTGAAAGGAGTGTTTAGTTCTACACCTCTTCTTCAATTTCCAAATTTGATAAAACCTTTGAGGTTGAGCATGATGAAAGTGGAGTAGAAATTGGAGCCGTGTTGATGCAAGATCAAAAACCCATTGCCTATTTTAGTGAGAAACTTAAAGGGGCCACTGCCAAATACTCCACTTATGACAAAGAGTTGTATGCTTTAGTGAGAGCCTTGGCCAATTGGCAACACTATCTTTGGTCAAAGGAGTTTGTCATTAGAACCGACCACCAATCTTTGAAACATCTCAAATCCCATAAGAAGTTGAATGTGAGGCATGCCAGATGGGTGGAATTTCTTAAAACTTTTCCTTATGTCATTCACTACAAAAAGGGAAAAGAAAATATGGTGGTGGATGCCTTGTCAAGGAAGTTTTTGCTTCAATCAAGAAGGCATGTATTGTTGAATACTTTGGGGTCCAAGCTCATGGATTTTGAAAGCCTGAAGGAGATGTATGCCGATGATCCAGATTTTGGAGAGCTCTATGCTACTTGTAAGTTGGAGGAAAGGGGAAGGAGAATCACTAGATTGTGTGGTGAGGAAGAGCAAAGTGAAGATAAAGAGAAAAAGAGATTCCATAAGTTTGAGGGGTTCTTATTTAGAAATGGGAAGTTGTGTATTCCTAACTCTTCTTGGAGGGAGTTGTTTGTGAGGGAGGCTCATAATGGAGGTTTGATGGGCCATTTTGGAATTAGAAAGATGTTGGAGATCCTCAAGGAGAAATTCTATTGGCCAAGAATGAAAGTGGATGTTACAAGGGTGTGTGACCAATGTTTGGAGTGCAAACGAGCTAAGTCGAAATTACTTCTACATGGTTTGTACTCACCTCTTCCCACTCCTTTGGGTCCTTGACTTGACATTTTCATGGATTTTTTGATTTGTCTAGGACCAAAAGAGGAAAAGATCATCTTTGTGATAGTTGATTTTTCAAAATGGCACATTTCATTCCTTGTCATAAAAGTGATGATGCATCTCATGTTGCTAATTTATTTGTTTAGCATGTGCTTAAATTGCATGGAGTTCCTAAAACTATTGTTAGTGATAGGGATTCCAAGTTCCTTACCCACTTTTTGAAGGAATTGCGGGGATTGGGAAGGCTTGGCACCAAATTGTTGTTTTTTACTTCTTACCACCCCCAAGCCGATGGCCAAATCGAGGTTGGTAATAGAACCTTGGGATCGATGCTTAGGGCTTTAGTTAAAGAAAAACTTGCATCTTGGGAAGATCATTTGCCTTTGATTGAATTTGCATACGGTAGAACCATGCATACTTCTACTTGCATGACTCCTTTTGAAGTTGTATATGGTTTTAACCCCCTAACCCCCTTGGATCTCACCCCTTTATCTCAAGATGTGATTGTAAGCTTAGATACCAAGATAAGGGTTTAAGAAATGAAGAGGCTTCATGAACAAGTGAGGAAGCAACTTGAGAAGAAGAATCAAGAAATTGCCAAGAAAGCCAACAAAGGGCGAAAGAAGATGATCTTTGAACCGGGAGATTGGGTTTGGGTTCACTTTCGGAAGGAAAGATTTCCCAACAAGAGAACAAGCAAGTTGATGCCAAGAGGTGATGGCCCTTTTCAAGTCCTTGAACGCCTCAACGACAATACCTACAAGATTAATTTGCCTACAGACTATCAAGAACACAATACATTCAATGTGTGCGACTTGTCTCCTTTTGAGGTTGATAATCAAACGAATTCATGGTCGAATTCTTTTCAAGAAGGGGAGAATGATGCAAATCGGAACGTGACTAGGCCATTTACGAGAAGCCAAGCAAGGGAGTTACAGGAGCTACAGGGCATGTTCGCTTCATTGGAGATGTTGGGGAAGATTTTGGATGAAGATGGGCCTGTTTACAAGCTTACTCTTTCTGAAACAGAAGTTGCTCATCGCGACTGCGCTACAAGCCACGCGATCGCGTAGGAGATGACATATGTACATCGCGAATGCAAGAAGCCAGACGCAATCGCGGAGCTTTGAATTGCCAATGCAGCACAATCGCGCCAGTGCCGGCGCGATAGCGTCGAGACTACAATCAGAGTGTTATGTTTGTTAATGACTTTGCGTTTCAGTCCACTTTAGGGGCAATTAAGGCATTTATGCCATACTAGGAAAGGCTGCTATTTAAGCCTTATTATGTTCATTTCCCAGGTTGAGGTTTTTTTTTATGATATTGATTATTGTAAGGATTTTGGCTAAAGCTTGTTGCTTAAGCACTCTTGACCTTGATTTGCAATTGAGCTATATTCAATTGAGAATCAAACAGCATAGAGTTTTTTGGGTTATTGTTTTAAGGGGTTGACTAGGCCTCATTTCCTAATTAATTTCCTTTATTCCAAATTAATCAAATTGAGTATTGTTTCTGTTTCTTTTAAATTTCCTTTTATTTTCAATTCCTTAGTTTAGATTCCTATCATCGGATTACCGGGCCGCGGCAGTTTTCTCATGGAGGCCGAGCTGTGATAGTGGCGCTAGACTGTCCTATTTTTGTAAATCTCCTATTTCTCTGACCAATATTTAAGTTTTGACATGAAATAGTCTTTGTAAATTAAAGTTAAATCTTCGACCATCATCATCATCATATCTTTTTTCTTATTAACAACCACAGACACATAGTGTGTGTACAATCAAATAGTGTGGCATAATATAAAATAAATTATTTGTTGTGGGGGGGGGGGGGGGAGTGTGTGTGTGTATGTGTGTGTGTCTATATATATATATATATATATGTGTGTGTGTGTGGGGGGGGGGGGGGGGGGGGGTTCAAGTACTAAACTAATGGGCGACGTATGCTATTAGAAGAAGGTGCAAACTTAATTAAGCCGATAAGGCGTAAGGGGAATTTCATTAAAATTTTCAAAGGTGAACTTCATTAGATAAGTTTACGTATGGAACGAAAACTTACTTGGTACATCTTTGAAAATTAAATCTTTTTGCGACGACGATAATGAATGGTCGTAGACTGGCTGAAGTTGGCACGAAAATTTGAGAATGGATAGGCCACTCATTTTGTTGGTTTTATTTTTCTTTATATTCTGTAAGAGAGAAGGATGAAGCTTGGAGAGAAAATTTGTTGATGTAGGTATAACTTTGGAAGCAATTAATGGAAATAGTTTTGATTAACTCTTGTACTAGTCCAGCTGAGGCTACTTATATATAGCATCCACCCGAATTTATTTTTCTCTTTACGTGTATGTTGGGATATCAATATCTTGACCAATTATGCACATGAATTCTGCCTACACTTTTATTTCGCAATATTCTACAAATGCTAATTAGTTGTATGGTCATTTCAGAGGAGATCGAAATTGGAGGAAATCTGTAAAACACAGGAGAGGTCTTTATTGGATTCTTCTTTTCTACTATTTAAATTGTTAACTATGAATATAACATTGTGTCCTCCACTTTTAATCTTCTGAACCTCTCGAAAGCTTGAACGGCCTCCATTTTAATTCGAAGTCTTGCTGTCCTCAATACTCAATCTAGCCAAAGTGTGAGAAAGAAAATTGTTATTCTTTTAACTTCTCAATATATTACTCTCACTGTTCAACAAAAGATATTTTCTTATTAGTTCGTTCAGAAAGAATGACAAATTTCAAAATTTTTGAAATTAATTTAACTCTAGATTTCTCACATTACCCTCAATTAGATAAATAGTCACACAAGTATCCATACTTTATTTTAGACTACAAATTTAAAAATTTTTCTTTTTTTCTTAAACTTTAATTCAAGTCAAATTATTCCTTAAAAATATAAGATGAAGGGAGTACTAGATTATAATGTGGTATGATATGCTGAAGCTAGGGCGGTTCAAAGAAGAAGGATTGAAAGACTTCTAGACCGGTATACTTTCGAAGAATAGATGTCTTTGACACCTTAGAAAAATTTCATTTAATAAGGAAAAAGGGATAGTGAAGCCAGAACATCACTTCACTTCACTAGGTACGCACATTTTTAGGCTCAATATACCTATGAGGTCTCCTGGCCAAAGTAGTCAGTATGTGCCGTGGGTTAGACCAATATAGTCTCAAAGTCAGAGTCATTTGACGTGTTTGGCCAAGTTTTTGGGAAGTCAAAAGTATAAAATTACTTTTGATGAAATTTGAGATGTTTGACCAACATAAAAAGTGTTTTGGAGAAGAAGCAAAAACAGTTTTTCTGCTATTGGGGAGATGTTACAAATTTCTGCTTCTTCCTAAAAGTAGAAGCATAATCATTTTATTAATTTTTTTAAGACAATAATATCCTTACCAAAAAATATATATTTACCACACTGTTTCTTATTAGTTTAATCAATATAGCTCTCAAATATATATAAAACTTTGTTCTTCACTTCCCTCTTTTAGTTTGACTTTATTCGTATTGATTAAAAAGCTTAATATAAATTTTTATTTTATATTTTGAATTTAAATTAAATGAAAATAAAATATTAACTTTAAGTCTTTTGTAAAAGATGACACTCAAATCACTTTTTATTAAGATTATCCAAACACAATTTATTTAAAAAGACACTTCATAAATGAGTTTGTCAAACAGAAACTGTTTATTTTTCAGAAGTACTTTTAACAAAAATATTTTTTAAAATAAATAATTTTTGATAACTTAACCAAACAGACTATTTGTTTACTATACTGGGGTAATACTCGATTAGGAAAATTAAGTCCCCTAATAATGGGCGGAGGAGCGTTGGTCAAATAAAAAGATTGACATGTTTTTACTCTGACAAGCTTTCATAGAGCCCGTTTGGGTGAGCTTATTATAAGTATCTTATAAGCTATAAGTTGGTAATAAGCCACTTTTGAGAAGTTAAAATTTTTTAACTTTTCACTTTTGGCTTATTTCAAGTATATAAGTGTTTATAAGCTCATTGCTTTTTGAGTTACCAAACACCCATTAATGAACTTATAAGCACATATATGCTTTTACGCTTATCCAAACAGGCTCATGATAGAAGAACGCTACATATGACAGTAGTTTAAGCAAACCTTATATCATGAAGTAAGTGAAAAGTAAAGTAATATATGAGACGTTACACTTCGCATGTTACGCACTTCTTTGTGTGTAATGTATCAGTTCAAAAAAATAATAATTTGTGAACTTTACCAAAATATCCGCCACTGTATATAAAATTGTCTAAGCATGCAAATTAGATGCGACTTTGTTTTCACAATGACATATTGATTAGACATGAAAGGTGTGAATGTTTGGCTGCGGAGTGCGGACAGGGCATGGCGGCATGCATTTTAATTTTATTCTTTCTTCTATCGTCAATACTCACTTGCAAAGTATATAAGCTCAATAACATGCAACTCCGTACACACTGAAATACTATTACATAAAATTGGATGGAGGAAGTAGCTAAAGAGTTTGAGAAGTGGAGCAAGTAAGAGATTTTTTATTAAATGATCAACCTACTTCCTCATTTTTATTTTACTTGTCGTGGCTACTGAAAATATTTTTCACTCAAAAATATTACTAATTTGTTGGATTTTGAATATCAAAAAAGAATTAATTATACTTTTTTGAAGTTTGTCCCTTATATTAGTTTACGTTGAAAGTAAAAGATACAGTGAACTTGTTGAAGAGAGATTAATTCGGTGAAAGATTTAGGATATAAATAAAGGTAAAAATAATCAAATAGCTCTTCTTGTTATTTCTTTTCAGTAGCGTGTAATGACATACCTCACAAGTAGAATGAACTAACTTCCTAAATTAGTACTAATAAACAACCTAACAATCAAATCTAATCTTAGGTGTCAGATAAATCTTAGAGACGATCAAACTAAATCTTAGATAAGATCAAACTAAATCTTAGATAAAATCAAACTGATACTAACCAACTAACTTGAGTTATTAATAGTATATATCAAATTGCTGTTGAAAAAATATATATTAGCAAGTTCCTGTTGAAAAAAAAAAAATATATTAGCAAGTTGCTTGAAAACATAAGGAGAAAAATATAGAACCCTATACCTTCAGATCTCAATGAAACTCCTAAAAAAGTTAAAGCTTTAGCAAAAACACATTTTTTAATGACGACTGAAACGGTAATGAAGAAAAAATAATGATCTTCATAACAAAATTAAGAGTTTTGCGGGGAATTTGAAACTTGTATGTCAAGGGCACAATTTAAATGAAAAATTTACAATAAAGCAAATATATTTCTCTAGCAATCTACGTGATAAAGTCCTCTGGTAAAGGAGATGAGAGTTAATTAATTGAGCTAATTGTTAGTTAATCATGTAATTAGGATGGAGGGACATTTTAGTAATTTTCGCATTTCCAGATTCCAGTTTGGTTAGCTGAGTTAGTTAAATACCTAACTATGTGAATAAAACGACCTTAGTTAGTCGTTTCGAGAGTTAGGACTCCGTTTGGCGTGTCGACAGTCTTAAGAGCTCCGTAAGGTCCATTAGGACATGTCTACAAAATTTGAGCTGATTCGGACCTCGTTTGGTAGGTTTTTTCTAGAAGGTTTCTATTTCAATTGTTGGTAAAGCCTAACAGAGGTTTCCGAACTCGATTTGAGTAAATGAGTTTCGATTTGAAATTCAAAGGTGATGTTAGGTTCGAATGGTCATTTGAAATCCGTGGCAACTTTTAGAAATGAAATCCGAGGTCGTCCGAATAGTTTTCACTAAAGCTCCGAAAGTCAAGAAAATGACCTCTTCCCATTGGACCCACATCTTGTGTTCTAGAGATCCGACTCAGGATCCATCTTCAGAAGCATATCATCTAAGTATTGTATGACTTGTGTACAAAATTTAGGATTATTCTGAGTCTCGTAGGGTCACGTTTGGACCCGAATCGTAGCACTAACAGGTGGAAGATTCATGAATTAGGTTGAAGAGAATTGGGGTTAGTACCCTAAACTTATGGAATTAGAGAATTTGATGAAACTGAATTCGGATATGAAAACCAATCGTATAATTGGACTTGTGGGATTGTAAGGGATCCGGAAATATATAATTTATGGGCTTCGACTAAGCCCGGCCCAGGGGTGTTTTTGTAATTTTCCTTTCTTTTCTGTATGATGGTTAGATACTTCTTTCTCAGGCACTTATAAGTGTAAATCTGCTTCTTTGGCTCAGAAAAGGATTATTTTGAGAGGCATCGAAAAGAAAAGGAGATCATTTAGTAGCTATTCTGACTCAGAACTTGAGGTAGGAAATTATATCTATTTCTGTCTTTGGCCTTATGGATATTCTATTCACGCGTTCTTTATGTGAATAGTTGCCGACAGAAACAAGAATTCCAACTACGCCACAGCCTTAAAACGCATACATATATTATTTTTTTTGGTTATGGGTTGTTATGTCATATACTGAGTGCAGCAGTATTCCGCCTTAACTTTATATTATTTTGGGTGCAGGAGTATTCCACCTCAGGAGCAGAAGTATTTCGCTCAACTAGGTTATCAGATTGTATTCCCCTCGAATGCAGGAGTATTCCACTATGGGACGGGATTCCGGGAACATGTGACCCTATTGCATCATATTTTATTTCATTTCATACCATTGTGTATTTTGACTTTACGTACATGACTGATGCACTGATTATATGTGCATTGCTTATTTGTATGTTGTTGTTTGGTTCTATTTCCCTGGCTAGCTTACTTATCCTTCAGGTTAGTTAGCTATTTCTCGCTTATTGAGTCCTTATGACTTACTACTTCTTTATTTCTTGTTATATCTTTTCGTTTCGGAAGATTCTGCTCCATGACCCAGCCAACATCGTCGTGATTGAGGAGCAGTACATTCTCAGCTATCCATGGTGAGCTAGGTTGTTCATTAAGGCCGCCAGCTGTAGTTATTATAGTTTATCTTATTTTTCCTCCCTTCGGAGGATGTATATATCTTTTGGACTTCTTAGATGTCTGATCTAGAAATCTCTAGACCTATGTATTTTAGGTAGTTGTATTATTCAGATAGCTTGTAAATATGTCTATCTCATATATGTATGTCTTTGTAAGTTATCTGGTGTTGTTAAGATTAGATTCATTTCGTTTCCAAGTAATTTTATGTCATTTATATCAGTTCAATCGATAGTGTTCGCCCGACAGGTCTAGGGGAGGAAGTCGGATGCCTGCGCGGCCTAGCCGAAATTTCGGATCGTGTCAGTGAATTAGTTGTAATTTAGTTTTAATGGAATCCTCTTAATTCTCTCTCTGTGATATCTTCTTCCTCTCCTCATTTCTGTTCCTCGATCATCTTCCTCATCTCTTCTAAACAGTTACATGGTATCAAAGAATTGGCCAGAAATTAATCTGGTACTCAAATAAAAATCAATCAAATATTGTTCTTGTGTTCTTGAAGAATTCTACAAATTTCTTTTTCTTTGATAGTACAATTACTGGGAGATTCTTGAAATCAATAATGGCGGATACACAAAACAATGGCAACAATGGTGCAATTCCTGCAGTTACTCAACAACAATAAACAATGGATTACAATCACCCACTTTTCTTGCATTATTCAGATGTAAGTGGTATCTCACTAATCTTTATTCAACTTTCAGGGTCTGCGAATTATGCTCTATGGAGTAGATCTATGAAAATAGCTTTGCTAGGAAAGAACAAGTTAGGGTTAGTAGATGGAACGTGTAAGAAAGAGGATTATCCAGAAAACTATTGGACACAGTGGGAAAGGTGTAATGCAATTATGCTTTCTTGGCATGAATTCTATGAACAGTACTCTTCTAGGTGGTGTTGTATATGCTACTAATGCTCAGGCAGTATGGAAGGATTTGGGTGAAAGATTTGATAAAGCAAATGACTCTAGAACTTTTAATCTGCACAAAGAAATTGCAATATTATGTCAAGGAACTAATTCTGTATCTGTGTATTACTCTAAACTGAAAGATCTATGGAATGAATTTGAGGCATTAGTACCTCCTCCTGGTTGTATTTGTAAAAGGTCAAAGGATTTTGTAGTGTATCTGTAGAGACAAAAACTGTATCAGTTCTTGATGGGATTAAATGACTCCTATTTTCAAGCAAGAAGTCAGATCTTGTTGATGACTACCAGGCATATAACATGATAATGAGTTGAGGTCCAGAAAGGGATAGTTACCAACTCTGGAGTTCTTAGTGCTGCACCTGCTATTTATGCCTAAATTTGTACGTCTAGATTAAACAACTAATTATGAATGAGGTCACAAGCAATATGGCAAATTATGATGGAAAAGTAAGTAAATACGATGAAAATAAAGATAAGTAATTAAGCAAGAAATAAT
The DNA here is from genome assembly GCA_037355625.1 of Petunia x hybrida. Lineage (NCBI taxonomy): Eukaryota > Viridiplantae > Streptophyta > Magnoliopsida > Solanales > Solanaceae > Petunia > Petunia x hybrida. Next base: position 1,261,773 of record JBBBVM010000068.1, read on the forward strand.
AGAGAAAGAAAAGTAAATCATATTCCTTGAAAGTAGCCGAGTTTGATAGCGAATTATGTTGTATGCACAATACAATGTAAGGAGGGGTATTTATAGTAGTGATACCCAGTCCCAAAAAACGTAAAATACAAATACTAATAAGGCCATGGGCCTACAACTCAAGACGCTGGTATACTAGGAGACTATAAACCCTAGGCGACGGGATGTGTACCCTGTGCCCTATGACCAAACCGCCTAAACAATCGGGCATATATCCTCAGTGCCCGGTGACTTGTAGGATAAGTCTAGTGTCGCCAGCTGGACTCGTATCCCCGTAACAATAGGTGGCGTATTTTTTGCCACACAGTCAGTCCCCCCACTTGCTGAGTACTGATGCGAGCAGTCAGGAAGTGAAAGCAACGCAGAGGTGAAAAGATATCTCACTGACTCCTTGAGACTCCCAGTCTCTTTGACCATGAATGATATTGATCTCTTCGAGAACTTTGCATGCTTCCTTCTGATTGGCTGATACTGATCTCACGCACCTTTTTAAGAACTGCCATTAACTGCTCCGAATCATTTCATATCTCTAGCAATAAAGACGCTTGACCGTTTCGTGCTTCATCCTTATCCTTTTCTGCCTATAAATTGTGACTTCATGACAGTGGGAAAATCATAGCTCTTCTTCAGAAAATAATTCACTTCTTTAGCAATTTCTCATGATAGCGAGAAGCTTTTCTTCCCTTTAAAATGTTCGCCTTTGATCCTAGTTTGATCTTCCCATAAAACCTTCTTTGTTCTGAATGGATGTTGTATGAAGGAGGAAACTCGCCTGCAATTACCTCTTTTTCTTTCTTCATCTATGAGGAAACAGATGAAGTCTCCCGAATCATGTAGTTTGATCGGGATTCTAACGATGTCCTTTGGGATGTCTTCATTGTTTCACGTGCACTGATGACGGTGCTCTCATCTTCTAACGCAGCGGTTGCTGTGATATTCTTGTTTTCATGCTGGGTTAGGACGCTTACCCCTTTCAGTTTTCATGAGGCTTCTCCGCCAGGATTTCTCTGGTGCTTAGGTTGCCTCTTTGACGGGGTAGGGTTGAAGTCGGCTTGTCTGACTCCATTTCATGGAAGGCAAGAAGATAGAACTCTGGATCATGAGCAGACTAATGAATCACCAAGCTCTAACTCTGCCTAAAGTCCTAGGGCGTCTCTTTGTTCTGCTGGTACAGTCTTGTCGGCGTTGCAATGCCTCGTCGGCCGTTAACTATGGGATACCTGAGGGAAGAGGCTCCCATGTGGTAGGTTCCTAGCTCAAGCCTTTCTGCTCTCAGCGAACTCCTGTTTGTGCTTGAACATCTGCGGGGTTGTGCACTTTGGTTTGGCCAGTTGAGGTTGAAGCGGATGGTCGAGCTTCGCTGCTAGTCTTCTAGTTTCTTATTCAAGTTCAACGGACGAGATGAGGGAAGGTAAGGCCTGTACTCAGGTGCTTCTGGGATCCCTTGCTTTGATCAAGCAGATAGGCTTTGGTTGCACCAGCGGCCGAGTACCTTGAAAGAATGCTCGGGCTGATATATGTCGAGTTGTTAGAAGAAAAGAAGAACTCTGGACTGTTTACGGCGTGTAGCTACATGCCGCATGAAGGATTTTCATCCATGTTAATCTTGAGGAGCTCTTTGTTTTTAGTCTTCCCTTTCTTTTTTTTTTTTGAAAATTGTTATAAACAAATATTGTATTCAAGAAGAACTAAATGTATATTATGAGCTGATGTTTGGCTATTTAATATGTATTTTGAGGGTGTTTTTACTATGTTTTGATATCTATTTTAAGAGTTTATATGCGAAATTAATATGATTTGATACTAATTGAGTTGTTTCGATTTATAGGAAGTGAACATGGTGAATTGAGGCAAAAGTGCAAGTTTTGGCTTGAAAATTGAAGATATTAAAGATTTCAAGTGATTTGTGTGCCACGCGAGTAACACGGGAAGAAATGGAGTTTTTACCTAGAAGTGAAGAAAAAATTCAGCACATTTAGGCCTAATACGCGAGCACCATGCGAGCTGAATTGGTTGAAGAAATTTAGTCCGGAAAAGCTAGGCGAAATTTAAAGGGTATTTTGGACTATTTGCCTATTTTCCTACAGAGTATAAAAGCTTCTTTTACCTCTTTTATGATGGATCTTGACCAAGGAAGGCTAGACCATCATTGTTGAAGCACTTTGGAGATTGGAAACACATCAAATCTATTGGAACTGAAGAATCAAAAGAGTTTTTTTCAACTTTTCTTATTCGCTTTTCCTATGGGTGTTGTTTTGACTATTATTTAATATAATTATGAGTAGCTAAATTTCTACTCTAGGATTTTGATAAACCCGTTATTCGGGTAGTTTTGAGTAACTCCAAATTTAATTGATACAATATTCTATTTATTTGGTTGTTTTTATATTGAATTCAATTGTTAGGCCTGCAATTTTTTGCGTCATTTTTGCTTGAATGATCTTGGGAAAGACATTTGGGTCAGGGTCAGCCAAATAACAGTATTTCAGGTTATGATAAGGGATTATATAAGCTGATGTAGAGTCGTTATAGGGATATCATGATTCGACTGTGGCCTGAAATTGGACAATTCATAATGGTCTTGATTAGTTTTGGAAAAATAGTTCAAGAACGGTGTTGTTAGTAGTTGGGAAACTCTAGTGAACAAGTTTAAGTTTAAGGCCAATAGAATAGTATCTCGTGCAAGTTTATATTGATATTCTCCAATATAAAATAGCCAAGTTTATATTCTCATGAAAATGAAGGTAGAAATATTTGATATTCAATATTAATTTTGCATATAAACTCTTAAAACAACTATCAGAACATGGTAAAACCACCCTTAAAATACATATAAAATAGCCAAATATCACCATCCCATACTTGGACTTTTGCTCGTCCTTGAGTAAAGAAGAAGAATATATAGAAAGCATGCAAGACATCAAGATTAGATAAGAACTCGTGACAAACAACTTAACCGAACTCACCCATAAAATTCAAACACCATTTCTTTTAGTCATAATCAAGTATTGAAAGTAGAAACCTATAGACCACTCAAGTTCCAGTGTACCTCACAACAAGAAAATGCCACCAAACACATAATATATGAATTCAAAAGAAACTGTGACATATCAAATATCGAACACTCTCATACTCAAAAAGAAATTTCTCATGTCTCATAGAAAAGTGCCATAGGCTTGCCCATTTTGTTGCTCTCCACTAATGTAGGAGTTTCGATCAAAAGTCAAGTAGGACTTTTCATAGCTTGTAATGTTGGCTTGCGGTAAGGTGTGGTACACTTTTGGGTATATAGTGACTAATTCTTCTCCTAAACACTTTAAACACACTCACTACTATTTTCCTCGCCTATTCATGTAGTTGTAGCACTTTCCAACATTCTTGATCATATCTATATTTTTAAAACAAGGGTCACTTCTTTTATCTCTTTCTTTCTCCTCATTTATTCAACAATTTATTCATCTCTTTTTTTTTTCTTTTCTTTTTTTCTTTTCTTTTTTGTTTTTTCAGTTTTCACATTTTTCTTTCATTTTAGGAGAATATCAAATATTTCTACCTTCATTCCTTTGCAACTTTCTTCCCAAGTGTACAACTCTTATTATAAACCCATCATCTTACTAATCACACAACCTAAAGTAGTTAATGGGAAGATGGGTAACAAGAGAGGTAAATATAAAACGAGATAGGGCTTGTAACTCAGGTTGCCAAAGAAAATGTTAATAGACTCAAATTGGGATACTAAGAATTTTGTTCATTAGGTAGGCTAATTTAGGTACTAGCGGGCCAAAGAAGGCCTACTTTCATCTTAAAGATCAAGACTACCTAGGATTTCGCCTCAAACAACAAGTAGGGCAAGTTCTGGACTTAACATGCAACAATGAGAAGTACACAAATAAGCTCACCACGCACGTACATGGAACTCAAAGATCATTTCAGTTTCACCTTACAATACCTAATTATGATCTAAAAAAAGAAGTTCAAAAATATGTAGGTAGTTTTAGCTAAAGGTAGTTATCCAAAATCCTCACTTCTCTCTTTTTATGTCTCCTTTCTATTTTTCCTCCTTCTAAACTCTTTCTTCATTTTTAAATATATCTAACCTATGAAATGCCTGGTTCAGCAAAAATAACTCAATGGAAAAGAACCAAGGCTAAGAAAACCCAAAGAGATCATTATTATTATAAAAAAAATATTGAATAAACACACAATACTCCCCACCCCACACTTAACAAGTTGCATTGTCCTCAATGCAACAATATGTAAACCAAGGGTGAAGAGATACTCCCTGGGGCTATAAGTCCGAAGAAATGGCACTGTCAGTGGCGCCATCAGATCCACAGCTTTGCGAGACATTTACTTGCCATCATTATTACTTGTAAGGTCAATATCCATAAAGCACGGGATACTCAGACTTCTCCCATACAAGCATATGGGGTCACAAGCATCCCACACTTAGACTCAAAACTACATGAACCTGCAAAATAAGAAAACACACAGAGTAATATTCTATAAAGAAAAACAACTAAACTAAAGAAACTAATAACAGTTGGGTCGCCTCCCAACAAGCACCTTATTTAACGTCGTAGCACGACGCATCCCAACGTCATAACTTTTCTCTCCACTTTGATAAGATGAATTGCCTCCCCAATTTGAATTCAAGTCTATGATCATGCTCCCGGGGTGGTGCAAATTCAAGTGAGCCAAGTCCCCAAATATTCATTATGCACATCTTGGCCTTTAATCGAGGCATGTCATTTTCTCGTTTTGGCATAGCAAATTTAAGAACGAAAATACATTGTTCCTCCTTATTAGACTCCTTTAACGGCTCCAATGGATCAAAATCCATATCACCATCCAAACTCAACGCCGAAAAGTATTTCGAATGAGGCCTAATGCAGTTAAACTTCAAAAATATTTTATTTTTAATATCCTCTCTTTTGCACACACTAGAATTCTCCAATATAACATTTTGCACTTCCTCTCTTGACTCTAGTGTCTTTTTCTCAATCTTGATATCATTCTCTACCATAGGATTGAATGGTTGGAGTTTTCCTTTTTGTTCATCTATCATCTCAAACGTCAAGTCATATTTTAGGCTATTGTCTCAAAATTCCTTCATGACTTGTTCATTCTCACTTCCTTCTTCAAGTAAGCACCTCATCATATTCTTAAACTCACTATCACCAGCAAAAAAAGAATCATCATAATAGAGGCTCGGGGAAGGGTAAGACATATAAGAAGAACTACAAAAAGGAGCATTTTGACAACTTTTCCAAGGGATAAATCCTTTAAAATTTGCGCAAGGATTTCCAAAACAAGAATAGCCATCATCCAAAATATTTTCAGTCTCAGGATCCATGTTTCTTAAACAAACAAATATGTACAAAAACTAAGGAATTATTCAAATTTAAACTTAAAAATATTTACACTTACAACTCTAAATATTCAACAACTTCAATCTACTAAAACTTGAACCGTTTGCTCCCCAGAAACGGTGCCAAAATTTGGTCACGCCCGGCAAAAACTCGTCCTAAAAAGGATAAGCGGTCGCTGCAAATATAATCCAGTTTTTAAGTCCGGAGACAAACCCACAGGGAGCAATGTCAAGTTGTAGTAACTTTAACAACCAAAGATTCAAAGTTCAACAATCATGTTTTAAGTGATGAACTATTGATTTAACAAACAATTAACTAAGATCAACTAAGAATGATAAAAATTAAACTTGCGGATGTTAAAAAGCCAAGGATAATGAATTTCCCAGTTACTGGTTTAGTTCTGAGTTACGGTCTGTTTGTAATTAATGAAACGAATGTTGACCAATATTTCATACGTACTTGTGTTATTACGTGTTTTGTAATGTGTAACCAAGCAGTATATTTGTGAACCTAGATATGATTGCTTCTTGTCGTCCTGACTGTTCTAGTCGTTTAAGAATGCGTGTCAGTGTGCCTGCCTTGAGCAATTACATCTGTTGTGCACCGATAGACGGCGGCTAGGTTGCATCTATAGCAGATGGCTGTTTGCGCCCTTTAGCCTATGTGGTAGCGGTCCTTTTGTGTTGTGAGACAGAACGCCTTCTCTTAGTTACTCGAGTATTTAAGACTTTCTGGAACTACGTGGATGGGCGTCCCCATCGTCGTGTAGGTGCAATTGCTGATTTAACGAGATCAACGCTCGATTAATGCATGGTGGGTGAGTAATGTCCAGCTCTAAGCGAGTAGTGTACTCTACTTTTTGTAGCAAAATGTGAGTGTATTACTTCAACTTAGGTTTGGCCGGGGCTATGAATAGTTGGATCGTAGATGGATCTAGATAAATGAGTAAAACTGACTAAGTAAGATAGTAGTTTTATTGATAAAAAAGGCGCTGGGCCTGTGATGTTATGGTGAAAACCCCTAACATGTCTGATAAATACTGTAATTAAAAGGAAATAACTTAAGCAAAGTAAATGCTTTCTCAAGGGTGCTGAGCCTTGAAAGTCATCCCCCGGGTCGATGACGACCCTGTGGTACAACTGCTCGCCGATCAAGCAATAATAAATCGCCTGTTTCTGTAAGTAGATGCTTTCTAACTTGTCTTCAGGAAGATCTCCTTTTCTAAGATAGTTGACCAGCGCATCACGCTGCCCTGTGAAGGATCCTTTATCTGAAACTTCAAGGTTCATCAGGCTTGCGGGGGTTAGCTTAACTATCATCTGCCAATCATACGAATCCTCGGATGATTCGGCGTTTCCTGAGATCTCTTCTTGGTAAATGAATTCCCACGCATGAAGATTTCAAGATTGCCCTAATTTTCTTCTTTTGATCTTTCTCGCAGATGTCCTCAGCTACGAAGATTCCCTTAGTTGATTAACCGTCAGCTGAGATTTGTTGTACAGGCTGATCTCTCTGGCCCCCAGTATGTAGGCTAAGTCAAGAGCTTGAACTATGGCTTCACCACTCTGGTTCATTGTCATAAGCTTTTATGGTCTGATGGTAGACCATTCCAGACGGTGTTCTAATCCACAGATCGATCTTTTCCCCATTGGGATTCATTCATGTGTGAATTTCCCAATGGTCGTAGTCGATTACTACTTCATTCCTGGGTAACTTTTCAGCCTTCTGTTCCAGTTCTTCTGCAAAATCTTAGGTAAAACCTTCCAATGCCTACGACTTGAAATTTTTACAGGGTTGATAGATGACATTGTATTCTCCCAACTCTTCAGCCCACTTTTCCATATCTTTCAACAGTCTTGGTTTAGACAAAATTGCTTGTACCGGTATCGAAGAGACTTAATTGACCAAGTGTTCTAGAAAGTATGAGCGCAACTCTAGTGTGGCCGTTACCACGGTTGCTATGAATTTGAGTGGCAAGGGCAAGAACTTGTATATGCACTGCGGCATCCTATTAGCGTACTTCACGGGAAACTGCTGCCAGATTTTTCCTCGTACAAGGACTGCATTCCAGGCTATCTCAGATACTGAAATGTATAACAGTAGGTGCTCACCTATCTCTGGTTCGGTTATCACTGGAATCTGTAGGAGTTGAATGCTCGTCTGAGCCATCATCAAATAATATTGTATCAGCCACAGGGGTCCTCCTTGCTTCAACAGTACCTCAGAGAGACGACATACAATTTCAGTCACTCTCGGGACTAGTTGATCCATTTCCGCCAGTCGATCCCGCAGTTTGCTAAGTTCCTCTCTAACCTCTCGCTCTATGGCCTCAATAACTTCCAACTCAGTGGATGTAATCCTATCTGAAGTAAGGCGACATTCCTCAAGGAGAGGCCGCTCACCTCGTAGGTCAGCAATCCCATGCAGGGTCGGGTACTAAAAGACCTAATGAAGGGTTGAGGGCACTCCCCTGACATCGTGTATCCATGGTCGTCCCAGGATTACATCATATGGGAGATTGCAATTCATCACCTAGAAAATAGTTGTGCTTGTCACGCCCGATGCATGAACTGGTAGAGCTAGCTCTCCAGTGGATGCTTCCCGAATTTCGTTGAAACCCATTATGTTTCGAGTACTTGAGGATATTTGAGGATAATGGATGAATTTGTGTAACACCTCCCCGCGGATAATATTAGCACTACTCCCCGGGTTGATAAGAGCCCGCAAGATATGTACGCCAGATACTTCCACAGGTACAACGAGGTCTCTTTGTTGACCTTCTTGCTCCTCTAGGTTGTATCGGATGGACTCGAATGTTATCCCGTCATTGCAATCCCCTGGGCTGTGTCGGTCGTTCGTCCACGAAGATTGCGTTGATGGTCTTTAGGTTCTCAGACTCTGAACCTTTAAAATGGCAGGGCCCTTCTTCCAACAGCTCTTTGAGATATCATTCCTTTAGTAAGTATTCAATCTCGATCATCAAGGCTTTGCAATCGACCATTGCATGGCCCCCGCTGCGATGAAAATCGCAATAAGGCATTGTGTTTCTTCCTGTAGATCCTTTTGCGTTAGGTGAAAATCGGACCCTGGGGCCCAGTTTACCAAAGTGATTGGTGACTAGGTCTACAGTATTGACACAAAGACCAAAGTCCCTGAAATTTTGGGGTTCAGTCTGCTTCTTCTGGGAATCGAATGTTCCAGAATTATTCTGCCGCCCAGCGCCCACTTGATTTTGAGCCTTTGGCTTCATCGTTCTACCATCCCACTCACCTTCCAAGTACGGCCTTCCCGGTCTCTTCCTTCGCTCGTCCTCGGGGTTATGAGAATGGTCTGGTTGCAAATGAAGTTTCTCAGTATGCCTCTAATGTAGCGCACTCCATGTGGACACTGGGTGTTGAGTCAAACTTCACTGCAATTCTCGGGTAGCTAAAGACCCCTTTGAATTCAAGCTTTCGCCGAAGGCTACCACAGCGATATTATCAGGGACTGGAGGGAGCTCCATGCGTTCCTTCTAAAATCTATCGAGGTAATCCTTCAGCAATTCGTTGTCACGTTGCCGTATCTCGAAGATGTCTTCCATGTGCTTCTCCCGCTTGCGGGCACCAGAATGCGCTTTCTTGAACAGGTCTTGCATCTGAATGAATGATTCGATGGATCCCATTGGTAGCTGAGTGTACCAAGCAATGGCTACTTTTGTTCAGGGTTGAGCCAAATCTCTTCACAAGAGCTGACTGGATTTCTTCTTTAGTAATCTCATTACTCTTCACAGCCGTATAGTAAGCAGCGATGTGCTCGTCTGGATCGGTCGTTCCGTCATACTTCAAGTTATCCAGCAAGCGGAAGTGCTTTGGCATGCGGAGCGGTACGGCGCTTGCTTTGTAAGCATATTTATAAAAATTCTGCTCATCTACCGTGGTAACTTGGGGAGGAGCACCTGGTACGTTACCGATCCGTTCATGGATTGCCTTCATCTCCTTTATGAGGTCCTGAATGATAGGGGTTCCCTTAAGGTATTGATTGTTGATTGTTGTTGAACCTCCAGGAGAAGCATCCAAGTTGACCCTACGATTGGGAACTGATGTTGGCGAGTTGTCTGTGGGCGCGGTCTTCGCGAGGATAGTGGCCTCTGAGACGAACCAGCAAACATTGCTCCCAATCTCTGGGATATCCCTTCAGCTATTTTGTTTGAGTTCTCTCAGACGCAGTTTTGAGGATGTCCAAGAGGAAGCCTCTGAACTCTGAATTACCTCCTGCTGGTTGATCGCATTCACCATCGCTAGCAATAAGGATTGGCTCATGAGGAGAATTATTTGACTGCTCGATGGGATCCTTTTGTTGTATACTGGGATCGTTGAGATCCTTCACAGACTCGTATGCTGCATTTGTGGTGTTCTTTAGAACGCTGCTACTGTCTTCTGACATGATTGCGCCTTTTCCTTCGTAGAATACCTACAATTGCCTAGGCCCCACGGTGGGCGACAAACTATTTATGTCTAAATTTGTATGCCTAGGTTAAACAATTAATTATGAATGAGGTCACAAGCAATACGATAAATTACAATGGAAAAGTAAGTAAATACGATGAAAATAAAGAAAAGTAATTAAGCAAGAAATAATAGAGAAAGCAAAGTAAATCTTATTCCTTGAGAGTAACCCAGTTTGATGGTGAATTGTGTTGTGTGTACAATATAATGTAAGGAGGGGTATTTATAATAGTGATACCCAATCCTAAATAAGGTAAGATACAAATACTAATAAGTACATGGGTCTACAACTCAAGGCAGTAGTATACTAAACCCTAACTAGGAGACTGTAAACCCTAGGCGACGAGATGTGTGTCCTGTGCCCTATGACCAAACCGCCTGAACAGTCGTTGGCTCTAGGAGCGGGCAAATATCCTCAGCGCCCGGTGAATTGTAGGATAAGTCTAGTCTCGCCAGCTGGACTCGTATCCCCGTAACAATAGTTGGCATATTTTTTCCCCACACACATTCAATGATTAATGTGGATCCTTCGGCAATGTATACTAACAACAGAAACACTGGGAATACAGGATTCAATAAACACCAGCATCTGTATTGTGAGTTGTGTAAGATTAGGGGCCATAACAGAGAAGGGTGTCGGACAGAAATTGGCTATCCTCCAGTCTATAAATCAAAGAAAAAGAAAGAGTCTTCATCATATAAACAACCTTGTTCTTCTGCATACAATGCCTTTACAGAAAGTTCTACTGGAAATACTGGACCAGTGGCCCAAAGTCAAGGTACCAAGGGAATTAAAAGTGGCAGTCACGTGCATCTTACTTGCAAGGTCCAGATGTGCCTCAGCTGTATCAGACAAGGACCTGCACTTTCTCAAATGAGCAATATGATCAAATACTTCAGATTCTAGGCAACAGTGTCAACAATACCTCTAAGTCCTCAGCCAACATAGCATGTACCAGCACTGCTCTATTGGTATCTAATAGTGTACAAGAGTGGATTGTAGATACTGGTGCAACCAATCATATGGTGTCTGATATTGGTTTATTAGATCATAAAATAATACGCAAGGGTGTGAATCTCAAAAGTGTATTTCTACCTAATAGAGATATATCTGATGTCACTCACAATAGGATAAGTACAATTTCTGACAGGAGTAGTGTAGATAATGTATTTCATATCCCTCAATTCAAGTACAACCTGCTTTCAGTATCTAAGATAACACAGGAGTGAGGATGCTCAGTAACTTTCTATCCTAAATTCTTGTGTTTCGGGATCTTTACAATGGGAAGGTGAAAAAGATTGGTAAGGAGCACAATGGTTTGTATCTGTTGGTGAAGAAAGATCAGTCTGCTGAAAGAAGTAAAGATGTCAGCTTAGCTGTAAAGATGTAAATAATGTAGATGTTAGCCTATGGGCATAGAAGGTTAGGATATGTTTCTTCTAATGTTCTAAAGAGGATAATGTCTGGTGCAGCTGGGAAAATAGTCAATGTAATAGATAGTTGTTCTATGTGTCCATGTGCTAAACAAATTAGATTGTCATTTCCTACTAGTCATATTACCAGTAAAAACTGCTTTGAATCGACTCATGTTGATGTCTGGGGACCATATAAAGTGCCAACTATTCATGGTCACAGATACTTCCTCACAATTATTGATGACCTTTCTAGGATTACCTGGGTGTTCTTATTAAAGCTAAAATATGATGTGTGTGTAGTGCTGCAACATTTCTTCTCATATGTGAAAACTCAGTTCAACTGCATTATAAAAATAATTAGAACAGACAATGGAGCAGAGTTTTTAAATTATGTTTGTAGTACTATGTTCAAGGAACTTGGGATAATACATCAAAGGTCTTGTGCTTATACTCCACAACAGAATGGAGTAGCTGAAAGAAAGCACAGACATATCGTAGAAGTCACTAGAGCTGTAAGATTTCAAGCTAACATTCCTCTCAAGTTATGAGGGAGTCGTGTATTAGCAGTTGTTTATCTCATTAACAGGATATGTGGATGACATACTGATAATTGGAGACAATCTGCAAGTGATTCAAGATACTAAGGAGGCTCTACAACAAGTCTTCAAGATGAAAGATTTGGGATAGTTAAAGTACTTCCTGGGAATTGAATTTGCAAGATCATCTCAATGGATATAATCACCTAATTTTGGCAAAAAAAAATATACAAAATTACGTAAAATAGTTGTTTTAATTATTGTGTGATTTTTTGCTAGATTCTAGCCTTTATTTAGCATTTTTATTTTAATTTATTAGATAAAAATACAAGAAAATTATTGAAAAAAATAGAATCATGTGTGGTAAGTGTCAATGTGACATTTTATGGGTTAATATGCTTTTATTTAGTAATTGATTATTGTTTTGTGTTGATTTTGATTTAATTGGCAATATGAGTTAATGGTTATTAATCAAAAGAAATCAGCCCATGTCCTCCAGCCCACTTCTATTCTCGACCCGGCCCGTTGATTTCATTTAAAAGCAAAAAGTTTCCATTATTGAATATGTTTCCCCAATCCTTCAAAATCAGGCAAACCTTTGCCAATTTTGTACTGCCACCGTCGCTCCGCCTTCGACCGCCGCTCACCTCCACCGATCGGCGGACAATTATACCTCACTAGGCTCACCGTGACCCCCTCTCTCCGAATATGGTTTCTATTTCTCCAATTTCTCACTTGTTCGGCGTGAATCGAGACTTAAAGGTGCGGCCAAAACCCAACTCCGGTGATCTTTACATCCACAGGTTTGTCTCGCCTTTCTCCATTCATTTCTGGAACCATTTTTACCCTAAAAATCCCTTATTACTTCATCTCCTCACCTTTCCATTTCCTATGGCCTTGGCGCTTTGTTGTTTCTGTTATGGTGGTGTTGGATTGTAAAGCTTCAACTTTGACAGTGATGGTGAGATGCTGGTGATGCGATGGTGTGATGGAGCTGGTGGTGTAGGCTGCGACGAAGCAGTGGCAGCGGGTGTATTTGGAGCAGCAGCTTGGTAGTGCTGCGATGTTGATGGCGAGGCACTATGGTCTCAGGCTGGTTCTATGGTATGTGTGAGCGTTGTTGATGGCGAGACAGAGAAGCCTCGACGAGGCAGTGGCTTGGTGTTTGATACAGCCTGATGCAATGGTGGCAGCGGAAATGATAATGCGGGTGCGCAGGTGCAATTGGAAGCGATAACATTGTGCCATTGGAGGTGCACCACTGGTGGTATTTCAGCGACGTCAACGCAGCAACGACGACGAAAAGATAGCAGTTTGCAGCAGTCTAGGCAAGAAAACTTGTGTTCCCTTCTTTTCATTAAAGAAAATCTGTTTAGATGTTTCAATTAGGGAAAATGAATTGACCAAGTATAGGAGTTAACGTAAAGAATCACATTTATGACTGTTTGGTCACATAAATCGAACTCGCTCAAGTTTATATGTGTTTCTGGTTTGTTCACTATTTTAGGGTGATGTTTGTTTGAAATGGTATTAGTTTTCCCTGATTAATCTCGTCATTGTAGTTCTGTTTGCAATTATGGTACTTCGCTGCACTGCTCGAGTTTGAAAGTTGTCATGTATTGTTTGGAATTTGTATCGTTTTCACTGCTAGTCTAACTCATGGGTAAGGATTCATGTGATTTGCGCTTTATCAATCAGAACGGTATCAAGATCACTCTATTTTGTCATGATTATCTCAGTTAAAAAATGAAAGGAAGTATTTTGTTTTGGCTAGTCGGGATTGATAATGTTCTGATGATCATTTGTCTATATCCAAAGCTTGAAAGCTATCCGATTTGTATATGAGTTTTGGTCCTGACTATGAGGGAGAGTTCCATGAAAAGCACATGAGGTTTTATACCCTATTCTGGTTTTCTACTAAGCCTGACTGTTTGTATTAGTGTTACCTATTCACTTGTGTTTTCTGTGAATTGCGGGGAGTTCAAGGGTCAAGTGACCATCTCTGAACTTGTGGGAAGGGGCTGTTAGATGGAAGCTTGAGTTCAACTAGTCATTGTTGACTATTTTTGGACTCAGCTGAGTTAAAATTCAACCTGGTATGGTTGGGGGGTATATATTAAGATCTGAAATTAGTGGATCAAGTGTCTTGTACCTAGAAATAAGTTAAAGGCTTTGGCAGCCCATTAGGTGTTAGATTTCAAGTTTTTGTCTCTTAAAAAGAGAGGGAAAATAGTCAGTGAAAGGTACATAAAGGCACCTTAAAAATAGGCTTTTGTCAGCCATGTTTTGTTGCCTTGTGAAGGGAATCTCTGCCAGGTCTTTGTCCCTTGCAATGTCTAAGGCATGCTTCTGATTAAGCATTTAAGAGGTAGTACTTTTAACCTTATTTTTACTCCACCTTTTGTCTATAAGAGCCAGGGACACATCTGAATATTGGGATACTCTCTCGAAGAAGTTCAAATTTGAGAGAGTGGAAAACTTTGAGAGAGAAGATCTGAAAAAAATACACATCTGGGAACATCTGAACTTAACTTCTCTTTTGAGAAGATCTGAAAAAACATTATCAGAGAAACACCTTCAGATATGAGAAAATACTCTCTCACTCTCTGTTAAAAAGCATTCTCCAGATCTGAAAAAATAGAACAAGTAATGCTAGATGAAGTTTGAAAGAAAAGAGAAAAATGGCAAGTAAAAAGGGAGTCGTGTCTTGTTCAAAGTTGTCTGGGCTGGGCTGACTTGTTGCTAAGGGGATTGCTGCTGGTTTATTGCTCAGTTGCTCTTGCTCTTGCTGCTTATTACCATGGAAAGGCTGCTTTACTATTAGGTATTATTCCTTTAATCTCGAATGTTTTTTTAATGAAGTACGTATGAAATCAAGCCTAGGACTTTGCTCATTATCAATCTTGTATTTCATTTTAAAAACTTGCACCTGAAGTTTATTTTAGTTGTTCCCTGTTCTCTTTCATAAATGTGTGAATGAATGAGCTAAAATTGAGGTTTTACTTGGACAAGTCAAATTTAGATCCGAAGGTAGTCAACTTGCAAAAAATGGACAGATTTGAAACAAATAAGCAAATTAGGACTCACATGCAAATTTGTTGAACAGTGGCAGAATTGAGAGAATAAGCCAAGCAAATATTGGATTGATACAACTTTTAGCCCAATAATTTGACTATATTGCAACTGTTGAAAAGTACAAAAAAAATAATAATAAAAACAGATGCTCCTTCACTCAACTTCAATCGAGAGAAGGGATTGCTGATTTAGCAAATGAAAGAAGAGAAATCTAACTTGATTAGGCATGATTAAGAAAAGCGATACATTACTGTGCAAATCAAATAGCTCAGGTTTTACTATGCTGAAACGAGTTATTCAAACTAATAGGCAGAAGCTAATAAATGATAAATTGATCACATTGGAACTCATTTTAAGTTGGGAGAATTCGAATGGGTGAAGTGCCTGCGCGAGTTAACCAATTTGAGTCGGATGACTTCGAACGAGTGAAGTGCTCGCACGATTATATCTCAATTTGAGTTTCTAGTTGAACAAACAAATTTATAATCAAATCAAAGCGTAGGCAAAACATAACAAACAACTTCAAAAAGTCGAAATGCGTCAAATAAGCAACTGTGCTCGCACAGGGCTCGAGGGTGCCAAACACCTTCCCGAGAGTCAACCGAGATCCTTACCCGGAACTCTAACGTAGACTATTTACGAGTCATAGGTGTTCTAGGTACACCGCTTTGGTGACTTGGCACACCTTTAACTTGTCAAGTGGCAACTCCGAAAATCTCTTAAATAATTTGTGTACCTTAAACACCGTCACAGACCTTTTAAAACCTAGTTCTTTCTTTTTAAGTTTAAAAAAGGGTCGTGGCAGCTTGGCGACTCCGCTGGGGATGAAAGTGAAAACTGAGAGTCTCAGGCTTTTAAAATTTGTCGTCTTTCGACTTTTGAATATTTTTTTGTATATTGCCTAGATTAGTTGAATGTTATTGCTTTGATATTTTTGAACTGTATATACACAATTGTCTTCTCTCGTACACCTCTGAGTCTTCTGGAACACTGCACACAAGCACGCCAGTTTCGCTTCGGCGTCTGGAATTTCTGTCGATTCTCAGGACACAAAAAGTTTACCTTTGATTAGGAGGAGATGCATTGGGTTAGGCCGTTAGACGTTGTCGACCGGTACCCCCGAGGAACTTCCAAATTGCCAGAAACTATAGAACATGAACCCATTGAGTCACCTAGAGTTGAACCTATGCTTTTATCTAGGCCGATTTATTTGCATGTCATTAGACTTAGTGAGGTGCGGTACACCGATACCGCACTTGTCTAGGCTGACTCCCTCGTGTCATGATGGGACCCGCGTCCCCAAAATACACATTATGGGCATATTATGTGTTGCATTGTTCTATTCGAAAGGGTTGTTATGCTGACCGATCACCGGGGGCCAGTGTCAACAAAAAAAAAAAGAAAAGAAAAGAAAAGAAAAGGGAAATGATAGAAAATAGGTTTTAGCCCCGTGTCTTGAAATAATTTTTTGTTTTACGCCGTTATAATGGCGAAATTTTCAATAATTTTTTGAATCTCATTTGGTGTCCGGGTTTGGTACCAAGTGTTAGAAAATAATTTGTCATAGTTTTGCGCCGTTATAGTTTTGTGCCGGTATAATGGCGAAATTTTGGGACCCTTTTATATTTGTGTCCAACTCAAGTTCATATTTTGAAAGTAATTTATCGGAGTTTTACGCCGTCATAATGGCTAATTTTGGAAACCAATTTTGCGTCATTGCGTCGTCATAATTGCCAAATTTTATAAATACTCTAAGATTCCTTTTCGAATTAGATCAAAGAGTTTGTTTTTTTTTTTAAAAAAAAATAATAATAATAATAATTGTGTCCATCCTTGTGTTGTCGTAATGTCCGGTTTGGAGTCACCTTTCAGATAAGGGAAAAATAATAATAATAATAATAATAATAATAATAAATAATAATAATAATAATAATAATAATAATAATAATAATAATAATAATAATAATAATAATAATAATAATATAGTTTGTTTCATAATCCGTTCTTGAGTTCCGTTCGATGCTCGGGTTGAGTCTTAATTTTTATTAAACAAAATATTTATTTTAGGGTCCCACTTTATTTGTTTTGTTTAAGGTCAAGTCAGGGTGCATACTATAAAGTGCAATTAGCTAAGTTGTATTTTGTGTTGATCCTCGTAGAATAATTTGACTCTGCTAAAAAGTCGAGTCTCATTATTTTCACCGTCCGGGTGTACCCGCCCAATGTCGTGTCAGTTTTTTATGTATTTTGACTCGTGCATCACATCAAGCATGTTATTTTGAGTCCGTCTCGTGTCATTTTTCTAAGTTACGCTTGTTGCGTCGGAAAAAAATATCATCCAATTTTGTTCTAATTTTTCTCAAGGCACGTAGGAATCTTTCGGGGATACGACCGGTACACCCGTTTCGGGATGATGCATAACAACCTTAGGCTGCAATCTGTGATTCTTTTTGTGCTAACCTGATTTGTTTGAATAGTTTGGAGTTGGAGATTTGGTACGAAATTCTGGCATCGACCCATCCGTATATAACTAAATCAAAGGGACCCGTCATTTCACCCGTAGCCATGCCATCTGATGGAGAGAGATCCGAGACCGATGCACAGGAACTCTTGGCACTGGAAAAAAATGAGAGATTGACTGGGGAGGTTAATACTTTGAAACAACTCATGGCCAACATGCATCACGCACTGACCACAGAACGGGCACCTCCTCCTATTCCAATCAACCTAGATGGGGTTGTGTCGACAGCGGTACAACGAGCACCGGACACATCTACGGCAGTTGAGGATCCCACGTATCCTACTGGTCTTGCCCCTGCCCGTTGCGTAACAAATGAAACTGAAGTGCGTCTTCATGCACCACCTCCACCACAGGGACAGTATGGCCCACCTCCAGCATAAGTACCAGTTTTTCAGGGCCCAGCTAGGCCAGTCACGGCCAGGCGCAATAGTGACCCACATCTTCAGGTTGGGGACCAACACTATGATTCGCCCCGTGAATCCAATTTCCAGAAAAGTGGTCCATATAATCAGGGTTTCCATCACGAGTCTCAAGTTGAGCTCGATCGGTTGGGAAAACTGGACGAGAGTGAGGTTTTGCGCAAAGTGAAGGGTTTAGAACAAGCTGTGAGAATTATGCAGGGATATGGAGATCATTTCAACACTTCTTTCAAGGATCTTTGCCCTTTCCCTGAATTGCAGTTACCAGACGGTTTCATAGTTCCCAAGTTCGAGCCATACATCGGGCAGGGAGATTCAAGAGTTCACATGAAGACCTACTGCAACAAAATGAGAGGTGTCAAGAAAGACAAGCTGTTGATAGCATAATTTTCCGAAAGCTTGGGGGTGCAACTGCCGAATGGTTCATGAGGCAGGATGTAACTAAATGGTTGGCATTTGATGACATGGCGCAGGCATTCTATGACCAGTACAAGTACCATATTGAAGTTTTGCCAGATCGATCCTCTCTGGATGCGATAAAAAAGAAAACAAGTGAAAGCTTTAGGGAGTATGCCCTCAGATGGCGCGAGCAGGCCGCTCGAGTGAGCCCTGCAATCCCTGATGAAGACATGGTTCGTTTATTCATCGAAGCTCAGGATGAGGAGTTTTATGGTGCATTGATCCCTGCCTTGGGAAAGCCGTTTAACGAGGTTGTCAAAATAGGCGAAATGATTGAGAAAGGAGTTAAAACTGGCAAGATTGTGAGCCAGACAACATTAAGGGGAACCACCCAAGTGGTACAGGCCCAGTCAGGAGCCTTGGGGAGGAAGAATCAAGATGATGTGGCCATGGTAGGTTCGGGTTCACAAAAGGGAGCGAGAAAAGATACTATCAAACCCACTCATACTAAGCTCCACAAATATGTCCTCCGCAACCCTACCACCCTCCACAAAATCCACAATACTCCACTCTTCCACCACAATACTCAGTCCATCTAGCACGGCCATATGCTCCAGCACCTTTCTATCCGCAATGGCGTGCTTTTTCCCCACAACCTACATATCCCACTCACCAAGCTCCACATAATCATTTTCAAGCTCCATCAAATCTTTCTTACCGGCCAGAGGGGCCTCCTGTTTTCCGCCCAAGTGCTTATCATCAGAAGCTGCGTAAGGAAGAAAGGAACAGGTTCACGCCAGTTGGAGAATCTTACTCCAGCCTTTTCCAAAGGCTGAAGAACTTGAATATGCTGAAGCCAATTGCTGGAAATGTCCTCCCAATGGCGAAGGTAGACAATACTCGTCAATGTGCTTACCACTCAGACATGCCAGGGCACAACACAGATGATTGTCGTAGTCTCAAGAAGGCGATCCAAGCTCTGATAGATAATGGTCAGATCCAAGTTGAGGGCTGAGATGTGCTAGATGTCAACTAGAACTCATTGCCCATCCATGATGATGTGTATATGGTGGGAATGATATGTGGAGAAGATTTGAGAGCTGAATCTGCAACGCCGGTAGTACCTGTTGGTGATGTGTCAATTAGGGCTAACCAAATGCTTGTGACAGTGAACTGTGTTCCTGAAATTGTGCTTGGGGTAGCAGACAGAGTAAGGGGTGATGAAATGAGGAAGACAAACATGTCTCTTGAGAAGCCAATTCCATATCTTACCGGGTCATTCATCAATCCCAAAGAAGTGAAGTCTACCTTGATGGGAGTTGGAGAAAATGAGGAATAGTAGAAGATGTTGCCAGATTCAGGGAATTTCTTTGGTATCAGCATGGTACATCTTGGTGAAGGACTCAACAATGCCTAACACAGGAAATTTAGCCCTGACATGCAATTGAGTGACTGTGAAATATTGTAGCTTGTTTTGCTAATTTTTCTGTGTACTTGATTATTTAAGGGTTGTAATCCAAGTGCATTATTTTGCTTGTTTTGATGTTCAAACCCTTCTATCTTTAATTCAATGAAAAGCGGGATCCTTTTCTCGTCTCAACATTATGTCTCTTATTTTCCTTCTTGATCTTGTTTTCTTGGTATTTTGTTTTGTCGGCTTTAATAACATGACATGCGTACGGACTTTACGTCTTGATCTAAAACGTGCTCTGACATTGTGAGCTATCTGAGTGGTAAAAAGAGATAAAAGAGGGAGTTAAATAAATTGGAAATTAATCAATAGTCATCTGATAAGGGAGATCGGTGAGAAGTTCAAAATTGTGCCCGGTCGCTTCGACCG
This sequence comes from Petunia x hybrida, assembly GCA_037355625.1. Lineage (NCBI taxonomy): Eukaryota > Viridiplantae > Streptophyta > Magnoliopsida > Solanales > Solanaceae > Petunia > Petunia x hybrida. The sequence goes on from JBBBVM010000068.1 coordinate 1,281,874, forward strand.
AATTTGAAATACCAGTTTTGAGAACCATCGTTGAAGTAGAAGTCGAGGACAACGTGTGGATTAATCCAGGTCAACTAATTGAATCATCATTTGTGCGAGGCATTCTCTGGTCGGGATGACGAACGACTTTCATTTCTTTTACCCAAACACTATATCCTTTGTCAGCCCTTTTGAGCCTTGTTCTGTATTTTCTTTGACCTACCCTCCCTTAGAATTAATTTGATGTGGAAAAAAAAAAATAAAAAATCTACCTCACGGTAGAGCTACGTCTGACCCGATTCCTCTCAAAAGGATACATAGGCAACTATTTGGGTGCGGTCATAATAGGAGAAAGTTTATTTTTCCCCTGTTCCTCGTTGACGCAAAAGCTTGCCTACAAGTTTGCGGCCAATGTCAAAAGAAATTCAAATCCCCAATGTATGCTAATCTGAGGCAGAAGTTTGTTTTTATTTTATTTTAAAAAATAAAATAAAATAAAAACAAACTTCTATGTTGTTGTACCATCTATTCATATGTTTCATGAGACATCAGTCTCGAAATCGAGGAAGAAACTCAAAGCGCCCCAGTTTATCCTAAACTGAGGCAGAAGTTTAGTTTATTTTTAAAAGAAAAGGAGAAAGTTAATTCCTTTTGCTTTCTTTGTGTTCATCTCGGGGGAAAGTCTCAATATCCCCTATGTTTGCATATCGGAAAATTCAAAGGATAATTCCTCGGTTTTTCAATAAATTGGGGCCTCAGTTAGTTATTACTTTAGAAGAAATGATTCCAGGGGTTGTAATATTTTACCAAGTTGTTTCATGAGATGCTTTCATACCGCTCTTCAAACCAAAAAAAAAAAAAAAAAAGAAATAATCCCCAACTTGCCTAAACTGGGGAAAATAAGTTTGTTTTATTTTCAAAAAGTGGGGATTTTATAGTTTGTGATATTCATCTGATCGTCTCATGAGATGTTTCTGAGCTTTTATGTTGAACCCCTTTCCTCATAGCCTAACCAAATCTAATGTTACAGTCCAAATAAAGACCCTTCTGACAGATCATTGAGAATGTCAAGCCGAGTAGGGTATCAGGGGATAAGTTCCACGCTGTAAAGTCGCATTCTTATAAGCCGACAATCGCATTTAAGAGCTGGGAGCACCAAGGTCATTAAAGGACAAATTTTCTGGGGAATCAAGATAAAGGCCAAAATTAAAGAAAGAAAGGAAAGACGGGGTCGAGCGGCAAGGAAAGATTGGAGGTCGATTGGGAAAGAGCGAAAAAAGTTAAAGAAATAAAAAAAAGAGAAAGAAAAAATAAAGTCTTGTCGGTGAAAACCTGAAAGGGCGCTGCAAGACAACGGTGAGTTAAAAGAACGAAGAGAGAGGCTAGTCGGTGAAAACCCGAAAGGGCACTACTAGTCGAATGAGGGTCGTTAGATTTACCATCAAGCACGATTGGAAAAATGGGAGCAAAATCAGGGATAGACTATGTGAGCGGATTAAGAGTTGATTCCAAAATACATGTCATGTTAATAAGGTCGTCATCTCGTCAGTCATTTACCTCTCCCGTAAGGGATGTCATTTTTCATCTTTTGGTTGGAAGCTTTTTCGTTTCCATCATTTTTTCTTACTTCAGTTCGTTTCAGTTTCTCCAACATCAAACGAGTAAAGAAAGTCTTGCAAAACTTGTTACAGTTTCATAGTTGTACTAAAGCAAGCCAGGACCAACCTTGATAATTGGAGCCCAATGCTTCACATCGGCACAAAGAATGACACACCAAGGAGTGTACGATGAAAGAGATCATCAAAGTATATGCAGATTTCAAGATGCAGTTAAAATTTCAAATCAAAGCCCGTCAAAACGGCAATTTCATTCAAGTCAAAGCCCGTCAAAGCGGCAATTTCATTCAGTTCAAAGCCCGTCAAAGCGGCAATTTCATTCAGTTCAAAGCCCGTCAAAGCAGCAATTTCATTCAAGTCAAAGCCCATCAAAGCGGCAATTTCAACATTCAAGTCAAAGCCCGTCAAAGCGGCAATTTCAGCATTCAAGTCAAAGCCCGTCAAAGCGGCAATTTCAACTTTCATGTCAAAGCCCGTCAAAGCGGCAATTTCAATTTTCAAGTCAAAGCCCGTCAAAGCGGCAATTTCAACTTTCAAGTCAAAGCCCGTCAAAGCGGCAATTTTACTTTCAAGTCAAAGCCCGTCAAAGCGGCAATTTCATTCAAGTCAAAGCCTGTCAAAGCGGCAATTTCATTCAAGTCAAAGCCCGTCAGAGCGGTAATTTTAAATTTTAACTCAAAGCCCATCAAAGCGGCAATTTCAATTTTCAAGTCAAGCCCGTCAAAGCGGCAATTTCAACATTCAAGTCAAGCCCGTCAAAGCGGCAATTTCAACATTCAAGTCAAAGCCCGTCAAAGCGGCAATTTCAGCATTCAAGTCAAAGCCCGTCAAAGCAACAATTTCAACTTTCAAGTCAAAGCCCGTCAAAGCGGCAATTTCAATTTTCAAGTCAAGCCCGTCAAAGCGGCAATTTCAACATTCAAGTCAAAGCCCGTCAAAGCGGCAATTTCAGCATTAAAGTCAAAGCCTGTCAAAGCGGCAATTTTACTTTCAAGTCGAAGCCCGTCAAAGCGGCAATTTCAACTTTCAAGGCAAAGCCCGTCAAAGCGGCAATTTTACTTTCAAGTCAAAGCCCGTCAAAGCGGCAATTTCAACTTTCAAGTCAAAGCCCGTCAAAGCGGCAATTTCAGCTTTCTAGTCCAAGCCCGAAAGCGGCAATTTCAACTTTCAAGTTAAGCCTGCCCGAGCGGCAATTTCAAGTTTTCAAGACCCACTTGGGTAGTGGGAGTTGCGGACCAGTTTATCAGTTTATGAAGCATGAAGACTTAATCTAGGAATTGTAATTTTACATTTCAATGTTGTATTTTCATTTTTTTTTGTAAAGAAATGACCACCAGCCAGCTAGCCAGCAACTAGCAACAAGGAACCAGCAGCAACAGTCCCAAGTATGTTTAGCAGTATTTTGTGTCAGTCCCAGTATATTAGAAGTACCTAGTGTCAGTCTTAGTGTGTCTAGTAGCGTCTAGTGTAAGTTCACGTAAGTCTAGAAGAGTTTGGTATCTGTCTGAATGTGGCAGTCCCAGCTACCGCACGTGAGGAACTACACTGACCTGATTCCTTAGTCCGAAGATATGTAGGTAGCCTTGTTCTTGGTTAGGACCAAACCAGCAAGGTACGGTCACAATTTTGCAAAGCATGCTCTCGCCTAGAACCGAAAAATCCAAAATTAGTTGTTGATTACGTCTTTGTCCGAAAACTCTTCATGTTCTCGAACAAAGAGGGGCAGCTGTAATCACCTAATTTTGGGAAAAAATACAAAATTACGTAAAATAGTTGTTTTAATTATTGTGTGATTTGTTGCTAGATTCTAGCCTTTATTTATTATTTTTAATTTAATTTATTAGATAAAAATACAAGAAAATTATTGAAAAAAATAGAATCATGTGTGGTAAGTGTCAATGTGACATTTTATGGGTTAATATGCTTTTATTTAGTAATTGATTATTGTTTTGTGTTGATTTTGATTTAATTGGCAATATGAGTTAATGGTTATTAATCAAAAGAAATCAGCCCATGTCCTCCAGCCCACTTCTATTCTCGACCCGGCCCGTTGATTTCATTTAAAAGCAAAAAGTTTCCATTATTGTATATGGTTCCCCAATCCTTTAAAATCAGGCAAACCTTTGCCAATTTTGTACTGCCACCGTGCCGCTCACCACCACCGATCGGCGGACAATTATACCTCCCTAGGCTCGTCGTGACCCCCTCTCTCTCAATATGGTGTCTATTTCTCCAATTTCTCACTCGTTCGGCGTGAATCGAGACTTAAAAGTGCGGCCAAAACCCTACTCCGGTGATCTTTACATCCACAGGTTTGTCTCGCCTTTCTCCGTTCATTTCTGGAACCATTTTTACCCTAAAAATCCCTTATCGCTTCATCTCCGCACCTTTCCATTTCCCATGGCCTTGGCGCTTTGTTGTTTCTGTTATGGTGGTGTTGGATTGTAAAGCTTCAGCTTTGACAGTGATGGTGAGACGCTGGTGATGCGATGGTGTGATGGAGCTGGTGGTGTAGGCTGCGACGAAGCAGTGGCAGCGGGTGTGTTTGGAGCAGCAGCTTGGTAGTGCTGCGATGTTGATGGCGAGGCACTATGGTCTCAGGCTGGTTCTATGGTATGTGTGAGCGTTGTTGATGGCGAGACAGAGAAGCCTCGACGAGGCAGTGGCTTGGTGTTTGATACAGCCTGATGCAATGGTGGCAGCGGAAATGATAATGCGGGTGCGCAGGTGCAATTGGAAGCGATAACATTGTGCCATTGGAGGTGCACCACTGGTGGTATTTCAGTGATGTCAACGCAGCAACGACGACGAAAAGATAGCAGTTTGCAGCAGTCTAGGCAAGAAAACTTGTGTTCCCTTCTTTTCATTCAAGAAAATCTGTTTAGATGTTTCAATTAGGGAAACTGAATTGACCAAGTGTAGGAGTGAACGTAAAGAATCATATGTATGTCTGTTTGGTCGCATAAATCGAACTCGCTCAAGTTTATATGTGTTTCTGGTTTGTTCACTATTTTAGGGTGATGTTTTTTTGAAATGGTATTAGTTTTCCCTGATTAATCTCGTCATTGTAGTTCTGTTTGCAATTATGGTACTTCGCTGCACTGCTCGAGTTTGAAAGTTGTCATGTATTATTTGGAATTCATGTCGTTTTCACTGCTAGTCTAACTCATGGGTAAGGATTCATGTGATTTGCACTTTATCAATCAGAACTGTATTAAGATCATTCTGTTTTGTCATGATTATCTTAGTTAAAAAATGAAAGGAAGTATTTTGTTTTGGCTAGTCGGGATTAGTAATGTCCTGATGATCATTTGTCTATATCCAAAGCTTGAAAGCTATCCGATTTGTATATGAGTTTTGGTCCTGACTATGAGGGAGAGTTCCATGAAAAGCATATGAGGTTTTATACCCTATTCTGGTTTTCTACTAAGCCTGATCTGTTTGTTTTAGTGTTACCTATTCACTTGTGTTTTCTGTGAATTGCTGGGAGTTCAAGGGTCAAGTGACCATCTCTGAACTTGTGGGAAAGGGCTGTTAGATGGGAGCTTGAGTTCAACTAGTTATTGTTGACTATTTTTGGACTCAGCTGAGTTAAAATTCAAGCTGGTATGGTTGGGGGTATATGTTAAGATCTGAAATTAGTGGATCAAGTGTCTTGTGCCTAGAAATAAGTTGTAGGCTTTGGCAGCCCATTAGGTGTTAGATTTCAAGTTTTTGTCTCTTAAAAACAGAGGGAAAATAGTCAGTGAAAGGTACATAAAGGCACCTTAAAAATAGGCTTTTGTCAGCCATGTTTTGTTGCCTTGTGAAGGGAATCTCTGCCATGTCTTTGTCCCTTGCAAAGTCTAAGGCATGCTTCTGATTTGGCATTTAAGAGGTAGTACTTTTAACCTTATTTTTACTCCACCTTTTGTCTATAAGAGCCAGGGACACATCTGAATATTGGGGGACTCTCTCGAAGAAGTTCAGATTTGAGAGAGTGAAAAACTTTGAGAGAGAAGATCTGAAAAGAATACACATCTGGGAACATCTGAACTTGACTTTTCTTTTGAGAAGATATGAAAAAACATCATCAGAGAAACACCTTCAGATATGAGAAAATATTCTTTCACTCTCTCTTAAAAAGCATTCTCCAGATTTGAAAAAATAGAACAAGTAATGCTAGATGAAGTTTGAAAGAAAAGAGAAAAATGGCAAGTAAAAAGGGAGTCGTGTCTTGTTCAAAGTTGTCTGGGCTGGGCTGACTTGTTGCTAAGGGGATTGCTGCTGGTTTATTGCTAAGTTGCTCTTGCTCTTGCAGCTTATTACGATGGAAAGGTTGCTTTGCTATTAGGTATTATTCCTTTAACCTCGAATGTTTTTTTAATGAAGTATGTATGAAATCAGGCCTAGGACTTTGCTCAATGTCAATCTTGTATTTCATTTTAAAAACTTGCACCTGAAGTTTATTTTAGTTGTTCCCTGTTCTCTTTCATAAATGTGTGAATGAATGAGCTAAAATTGAGGTTTTACTTGGACAAGTCAAATTTAGATCCGAAGGTAGTCAACTTGCAAAAAATGAACAGATTTGAAACAAATAAGCAAATTAGGATTCACATGCAAATTTGTTGAACGGTGGCAGAATTGAGAGAATGAGCCAAGCAAATATTGGATTGATACAACTTTTAGCCCAATAATTTGACTATATTGCAACTGTTGAAAAGTACAAAAAAAATAATAATAAAAACAGATGCTCCTTCGTTCAACTTCAATCGAGAGAAGGGATTGCCGATTTAACAAATGAAAGAAGAGAAATCTAACTTGATTAGGCATGATTAGGAAAAGCGATACATTACTGTGCAAATCAAATAGCTCAGGTTTTACTATGCTGAAACGAGTTATTCAAACTAATAGGCCGAAGCTAATAAATGATAAATTGATCACATTGGAACTCATTTTAAGTTGGGAGAATTCGAATGGGTGAAGTGCCTGCGCGAGTTAACCAATTTGAGTCGGATGACTTCGAACGAGTGAAGTGCTCGCACGAATATATCTCGATTTGAGTTTCTAGTTGAACAAATAAATTTATAATAAAATCAAAGCGTAACAAAAGAAGGCAAAACATAACAAACAACTTCAAAAAGTCGAAATGCGTCAAATAAGCAACTGTGCTCGCACAGGGCTCAAGGGTGCCTAACACCTTCCCGAGAGTCAACCGAGATTCTTACCCGGAACTCTGACGCAGACCATTTACGAGTCATAGGTGTTCTAGGTACACCGCTTTGGTGACTTGGCACACCTTTAATTTGTCAAGTGGCGACTCCGAAAATCTTTTAAATAATTTGTGTACCTTAAACACCGTCACATACCTTTTAAAACTTCGTTATTTCTTTTTAAATAAAAAAGGGTCGTGACAAGGGATACTTATGCATCAAAGAAAGTATGCTCTAGAATTAAACTCTGAATCTGGACTAAGTGGAGCAAGCCTGCACCTACACCCATAGATCCTAATGCCAAGCTTACTACTAAGGAATATAATGAGTTTTTTAGAAGAAAAAAAAAGCACAGGCAAAGATGTACCTGATAATAGACTGCTTTCTAATCCAGGAATTTATCAGAGGTTAATTGGGAAGTTATTGTACTTAACTATCACAAGACATGATATTACATATAGTGTACAAACCCTAAGTCAATTTCTTCAACAACCCAAATAGTCACACAAGGACTCAGCATTAAGAATTCTCAGATATGTAAAGAATCAACCAGGACAAGAGGTAACTTATCACTGCCTACTATGATGCCGACTGGGCTGCATGCACATTCTCTAGAAGATCAATCACTGGGTTCTTTGTAAAGATAGGTGAGTCACTAGTGTCCTAGAAATCAAAGAAACAGACCACCATATCCAGAAGTTTTGCAGAAGCAGAATATAAAAGTCTAGCCTCAGTTACTACAGAATTGACTTGGCTTGCAACTCTGGTAAAAGAAATTGGAATGGAAATTGAAGCTCCCATCAGGGTGTTTAGTGACAGCAAAGCAGCATTGCAGATAGCAGCCAATCCTGTATTCCGTGAGAGAACTAAACACATAGAGATTGGTTGTCATTTCATAAGGGAAAAAATTCAGAAAGGCCTGATTGAAACTAAACATATTTCCACCAAAAACCAGCCTGCAAATCTTCTAACTAAAGGATTGAACAGAGTTCAACACTTATACTTGATTTCCAAGCTAGGATTGTTTAATATCTTTGCACCACCTAGCTTGAAGGGAGTGTTAAGGGAGTTGAGAGTTAGTTAATTGAGCTAATTGTTAGTTAATCATGTAATTAGGATGCAGGGGCACTTTAGTAATTTTTACATTTCTAGATTTCAATTAGGTTAGCTGAGTTAGTTAAATACCTAACTATGTGAATTAGTTATAATTCAGTTTTAATGGAATCCTCTCAATTCTCTCTCTGCGATCTCTTCTTCCTCTCCTCGTTTATCTTCCTCGATCATCTTCCTCATCTCTTCTAAACAGTTACATCTTCTACATACACTTTGAACAAACAATTCTCAACCCTTCGAATCTTTGGCCATTTCGAGTTCGCACGGTTGCTCTCGAATTTAAAGTAATGTTAAAACGGCTATGGGCTAACTTTTTACACCTGAATGTGTTTTTATACAGATTTGTGATTGTAATTTTGAGTACAAAGTCTTCATGTAATTTGGTCTATGTCAATTGGGTGCAATTAGAGATATGAATAATCGAGCAGCATAGGCAAGTCTTATCATCCGGTAAGATTGGTGAACACTTCAACAAGATACATAAAATGAAGATAGTACCAAAAGATCCGTGAACAATTGAATAACAAGATAGTATCAAGACGTGTGAACAAATTAACAAAATATTTAGAATGAATAATGTCCAAAGTTTTACCTATTTAGAATACTTGTAAATAATTGAACAACACAATAAATTTGTACAAATCTGTCTAACGCTTGTGAACTACGACAAAACTATGTCAATAATTTGTATAAAGTCATGCCCAATCGGCATAACTTGAGAATATGGTCTCCAGCACGAATTTGTAAACAATTTGTTTTACTTTAGACAGCGAAAAATCTTTCCAATTTGGCATGGGAAGTTACAATTCCAAAAGCTGAAGCAAAACATAAATAACGGCATTGGAATTATTATCCTATTTATGCAAATCTCCCTTGATTAATGAGAGATTTACAAAAATATGACACTTTCATGTCTGGGACTGACGGTCACCATGTCTTTGATAACAGAAAGATCCGTTGATCGCCGGAAAAGGCCATTTTATAAGTCTTTTCATATCCATTGAAAACACGTACAGGTGGGTTATCAACTAGTTCAAAAGTAACTTTGGATCTTCGCTGGATGGATTTAATTAAGATCAGCTAAACAATGAGTTACAACCTTACACATCCAACTTTAATATGTTTTAGTTTCACGGTCTATTTCTTGGTGCAGATATTTAATATTTGACCCTCCCTCATTTTTACGTTATTTTTCAAAAGAGAAGGAAAGTAGAAAATTATAATGCTATTTTTCCAGTAACTTTGGGTTTTCATAGCATCTTTGGTTAGTAAATTTATGGGAGGTTTATGAAAATACCAATCAAAATGAAAAAATTTACTCACCTCTACATAGAAATTTCATATTTACGAGCCTTACCCATAAACTATTTGCATGCCCTATCCATCTAGACTTGTATACTATTATTTATGCAATATACCTTAAAAGTATACACCAATATCTAGACTTGTATACTATTATTTATACCTTAAAGGTATACACCCATAAAGTATAACAAAGGTATACAGTAATAAATGGGTAGGTTAGGTAAATATTTTTAATTTTATGAGTAGTATAATTTTTAATGAGTAGGGCTTGTAAATACTTTGAATTTCATAGGTATATAGTGTAAAAAAACCCTAAATTTATTTCTATTAAGTCATCTTAATTTACTCTAGCCCAATACTTGTGGCCAGCTCATCACAAGGATTTGAAACCCACATGCACATATATTAGATGTATACACTAAAAATTGTCTTTAATTACCGAACTAGTATAACATTATAGCTGTACCTAACATATTAAACAAGAAATGTATCTTTTATAAATATTTTGACATAATCTAATAAGAAGAAATAAGTTAGTTATTTATTTGCTACTATTAGAAATAAGAACATTGGCATGGTTTCTGCGCATTCCAAAACACGTCATCTTAAAAATTTGGTGAAACGGATACCTCAATCGTTTGATTTGCGTGGAACGTTATCTTTGTCGAAGAAATCTAACCTTTGAATTAGTCTAAAAATTAAAGTGAGAAATGAAGGAAATTGACCTAACCTTAATATAGTATGATTAGACATCAAAGAACAGGTGGAATTTTGAATGAGTTCATGAAAAGAATGACTAGGAAAGAATAGAAACTAAATCCCCCACACATCTCCCATTCATTCTTAAATCTTATACTACCATTCTTATCATATCGAGTGCCTCTTTGTAAAAAAAAAAAAAAAAAAAAAAAAAAAAACGGTTTTTTTCGGGACCCGAAATTTCGGATTGCCCGAAACCGAAAACCGAACCGAAAAACCGAAATTTCAAAATTTCAGAACCGAACCGAAATACCGAACCCGAAAAACCGAATTAGTTCGGTTCGGTTCGGTATTTCGATTTTTTCGGTTTAGTGCCCACCCCTAGGTGGAAATTTTGAAATATCTAATGTGGAGGACGTAACTTGTGAAAAAAGAAGCATAGGGACCTCTTGAGTTTTAAAAGAAGGAAAGGGCACAAATATTTAATTAATTTAAGTGAGAACCGAATTGTAATATTAAAAACTTGTGGGTAAAAGAAAATTTCGAAATTTACAGAAAAATCCCAATTCAAAAAAATTCTAACATTTCATTTTCCCTCACTCCCACCTACTTTTACTCTCTCACCTATTCAAATCATTTTACATTTTTATTTTTCTCTTTCTTCTTTCTCCCTATTTTTGCTTCTTCCTTCTCCTTCTTTCTTCTAGATTTCTTTTCAAATTTCACTTCATCACCATTCTTGTTATTTTTCTTTCTTCATCGTTGTCTCAATTTTCTTTTTTTCTTCGTATCCATTTTATTTTTTCTTCGTTCTTCTCTTTTTTCTTCTTCTTCATCCCCGTTTCATTCTTTTTCATATATTTTTTTTTTTAAATTCTATTCGTTTCACACATATTTTCGGATTTGTAAATATATTTTTTATATGTTTATATAATTTTAGAGATATTTTCACGGCTGGAAAAGATGTGTACACATCTCGTCAAATGTGTACACATATATTATATGTGTATACATCTCGACTGATGTATACACATATTATTATATGCGTATAATATGTGTACACATAAAATATATGTGTACACATCCTTTTATTAGAGTGGTGGAGGGCGGTGGGGTGGTGGTGGAGGGTGGTAGAAGGTGATGGTTGGTGGTGGAAGGTGGTAGAAGGTGGTGGTGGGTAGTAGGAGGTGGCAATGAGTGGTGGAGGGTGGTAGAAGGTGGTGGTGTGTGGTAGAAGGTGGCGGTGGAGAGTGGTGGAGGGTGGTGGTGGAGTGGTGGATGGGCAGAGGGGTGGGGGCGATGGGGGTAGGGGTCCGAATGGGAGGTGGTGGGGCTGGGGATGGGAGATGAGAAGGTGGAGGGTTTTGTGCAAATAAAAAAATTTGGGAGCTTTTATAATATTAGTTATTAGTATTAATTTTAAAAGTGTCCCCCTCACCTAATTTTTAAAAATTTTATCCCTTTTTTTATTTAAGAGACTAGAAAGTCCCTCTCACCCACAAAACCCATGTGACTTCCACTTAGTAGTATAAAAAACATGTTGTTTAAATAAGTGAATTTCTCTAAGAGTTTGAAGAAACCATTCCACAATTAATAAACTTCTCTACTTTTCAAATGGAACCTGTTGCAGTATATCTCTTTGCTTCTGCACTTTTCATCCTTGTTATTCTCAAACTAGGAACTATGTTTAAAAACATTTCTTCTTCAAAACTTCCTCCAGGACCATGGAAACTACCTATTATTGGAAACCTGCACCAATTAGCAGCTGGTGGCCCTTTACTTCACAAGGTCTTAAGAGACTTTGCCAAAAAACATGGCCCGTTGATGCATTTGCAACTTGGACATGTCTCCGCCATAGTTGTTTCCTCACCAGAAATTGCAAAACAAGTGATGAAAACTCATGACATAGCCTTTGCAGCAAGGTGGCAGCCTCTTGCTGCAAAGATTTTATCTTATGATTCAACAAACATAGGCTTCGCTCCATATGGCGAATATTGGAGACAAATGCGTAAAATATGTGTACTTGATCTGCTAAGTGTCAAGTGTGTTCAATCTTTCCGATCTCTCAGAGAAGAAGAGTTCTTAGGTGAGTGGCAAATAAAGGATATAAATTTAATAAGTTCGAGGTTCTGGTGGGTTCAATATTTAATGTTTATTTATATACTACTTGTCAAAACTTTTCACTTCTATGCATGTCTAATGGTTCACAAAAAGAAAAATATATGTCAATGGTTTATGCTGAAAATTTTCAGCATAAACCATTGACATATATTTTAAATGAGTGATCCAATTAAATCCACTTTTAACACTCCAGATCTACTCTGACTCAGGTCTTGCTAGATTGTTGGCTAGCCATGCTGGATCACCTGTTAATTTGACTCAAATGATACATACAACCATGTTGGGTTTCACTTCTAGAGCTGCAGTTGGAAAAAAGTACAGGAACCAAGAAAAGTTTGTATCTTTAATATGTGAACTTCTTGATGTGGGAACTGGCTTTAATATTGCTGATTTGTATCCTTCCATCAGTTGGCTTCAAAAAATAACTGCTCTTAAGACAAAACTGGAGAGCCTTCACCATGAAGTAGATATGCTACTTGAGGAAATTATTGTTGACCATACAGCCGCTAGCAAGGATGCTGCTGACAACAAGAACACAACTATACATGAAGACCTAGTAGATGTCCTTTTAAGAGTCCAAAATGATGAAAAATATGACATAACTCGCAACAACATTAAGGCAGTGATCTTGGTTAGTTGTTCTTAATTACTGCTTCCGTTTTATTTTAAATGACATTTCGTTATTAGTTTGATCCAAAGAAAATGATGCATTTGTATATTTAAAGACTCTTAACTTTAAACTTCTTATTGTTATCCTCAACATTCTCGTATAGCTAAACGTCACATGTCTAAAGTACTATTGTTGTGTGTCAAAAGTCTTTCTTTCTCCAACCGTTAGATATAGTACATAAAAAACAGCAAGAGAAATGTTTGCTTCTTCTACTTCCAACGACTAAGATGTTCTAATTTGATATGATTATATGTACTAGGACATATTTGCAGCTGGAGCACATACTTCAGCTACAGCTGTTGATTGGACAATGGCAGAAATGCTGAAGAACCCAAGTATCTTAGAGAAAGCGCAACAAGAAGTGAGACTAGTTTTTAGTGAAAAAGGTTATGTTGATGAATCAAACTTTGATCAATTGAAATACTTAAGATCAATCATCAAAGAGTCACTTAGGTTGCATCCACCAGCCCCTCTATTACAACAAAGGCTATGTAGAGAAAAATGTGAGATTGATGGTTATGAAATACCACAAGACACTCAACTATGGGTGAATGCTTGGACCATCGGAAGAGACCAAAGGTATTGGAAGGATGCAGAGTGCTTTAAACCAGAGAGATTTCTTGATAGTTCAATTGATTTCAATGGGAATAATTTTGAGTACATCCCATTTGGTGCCGGAAGAAGGATGTGTCCTGGCATATCATTTGCTCTAGCAAATGTTGAGCTTCCACTGGCTCTTTTCCTTTATCATTTTGATTGGAAGCTTCCAAATGGGATGAAACACGAAGAATTTGACATGACAGAGGTCTGTTCTGGTGCCATAATGAGAAGAGAACTAAATATTTATGTTATTCCTACTGTATCTAATCCTGTATAAGCGTAACTATAATGAGGGTTTATTTTGTTTCAGGGATGAGGATGATATTTTTGGGATAAACGTGGAGTAATTTTATTCTATTATATTTGCTTGAATTTTCTTATTACGTATAAGCAATCCCTATCACGATCCAAACTCGGGGAGACCATGATCAGCACTTAGTGACCATCGGTCCCCACTAATAGAGGTAGTTCCACATTTTAGGATGAACAATAATATATTAAAGACACGGGCTGAAAATAAATTTCTACTCCCTCCGTCCCAATTTATGTGGCACCATTTGACCGGGCACGAAGTTTAAGAAAATAGATGTTGACCTTGTAATGTATCAATTTTACCCTTGAAAAAGTAAGAGAGAGAAGATTTGAGTAATAAAAAAGTTGTTGGTAGGTTTAAAAGTATGTAGGGCCCAATAAGGGTAAAATAGAGATGATGCATTAAATAGTTGTCAAATAAGCAAAGACGCCACTTATTTTGGGACAAACAAAAAAAGAAATGGTGCCACATAAATTGGGACGGGGAGTATCATTTTGTATATTTTGAGGGCAAATTTGAACAACTTTGCATTGCAGGGCAAATTAGATTGTCTTTGGTGAATGAGCGCATATTATGCCTATTCTTATAACAGCAGGATTATGTTTGACCCTAGGATCAACGAATAGGAAATTTGGACCATTTCACAAGGTGTAGGGCGAATTTGGACATTTTCTCTTCTTTGTATTTCAACTAAAGAGTTCTTAATTTGCACAACTCATCTTTGAAGATAATTTAGGCTTAACAAAGATCATAGTATAGAACAAAAGCACCAAAAAATGATATTACAATTTCAACAGTCAAGAGTATTAAAATTCAACAGTCAAGAGTATTAAAATTACTCTGTACTCAATTGAAAGTCTCTCAAAAATTTAGCATATTCATAACCTTTTAACTTATAAACATATAAGATACAGGAACTTCTTGTATGCTAAGTGATACTCTAAATATGGACATACCTTGGTGCAATAGACTAGCTTGTACCCAACCCCCCCCCCCCACCCCCCATACGGAGAGAGCAGCTTTTAAGCCCATCCAAACAGGCTCTTACTTGATGAACCAAACTTGTTATAGTTTTACTTTGTGATCGGAGAGTGACATGATTTGCTTCTGCTGGCAATATGTAGCATGTTATCTTGCACGAATAGCTGATAAAAAGGAATTCGACTAAAACAATTCGTCCAAAATTAAGCTCAAACTATATATGCAATTAATTAATGTAGGTATCAAAATTTAAATTTCACAAACAAATTCAAATTAATAGAGAATAAAGTTCTAGTACTAAATCCTTTAGAAGGATAAAGTTGAACTAGCTCTTAGAAGCTTGGTCAAATACCTCAATCTTTTAAAATATGCACTTTTGACTTTCCAAAAGCTTGGCCAAACATGCTCTAAGCATTTGTTGGAAGAAATTAACATTAGTGAAGAGCAAGAACATAACAAGTCATAGAGACAAGTTTCCCTCCTAAATTTGATGCTGCCTGCACTCTCCTACTTTGTTGCTTCAATCGGTTAAGAATAATTAAAAGCAACAACTATGCTATTATCATTTATATCTTCTTCTTTTTTTGTGGTTTTCCACCCGGTATTCAGTATCCATATTGGAGCCCGATTAATCCGGATTCGCGCCGGGAGGTCCCATATTGGGGGTAAAGCGCTTCCTACCAAAGGCGACTCTATTCTCATGGTTCGAACCCGAAACCTCTAGTTAAGGATGGAGGAGTACCTACCACTCCAGCACACCAAGATAGAGGAGTACCTACCACTCCACTACAACCCTTGGTGATATTATCCTTTATATCGTTGAATAATAAATTACAATTTTATATGTTAGCTTAGAGTAGAATACTGTATAAGAAGATTATTCCTCCATATTTACAAGTTCCAAGTTATGATAGTAATTGTTTTTAATCATGAATCAGGAACGTCAATGATTCTAATATCATTTGGAACAGAATAACTGTCATTTGGTTGTTAGCTTGAGAGCAGAGAATAACACCTTTAAAGAATTCTACCATGTAGAATATTCAAATCTATGGTGCTTTGTATGTTTAGAGAAAGTTGAATTGAAATCAATATTTTTGCAAAATTGAACAGCTCGCCTTATTTACAAAATACAGTTATCCTCGATCGTAGAACTTTACTGGGTGCATACTTGTACTTGAATTTTATTTTTTGGGTAATAAAATGTGAAATATTATCATTAAACAAAATCAATCCTTTACAAACTAAGAGCACCAATATCCTTCAAACACAAAGAACAAAGGTCTCAGGAATCATTCAGTATCCTACAAATTAAGTACAAGCTCTACTAAAAGAATGCTCTCTTAGAACCTTTTAACATATTTACCCTTTCATTCCACTCTGCTAGACCAAAAAGTTATTTCGAGTAATATACCCTTAAAAGATTCTAAAATTTCTAGTTATCCAAGTATTATATATAAAGGTCCCAAGTATAGCTGTCATTGCTTCCTTTTATAAATCTTTTCCAATTCTTCTTTTGTATATTTAGAAAGCTCTGAGGCACCCACTACCTTTGTAAGCCGTGTCCAAACCAACTAGTAATAGAACCTAAGTTTGTATAGTCCACACACAATCCATGAACTAGTGATTGGCTGATTCAACTCCAATAGAAGCACACAGTGAGCAAGTTGAGTCATCACATGGTAAACTTATCTTTAACATCCTTTCCTTGGTAAGCAATTTATCTTGCACTGCCAACTAAAGAATAAATTTATGTTGGGATAAAAAACTTAACTACAAACCAGCTAGCTCAACATTAACTATTTTTTGTTGTTTCCCTTTCAAAGCAAGATAACTCTAAATCACTGAGTACGAGCATACTTCCATCTCTGCGTACCAATTCTCCATCTTCATATTGATCCTAGAAATTTCTACAACATCAACTACGTACAGTCCATGGGGAACAGTGTTCCCTGAAAACAGTAATTTTTCTCATATATAACCCACAAGACATCTTTCTTCTTTTTTATTAACCACGCCTACTTACCCAACTGATGCAAAGTTCCACCACGCCTACTTACCCAACTGATGCAATGTTCCACACTTTAATTTGCAGTCTCTTATTTCAAGCCACCATACTTTTTGGGTAAGCACACCTTCAGTCATGCTACTAAGGATATTTTCCTTTCCCACTATGTGCCTCCCCATAGATATTCCATATACTTCATGTTAACATCCTTAACAACACTTTGTGATAAGATAAATACGGCACTCCATAAATTATGCACAACAAATAGCTAAATTAGCATTTATAACTTGTAATTGTGTGGGCAAAAATACTTCACCTATGATTACGGAGATACGAGTCCAACCGGCGAGATTAGACTTATCTTGCAAGTCACCGGGCGCAAAGAATACACGCCCACTTCTGGAGCCAACGACCGTTTAGGCGGCACGACCACAGGACGCAGGGTATACATCCCCCCGCCTAGGGTTTTCAGTCTCCTAGTTAGGGTTTAGTTTATTCTACCGCCTTGAGTTATGGGCTCATAGCCTTATTAGTCTTTGTATTTTAGCTTATTTAGGACTGTGTATCACTACTATAAATACCCATCCTTATATTGTATTGTATCATCATGTGATTCACCACAGAATCTGGCTATTCTCAAGGAATAAGAATTACTCTGTCTTTTTTTAATTATTTCGTCGTGTTTATTCATTACTGTTTTCACTATATTTACATGCTTTTCCGTTGTAATTACTGTATTGATTGTGACCCCAACCATAATTAATTGTTTAACCTAGACATACAATTTTAGGCATAAACAGTTTGGCGCCCACCGTGGGCCCTAGGCAATTTTAGGTATTCTACGAAGGAAAAGGCGCAATCATATTTGACGACGATAGTACTCCAAAGAATACTGTAGATGCAGTAGACGAGTCCGCAAAGGATACCAATGATCCCAGCGTACAGCCTAAGGATCCCGTTGAGCAGCCGAAAGACACCTCTCAGGAACCGATACTTGTTACCAGCAATGGGGAAGGCGATCAACCTGTGGCAGGTAATTATGAATTCAGAGGTTTCCTTGTTAATCTCCTCAAAACCGTGTCCGAACAGAACTCGAACAACATAGTCGAGGGATATCTTAGAAGTTAGGACCGATGTTTGTCGAATCGTCTCAGAAGCCAGCATCCCTGCGAGGACCAGCGCCCACGAACAATTAACCAGCATCAGCTCTTCATCGAAGGCTTAACATGGATGCCGCCCCTGGAGGCTCGTCAACAATCAACAACCAAGAACTCAAAGGAGCTCTTGTCATTCGGGACCCCATAAAAGAGATGAAGGTCATCCACGACCGAACTGGTAATGTGACGGGTGCTCCACCCCAAGTTAACATGGTAGATGAGCAGAAGTTTTATAAACATGCTTACAGGACAAGTGTCGCGCCGGTCCGCATACTAAAGCACTTCCGTTTGCCGGATAACTTGAAATATGACGGAACGACCGACCCGGACGAGCATATTGCTGCGAATTACACGGCCGTGAAGAGTAACGAGATTACCGAGGAAGAAATCCATTCTGCTCTAGTGAAGAGGTTTGGCTCGACCCTGACTTAAGGGGCCCTCGCTTGGTACACTCAGCTACTAATAGGATCTATCGAGTCATTCACTCAGATGCAAGACTTTTTCAAGAAAATGCATTATAGTGCCCGCAAGTGGGAGAAGCGCATGGAAGATATCTTCGAGATACATCAGCGGGACAATGAGTTGCTAAAAGTCTACCTTGACAGATTTCAGAAGGAATGCATGGAGCTTCCTCCCGTCCCCGACAACATCGCTGTGGTAGCCTTGGCAAGAGTTTAAATTCAAAGGGATCGTTGGCCACCAGGGAGTTGCAGTGGAGTTTAACCCAGCACCCCGTGAACACATGGAGCACGTTGCAACAAAGGTATACTGAAAAGCTTCACCTGGAGCCAGACAACTCTCATAACCCCGAAGACGAGCGAAGGAAGAGACCAGGGAGACCTTCTTTAGAAGGAGAAGAGAGCCGAAAAAGGGTGAAGCCAAAGGCTCAGAACCAGTCAGGGGCCGGAAGGCAGAACAACTCCCGAGCATCAGGATCTCAAAAGAAGCGGGTGGAACCCTGTAGCTTCATGGATTTTGGTTTGCGAGTCAATGCCGTATATTTAGTCGTCAATCACTTTTGTGGATTAGGTTCAAGGGTCCGATGGCCCGTTACCGTGAAAGGAGCGATGGGAAGGAACACAATACCCTATTGTGACTTTCATCGCAGCGGTGGTCACGCCACATTTGACTGTAAAGCCTTGATGATTGAAATCGAGCATCTGCTGAAACAAGGGCACCTCAAAGATATAATTGAAGAAGGACCACGGCGTTCTAAAGCACCAGATTCTGAAAACTCGAAGGCTATCAACACAATTTTTTCAACTATGGAACCCAACATCGCCCGGTTGACTACGGAGCTATGGGAATTAGACGATCTAATCCTCTTTGGTTTGGAGGAAGAGGCAGAGCATCAAGTCGACCTCATCATGCCCGTGGAAATATCCACCTTACGCGTTCAGCGAGCCAAGGTCGATCCGGGAAGTAGCGTGAACATTATCCGGGGGAGGTACTGCGGAATGTTGGCTTGTGCCGCCGAGTAGCCTCGAGCACCCAAAAAATAATTAGTTTCAATGGGTCCCGAAGAGAGCCTGTCGGAGAACTAGCTCTACCGGTTCATATACCGGGCGTGACGAGCACAATTTCTTTCTAGATATTGAATTGCAGTATGTGCTATGACGTCATCTTGGGATGGCCGTGGATACATAGTGTCAAGGGAATACCCTCAACACTTCATCAGGTTTTCAAATACCCAACCTCACGCGGGATTGTTAACTTACGGGGTGAGCTGTCTCTACTTGGAGTATCGTCCAACCTATGGTAAAGATCTTGATGCACGGCTGCTAGCCAAAATAAATATAGCCGAGGAGGAGTCCATCGAGTTTGAGGCCATGGAGCGAGAAGTCAGAGAAGAGATCAGCGAACTACGAGATCGGTTGGCAGTGATGGATCAACTAGTCCTCAAGGCCACAGAATTGGTATGTCAACTTTCTGAGTTCCTCTCTAACCTCTCGCTCTATGGCCTCAATAACTTCCAACTCGGTGGATGTAATCCCATCTGAAGTAAGGCGACATTCCTCAAGGAGAGGCCGCTCACCTCGTAGGTCGGCAATCCCATGCAGGGTCGGGTACTTGAAGACCTGATATAGTGTTGAGGGCACTCTCCTGACATCGTGTATCCATGGTCGTCCCAGGATTACGTCGTACGGGAGATTGCAATTCATCACCTAAAAATAGTTGTGCTTGTCACGCCCAGTACAGGAACTGGTAGAGCTAGCTCTTCACTAGATGCTTCCCGAATTCCGTTGAAACCCATTATGTTTCGAGTACTTGAGGATATTTAAGGATAATGGCTGAATTTATGTAACACCTCCCCTGGATAATATTAGCACTACTCCCCAGGTCGATAAAAGCCTGCAAGATATGTACGTCAGATATTTCCACAGGTACAACGAGGTCTCCTTGTTGGCCTGCTTGCTCCTCTAGGTTGAATTGGATGGACTCGAATGTTATCCCGGTCATTGTAGTCCCCCGAGCCGTGTCGGCCGTTCGTCCATAAAGATTGCTTTGATGGTCTTCAGGTTCTCAGACTCTGAACCTTTAAAATGGCGGGGCCCTTCTTCCAACAGCTTTTTGAGATGTCATTCCTTTAGTAAGTGTTCAATCTCAATTATCAAGACTTTGCAATGGATCGTTGCATGGCCCCCGCTGGCATTGTGTTTCTTCTTGTAGATCCTTTCGCGTTAGGTAGCCATCGGACCCTGGGGCCTAGTTTACCAAAGTGATTGGCGACAAGGTCCATAGTATTGACACAAAGACCAAAGTCCCTAAAATTTTAGGGTTCAGTCCGCTTCTCTTGGGATCCAGATGCTTGAGAATTATTCTGTCGCCCTGCGCCCACTTGATTTTGAGCCTTCGGCTTCATCGTTCTACCATCCCCCTCACCTTCCAGGGACGGGCTTCCCGGCCTCTTCCTTTGCTCGTCCTCGATGTTATGAGAATGGTCTGGTTCCAAATGAAGTTTCTCAATATACCTCTAATGTCGCGCACTCCATGTGGACACTGGGTGTTGAGTCAAACTCCACTGCAATTCTCGGGTAGCTAAAGACCCCTTTAAATTCAAGCTTTCACCGAAGGCTACTACAGCGATATTACCAGGGACTGGAGGGAGCTCCATGCGTTCCTTCTGAAATCTATCGAGGTAATCCTTCAGCAATTCTTTGTCACGTTGTCATATCTCGAAGATGTCTTCCATGCGCTTCTCCTGCTTGCGGGCACCAGAATGCGCTTTCTTGAACAGGTCTTGCATCTGAATGAATGATTCGATAGATCCCATTTGTAGCTGAGTGTACCAAGCAAGGGCTTTTTTGTTAAGGGTTGAGCCAAATCTCTTCACCAGAGCTGACTAGATTTCTTCTTTAGTAATCTCGTTACTCTTCACAGCCGTATAGTAAGCAGCGATGTGCTCGTCTGGATCAGTCGTTCCATCATACTTCAAGTTATCCAGCAAGCAGAAGTGCTTTGGCATGCGGAGCGGTACCGCAAGCATGTTTATAGAAATTCTGCTCATCTACCGTGGTAATTTGGGGTGGAGCATTCGGTACGTTACCGATCCGTTCATGGATGGCCTTCATCTCCTTTATGAGGTCCTAAATGATAGGGGTTCCCTTAAGGTATTGATTGTTGATCGTTGTTGAACCTCCAGGGGCAGCATCCAGGTTGAGCCTACGATTGACAACTGATACAGGCGAGTTGGCCGTGGGCACGGTCTTCGCGGGGATAGTGGCCTCTGAGACGAACCACCAAACATTGCTCCCAATCTCTGGGATATCCCTTCAGCTATGCTGTTCGAGTTCTCTCAGACGCTGTTTTGAGGATGTCTAAGAGGAAGCCTCTGAACTCTGAATTAACTCCTGCCAGTTGATCGCATTCACCATCGCTGGCAATAGGGATTATCATTTGGCTGCTCGATGGGATCTTTTTGTTATATGCTGGGATCGTTAAGATCCTTCGCAGACTCGTCTTCTGCATCTATGGTGTTCTTTGGAATGCTGTTACCGTCGTCTAACATGATTGCGCCTTTTCCTTCATAGAATACCTACAATT
The DNA here is from genome assembly GCA_037355625.1 of Petunia x hybrida. Classification (NCBI taxonomy): domain Eukaryota; kingdom Viridiplantae; phylum Streptophyta; class Magnoliopsida; order Solanales; family Solanaceae; genus Petunia; species Petunia x hybrida. The sequence continues at coordinate 1,303,672 of JBBBVM010000068.1, forward strand.
TCCTAGGCCCCATCGTGGGCGACAAACTATTTATGCCTAAATTTGTACGCCTAGGTTAAACAATTAATTATGAATGAGGTCACAAGCAATACGGTAAACTACAATGAAAAAGTAAGTAAATACGATGAAAATAAAGAAAAGTAATTAAGCAAGAAATAATAGAGAAAGCAAAGTAAATCTTATTGCTTGAGAGTAACCGAGTTTGAAGGCGAATTGTGTTGTATGTACAATATAATGTAAGGAATTGGTATTTATAGTAGTGATACCCAGTCCTAAATAAAGTAAAATACAAATACTAATAAGGACATGGGCTTACAACTCAAGGCGGTGGTATACCAAACCCTAAATAGAAGACTGTAAACCCTAGGCGACGGGATGTGTGCCCTGTGCCCTATGACCAAACCACCTAAACAGTCGTTGGCTCTAGGAGCGGGCATATATCCTCAGTGCCCGGTGACTTGTAGGATAAGTCTAGTCTCGCCAGCTGGACTCGTATCCCCGTAACAATAGTTGGCGTATTTTTGCCCTACACACCTGCAATGAGTAATGTGGATCCTTCGGTAATGTATACTAACAACAGAAACACTGGGAAAATAGGATTCAAGAAACACCAGCATCTGTATTGTGAGTTGTGTTAGATTAGGAGCCATAAATGAGAAGGGTGTTGGAAAGAAATTGGCTATCCTCCAGACTATAAATCAAAGAAAAAGAAAGAGTCTTCATCATATAAACAACCTGGTTCTTCTGCATACAATGCCTTTACAGAAAGTTCTATTGGAAATACTGGACCAGTGGCCCAAAGTCAAGGTTACCAAGGGAATCAAAAGTGGCAATCACGTGCATCTTACTTGCAAGGTCCAGATGTGCCTCAGCTGGATCAGACCAGGACCTGCACTTTCTCAAATGAGCAGTATGATCAAATACTTCAGATCCTAGACAACAGTGTCAACAATACCTCTAAGTCCTCAACCAACATATCAGGTACCAGCAGTGCTCTATTAGTATCTAATAGTGTACAAGAGTGGATTGTAGATACTGGTGCAACCAATCATATGGTGTCTGATATTGGTTTATCATATCAGAAAACAATACGCAAGGGTGTGAATCCCAAAAGTGTATTTCTACCCAATGGAGATATATCTGATGTCACTCACAATAGGACAAGTACAATTTTTGACAGGAGTAGTGTAGATAATGTATTTCATATCCCTCAATTCAAATACAACCTGTTTTCAGTATCTCAGATAACACAGGAGTGAGGATGCTCAGTAACTTTCTATCCTAAATTCTTGTATTTCGGGATCTTTACAATGGGAAGGTGAAAAAGATTAGTAAGGAGCACAATGGTTTGTATCTGTTGGTGAAGCAAGATCAGTCTGCTGAAAGAAGTAAAGAGGTCAGCTTAGCTGTAAAGATGTAAATAATGTAGATGTTAGCCTATGGACATAGAAGGTTAGGACATGTTTCTTCTAATATTCTAAAGAGGATAATGTCTGGTGCAACTGGGAAAATAGTCAATGTAATAGATAGTTGTTCTATGTGTCCATGTGCTAAACAAGTTAGATTGTCATTTCCTACTAGTCATATTACCAGTAAAAACTGCTTTGAATCGACTCATGTTGATGTCTGGGGACCATATAAAGTGCCTACTATTCATGGTCAAAGATACTTGCTCACAATTATTGATGACCTTTCTAGGATTACCTGAGTGTTCTTATTAAAGCTAAAATATGATGTGTGTGTAGTGCTGTAACATTTCTTCTCATATGTGAAAACTCAGTTCAACTGCATTATAAAAATAATCAGACCAGTCAATGGAGCAGAGTTTCTAAATTATGTTTGTAGTACTATGTTCAAGAAACTTGGGATAATACATCAAAGGTCTTGTGCTTATACTCCACAACAGAATGGAGTAGCTGAAAGAAAGCACAGACATATCCTAGAAGTCACTAGAGCTGTAAGATTTCAAGCTAACATTCCTCTCAACTTATGGGGGAGTCGTGTATTAGCAGCTGTTTATCTCATTAACAGGATGCCTACAACAGGTCTAGGTCATGCCTCTCCCTACGAAAAGATTTATCATAGGAAACTATCTCTGGGCATCTAAGAGTACTGGGGTGCCTATGCTATGCAAAAATATTAAATGAAGCCGACAAGCTAAAGCCAAGAAATAAACCATTTGTTCTCATGGGTTACTCAGAAGTGCAAAAAAGATATATTCTCTATGATCTTGGAAACAAACAATTCTTTGTTAGTAGAGATGTGATATTCAGAGAAAATACATTTCCCTTTAAGTCATTACAAGCACTCTCTCATCTATTTGTTCGTAACCCCACAGTGGCAGATGAAGACTCACTGTAGTCAATTGAAGATAGTGAACTTCATCAAGATATCTTGGAAGCTGGTCAAGATATAGATCTAGATTATCACCTATAAGTCCATGAAGTAGAAACTGCATCTATTAATGTGCCTTTTGTAGTGGATCAGTCTTCAAGCAATAAAGAGCAACAAGTAGTTCATGAGGATGTAGCAGTTGTAGATCAACCAATAGCACCTATGCCTAATGCTACCAGGTCAGGTAGGCATACTAACACTGTAGTCTGGATGGAAGACTTTATGTCTCTGAATGTACATTAAGATCAACCATACTCCTTGAACAAATACCTTTCCTATGATAATATTTCTCCTAAATACCAAGCATGCATAGTATCTCTCTCATCCATAGTTGAACCTAGATCCTATCCAGAAGCTGTTAAGGATCCTAAGTGGATAGAAGCTATGAAAGTTGAGATTGAAGCTCTATAGGACAATCACACCTGTGAGATAGCTTATCTTCCTATAGACAAGAAACCCATAGGGTGCAAATGGATATACAAAATAAAGTACAAGGCTTCTGGGAAGATAGAAAGGTACAAGGCCAGATTAGTGGCTAAAGGGTATAGCCAAAAGGAGGGCACTGATTATCAAGAAACTTCCTTCACCTATTGTAAAGATGGTGACAGTTAGAACAGTGTATTCCATTGCAGCTACAAAGAAGTGGCACATCCACCAAATGGATGGATACAATGCATTCCTTCAGAGTAACTTGAATGCTGAAATTTACATGGACCTGCAACAAGGTTTTAACAGCTAGGGGAGAATCAAGTATGCAGACTCATAAAATCCTTGTATGGGCATAAGCAAGCTCCAAGACAGTGGAATGCCAAGCTATCAGAAGCTCTGCTAAGTTTTGGCTTCATTCAGAGTCAACTGGATCACTCACTGTTTACAAAAGGAACTAGTGGTGGTATCGTAGTTGTCCTAGTCTATGTGGATGACATACTGATAATTGGAGACAATCTGTAAGTGATTCAAGATACTAAGGAGGCTCTACAACAAGCCTTCATGATAAAAGATTTGGGATAGTTAAAGTACTTCCTGGGAATTGAATTTGCAAGATCATCTCAAGGGATACTTATGCATCAAAGAAAGTATGCTCTAGAATTAATCTCTGAATCTGAAATAAGTGGAGCAAGCCTGCACCTACACCCATAGATCCTAATGCCAAGCTTACTACTAAGGAATATAATGAGTTTTTAAGGAAAAAAAAAAAGCACAGGCAAAGATTTACCTGATGATAGACTGCTTTCCAATCCAGGAATTTATCAGAGGTTAATTGGGAAGTTATTGTACTTAACTATCACAAGACATGATATTGCATATAGTGTACAAACCCTAAGTCAATTTCTTCAACAACCCTAATAGTCACACATGGACTCAGCATTAAGAATTATCAGATATGTAAAGAATCAACCAGGACAAGGGGTACTTCTATCCAGTAAAATGCAAAACCTTATCACTACCTACTGTGATGCAGACTGGGCTGCATGCATATTCTCTAGAAGACCAGTCACTGGGTTCTTTGTAAATATGGGTGAGTCACTAGTGTCCTGGAAATCAAAGAAATAGACCACCATATCCAGAAGTTTTGCAGAAGCAGAATATAAAAGTCTAGCCTCAGTTACTGCAGAATTGACTTGGCTTGCAACTCTGGTAAAAGAAATTGGAATGGAGATTGAAGCTCCCATCAGGGTGTTTAGTGACAGCAAAGCAGCATTGCAGATAGCAGCCAATCCTGTATTCCATGAGAGAACTAAACACATTGAGATTGATTGTCATTTCATAAGGGAAAAATTTCAAAAAGGCCTGATTGAAACTAAACATATTTCCACCAAAAACCAGCCTGCAAATCTTCTAACCAAAGGATTGAACAGAGTTCAACACTTATACTTGATTTCCAAGCTAGGATTGTTTAATATCTTTGCACGACCTAGCTTGAATGGAGTGTTAAAGGAGTTGAGAGTTAGTTAATTGAGCTAATTGTTAGTTAATCATGTAATTAGGGCGCAGGGGCATTTTAGTAATTTTTGCATTTCTAGATTTCAATTAGGTTAGCTGAGTTAGTTAAATACCTAACTATGTGAATTAGTTGTAATTCAGTTTTAATGGACTCCTCTCAATTTTCTCTCTGTGATCTCTTCTTCCTCTCCTCATCTCTCTTCCTCGATCATCTTCCTCATCTCTTCTAAATAGTTACATCTTCTACATGCACTTTGAATAAACATATCTCAACCCTTCGAATCTTTAGCCATTTCGAGTTTGCACGGTTGCTCTCGAAATTACAGTAATGTAAAACGGCTATAGGCTAACTTTTTACAGCTAAATGAGTTTTTATACAGATTTGTGATTGTAACTTTGAGTACAAAATCTTCACATAATTTGGTCTATGTCAATTGGGTGCAATTAGAGATATGAATAATCGAGCAGCATTGGCAAGTTTTGTCATCCGGTAAAATTTGTGAACACTTCAACAAGATATATAAAATGAAGATAGTACCAAAAGATTCGTGAACAATTGAATAAAAATATAGTACACTACTAAAAAAACTGCTTTTTTCGACTACTACCTATCGACCGAAAATCGGTCGAAATTTTGGTTCGACCGATTTTCGGTCGATAGGTTAAATTTTTTGGGCCTGTCGACCGAATTTCGGTCAATGGTGCGGTCGGAAGCCCCGCTTTTAATTGGGGCAGAACTCCATTTCAGCTCATTTTGCTTCTTCCCCCAAAATCATAAAACACCATTTTAAACCCTCCCCAAGCTTCATACTCGAAATCCACCATAATCCACCCCCAAAATCAAAAATCAAACACATTCTACCCTCCTAAACACTACATATAACAAGAAATTCAAGGTAAATTCTTAATTTTAGGGTTATTTTAATTACTTTCTAAAAGTTAAACCTTAACTTTTTTACTCAATTTTTTGTAGTTTTGAAGCATATAACTAGTGGGGAATCATTATTAGGTGCTATTGGGGCACAAATCAACCTCGAGGTAAGGTTTTTTTTTTTTATTAAATCCGAATTTAATTATGTATTTAATTATTTTTTAACTTTGGCCTATAATGTTGCATAGGTAGTTAATTATTAGTTAGCAAACTTTATTGTAGTTATTGTTGGTGTTGAAGAACTTGTTTGGTGTTGTTAGCTATTACAAAGTTAGGTTTGTGTTGTTTGGGATTATATTGTTGTAGTTGTTGGTGATTGTTGGAATTGTTTGGTAGTGTTGTTTGGAATGTTGGGGATTATATTGTTGTAGTTGTTTGGAATTGTTTGGTGGTGTTGTTGTAGTTGTTTGGAATTGTTTGGTAGTGTTGTTGCCTTGGTGTTGGTGTTGAAGAATTGTTTGATGATGAGGATTGACCTTATATGTACTTTAACCTTTTGTTTTTTTAATAGGCTAGTTTAATGTACTTATATAATTATAAACATAAGAAGATATTTGTATTCTTATTTTTGTGCAATGAATGTGTTTATTTAATCTATTTAACCCGCCGAATTTTTGTGCAATGAATGTGTTTATTTAATCTATTAAACCTGTTACATATTTTTGTGCAAGGAATGTGCTAGTATGTTACATATTTACTTGTTCCTTAAGTAATGTGAATGTGTCAACAGGTATGAAGAAAGTGTTTACAAGAAGGAAGGGGCCTAAAAAGGCAGGTGAGCCGGCACAGGACACTCCTACCTCTCAGGTGCCGCATCACCTTCCTACAGGAGCACCTGCAGGATACAGTCCAGATTTTTCAGGCCGCCCGGCATGTCTCAGGTGCCGCATTCGCTTCCTACAGGAGCACCTGCCAGATACAGTCCAGATTTTTTCAGGCCACCTGACATGTCTCAGGGCCATCCTGGTTGGCGGCATAACTTCAGTAGTTATGACATGACTGAGACCCAGGCCGGTCCATCCTAGGGCGTTCCCAGACTAGGCGATCCCACACAGTCCACTAGTCCGTCTGGGTCGACTCAGCCGCCTTCCGACCCATCTAGCCCTACCTGCCCTTCGGTACAGCAGGAGATTCCTTACTATGATCGGAGATCGCCATATTACATCGGTGAGCCTGGCACTTGGGAAGACGGGCGGTTGATTATTTATCCCGAGGGGGATAAGAGGTAAGTATAGTATTTTTGAAGTTCTTATCTATTTAGTAGTAAGTTTTTAAATGTTAGTATTTCTATTAACCCGTCTATTTTTTTATGTAGCTTTTGTCCCAACACTGATGCTATTCCTGTGGTGACGAAATGCATGAAATCTCAATGGAAGGAATCGTGGCCAACCTGGGGCGCTGTGCCCCCTCAAGTAAAGCAACGGATAATGCAGGCTTTTGAGGTGATAAATATGCATACGGTTTATCACTAATTGCAGGTTTTTTTAATGTTTATGTTTAAATAAAATATTTTGATGAATATTGCAGGTTCAGTGTAAATGGCATCCGGCTCTGGACTATAAAGTCCGTTCTAACTTCCCTAAGAAATGCGGAGAGTTATTCAAGAACGCAATGTATAATGCGCGCAAAAGAGGGAAAATGCCCGGCTTCCTCTATGATCATCAATGGAGAGAGCTGCAGCAATATTGGGATACTCCCGAATTTCAGAAGAAGAGCGAACAAGGGAAGAAAGCGCGGGCATCAAGTAAGGGTGGATCGCTGCATACCGATGGCGCAGTTAGCGCTGCGACGCAGAAGATGCGCTTGGTAAAGTAATTTAATTTATAAAAATTACTATAATAGTTTATTTTTTATCTAACTTGTTCTCTTCTTTAATTTGTAGGAAAAGCAAGAAAATCGGACTATTCCACTCTCTGAAATGCACAAGATCCGCCATATCAAGAAAGATAAAAAGGGCGGAGAAACATGGGTCGAGCCCCGCGCACAAGAGACCTGGGTAAGTAATTAAATTCAAACTAAAGTCGCGCCAATCCTTCAGCTTTAAAACTTCATAGTTGTACCGTTGATATATTTCTGTTTTTCAGGAAAGAGCTACAAAGGCCGTTGAGGACTGGACCACGACTCAACAATCTGAATGCGGAAGCAGTACCCCAGCACCACTAACGCTCGAGCAAGAAACCAATTTATGGTTGGAAGCGGTCGGAGGGGTGAAGAAGGGGTCCGCATATGGCCTTGCAACTCTGTATTCATCTGGCAAGCATAAATCGAACTATTTGGGCTCGTGTTCAACTGCTCCTCCAAGCTCTGCTACTTCTACAGAAATGACTCGGATGCAAGCGGAGATCGAAGACCTGAAAAGACAAAATGAAGCTATGCGCTTAGCACAGGAGGCTCATCAAAGAGAAATGCATGAAATGTTGCAACAAATCCTCATTAACCAAAAAAAAGGCAAAGCAAAGCGTGATAGTTCGGGAAAGGGAAAGAGCAAGAGCAGACGTCGCCACCATTCACCGTCCGAGTCTGATGCCGGGTCTAGTTCGGCTTCTAGCCAGTAGTAGTGATTGTTGAACTTTAAACTGTTTGTTAAGTTTGTTTGAATATTGTAACACTTGAACTAATGTTGAAAGACTCCTTTCTATTGTTTGGCTTTGTTAGCCTTGTTTGAATATCGTTTATGAATGTGTTTTGTCTGATTTTTCTGCGTGTTGCTGAATTTACAGGTGGTGTAGGGCTAATTTCAGCTTTTATGTTGCAGGTTTTTACAGGTTTTCGACCGACTTTCGGTCGATAGTTGGTCAAAAAATATTACCAATTCGGTCGAAAGTCTGTTCGACCGAATTTCGGTCGAAGGGTGATTTTCGACCATAATTGGGTCGACCACCACAATCGGTCGAAATACGGTCGATAGGTCAACCGCATTTCGACCGATTGGGCGGTCGAAAAAGGCAGTTTTTTTAGTAGTGGTATCAAGACGTGTGAACAAATTAACAAAATATTTAGAATGAATAATGTACAAAGTTTTACATATTTGGACTACTTGTAAATAATTGAACTACACAATAAATTTGTACAAATCCGTCTAACGCTTGTGAACTACGACAAAACTATGTCAATAATTTGTACTAAAGTAATGCCCAATCGGCATAACTTGAGAATATGGTCTCCAGCACGAATTTGTGAACAATTTGTTTTACTTTTGACAGCGAAAAATCTTTCCAATTTGGCATGGGAAGTTACAATTCCAAAAGCTGAAGCAAAACATAAATAACGGCATTGAAATTATTATCCAATTTATGCAAATCTCCCTTGATTAATGGGAGATTTACAAAAATATGACACTTTCATGTCTGGGACCGGCGGTCACCATGTCTTTGATAACAGAAAGATCTTTTGATAGGCCATTTTATAAGTCTTTTCATATCTATTGAAAACACGTACAGGTGGGTTATCAATTAGTTCAAAAGTAACTTTGGATCTTCGCTGGATGGATTTAATTAAGATAAGCTAAACAATGAGTTACAACCTTACACATCCAACTTTAACTATGTTTTAGTTTCTCGGTCTATTTTTTGGTGTAGACATTTAATATTTGACCCTTCCTCATTTTAACACGGCTTTTGGGATTTAAAGATTTCTTTTAAGCCACCCTTCAGTATTTATGCAGAAAATGGAAAAACACAAAAATAGTCACAGTTCTGGCATTTCCAAAAATAGAAATTTTGAGTTTCGTGTTATTATAAAAAAATTGTTACTTTATTTTTCAAAAGAAAAGAAAAGTAGAAAATTATAATGCTATTTTTCAGTAACTTTGGGTTTTCATAGCATCTTTGGTTAGTAAATTTATGGGAGGTTTACGAAAATACCCATCAAAATCAAAAAATTTACTTACCTCTACCAATAAGTTTCATATTTACAAGTCTTATCCATAAACTATTTGCATGCCCTACCCATCTAGACTTGTATACTATTATTTATGCAATATACCTTAAGGAGACGTTTGGTTCGAGGGATTAGGTATATTAATCCATGTATTAAATTTAATCCCTTGTTTGGTTGTTATTTTGAAAGAGGTATAACTAATGCATGCATTAAATAATACACCAATTGGTGTATTATTTTATCCCTCCATCAAGGTGGTATAACTAATACATGTATTAGTTATACATGGATAAAGAAACAAAAGGACAAAGATATCCTTCCCATTTCCCTAGAAGCCAATAAAAATCAATCATCAAAGGATATAATTATAAATTCATTACTTTTTAGTTTAAAAATAACTAAAATATATTAAATGATAACTTTTATCTCCAATGAACCAAACACTGGATAAAATTTAATCCATGTATTATTAATCCCTGCAATATTAATCCATGTATTATTAATCCCTGTATTACAATCCCTGTATAACTAGTACATCAAACCAAACGACCCCTAAAAGTATACACCAATATCTAGACTTGTATACTATTACACCCATAAAGTATAACAAAGGTATACAGTAATAAATGGGTAGGTTGGGTAAATATTTTTAATTTTATAAGTAGTATAATTTTTAATGAGTAGGGCTTGTAAATACTTTGAATTTCATGGGTATATAGTGTAAAAATCCCTAAATTTATTTCTATTAAGTCATCCTAATTTACTCTAGCTCAATACTTGTGGCCAGCTCATCACAAGGATTTGAAACCCACATGCACAAATATTAGATGTATACACTAAAAATTGTCTTTAATTACCGAACTAGTATAACATTATAGCTGTACCTAACATATTAAACAAGAAATGTATCTTTTATAAATATTTGCTACTATTAGAAGTTAGAACATTGATTAGAAATCAAAGAACAGGTGGAAATATTGAAATATCTAATGTGGAGGACGTAACTTCCACTTAGTAGTATAAAAAACATGTTGCTTAAATAAGTGAATTTCTCTGAGAGTTTGAAGAAACCATTCCACAATTAATAAACTTCTCTACTTTTCAAATGGAACCTGTTGCAGTATATCTCTTTGCTTCTGCACTTTTCATCCTTGCTATTCTCAAACTAGGAACTATGTTTAAAAACATTTCTTCTTCAAAATTTCCTCCAGGACCATGGAAACTACCTATTATTGGAAACCTGCACCAATTAGCAGCTGGTGGCCCTTTACTTCACAAGGTCTTAAGAGACTTTGCCAAAAACATGGCCCGTTGATGCATTTGCAACTTGGACATGTCTCCGCCATAGTTGTTTCCTCACCAGAAATTGCAAAACAAGTGATGAAAACTCATGACATAGCCTTTGCAGCAAGGTGGCAGCCTCTTGCTGCAAAGATTTTATCTTATGATTCAACAAACATAGGCTTCGCTCCATATGGCGAATATTGGAGACAAATGCGTAAAATATGTGTACTTGATCTGCTAAGTGTCAAGTGTGTTCAATCTTTCCGATCTCTCAGAGAAGAAGAGTTCTTAGGTGAGTGGCAAATAAAGGATATAAATTTAATAAGTTCGAGGTTCTGGTGGGTTCAATATTTAATGTTTATTTATATACTACTTGTCAAAACTTTTCACTTCTATGCATGTCTAATGGTTCACAAAAAGAAAAATATATGTCAATGGTTTATGCTGAAAATTTTCAGCATAAACCATTGACATATATTTTAAATGAGTGATCCAATTAAATCCACTTTTAACACTCCAGATCTACTCTGACTCAGGTCTTGCTAGATTGTTGGCTAGCCATGCTGGATCACCTGTTAATTTGACTCAAATGATACATACAACCATGTTGGGTTTCACTTCTAGAGCTGCAGTTGGAAAAAAGTACAGGAACCAAGAAAAGTTTGTATCTTTAATATGTGAACTTCTTGATGTGGGAACTGGCTTTAATATTGCTGATTTGTATCCTTCCATCAGTTGGCTTCAAAAAATAACTGCTCTTAAGACAAAACTGGAGAGCCTTCACCATGAAGTAGATATGCTACTTGAGGAAATTATTGTTGACCATACAGCCGCTAGCAAGGATGCTGCTGACAACAAGAACACAACTATACATGAAGACCTAGTAGATGTCCTTTTAAGAGTCCAAAATGATGAAAAATATGACATAACTCGCAACAACATTAAGGCAGTGATCTTGGTTAGTTGTTCTTAATTACTGCTTCCGTTTTATTTTAAATGACATTTCGTTATTAGTTTGATCCAAAGAAAATGATGCATTTGTATACTTAAAGACTCTTAACTTTAAACTTCTTATTGTTATCCTCAACATTCTCGTATAGCTAAACGCCACATGTCTAAAGTACTATTGCTATGTGTCAAAAGTCTTTCTTTCTTCAACCGTTAGATATAGTACTATAAAAAACAGCGAGAGAAATGTTTGCTTCTTGTACTTCCAACGACTAAGATGTTCTAATTTGATATGATTATATGTACTAGGACATATTTGCAGCTGGAGCACATACTTCAGCTACAGCTGTTGATTGGACAATGGCAGAAATGCTGAAGAACCCAATTATCTTAGAGAAAGCGCAACAAGAAGTGAGACTAGTTTTTAGTGAAAAAGGTTATGTTGATGAATCAAACTTTGATCAGTTGAAATACTTAAGATCAATCATCAAAGAGTCACTTAGGTTGCATCCACCAGCCCCTCTATTATTACCAAGGCTATGTAGAGAAAAATGTGAGATTGATGGTTATGAAATACCACAAGACACTCAACTATGGGTGAATGCTTGGACCATCGGAAGAGACCAAAGGTATTGGAAGGATGCAGAGTGCTTTAAACCAGAGAGATTTCTTGATAGTTCAATTGATTTCAATGGAAATAATTTTGAGTACATCCCATTTGGTGCTGGAAGAAGGATGTGTCCTGGCATATCATTTGCTCTAGCAAATGTTGAGCTTCCACTGGCTCTTTTCCTTTATCATTTTGATTGGAAGCTTCCAAATGGGATGAAACACGAAGAATTTGACATGACAGAGGTCTGTTCTGGTGCCATAATGAGAAGAGAACTGAATATTTCTGTTATTCCTACTGTCTCCAATCCTGTATAAGCGTAACTACAATGAGGGTTTATTTTGTTTCAGGGATGAGGATGATATTTGTGGGATAAATGTGGAGTTATTTTATTCTAATATAATTGCTTGAATTTTCTTATTACATATACGCAATCCCTATCACGATCCAAACTCGGGGAGGCCATTATCAGCACTTAATAAGCATCGTTCCCCACTAAGAGAGCTGAAAATAAATTTCTGTCATTTTACAATGAACAATAATATATTAAAGACACGGGCTGAAAATAAATTTCTATCATTTTGCATATTTTGAGGACAAATTTGAACAACTTTGCATTGCAGGGCAAGTTAGATTGTCTTTGGTGAATGAGCGCATATTATGCCCATTCTTATAACAGCAGGATTATGTTTGACCCTAGTATCAACCCATAGGAAATTTGGACCATTTCACAAAGTGTAGGGAAAATTTGGACATTTTCTCTTCTTTGTATTTCAACTAAAGAGTTGTTAATTTGCACAACTCATCTTTGAAGTTAATTTAGGCTTAACAAAGGTCATAGTATAGAACAAAAGCACCATAAAAATGACATTACAATTTCAAAACGACAATTTCAACAGTCAAGAGTATTAAAATTCAACAGTCAAGAGTATTAAAATTACACTGTACTCAATTGAAAGTCTCTCAAAAATTTAGCATATTCATAACCTTTAGACTCATAAACATATAAGACACGGGAACTTCTTGTATGCTAAGTGATACTCTGACTAGGTTGTACCCAACTCCCCATATGGAGACGGCAGCTTTTATGCCCATCTAAACCGGCTCTTACTTGATGAACCAAACTTGTTATATTTTTACTCTGTGATCGGAGAGCGACATGATTTGCTTCTCCTGGCAATATGTAGCATGTTAACTTGCACGAATAGCTGATAAAAAGGAATTCGACTAAAACAATTAGTCCAAAATTAAGCTCAAACTATATATGCAATTAATTAATGTAGGTATCAAAATTTCACAAACAAAGTCAAATTAACAGAATAAAGTTCTAGTACTAACTCCTTTTAGAAGGATAAAGTTGAAGTAGTTCTCTAATAAGCTTGACCAAACACCTCAATCTTTTAAAATAAGCACTTTTGGCTCCCCAAAAACTTGGCCAAACAGGCTTTAAGCATTTGTTGAAAGAAATTAACATTAGTGAAGAGCAAGAACATACTGATGTTTGCAATATTTATATGTGTTTTAATATTAATTCACTCTTAATTTTCACTACTAAAAAAACTGGTTTTTTCGACTACTACCTATCGACCGAAAATCGGTCGAACCACTATTTCGACCGATTTTCGGTCGAACGGTTGTGACTGTCACGACTGTTCGACCGAAAATCGGTCGAAATAGTTGTTCGACCGATTTTCGGTCGATAGGTTAAATTTTTTGTGCCTGTCGACCGAATTTCGGTCGAAGGAGTGGTCGGAAGCCCCGTTTTTAATTAGGGCAGAACACCATTCTCGGCTCATTTTCCTTCTTCCCCAAAATCATAAAACACTCTTTAAAATCCTCCCCAACCTCCATACTCGAAATCCACCATAACCCACCCCCAAAATCAACAATCAAACACAATCTACCCTCCTAATCACTACCTATAGCAAGAAATTCAAGGTAAATTCTTAATTTTAGGGTTATTTTAATTACTTTGTAAAACTTAAACCCTAACTTTTTAACTCATTTTTTTTTTGTAGTTTTGAAGCATATAACTAGTGGGGAATCATTTGTAGGTGCTATTGGAGTATAAATCAACCTCGAGGTAAGGTTTTTTTTTTTTTTAAATCCGAATTTAATTATGTATTTAATTATTTTTTAACTTTGGCCTATAATGTTGCATAGGTAGTTAATTATTAGTTAGCAAACTTTATTGTAGTTATTGTTGATGTTGAAGAACTTGTTTGGTGTTGTTAGATATTATAAAGTTAGGATTGTATTGTTTGGGATTGTTGTAGTTGTTGGAATTGTTTGGTAGTGTTGTTTGGAATGTGTTGTTGCCTTGGTATTGTTGAGAAGATGAACATGTTATGCCTAAAACGGATAAGCTTTTGTTGGTTTGAATTGCTTTGATAATAGTAATTAATAGGGTGTTATTAGAAAATATTGTTTGTTTGGGGCATTTCATCAAACAAGTTGCGTGCATTAACAAACCCGACGACATTAATCTTGCTATAGTGATTACAAAAAAGTGGCAAACTATTATAAAAAATCATACATATTGTTTCTCAATCTTGCAATGTTTGTGTAGATATGGACATTAATCGACGTCGTCTGTGGATGGATAATAGAAACTTTCCCGAGCGGCGGGATTAGTTGAAGTCCTTGATCTTTTAGATGTTGCATACCAGAACGAGGTCTCAACCATTCCATTGATAGGGGACAATGAACTAGCTGACCAGTTGCAACATATTGATGGCATATATAAGCAGTTAGATGCATCTGTAGCTAGTCGAGGAAAAAACCCAGTTAATTTTGGAGAAGGAGCTTCAAGGGCAAATGATGATGATGAATATACAGATGAAGAAGAAGTTAACGATGAGGATGAGGAAGAAGAATTGGCTGATGATGAGGATTGACCTTATATGTACTTTGATGTTTTGTTTTTTTAATAGGCTAGTTTAATGTACTTATATAATTATAAACATAAGAAGATATTTGTATTCTTATTTTTGTGCAATGAATGTGTTTATTTAATCTATTTAACCCGCCGAATTTTTGTGCAATGAATGTGTTTATTTAATCTATTAAACCTGTTACATATTTTTGTGCAAGGAATGTGCTAGTATGTTACATATTTACTTGTTCCTTAAGTAATGTGAATGTGTCAACAGGTATGAAGAAAGTGTTTACAAGAAGGAAGGGGCCTAAAAAGGCAGGTGAGCCTTCAGGTGAGCCGGCACAGGACACTCCTACCTCTCAGGTGCCGCATCACCTTCCTACAGGAGCACCTGCAGGATATAGTCCAGATTTTTTCAGGCCGCCCGGCATGTCTCGGGTGCCGCATTCGCTTCCTACAGGAGCACCTGCCGGATACAGTCCAGATTTTTTCAGGCCACCTGGCATGTCTCAGGGCCATCCTGGTTGGCGGCATAACTTCAGTAGTTATGACATGACTGAGACCCAGGCCGGTCCATCCCAGGGCGTTCCCAGACTAGGCGATCCCACACAGTCCACTAGTCCGTCTGGGTCAACTCAGCCGCCTTCCGACCCATCTAGCCCTACCTGCCCTTCGGTACAGCAGGAGATTCCTTACTATGATCGGAGATCGCCCTATTACATCGGTGAGCCTGGCACATGGGAAGATGGGCGGTTGATTATTTATCCCGAGGGGGATAGCAGGTAAGTATAGTATTTTTGAAGTTCTTATCTATTTAGTAGTAAGTTTTTAAATGTTAGTATTTCTATTAACAAGGGAAGAAAGCACGGGCATCAAGTAAGGGTGGATCGCTGCATACCGGTGGCTCAGTTAGCGCTGCGACGCAGAAGATGCGCTTGGTAAAGTAATTTAATTTATAAGAATTACTATAATAGTTTATTTTTTATCTAACTTGTTCTCTTCTTTAATTTGTAGGAAAAGCAAGAAAATCGGACTATTCCACTCTCTGAAATGCACAAGATCCGCCATATCAAGAAAGATAAAAAGGGCGGAGAAGCATGGGTCGAGCCACGCGCACAAGAGACCTGGGTAAGTAATTAAATTCAAACTAAAGTCGCGCCAATCCTTCAACTTTTAAACTTCATATTTGTACCGTTGATATATTTCTATTTTTTAGGAAAGAGCTACAAAGGCCGTTGAGGACTGGACCGCGACTCAACAATCTGAATGCGGAAGCAGTACCCCAGCACCGCTAACGCTCGAGCAAGAAACCAATTTATGGTTGGAAGTGGTCGGAGGGTTGAAGAAGGGGTCAGCGTATGGCCTTGCAACTCTGTATTCATCTGGCAAGCATAAATCGAACTATTTGGGCTCGTGTTCTACTGCGCCTTCAAGCTATGTAACTCCTGAAAAAATGACTCGGATGGAACAGGAGATTGAAGAGCTGAAAAGACAAAATGAAGCTATGCGCTTAGCACAGGAGGCGCATCAAAGAGAAATGCATGAAATGATGCAAGAGCTCCTCAGGAACCAAAAAAAAGGCAAAGGAAAGCGTGATAGCTCGGGAAAGGGAAAGAGCAAGAGCAGACGTCGCCACCATTCACCGTCCGAGTCTAATGCCGGGTCTAGTTCGGCTTCTAGCCAGTAGTAGTGATTGTTGAACTTTCAACTGTTTGTTAAGTTTGTTTGAATATTGTAACACTTGAACTAATGTTGAAAGACTCATTTCTATTGTTTGGCTTTGTTAGCCTTGTTTGAATATCGTTTATGAATGTGTTTTGTCTGGTTTTTCTGCGTGTTGCTGAATTTACAGGTGGTGTAGGGCTAATTTCAGCTTTTATGTTGCAGGTTTTTACAGGTTTTCGACCGAATTTCGGTCGATAGTTGGTCAAAAAAAATTACCAGCTTTTCGACTGAATTTCGGTCGAAAGTTTGTTCGACCGAATTTCGGTCGAAGAACATGTCACTTTAGTCCACGACGTTCGACCGAATTTCGATCGAAGGGTGATTTTCGACCATAATTGGGTCGACCACCACAATCGGTCGAAAATCGGTCGACGTATCGACCGTATTTCGACCGATTGGGCGGTCGAAAAAGCCTGTTTTTTTAGTAGTGTTTATAGTTCTTTGAATATTTTTTGTGATTAAATATGCCCAACTAAAATAAGTTTTTTATATTGCACTTATTAGAATTAATTTTATATTGTAGGGAGCTAATGGAGTGGAGTTGGATGCAAATGTACAAGTTTGAGCCACCAAAATAAAATTGAGGTGGCATGGGAACACATTGAAGAGGAAGAAGAACAATGAATACGTGCTACAGAGTGGCGTGGCAGTACTTTTGGCTAAGGCACACGAAGAGATTTCCTGAAGTTAGTAGGATTAGGACAAGTCACATGGGTCAAATTAAGTTGTATAGTTAAGAGAAAAGATGACCCTCTCCTGCTAGACTTAGGACATTAGTGGTCATATATAAACTTTAGGAACCATTCTTTTGGAGGAGACTTTGGACTCCAGCGCGCAAAGGAGAAACGGCAGCAAAGCCTTTACCGAGTTTTCCTTCTTTTCCTTTCTCTTTTCTTTAGTTTCCTAGTTCGTTTAGTCTAAAGTTGTGTCAGATGTTGATTTAATTTTATTAATTTATTATATTGGGTTATTTATTCATATTCTGAGTCTAATTATTTGATTGTTTGATCACCAATTGAATACAATTTATGAACCTAGGGTTGAACTCGAAAGTGGAAACCATAGGTTGCAATGGTTTCGCGGTTAGGATAGAAATTTGCCTAACAGTCATGCTTAGTCACTATACAGGAAATATAAATGTGTTTTCGTTAACTCTAATTCCATAGACATATAGGCATTAGGTTGACTTGAATAGGTGAGCAGGGTATCAACGGAGTTCTGTGAGTAATATTAACCCTGTGATTAGTAAACCAGATAAATTGATTTAGTCGAATTAACTGAAGAATTCAACAGAATTGGCAGATATCCCTCGTCATCAGGCACCTGTACAGTCGCAGGGGATTTTATTTAGATCTCAATCAGCCAGAGAAATGCCACCATCCAGTAGAGGTCGAGAGCGTGGTGGCAGTAGTTCTTCTAGAAGTGATTATCAGGGTAGTGGCTCAGCTCAGCTGCAGAGGTAGTTCTATGAACTGCTAGTCTGGTAGGATGATGAGGCATCCGATGTAGTAGATCCCTATATTTCTTCTTCCCTTATATGTGAGTAAGATTTGATTCTTCCAATCGATCTGGAAATGGTGTGTCTTATCATGTTTCGATGGTTTCCTTGGATATTGTCTTAATTAAGAATCAGCTGTGGTAGAGGGGCGAGCTTCTGGTATGATTTATTCCATTGGTGAGACCCTACTAATTTATCTGGTCTAAATATGAGAAATTTGACGGTGAGTGTCGCTATTGTCTGCCTTGCATCTTGTCGTGCCACCTTCTATTATTATATCAAATTAGTTTACCTCTGTTCTCGGAAATTCCGTGTTGGTTGGATTATGGGATTCTAGTTCATCACCATAAGGGAGCGTCATGGTTTATTCCGGTGTAAAGTATTTAGTAAGTAATATTCAATCTACGTGTCTCCTCTTGGTTCGAAACACTAGTAAAGTCATGTCATCCCATGAGCTTATCTGGGTTATAAAAGGGTTTTTAGTAAATTGTCAGAGTTTTCTTTTTATAGGGAGGTTAAATTGACATAGATTTTGTTCCATAAAGCTCATTTAATGTCTATTTCTTCAATTGCGATTCTTCGGTTAGCCTGACTCGTAAGTAGTCTAGCTCTGGTAGCCAAATAAATCAGAAGAAGAGCTTCTTAAAGCTCTAATTATTTCTATCCTCAGTCTGTTGCCATCTCTTTTTTGTTCGGCACTGGTGAGCTTAGGTGGTCAGTAACCTATTGTGATGTTTCCTGTGTTGAGCCAGAGTACGTGCCAAGGTAGCCGGGTAAGCACATTGTTGTTTTTCAAGGCTACTAAGGGTAATGAGAGGCGTAATTTGACCTTTGATTTGATCCATCAGGCGGTGGTGCTTATAGAAAATGTATGGAGTTGTAACTCAAGATTTGCAGCTGTTTGGCAACTCGAAAGGGTAGTTGGTAGCTTAGGTCTGCCTACATTCAGCTTTTAGCTAAATCTTCTTTAGTCCAGCAGACTGTGCGGGGATGATTATTCCTATTCAAATAGCTGCATGAGTTTGTGCTTTAAGTAGAGGAGTCTTTCTCCAAATACTGAATGGTAATACTAAATCTCTAAGGCGTTGATACCACTTTTGTCACGACCCAACCTAGGGCCACGACATAAACCTACAATGAGTGTCGATCATTGCTAAACCCACTAATAATCTATTAATGCTAGAGATAAGCTGGCAGCATGATCATATATACGTACCTATCTGCTGAAAGCATAAAGTCTGGAAAGATGACACGACTTTAACTTGCTGGCAATTAGAACACTGAGCCACAAATTCTGCTATATCACACTTCATTCCGTCCCACCAATAAATCTGCTTAAGATCATGGTACATCTTAGTCGAACCTAGATGAATAGTGTATTTGGAATAATGTGCCTCTATCATAATCTGTCCACATAAATCTGCAACATCAGGGACACAAAGTCTATCTTTATACATGAGAACACCGTTAGTAGTAACCCTGTATTGTGACTCCAGTTTTCTTCTGGCTATCTGTCTGTATTCACCTAGAAGTGGATCCTCATACTGACATTGTTTTACTTCATGAAAATTTAGAGTTAAAGGTCTAGTGCAGCTTGTCGTCCATCCATCATTGGCATATCTCTTTCACACCTCAACTCTTTGAGAAGTTACTTTAGCATTATAAATGCACATGTAATCATCTTTGTTGCTGGTATTCTGCCTCAGCTCATGGTCCAACTACATGTCTCTTTTATTTTCACTTTTTCAAGTCATAATATTTCCAATTCAAAGACAATACCCTGAAATAGATATTCAGTCTGAAGATCATTCCTGGTCTGCATCATACTATCCAGTAGTATTTGCATGATCCTTATCCTTATAAGATAGACTTTGTTCAGATGAACCTTTGACATACATTAGGATATGAGTAACTACATTCCTACAAGGAGCTTGCGGAACAACACTAACATCAACTGAGATGTTGCATAGTGCGTTCGTAAAAATAATATAGCTTGCATCAAATCTTCTATAGTGTGTAGTGACAAGGTACTTCAAAAGCCTCCCCCCCCCCTATTGTATCAAGCGTGAGCTAATTCTTAGTTCCATCGACCTATTCTATATCGAAAGGTACATCGAAGAGGTGATTATAGGCTGAATCATGTTAATCCATCCAAAGTTCCGTGTATCTTTGTTTCGAAAAAGTAAAACTCTCCTCTCGTTATCGAGGAAGGGTCAGTTTAGTCAAAATAAGTTGGGCAATGGTGTTATCATATTACCCAGATATGTTTTATTCCAAGAGTTTGGTGTTCGTGTTATAATTCTGATTCTGCAAGTTCTTTTTTTATTTGTGCGAATTTTTCTTTAGACTTAGGCTCGTTCAAGGACGAACGAAAGTTTAAGTGGAGGAGAATGAAACGACCTCGGTTAGTCGTTTCGGAAGTTAGGACTCCGATTGGCGTGCCGATAATTTTAAAATATTCATAAGGTCCATTAAGATTTATCTGTAAAATTTGAGCTAAATTAGACCTCGTTGGTAGGCATCGGAAGAAGGTTTCAGTTTTTATTGTCGATAAATATTAAAAAGAGATTTTCGAGCTCGGTTTTGGCGAATGAGCTCCGATTCGAAATCCGAAAGCGCCGTTAGGTTTGTATGATTAATTGTGACCTTTGTGAACTTTCGAAAGTGAATTTCGATGTTGTTCGGCTAGTTTCCGCTAAAATGCCGAGAGTTAAATAATTTGACCTTTTTTCATTTAATTTGCATATTGAGCTTCGGGAATCCGATTTGAGATCCGTCTTAGCGAGTATGTTACATATATTCTGTATCACTTACTTGAGAAATTTGGGATTATTTCTAATTTCGTAGAGTTCCGTTTTAATTTTCGTCGCGAAAAGAAAAGAAAAGAAAATTAAATAAAAGAAAAAGAAAAGAAAGAAAGCAAAAGGAAAAAGTATGACAAAAGTTAGGCGGTGGCATTCCCACCTATGTAACAAGATAAACGAGAACAGAAACAAGAGAAGTAGAAAACGAGAAACAAAACAGAAAGAAAATGAAATGACGGGGAGGAAGAGAAAAATGCCAGAAAATGAGAAAAGAGCCGGAGAAAAGATAGAATTTTCACCCCGAAACATTCAGGTAATGATATTAATGCATTATTTGAGTTTATTACGTGTGTTTGAATATATTTTAACGGTAAAAATTGGGATATTAGACATCGTTTTTAATAAGTTCAATGTTGACACCCAATTTTGTCCCTCTTATTTTTCAAAATTTAGCCGTTCTTGAATCATGCAGACACTCGTGTATCCATTCCCACCTCGTCTATTCTTTTCAAAATATCCTGGAAATTGATGCCATTTTTAAAAGCCTCGTCTCAAACCATGGCTATTTTGCAATTTTCTACAATTACTCCTATTTTGACAAAACCCTCCAAAATTGTTTTAAGCCTCAAAATTACAATTTTTAGGCATTTTAGCCTTCTTAACATTTTAAAATTAAATTTCTAATTTTCCTATAATTTTTATACCTTTTTAAAATCTATTTTATACCACTTTATACCATTTTATACATATTTTATACCTATTTACATAATATTTATACACATATACACGCATATACACCCAAGCACACACATCAGCCAATTTTTTTTACACGTCACGCCTACGTAGATCGATCCTGATCGTCCACGTAGACGATCCAACGGCCCCAATTAGTTTCCTTTATCTCTACACCCCAAAACCCCTTCCCCTTCTCTCATTTCCCCTCTCACCCTCGACCGGACCTTCTCTCTCTCTCTCTCTCTCTTTGCGATCTCAATGCCCCCTCTGTTGATGATCTTTTCGGCCGTTTGAGCCGGTGAAAATTGGGGAAAAGGGTGTCTTTAGACTCCCCTCGTCATCCGCAACACACCCCATACACTTTCAATAGGATTTGGACGAGGGAGAGCTTAAACCTAGGTCGATCGAATCGCCACTGTCAAGGGCCGATTCCGGTCGACTCCACCAGCAAAAACATGGTAAGAACTGGTTTACGTGACTTAATAGGGAGGGAAAACCCTCATGTTTACGTAATCAAACAGGTCAAGGTCGACCCGACTCGAATTCCAAACGGGTAATCCTACTCTTTTACTATACTTTGAGTCTATGTGACACTGTGCCTAGATTGCTTAGTTTCTCTGTAATTTTAACATGTTTGTTTGCCGAGCAATTAATTAGTCAAGAAATTATGTGATCATTAGTCCATGCTTGGTTCACTGGTTGAGACGCTGATTTGAATTCCTATCTGTCTAAAAGCTTAGCACGTTTGTATTTCACAGAACACCTCTATCAATACGAAAATTTAGAGTCCATGGCAGTTTTGAGTCTATTATGTTTGTGCTTGTTTGATATAATGTATTTAGCCTCACATTCTGTTGAAACACATGATCTTCATGACTATATGCTTAAGATTGAGATGGTGATTTGATTGAACATGATTAGAAGGATCTTGATTTGCTTAAATTGAAAATCTTGATTATATGTTTGAGATGATTGATACAGTATCAATTAAAACCTGTTTGCAGCTTGATTTTCGAACTAGAACATGTTATGTACTCTGATTTGAACCTAGACTGTTGTTAGGGTAAAGGGGAGGAAATCACAATTGGTTAGAATCTTGTTTTCCTTAAATTTGGGAGACTAATTGACCTATATTTGGAAAGCGTACCTAATTGAATCCTGTCAACCATGAGAATCAATATTCTCTTACCATCTTTGTTCTTCTCCCGTTTGAACTCTAATTCCCACCCCACACTATATAAACTGGCGATTCTCTCATTCACACACATACAGCTTAGGCATTGAGCACTTAAAGCATACTACACACATACACAGCATCCTGCATAGAGGAAAAAGCTACAGAGTACCCCTCTAAAGTCTGATCTCTTCTGGTTCTTTTTCTGGAAGAGCTATCGCCTCTTCATTTGGTTATTTGGTCCTTGCTTTGCGAATCCTGATCAACCTTCATTGCTTCTTTGCTTGTTAACTGTTAAAAGGTATTCCTCCTTTCTTTTTTGTTGCACACTGCATATTGTCCTATCTGTTTGTTTATGTGAAGCAGTGTGTTTGGTTTGCTTTAAACTATTGTGAAATACTGCATGTTTGAGCTCTGATTTCATCAAGCATCTTTGTCCTGTTCAGTTAAGGGGGTCCAATGGGATCCTACCTATATTTCTGTAGAGAACAGGGGCAGGGTTCATGTTTTAGTAGGTCCAGTCCTCTGTCATGGACATAGACCTCAACTCAGGTCTTTCCATTTCCCTTTCCCCTACTAATTTTGTGCTTGCAGGCTACTTGAAAGGCCTTAACTGGCCCAACTGTGATCTGGTAATTATGGAGTACCCCTGGAGACTTGAAAGAGTCAAGGTTTGGACTAAGGCTGTCCACCGGCCCGGTGCCGGCGCACCTTGGCCGGTCCGGTCTGGTTCGTTCGTAATTAAAAAAAATCGAAACCGGCCCGGTACCGGTACTGGTCCGCTCTAACGGTGCAAATGCACCAATACCGTGTCGAAACTGGTACCGGCATGGGGAAACCGGTCTGGTTCCGGTTCGACCCGGTCCGGTACCGGTCCAATTTCGTGTATTTTTTTTTTACTTAAGTTTTTGATTCTTTGAAAATTGAAATAGATAAAAAAATATGGTAGACTAAATAAACAACACAAAAAATACATTTTATTCAATAATACGACAATACATTAAGTTGGAAATACATAATTAAAGACTTAAAGTGACCACGATCCACGATCCACGACCCAAATAAAAACTAAAAATTAGAAAAATACATAAATCTTAAACTTGAACGACTCAATTGTCACGCTCGCGCAGATATATTCCACCACTACGAGCTGCCCATTCGGGACTATGTTGGTTTTGTAAGTGAGTCTTAAGCTTCCCTGTCCCTCCATGAAGTGGTCCAGTTTCATAATTCCAATTTTTCTTACAAAGAGTACACTGAGTAGTGTCGGTTTTATTATTTTTCGTGATAAATTGCCAAACTTCGGATCTTCCAGTTTTTGGGTTGGAGGGACCTTCAGTAGTAGCACATTGAGCTTGAGTAGGAGTATTTGAAGCCATTTTGATAGAAAATTTAGAAAATAGCCTTTGATAGAAAATTTTAGAGAGAAATGAATAGAAAATATTGAATTGTAATTAATTTGATGAAATATGGGAGTATTTATAGGAAAAATAGGTGGGGGAGGGCTGTTGGGGGCGTTTATGGAGGTGGGGGAGGGAAAAATAGCCGTTTATGGCCGTTGCCAACGGCTATTTTTCAAAAGGGGAGCTGAATTTTTTTTGTTGGGCCGGTCCGGTCCGTCCCCGGTCCGGTTATGACAATTTTTTTTGTTATCTTTTTGTTTTTAATTTGAAAGTAGTTTTTGAATTTTAAATTAAGTATATGACTAAATAAAATATAATAAACACTTATAAATTGATCGTAAGACATATAATAACTTGTTATTTTTTATGTAGTATATACTAGTAGTATTTAGTATTTAGTATTTAGTAAAGTATTGAATTTCAAAAAAGATATAACAAAACATAATTGAGAATATATAAAAAAAATGATAACTTAATAGTAAGACATAGCACTTGTTATTTTTTTCAAAATAAATACTAAATATTAAGTTAATAGTATTTACTATTTAGTATTTAGTATTTAGTAAAGTATTAAATTGCAAAAAAGATATAACAAAGGATAATTGAGAATACAACAAAGGATGATAACTTAATAGCAAGGCATAACGCATTTTATTAAATAATTTTTGATTTTTTCAAAGTACATATTACTTAGATATTAAATTGTAAAACTACATATTAATAAAAAAAACTTCTCATTTTCTGAATAATTTCTTCGGGCACCTCAGGAGGAACGGGTGGCAAAGATTCATCTTCTTCATAATCATTTTCATTTTCCACACTTCCACCACCTGATAAGATTTCGGTTGAATATGCTGCATCTGCTTCTTCATTTTCTTCAGCAAATCCAAAATTTCTTCGCTCCGATCTAATCCAATCTCTGAATAATACGGCCGTCTCCATTGCTTCTTCCTTCAATGAATATATATGATCTCCAATTTGTAATCTTCCTTGGCTAAACGCGCTTTCTGAAGCAACTGATGATGCTTGAATTGTTAGAATATCCCGCGCTATTTTTGCTAAAACTGAAAATTGTGCTTGTTGATCCTTCCAAAATTGCAGTAGTTGATCGCTTCCAAAATACTCAATTTCCTTGCAACCATGAAGTAAATAAACATCAAGCTCGTTGAACCCTCCGCTACTCGAATGCCTGCTAGAAAGCCTTTGATTAAGGGTGGAAAAACTTCCCAATCCAGCTGCAGCTCTTTTACTCGCCTGCATTGAACTTAATCCAGCTCCACTTGGAACACTTGGAACAACATTATCAGCTGCACTCCTATACCTTTCATTAATCCGTTGGCAATCTACAATTACCTGCGTACAAGTTGTTTCTACACTTGGTGTTTCTTCATCATTAATTTCCAAACTCCGATAAATTTCTCTAATAAGCATTTCGGCATTAAATCGTTTAAAACATGGATGTAATACAGAAGCAATGTAATAAAGTGGTGGAATAGGAAAAAAAATATTTTTTAAATTTTTCAATCATTGCTTCTACGGCTACTTTATAAGCAGGCATTACTTTATATTCGTTAAGTAATTCTGCTATTCCAGCTATAAAATACAACATGGTAGTAACTGTAGGATAATATTGACCGGAAAATTCTTTAGTAGCATAAAAAAAAATTTCTAAAAATATAAGAAGACTCTCAACAAGTTTCCAATCAGATTCTTCTAGGTGATACTCTACAGCCACTTTGCCATTAAAATAATTAGTTATAGCCGCTCGTAAAGTGTATGCAACAGACAAAGAGTCATATACAGTGTTCCACCTAGTTGAAACTTCCTTAGGAACTCTTCTAGGCTGCAAACCTTCTTTCATACACTCTACCTGAAACTCCCTCCATCTATCCGATTTTTTAGATTTAAAAATATAACTAATTGCGAGTCTAACCTTTACAATAGTAGGATCAAATAACTGAAGGCCATCTTTTACAACTAAATTATATATATGACATGCACATCTAACATGAAACAATTCTTCAAAAGGGGGATGCAATGCGGGTCTTAACTTACCAATAGCATAATCATTGTTTGCAGCATTATCAAGAGTTATACTTAAAATTTTGTCACTAATAAAATACGCCTTACAAATATCAGTTATTTCTCTCTTAATAAATGGTCCCGTGTGTGGTTCATCGACAGCGCTATATGCTAAAATTCTTTTTTGCATTACCCAGTTAGGATCTATCCAATGACAAGTAAGTGTTAAATAGTCATACCCATTAACACCACGACCCAAATCAGTAGTAAGACTAACTCTACAATCAAAGTGATAAAATATATATCGTAAATATTGTCTATATTCATTTTTAAATTTTATAATATCACTTCTAGCCGTAGTTTTTGGAAAACCTTGAAAAGATGGATTATATATTGTTTGAATATAACGAATAAAACCTTGACAAGAAGCAATGTAAAAGGTAAGCACTCTACCGCAATCATTTTTGCCATTTGTTCCCTATCTTTCTTCTTATCATAATGCATAAGCCCCTCCCCCCTCCCTCCCGGTCACTGAGTTAATTTCCTGTTGAACTCCACTACCTTGAGATGGAGCCATTCTATTTCCTGATCGAGTTCCACCCGGCCTCTTTTTCCAGTCATCCTTATGATGGTTTTCTAAGTGTGTTCTCAATTTACCTGTCCCACCATTATGCTTGCCGGTTTTAAAATCCCAAACTTTTTTTACAAAGATTACATTTAGCGGTCTGAGCCGGAATATTTTTAGTCATAAATTTCCACACATCCGATCTTTCCGGTCGTCCCGCTGGTTCTCTACTAGGAGGCATAGGTGGTAATTCAGATTCAGTTTCTTCAGGTTCACCATGAAATTGACTAGTGGGTATTTCATCTTCTAAATTAACCCCTTCGGTATTTTCTTGATATCGTGCCTCTAACATATCATTATCTAGTGGTTGATCAAACTCAAAATGATGATAAAATTGCGTGTCATCTTCCTGAGTAAAATCATCTAGATGAGAAGGAGCGCTAGAAGTACCAATTGGTCTTTTACCTAAAGCACGACTACGTCTATCATCCCCCCCCCCCCCCGGTTAGAAGTACGTGATCTACGATCGCTACCCGTACGGCCAGTAATTGATCACCACAATCCAGACATTATTATAATAAGTAAAGCAAACAAATAGATTACTAAAATATGCTAAAAACAATATTGCACAAAAATTATAATAGATAATAAGAAGTAAGAACGAGTTTACTTGATGTCGCGAACTTAGAATGTATAACTTAGAAGTGAAAGTTGAAACTTGATCGGAACCGCACTGAACAATTTTCCACTTCACTCCAAATATTTTTTTTGTAATGCAATTTAGCACTTGAACCCTTTTTGCGAGAGCAACTTTGAATTATTCAGCAAATAGCCTTTGTAGAAATTAGAGAGATTGAGAGAAATTTAGAGAGAATATTAGAGAAATTGTAAATAAATTGATGAAAAATAGTGGTATTTATAGAAAAAATAGGTTGGGGGGTATGGGGCGCCTAGGGGGTGGGGAAGCAAAAAAGGGTCGTTTTTTACCGTTGGCCAACGACTGTGGGTGAAAGAGCCGTTGCCCAACGGCTATTTTTGCCCAAAGCCCAAACAGTTTTTTTTTTTATTTTTCTGGTCCGGTTCCGGTTCAATTTGGTCCGGTTTGGTCGGCTCATTTTTGGGGTGACGGGTCGGGGGTCGTAATGGTTCATTTTCTTTTTAACTGGTCCGGTCTACGCCGGTCCGGGCCGGTCCGGCGCAAACCGGGCCGTTGGACAGCCTTAGTTTGGACTCTTTTAAGTTGATTCTGGAACTGGGATACTGGTACTTTGAACCCCTGGCTATTTACTTGAATTAACCTTAAAACTTTGGGAACTGGAGACTTTAGAACCTATGGCTTTGTTGCTTCTTCCCTTAGAGACTGCCCCTCCTATGTAAAATTGATTAGGATCCTGTTTGTACTTATGTTAATATAGGGGAACAGTCATGCACCTGTATATGGCCACCCAGAGGCCAACTTCTAACTCCTACTCCTATGTGCTGCATCATGATAGGATTTAATTCCTTTAAAATTAGTTCAACATGCGGGGAATCATAGCAAATTGTTTCAAATTTCCAGCTTTGTTCCTTTAAAGTGTTTTTTGAATTAATGTTGAAACTGAAACTTGAAAGCATGCCTACTTAAATTTGGAATTTAACTTGAACAGGGGCTGTATGTGTTATGTTTGCCTAGATGAGACTATTTCTGAAAACTAATCTCGCCCCTCCTTTGCATAAATAGTCTGGGCCTAAAAACCTTTTCAAAAAGGGCCCCTTACATGCTTAAACTGATTATGACCATTAATATTGCCCTTATACACTAAACTAATAGTGTATAGGGGTGTATAAAGTATTTCGGGGTTGATTATACGCTTTAAATTATATTTTAAAGTATAATTACAATTTAGATCATGTATTTGCATGTTTATACCCATATATACATGCTATTACGTGTGGCAGCCCTTTATTTGCATTTGTGTGTTTTTTGCGAATCCATTTTTGAAAACAGCCTCTCCTCCTATATATATTTCCAAAATCCGACCCCAATACAAAAAAGGCCATTAAGGTTAGGACTCGACAATTAATGACGAGTCACATCGACCCTAAATGAGCCAACATTTCATTTTCAAACAAACCCCTTTCGGTTCTTTACCCAAATCTGAAAATTATTTAGGCTACTTATGCGAATGTCTTTTTGTGTTAACTATATATGTACGATAACATTTGTTTACGATTAGGCTTTGACATTAAAGGTCATATACGCGATTAGGCTTAATTATAGGACGAATGCGAAAGTAAGCTATTTATACTTGTGTATAAGCATGTTATATCTTAGTTTAAATGTTAAATCCAAGTTAGTATTCAATGTACACTACTTACATCCCAAAATTAAAACTCGGACGGTAACCACCTTTTGGTGGGACTCGGGGAAGTGCCTAACACCTTCTTCCCTGAGTCACTTGGACTTCTTACCCGCATAGAATCTCTGAAAAGGGCTAGTAGACTTGTTAAACTTAACTTTAGACATTAGGTGACCTAATACGCCTTAGAAATTATATTAGGTGGCGACTCCAAAACCTTAACTCAAACGAGTTCGCCCAGTCAAATCCGAAACCCGACTCACCTCGAGTTAAGTCCAAAATCGGGTATGACATTCAACTGATAGTTTAAAGGGTCAATTGAACCCCCGATAATGGAATTAATTATATATTCGTACTCAGTGAGTTATGGGCAAAATATAAATGTAATTTATTTAGGGTTTGGTTATGTGACCTTAAACCCTGTACATAGGCCTGGCCTGCGTATTGCGTGTGCGAATAGAGTTTCAGGTTCCTAACCGGATTGCCCTAAGATGTGAGGAATGACGCCTTTAGCCTAATTTGATATAGTTTTCTGCTTATTGAATACAGCAGGATCATTTGGCGGTGAATCCAAAGGATAAAGCGGTTGTTGAGTAACTGTGCTAACTTTGTAACAAGGTAAGTGTTTGTATCCATTTCTTTGGAGGCATTTGGCCTTGTGGATATTCTACCACGTATTTCTTACATATGTAGCTGCCGATAGGCGTACTCATTACGCCTTAGCTTTAGATTTATATTGTATATTATGTGTTATCCTTTTTCCCCGGTTGTTGGTATTGCATTGAGCATATGGGCATTGCATTCTGGCCATGGGTTGTTATATCATTTACTGAGTGCAGGAGTATTCCGCCTCTGGTTTATATTACATAGGAGCAGGAGGATTCTGCTCCATTACATCATATTGAGGGTAGGAGGATTCCGCCCTAGGAGCAGGAGGATTCCGCTGCATTGCATTATATTGAGGGTAGGAGGATTCCGCCCTAGGAGCAGGAGGATTCCGCTCCATTGCATTATATTGAGGGTAGGAGGATTCTGCCCTAGGAGCAGGAGGATTCCGCTCCATTGCATCATACTGAGGGCAGGAGGATTCCGCCCTAGGAGCAGGAGGATTCCGCTCCATTGCATTATATTGAGGGTAGGAGGATTCCGCCCTAGGAGCAGGAGGATTCCGCTCCATTGCATCATACTGAGGGAAAGAGGATTCCGCCTTAGGAGCAGGAGGATTCCGCTCCATTCATTTGGCACATGTGACCCTTTCCATCATATTTCATTTCATTTCATACCATTGTGTAGACTTGTGGTACATAACTACTGTTTTGCTTATACGTGCATTGCTTATTTGTTGATATGTTTCTGGCTCGTATTCCTGGTTGAGTTTATAGTTTCATATGTGTTTCCGGTGGTTATCTGGCTCTGCCTTTTTATAATTTAAATAAGAGAAATATGGTTTATCTGTTTCTTCTCCCTGGCTAGCTATCCTATTCTTTGAGGTGGCTAGTCTGCCCCACTTATTGAGTCCTTTTGACTCACCCTTGTTTGTTGTTTGTTTCTTGTCTATCTATTTTGTTTCGACAGGTTCGCTCCAGGATTGAGTTCGCCACATTGTGAAGGAGCGAAGACGACTTCAGCTATCAAGGTGAGCCAGCTTTTATTCCGGATGCTCACCAGTTTTGTGTTTATCATTTCAGTTGCATTTGCTCCCTTCGGGAGGTATCTGTCTTCTTTCATACTCTTAGATGTCTAGTCTGGATAGTCCTAAACCTAGTATGTTGGGTAGTCAGTTGTAATTTCTTTTGTACAGCTTAGAGGTGTCAGTATGTCTATGTTTTTTTTTTAAAGTCTTGTTCTTATTTATGAATTGAATTATATTTATTTTCCTAATTTAAGTGGTAAGGATTCGCCCGACGGTTCTAGGGGAGGATGTCGGGTGCCCACACGGCCTAGCCGGATTCCGGGTCATGTCAGATCAGTAACCATAAAATTAGTACTAATTTTCTCAATACTCACATCTTTCTTCTTGACATGGTTTTTAACCATCAAATACTTTATGTCGATGGGCTTGTCCCCACTGCCACTTCTATAGTTTTTTACAAAGAACACGGTAGCCTGATTATCACAATGAATTTTCAATGGCCTTGTAATAGAGTCGACAATGTTAAGGCCATAAATGAAATTCCTCAACCATAATGCATGCGCTGTAGCTTCATAGCATACTAAAAATTCAGTTATCATTATAGACGTTGCAACAAGAGATTGCTTAACACTGTTCGAGGATATAGCACCTCTAGTAAGAAGGAAAATGTATCCCAGAGTAGACTTTATAGTGTCTTCGCATCGAACATAATCCGAATCTGAATATCAAATGACTTCCAATGAGTCAGAATGTTTGTGTGTAAGCTTTAAATCCTTGGTTCCTTGCAAATATCTCAAAACCCTTTTACCAGCCCTCCAATGATCAAGACCAGGGTTACTTTGATATCTGCCAAGCATTCCGATTGCAAATGTAATATCATGTCTGGTGCAGACTTGTGCATACATAAGACTTTCAACAAGTGAAGCATTGGAATGTCTTTCATTTGCTCTTGTTCCAGTGCATTTTATGGACAATTCTCCAATGAGAATTTGTCGCCTTTAATGATGGGTGATGCAATAGGTGAACAGTTCTTCATGCCGAGTCTTTCCAGAATCCTTTCAACATTGTAGGCCTTTTGAGATAGTCCAAGCAATCTTTGAGACCTATCTCTGTGAATCTCTATGCCAATGACATAAGAGGTTTCACTCATATTCTTCATCTCAAAATTTTGTTTAAGGAACTGCTTAGTCTCATGCAATAACCCCAAGTTGTTACTTGCAAGCAAAATATCATCCACATATAGGACTAGAAAAATATACTTGCTCCCAATGATCTTAAGGTATATGCATTGATCAACGATGTTCTATGTAAACCCAAATAAAGAAACAATGTTATCAAATTTAATATACCATTGGTAGAAAGCCTGCTTTAGTCCATAAATAGATTTATTCAACTTGCAAACAAGGTGACCTTTATCTTTATCACAAAATCCTTCTAGCTGGCGCATATACACCTCTTCTTCAAGATCCCCATTCAGGAATTTTTTTCCACATCTATTTGATGTAGCTCAAGATCAAAATGAGCTACTAATGTCATGATAATTCTTTATGAATCGTTCTTTGAAACTGGAGATAAGGTTTCATGGTAATCAAGGCCTTCTCTTTGAGTGAAACCCTTGGCTATTGGCCTTATATCATTCGACCTTACCAGATGAGTCTCTTTTGGTCTTAAAACCCCATTTTGATCTAATAGTAGAGGCCCCATTTGGTAATTCAATGAGATCCAGACTTTATTTTTTGCCATAGATTCCAACTTTTCTTTCATGGCATCATACCAAAGTGTGGAATTTTCTCCACTCATGGCTTGTGAAAACGAGCTTGGATCTTCCTTTAGTCCAATATCATAATCAGACTCTTGAAGATATACAACATAGTCGTCAGAAATTGCTGATTTCCGAACTCTGGAGGATTTTATAACTCCTACTAGTTCAGGCACTTCTTCCCCAGCAGGTTCAAATAAAATGGGTTGATCTTCACGTGGCTCCTCAAGCGGTGGTGGTTCTTAAAGCTGTTGTTGTTCAGAATTTTCATTCTAATCAACATTCAAGTCCTCTATATGTAAAGTTACCACGAGTGGTTCCCTCACTTCTTCCAATTCCATCTTTGGAGTCAAGTCACTCCTATTTTCTTCATGTTCCTCAAGAAACTTAGTATTTCTTGACTCAACAATTTTAGGAGTATGAGAAGACCAATAGAGCCTAAATCTAACTACATAGCCTATAAAATAACCATTTTTTGTTCTTTCTTCAACCTTATTTAATTGTGGGTTATAAACCCTCACTTCAGCTGGACAACCCCAAATGTGTAAGTGGTTTAAACTAGGCTTCCATCCTTTACATAACTCAAAATGTGTCTTGGAGACAGCCTTGGATGGAACCCTATTTAAAATATACACGGCAGTTTTCAAGGCTTCACTCCATAGAGATATAGGAAAACTTGATCTGCTAATCATGTTTCTTACCATGTCCATTAATGTTTGATTCCTTCTTTCCACCACACCGTTTTGTTGTGGTGTTCCCAGCATAGTATATTGAGCAAGTATACCTTCACTTTCAAGGAAGTCGGCAAATGGACCCTTAACTTGTCCCTTGTCTGTGTACCTACCATAATATTCTCCACCCCTATCCAATCTCACATTTGAGATCCTATTTGTTTCTCTACTTCTGTTTTTTAAACTTTAAAAGCATCAAGTGCTTCTGATTTGTTAAACAGAAAATAGAGATACATATATCTTGAATAGTCATCAATAAATGAGATAAAATATCTCTCACCACTCAAACAAGGAGTAGGAAAAGGTCCGCAGATGTTCGTATGTATGATTTCAAGCAACTGAGAACTCATTTTGGCACCCTTAGTGGACTTGTATTTAGTCTGCTTTCCTTTTATGCAGTCACACACAAGTAGCAAAATCAGAAAAATCAAGAGTTTCTAAAACTCCATCACTAACCAACCGTTTGATTCTATCAATAGAGATATGTCCCAATCTATTGTGCCAAAGACTTGATGAGTTCTTATTGATAATACATCTTTTATTGTCAATGTGTTTATCATGCGAAGTCAAGACATCGCATTCAAATGTAGGGTGTCTATCTCAAATTTAAATAAATTTCCATCTAAAATTCAAAACCAATAACTTCATTGTCTTTCAAAAATTTCATTGAAGAATAACAAAAATTAAAACTATATCCAATAGCTGATAGTCTTGAAACAGAAACTAAATTTCTAAAAAATGATGGAACATAAAAAGTATTTTCCAATTCTAATTCAAAACTATTTTTCAAAATGAGCCTATAGGTCCCCACGCCTTCCATATGTGAACGCATCCTATTGTCAGAATAGATGTCTTGTTCACTTCCCATCGGCATCCTTAGAGTTAGAGAGCCCTACATAGTTTTGGCAATGTGAATTGTACAACCAGAATCAATCCACCATGTATTATCAAAAACTTCAGTAAAGTTAGATTCATAACATACAAATGTAAAGTTACCTTTCTTCTCAAGCCATTTCTTGTATTTTAGCCAATCTTTCTTCCAATGTTCCTTCTTTTTGCAAAAACGACAAACAACTTTGTTTTCAAAATTGCCTTTCTTCTTCATTGGAACACGTTTGCCTTTCTTAGCTGATGTGTTGGTATTTTATGCATATTTGCA
Organism: Petunia x hybrida; assembly: GCA_037355625.1. Classification (NCBI taxonomy): domain Eukaryota; kingdom Viridiplantae; phylum Streptophyta; class Magnoliopsida; order Solanales; family Solanaceae; genus Petunia; species Petunia x hybrida. The sequence goes on from JBBBVM010000068.1 coordinate 1,338,087, forward strand.
ATTCTTTTCAACAAGTTTCTGTGTCTTAAAGCGTTATTATTTAAGTAAATCTTATGTTATTATCTGTGTTTCAGGTTATTAAGAGAAATTGATATGCAAAGCAGAAGAAAATGTGAAAAAAAGAACAACAAGTGCACTTTGGCTACAAATTGAAGAACATGGAGATAAGGCAGCAATTGGATCGGCGCCTCGCTGAACATATAGCTAAAGAGGTCAGCCATCCGCAAAAGGAGGAAAGAGTTCAAGCCTTCCAGCCAACTAAAGGGCGGATCGCCGAATGGGATGCTGAAGGCAAACGGCGACTCCGCAGAAGAAGAGGCGAACCTGCCGCTGTTCACAGAGAGTCTGAAATATCTGCGAAGCCCAAGAGTTGTCTGCAATTACAAGGGCGCCCCGCCGAACCTACACTACAATTCAAACGGAATGAGCAGTAAAATATGTCATCGGCGAGCTAGCAGTCCATTAGGCTACTCACCGAATATTCGGCGATTTGGCATAAAATAAGGCAAAATGGCAAACTTGTAAATATTAGACTAGTTTGAAAACCCATGCCTATAAATAGGTTGTTATGCCTTCTAGAAAAAAGAACCTTTTTTAGCTTAGAATATTACTTTACACTCTTTTGAATATTCTTGGAAGCTAAGGAAGGGTTTCAACTTGGATTTCATTGTAATGATTTAATAATCTTTAATATATTCTTACATCATTCTTGTCATTTCATCTTCTACTATGTGTGTGATAGACTTAGTATGAGTAGCTAAACTCATACTAGGGGTTTATTCATGAAAACTTGATTATCTTATCTTAGATCTTGCACTTAATCTTACAAAATCAAGTGGGTTAACATAAATCTAGTTCTCCATCGTACTTTCTTAATTAGGGTTTAAGGCAAGGCCGTACTTGAACCTAACCATACTTTTCTTTCATCACCCTAACGGGGTTGATGGTGTAGGTTAATAGAAACAAGCGAGAATCTGGATTACATTGGTTGCGGCCTACCCCATCTAAAGGGAAAGACCTAAAAAGTTCATCCCCGCTCGGGCCTTTGGACTAGGGTTTCTTGCACTTAATTATTGACCCTAACGGGCTTGCTGAAGAGAATTCTCCCTATCCCGAGAGGGTTTTGAGGAATGCATTAAAGGTCCGACCATTGATGTTACCCATGAGATATGTAAGGTTAATACAAGCATTTGGCTATGAGAATCTAGTTGGATTGGATAAACCCCTAGCTCATCCTCATCGCTTATATCAATCATATTTATTTAGTTATTTTATGTTAGTTATAGTCGTAGTTAAAACAATTCTACTTTTACTCCTTAGGAATATATGGACAACTGTTAAAACCCGTTACTATTCATCCTAAGACTAATAGATTGCTTTGCTAGCTTCCTGTGGAAATCGACCCCGACTCTTGTTGGGTACTATTATCTTTGACGACCACCCCACACCCTTTTATGGTGAGTGGATTAAGCGTGGATCAAATTTTGGCGCCGTTGCCGGAGACCTACGGTACATCTATAAGGTTGAATATTTCGTATTCTAGTCTTGTTAGTTGTTCCTACCATTTTACCTTGTGCTTTGTTTTACCGTGTGTAGGTGAATCCAAGTATGAGAAGGAATCCGAATAGAGCTATAAGGAACCCCCTCTACAATCGTGCTAATGAGGGAGTTCCATTTCCAAATGCTCCAATTGCTCTGAATGATTATTATGAAGAGTCCAAAGAAGATTATGATGACACTTCTCTTAGTGAGGAGAGTTATGGATTCATGATGTCTTTGAGGAGAATGAAGACCCTCAAATTGAAAATGAATCCCCAAATGATGGAAATACTCATGGCAATGCTCAAGCCAATGAGAGAGTTCGTGTTGATAACAATGATGGTGTTGCGAGCAATGCAAACCAAAGAGGCAACAATGCTAATAGAGGAGGCCGATGTGCAAATCGAGGAGGTCGTGGTGCTTAAGCTAATAGAAGAGCCAATGCAAATCGGGTGAATGTTCGCAATGACAATCGGAACCAAAGGCATGCAAGGGGTGGTCGAAATGATAATCAACATGCCCAAGAGTTGGAAGATTCAGAAGAAAAAGTGAATTTGGACACTTTTGCAAGTGCCATTGTGCCACCACCAATTCGTAGGAATGTGACTTTCAATACCCCACAACTGATCCTTCATGGACTTGATCAAAATGGACTTTTTAGTGGAAGCAAGCATGATGACCCAACCGAACATTTGAGGAATTTTGTGCAAACATATCATCTCTACAAGTCGGCACATTGTACGGAAGAATCTTTGCACCTAAGAGTCCTTCCCTATTCTCTATCGGGGAAGGCTAAGGCATGGTTTAACAAGCTACCGAAGAACTCAATCTACACTTGGAAGGAACTTGTGAATCAATTCTTGGCAAAATTCTTGCCCAAAGGCAAGCAAGCTTCAATGAGAGACAAGGTGTATTTGTTCAAGTAAGATCCTACTGATTCATTATGAGGCTTGGGAAGCTTTCCAAGAGGCTTTGCTACATTGCCCAGCTCATGGTTTTGAAGATGATATGCTCTTATAATGTTTCTACCAAAGGCTCAACAAGAATAACCAATCGGCCGTGAACAACTTATGTGGAGGTGCTATCATGGACCATACTTTTCAAGAGGTCAAGGAAATTCTCAATAAAGTTGCCAAGCAATCTCAAGATTGGCAACCTAAGAGCTCAAAAGCCAAGTGGTGAAGGAGGAATGAACCAAATGATAATAAAAAGATTTGAAGATCAAGCAGAACAAATGGCCCAAATTATCACCAACAATGAGCTTCTTAGAGGTGCAAAAAAGAGATAGAGAAAAAGGTGACCAAGGTAGAAAATCTTCAAGTTACAAATGCCAGCCACCAAATAGCTCCAATTGGGTATGTCAACCCCAGATTCCAACCTTCTAACCCTTCTTCAAAGAGGGCAAGAGGAATATTTTTCGGAATAATATTTCAAAGTCCATAATGAGAAAGAAGTCAACATTGTGGCTTACCGATAAGGCGGTTATCAAAGGCCTTATCAACAAGGTCAATGGAGGCAAGATCAAGGTAGACAAAATTAGAACAATAATCAAGGTGGAAGAGGAGTTGGTGTTTCTCAATATTATGCACCAAGAGCTCCTTACAAGCAAAGTGAGAATGAAGGGAGAAGTCAATCGAAATTAGAAGAAATGATGGAAGAAGTACTCAAGAATCAAGAGATTTATACCGGTGATATCAAGGAGATAAAGCAAACGGTCAATTCTCATAACACTTCCATCAAGGCTCTTGAATCTCAAATGAGCACCCTTTCTCACCAAGTGAACCAAAGACCTCAAGGAGCATTACTAAGTGACACGGTAAAGAATTCTAAGAGGAATGGGAAAGATCATGTGATGGCAATTATGACAAGGAGTGAAAAATTTGGGAAGATCCTAAATCAAAAGAATATGGTGATGATGTAGAAATGCAAAAGGAAGAGCAAAACAAGGAGGAGGAGTTACACCATAATGAAGCAAATGATGTAAAAGCAGAGATTCCAAGGCATGAAGTTGATGATGAGGCAATCCCTCAAGAACCAAGTCCCGAAGTCACTACTCCTCAAAAAGCCAAACCAAAGAAAACTCTGCCACCCAAACAAAGCCTTCCTAGTCCAAGCTCCATTCCCAAAATTCCACTTCCTTTCCACAAAAGAGTATGAAACAAAAACAAGCATCTCAATTTAAGAAAATTTGGGATAAAATAGCATCGTCATTTATCAACCTCTCTTTGGTTGGTACATTGAGCCAAATGCAAAATGTTGCAAAGCTTGTGAAAGATCTTGTGACCAAGAAGAATTATGAGGATTATGAGCAAAGCAAGGTAACTCATCAATGTAGTTCAATTGTCTCAAAGCATATGGCAAGGAAGATGGAGGATTTCGGAGCCTTCACGGTTCCATGTAAAATTGGAGGGATACATTTCCCTAAAGCTCTATGTGATCTTGGAGCGAGCATCAATTTGATGTCGTATGCGGTTTACAAGACTTTGACTACCAAGAAAGTTCTGAAGGCTACAAACATGAATTTGCAAATGGCCGACCGCTCCATGAAGCAACTAATTGGAGTAATCACCAATGTTCTAGTGAATGGGGAGAAATTCATATTCCCGACGGATTTTGTAACACTTGATTGCCCGGTGGACTTTGATGTCCCCATTATTCTTGGGCATTTATTTCTAGCTACCGAGAGAGCACTTGTGATGTGGAGAAGGGAGAACTTACTTTTTGATTCAATGGTGAGAAAGTTATGTTTCATATATGAAAAACATTAAAACAAACTATGGAGGAGGAAGCCACTTGTTCTTATGTGGACATGGTTGGAGATGCACTTGTGGAAAAAAAGAGTGTTCTAGTGAGTCAAGCAGATGAATTGGCCACAGTAATTTGGAACATGGATATTGATAGTGAAGAGAGTGTTGGCGAGTGAGTAAAGGCATTGGAAGGACTTGGCACTAAACTCTATGTTCCCAAAAAGCTTTCCCTTGATCTTGAAAACCGAACAACTCATCCCAAAAAACCCTCCATTGAAGAACCTCCAAACCTTGAACTCAAGGTACTCCCAAGCCACTTGAGATACACTGTTGAGGAAATGTTTTGAAGAATGACAAACAGGAAGGACCCAGTGGTTCTGGAGGTGAGTCTGGTCCTTGTATAGAAAGGCACGACTGATCGAAAAGATTGTGGGTGCAAATCCCTGCAGAACTAGGAATAGTGGCGCATGTACGAGTATGCATCCTAGTCAGACTAAAAGAGGTTGTGCCCAGACTGTGTCTTCAAAGTACGAATACGAGTTGGACTTGAATAAGAAAAGAGTCACAGGGAATCTTGTCTTGCCATAATTACAAGATTTCCTTGTGGAAATCAACTAGGGTTCTGACTCCCATATAAATACAAGTAGTTGATGCAGCCGTAAGTCAGTTATTCACAAATAGAGAGTTGAGAGCATACACATGCGATTCAGCAACTTTCAATGTGAGATAACTGAAGAAGACAACTGGTGGAGCTAAGTAGGTAGAGTCTATATATTCAGTCTAGGTTCTTGGTTTGTAAGTTGTTTTGTTTTATGCTATCATTGTTATTACCTATCTGCTTATCGTAGAAGCAATTGTGCTAGGTGAACTTTTGAGAGATTACTTTGTAAAGCTAGAGGTTAGCTTTGTTGAGTGATTAGGGTCTAGAGTGTAGCCCCTTGGTTACAGAGTCGTGTAATCAGAAACTTACTCTTTGTGTTAGTGGATTGGTTTGAAAATCCCAGAGTGTGGGTCGTGGTTTTTCTCCCTTGATCAAGGAGTTTTCCACGTAAAAACATTGTGTTCCTTGTGGCTGTTGGTGGTGTGTGTTGTGGTGTCGAACTCAGAAGAATCTAGTTCTTGTGAAGAAAAATCGGTGGACACTATTCAACCCTCCCCCCTCCCTTCTAGCGTCCTTAGGAGGTGCTAAGATTATAACAAGTGGTATCAGAGCGGGTCTTCTCGTGCTAGGTTAATACCTTGAGAAGGATCAGAATCATGAGTGCACCACCTACCATTACTGAAGGACAGTCAGTTCTAAGGCCCCCACAGTTCAATGAGCAGTATTATGCTTGGTGGAAGAACAGAATGGAGAACTACATTTGTGCTGAAGATTACCAACTCTGGCTTATAGTATCTGAATGGAATTCAATCCCTACCAAAATAGTTGGAGAAGTAACTGCTGCTCGACAAGAGCCTAAATCAAAAGAGGAGTTCAATGAAGCTGACTATAAGATGATTGAATAGAACCACAAAGCCAAACGTCTGGTAATTTGTGGTCTTGGCCCTGAGGAGTTTAATAGAGTATCATCTTATAAGACTGCTAAGGAAATCTAGGATTCCCTGCAAGTTGCACATGAAGTAACCACTGAAGTGAAGGACTCCAAGAGAAGAATGTTGAAAAGACAATTTGAGTTGTTCTCTATGGGAGAAAAGGAATCAATCCAGGATATGATAACCAGGTTGACCATTATCACTAATGAGATGATATCTCTGGATATGGAGTTGCCTGAAGTAGAGATGGTGGACAAGGTTCTGAATGTATTACCTGAGGCTTGGGAACCCAAGATGACTGCTATCATTGAGTCCAAACCTCTCAAATCCATCAAACTTGAAGAACTGGTTGGAAGTTTGAAAACACATGAGATGATGAAGGACTCAAAAACTAAACCAACTCTCAAGAAGGACAAGACCCTTGCATTCGAAGCAACTAATGAAACTGAGGATTATGTTGATTTGCAATCAGTTGAAGCAGCAATGGTCAGTGCTTTGAGACAGAAGTTCAATTTGGGAAAGTTCAAAGGATTCAAAAGACTACTGCCTCTATATAATCCTAAAAGCAAATATGTGGGTTTACCTTGCATCATATTGTGTACCTTTTGTGGTAAAACTGGGCATTATAAACAAAGGTTCATGAATGCAAGCAAGGCAAAGACCAAAAATAAAAGAAGTGTTCTACCTAAATGGGCTAGGAAGGATTTGATTTTTCCATCTTTTCATAAGAAGGGACCCAAGCTTGTCTGGGTTCCTAAAGCTAACCTTTAATTTATTTTGTAGGCTGGAGTGAGGGAGAACAACCCAAGCTAGATTCTTGACAGTGGTTGTTCAAGGCACATGACAGGAGATAGAAGAAACTTTCTCTCAATCGCAGCATTTCAAGGAGGCAGTGTAGCATTCGGATGAGGAAAAAGTGGTTAGATAGTAGGAATTGAAAAAGTTGGGAGAACCCTGGATCATGCCATTGAAAATGTATACTGTGTCGATGGTCTCAGACACAACTTGCTGAGTATCTCTCAACTGTGTGATAGAGGAAATGAAGTGAGTTTCTCCTCTGTAGGGTGTATTGTGAAGAACCTACAGAGTGGAGAAATTGTTATGGAAGGAAAAAGGGAGAACAATCTATACAAAACATCACTAAAAGCACTGCCTGAAAATAACTTAACATGCCTGGATGTGCAAGAAAGTGATTCTCAACTGTGGCACAAAAGAATGGGTCATACTAGTCTCTCACAGCTTAACAAGCTAGTATCAAAGGAGCTGGTTCGTGGATTGCCTAGTAAGAAATTTGTGAGATCATCCTTTAAATCAAAGAAGGTGGTGAGCACATCAAAACCACCGGAATTGATACACATGGATCTGTGTGGACCTATGAGAGTCAGGAGCATAAGAGGAAAGAGGTTCGTGTTCGTAATTGTTGATGACTACTCAAGGTATACATGGACCCTGTTCTTGGCATCCAAAGATGAAGCATTTAATAGTTTCAAAGACTGGGCTAGTGTTGTGCAGAAAAGGTTGAGCCTGGAACTTGTCAACATTAGATCTGACCATGCAACAGAGTTTGAAAACTCAAAATTTTCTGAGTATTGTGCAAAATACAGCATTGATCATAATTTCTCTGCACCAAGAACTCCACAGCAAAATAGAGTAGTTGAAAGGAAGAACAGGTCTCTAGAGGATATGGCAAGACCTATGCTGCTGTCAAGTGGTCTTGCAAGAAACTTCTGGGCAAAAGCAATAAACACTGCATGCTATTTGCTGAACAGATGCTCTATAAGAGCCATTCTTGACAAGACTCCATATGAGCTTCTCAGAGAAAGGAAACCGAATACTGCACATCTGAGACCATTTGGTTGTAAATGTTTTGTCCACAACAACGGCAAGGAACCCTTGGGGAAGTTTGATGCAAGAAGTGATGAGGCAATATTCCTTGGGTATTCTACTCAAAGCAAAGCATACAAAGTGTTTAATAAAAGAACACAAATAGTGGAGGAAAGTATGCATGTGGTATTTGATGAATCTGATAAGGAAATTGATGAAAATGAAGTAGATGATCAAGCTATTGGCCTTACTCGAGAAGATAGTGCAGCTAACTCTGAAGATCCAGAAGAGAAGCAGGAATCAGGTGAGGATTCAACTTCACGAGAACAAGGAGTCAATATGACAGGGGGAACAGCAGATGATGCTGATAACACATCAAATCAGGAAGAACCTACCCAAAGTGGTGCTGAAGGTCCTTCTCGTCATATCCAACCCCGGCCATGGAAGCACCAAAGTTCTCATCCTTTGGAGAATGTATTATCTGAACTGGATACTGGAATTATGACCAGGTCGGCCTTGAAGAACTTTTGTGCATTCTTTGCTTTCCTATCATCTCTGGAACCAAAGAATGTAAAAGAAGCCTTAGAAGATCCAGATTGGGTTCTAGCCATGCAGGATGAATTACATTAGTTTGAAAGAAGCAAAGTGTGGCACCTGGTTCCTAAGCCAAAGGACAGATCAATAATTGGAACAAAGTGGGTGTTTAGAAACAAACTGGATGAGCATGGTATAGTAACAAGAAACAAGGCTAGATTAGTAGTCCAAGGATACAGTCAAGAGGAAGGAATTGACTATGATGAAACTTTTGCACCAGTAGCCAGGATGGAAGCCATTAGAATGTTGATTGCCTTTGCTACATACATGGAGTTTACACTATATCAGATGGATGTGAAGAGTGCCTTCTTGAATGGTTACCTTAATGAAGAAGTCTATGTAATACAGCCACCAGATTTCATGAACAGTGAATTTTCTGATCACGTTTACAAACTAGATAAGGCACTTTATGGATTGAAGCAAGCTCCAAGAGCCTGGTATGAAAGACTATCAGGGTTCTTACTGAAGAATGGTTTTACAAGAGGGAAGATTGATAACACACTATTCTTAAAGAAGAAAGGAAAGGATCTATTGGTGGTTCAGGTATATGTTAATGATATCATTTTTGGAGCCACTGATGAGGAGCTATGCAAGGGATTTGCTAAATTGATGGGCAGTGAATTTGAAATGAGCATGATGGGAGACTCAATTTCTTCCTAGGATTGCAGATAAAACAGACGCCTGAAGGAACCGTGATTCATTAACAAAAATATGTCAAGGAATTTCTGAAGAAATTTGACATGGAAGGAGCAAAAGAAATGACTACTCCTATTGCTCCTGGAACCAAGCTGGATATGGATGAACTAGGTCCTTCCACAAATGAGATAAAATATAGAGGAATTATAGGTTCACTCTTCGATCTCACAGCCAGTCGACCTGATATTGTATACAGTGTGGGACTGTGTGCTAGATTTCAGTCCAAGCCTAAGGAATAACATTTGACAGCTGTGAAGAGGATCTTGAGATACTTGAAGGGAACTCAGGATCTATGTCTATGGTACCCAAGGGGAGGTACTTTTGAACTAATTAGTTTTGCTGATGCAGATTATGCAGGTCACTTGGTCGACAGGAAGAGCACTTCAGGAATGGCTCATTTTCTTGGTCCCTGCTTAGTTTCTTGGGCAACAAAGAAGCAGAACTCAGTAGCCTTATCTACTGCAGAAGCTGAGTATGTAGCAGCTGCATCATGCTGCTCACAATTGCTATGGATCAAACAGTAGTTGGAGGACTTTGGAATCAAATGTGGAGCTGTGCCCATTTTCTGTGATAACACAAGTGCAGTGAACATTGCCAAGAACCCAGTCCAACATAAAAGAATAAAACACATTGATATTAGACACCATTTTCTTAGAGATAATGTAGAAAAGGGTCTGATTACTATGAATTCTTGCAGGAATGAAGATCAAATTGCTAACATATTTACTAAGGCACTGAACAAAGTTCAGTTTGAGAGGAACAGGTTGGAGTTAGGGATGACCAAAATACACGGATGACTCAGCATTTTTTCCCCAAATAATTGGTTTGGTAAGTGTTCAGCAACCTGTTTGTAACTATTGTTGTTATTGTCCAGTTTAAATTTTGTACTTTATTAAGTATACTTGTTCAGCTGAGAGCACCAGGTTGGGCTAATGTGTTCCCATGAAAGAACCTACAGGGTACGTAGAAGGAACCAAGGCAATCATGAGAACCATGTCCAGGTACAGCTACACAGCTATTTATGTTAAGTGTCATAACTAAAATTGATTGTCAATTATACGTGTGTCAAGGAAGGCTTCCATGTTTGTGTAACCGTCCTTGACTATAGGAATAATTCCTTTTGTGGTTAGACTTCTACTGGACTTTACCGGACCCACTCATTTAAAAAGACTTTATTTGGGTAAGTCTATGTAACTGTCAAATCAATATCTTTTCCCGGTTTGCAAAACTTCAAAAATCTGCTTTTTGCCTTTTAGCCATTATTAGCACCTTTTCCCTAGAGAAAACCCCTGACCCCATTACTTTATCTCATTACACAATTGCAAAATCCTTCCTTACACTGTCCTCTTTCTCTCTCTAAAATCGGAAAAAATTGCCTTCATTCTCTCCCAGAAACCCTAATCAAAAAAAAATTCGCTATGTCTCAAGCACAATCCTCTTCATCTTCTCCTGCTAAAACCTCAGAGACCCAAATATCAAAAAATCTACTCCAAAACCCCCTCCCTCTACTCTCGCGGAGAGAATTGTCAAAGCTAGGGTGAAATTCCTCAAAAGGGCAGGAAAGAGAGGTGTCAAGAAGACTGTTGTCAGATCCTCATCTCCTACACCGGCAGAACCAGCCTTTTCTGAAAAACCGGTTGAGGTAAAACATGACTCTACTCTATCTGATTCTACTGCTTTAGAGTCTGTAAAAAGTCCTGGAAAATTGAGTAATGAAACATTGGTTAAAGGACTAGATGAAATCGTAGAAAAGATAGAGCCTAGTGGAATGTCTGATAAGGACAATGTAGTTGAGGAGAACTTGAAGTTTGTTCAGGAGGAACCTATGCCTAAGTCTAGTTTTCATGTGCCCTTAGTGACTGAGGAAACGGTGGAGGTTAATGCAGTTGAAAACGTGTTGGAAAGGTTGAGAGAAGAGGATTCTGCTGAATCCCAAAAGGAACATGTCAACGAACCTAGTTTGGAGGCTGTTCCTCTTGAAAAATTTCATGGGTTGTCTGTGGTAGAGGGTCCTATAGTTGGAGGACCCAGTTCAGTTGAGGCTGCAAAGGATTTGAGTGAAGGACCTGGTCTCGCTCAGATCCTATTGTGACTGATGATGCAGAACTAAATTGGACTGATTCTGATGAAGAAATTCAAGAGGAAAATGGTGAAAGTGAGAAAGTCATAAAGAAAGTTGAAGAAAAGAAAAAGAAGAGTGTAAAAAGAAAGTTCGGGGTGGAAGATGAGAAGTTGTTGGAAGAGGGTGAAGAAGAGGAAGTTGTGTTTGTTAGTGAGACAAAAATTGAAGTTGATAAGAGAATGAGACTGTTGAAAGGGGGAAAGTCTGTGCCCAAAAGCAGGCTGGTGGATGAAAGCAGTGAGAACTCTCAGGAGGAGAGGACTGAAAGTGATGACAAAACTGCTGCTCAGCCAGCACCAAGAAGGGTGGCAACCAGGTATGCCCTGAAGCAGCAGTTAGAGAAGGTGGGGAAGCTGGAAAAGGAAGTCAAGAAAGTGAGTGATGGAAAACATGAGGAGAAGAAAAATGAAAGAAAAGTTGTTGAGGCCAAGGAAGAAAGTGATGAAGCAGGAAGCTTCGTGGACCTAGTGACTCAGATACAGACAGTGAGTTGGAAAGCAAGAAGAAGAGAAAAGACTCTGAAGAGGAGGTTGACAGAACAACCTTTTTGCAAAACACCAGGTATTGGCTGGGAGCATCCTGGGTGATCTGCAAGAGCACAATACGAAATCTCTACTCAGGAAGGTAGAGGATCAAGGCTTGTTAGACCTCTTTTCCAAGAAAGACAGGCTGCTGTATTCTGATGAAATCAGGGAGTTCTATACAAATTGCAGAGTTGCTGCCAGAAGAGTATTTTCTGTTGTGAAGGGAATAGAGATTGAATTTGGGAGGACAGAGTTGGGAGTGATACTTGATGTCCCTGCTGAGGGTTATTGTAGGTATATTAAGTTGAAGTGGCCAAATAGAACTGATGGAGTGACTCCTCTGAGTGTTGTGAAAAAATTCTCAGGGAAAACTAAACTCAGGAAAGAGAGGAAAGTTGACAAGAACGAGATGGAGCCGGCTCATCAGTTACTTTTTGAGTTTGTTCATAGGTTTCTACTGCCAAGGGGAGAAAGGAACAGTGACGCTACTGCCCTTGACTTGACCTTTATGGACCTGCTGGACAGAGGAGTGAGGATCAGTCTACCTGGTTTGATAATCAGACACATAAAAAGGATTGCAGATACTGATCAGAAGCCACATTCCTTGGTGCATTCCTACATCCTACAGCATGTTCTTGAGCACTTTGGGGTTCCTTTGGAAGTTGGGAAAAAGCCAACCATTCATCAAATGTTTGGGCTGAATGTGCTAAAAAATTGTGATTTCTTCAAAAAGAAGAGAGCTTCCAAGAGGCAAGTGCAGGTCAAGCAGAGCATTCTAAAGAAAGTGAGGATTATGGACCAGAAGAGGCAATTGCAGCAGTAAAAGAGCTGGAGCAGCATGTTCTTGAAGTGAATGCAGAAAATGTTGAGTTGCAGAAGAAGCTGGAGTTGAAGAATCAAGAAATTGATCGCTTGAAAATTGAGTGACACAAGTATGAGGTCGAGCTGGTGATGGAAAGGGCCAAGAATACAAAGAACCTTGAGCACTTGTCAAGCACTTCAACTTGAAGACCTGAGTCCTACTTTTCTTCCTCCCTTTCCCTGATAAAATCCTTCCTTATCTCTCCCTGTCCTTCCTTGATGTGTGACTTTAAGACAATCTTTTAACTGTTGTGTATTTAATAGGGCTGTGTGGTTATCACGCCCTGGATAAATGGTTTTAAATTTTTTTTGCTTGATTTGGGTCTATTCTATAATATTTGGTTCTGTTTGGCCCTTAGCCTTATTCCTGTGTATTTATTTTCAGTTGACATGATTGCCTTGTGCTCTAGACTGGATGGTACTAACTTGTTCCTGCAGGATCTTGAATCTTTTTGATGATGCCAAAAGGGGAAAGAAGGAAATGTTGGGGTATTTGTGACCTAACTTATCTGTTTTAAATTTTTCAAACTGTATTTTTGCTTTTGTGTTTTTGGAAATTTTGTCTACTCAGGTTCTTTGGCAACATTTATTTGTCATCATCAAAAAGGAGGAATTTGTTGAGGAAATATTTTGAAGAATGAAAAACAGGAAGGACCCAGTGGTTCTGGAGGTGAGCCTGGTCCTTGTATAGAAGGGCACGACTGATCGAAAAGATTGTGGGTTGCAAATCCCTGCAGAACTAGGAGTAGTGGCGCGTGTACGAGTATGCATCCTAGTCAGACTAAAAGAGGTTGTGCCCAGGCTGTGTCTTCGAAGTACGAATATGAGTTGGACTTGAACAAGGAAAGAGTCACAGGGAATCTTGTCTTACCATAATTACAAGGTTTCCTTGTGGAACTCAACTAGGGTTCTGACTCCCATATAAATACAAGTAGTTGATGCAGCCGTAAGTCAGTTATTCACAAATAGAGAGTTGAGAGCATACACATGCGATTCAGCAACTTTCAATGTGAGATAACTGAAGAAGACAACTGGTGGAGCTAAGTAGGTAGAGTCTATATATTCTGTCTAGGTTCTTGGTTTGTAAGTTGTCTTGTTTTATGCTATCATTGTTATTACCTATCTGCTTATCGTAGAAGCAATTATGCTAGGTGAACTTTTGAGAGATCACTTTGTAAAGCTAGAGGTTAGCTTTGTTGAGTGATTAGGGTCTAGAGTGTAGCCCCTTGGTTACAGAGTCGTGTAATCAGAAACTTGCTCTTTGTGTTAGTGGATTGGTTTGAAAATCCGAGAGTGTGGGTCGTAGTTTTTCTCCCTTGAGCAAGGAGTTTTCCACGTAAAAACATTGTGTTCCTTGTGGCTGTTGGTGGTGTGTGTTGTGGTGTCGAAGTGCAAACTGACCTTGTTCTTGACTTAGAAGAATCTAGTTCTTGTGAAAAAAAATTGGTGGATACTATTCAACCCCCCCCCCCTCTCTAGTGTCCTTAGGAGGTGCTAAGATTATAACATACACCTTCCTAGGCCAAAACTCCACTCTTCCTATAATTATCTCTTCCCACTTAACCAAAGAACAAGAAGACCAATTAGTTGGAGTGGTGAGAAGAAGAATTAAAGCAATTAGATGGACTCTTGCGGACATAAGGGGAATTGACCCGGGAGTTTGCACTCACAAGATTCTTCTTGAAGAAGGATGTAAGCCAACGATGGAACATCAAAGGAGGTTGAATCCTCCAATGCAAGAAGTTGTCAAGAAGGAGATCATAAAGTGGTTAGATGGGGGAGTGATTGTTCCACTCTCCGATAGTAAATGGGTCTCACCCGTTCAATGTGTGCCCAAAAAAGAAGGGATGACAGTAGTTCACAATGAAAAAAGTGAAGCTATATCAACTCGAACCTGTGACCAGTTGGTGAGTGTGCATGGACTACCGTAAGCTTAACAATGCCACAAGAAAATATCACTTTCCCCTACCTTTCATTGATCAAATGCTTGATCATTTGACAGTCTGTGCTTACTATTGTTTTCTTGATGGATATTCGGGGTACAATCAAATCTCAATTAAAGCAAATGATCAAGATAAGACAATCTTCACATGCCCATATGGTACTTTTGCATTCCACAAAATGCCTTTTGGACTTTGTAATGCCCCGGCTACTTTTAAAAAGTGCATGCTTGCACTCTTCCATGACATGGTGGAAAACTTCTTGGAAGTGTTCATGGATGATTTCTCCGTAGTGGGTGATTCTTTTGAAGATTGTTTACCTAACTTGGAGAAAGTCTTAGAGAGGTGTGAAGAAACCAAACTTGTGCTAAATTGGGAGAAATGTCACTTCCTTATTCAAGAGGGAACAGTCCTAGGGCACAAGGTGTCCATGAAAGGAATTGAAGTAGATCATGCAAAGATAGAAGTCATCTCCAAACTTCCACCTCCTACAACCGTCAAAGGAGTGAGAAACTTCTTGGGACATGCGGGATTTTATCGCCGCTTCATCAAAGATTTCTCCAAGATTGTCAACCCATTGTGCAAACTGTTGGAAAAAGATACTTAATTTGAATTCAATGAGGCATATTTGAAAGCCTTTGAAGAGGTAAAATTGAGATTGACAACCGCACTGATAATAGTGAGCCCAAAATGGGATCTTCCATTCGAACTTATGTGTGATGCTAGCGATGTTGCATTGGGGGCCGTACTTGGCCAAAGGGTTGAGAAGATGTTTCACCCTATCTACTATGCTAGCAAGACCATGAATGGGGCTCAACAAAATTATACGGAGACGGAGAAGGAGTTGCTAGCCATTGTATTTGGCTTTGAAAAATTTCGATCTTACTTGATTGAATCTAAGGTCATTGTGCATACCGATTATTCCGCAATCCGATATTTGATGGCCAAGAAGGATTCAAATGCAAGGTTTGATTCGATGGGTACTCTTGTCACAAGAATTTGATCTTGAGGTACTTGATAGAAAGGGAACCGAGAATCAAGTGGCTGACCACTTATCCCATTTGGAGGAGGAGGGTCGCCCAAAAGAAACCCTCGAGATCAATGATTCTTTTTTGGATGACAGACTATTGGAGGTATCTTGGGAGGAAATTCCTTGGTACGCGGACTTAGCTAATTATGTTGCATGTGGAGAGATCTCAGAGGATTTCTCACTCAATCAAAAGAAGAAGTTGATCATAGATGCCCGATAATACTTTTGGGATGATCCCTTTCTTTTCAAAGTATGTGTCGATGGAATGATAAGAAGATGTGTTGCCGAAACCGAGCAAGGAGCTATTCTTGAAGGATGTCACTCTGCTCCTTATGGAGGACATCATAGAGGTGTTAGAACGGCGGCAAAGGTACTTGAATGTGGTTTCTTTTGGCCTACTTTGTACAAAGATGCTTATGAGTACACAAAGAGTCGTGATCAATGTCAAAGAACGGGGCGGGGGTCCTCAAGAAGGCATGAAATGACCTAAAACTCCATTGTGGAAGTTGACCTCTTTGATGTATGGGGAATCGATTTCATGGGTCCTCTTCTAAGCTCTTATGGTATGAAGTACATCCTTGTGGCGGTTGACTATGCATCCAAATGGGTTGAGGCAATGGCCTTACCGAACAATGAAGCTAGAAGTGTCACCGCCTTCCTCAATAAAAGTATTTTCAAAAGATTTGGCACACCTCGCACCATCATAAGTGATGGGGGCACCCACTTTTGCAATCGAGCCTTTAGCTATTTGTTAGAGAAATATGGCGTAAGACACAAGGTTGCTATACCTTATCACCCCCAAACAAGTGGTCAAGTGGAAGTATCGAATCGAGAGATCAAGCAAATTCTAGCCAAATCGGTTAATGTGAACCGGATGGATTGGTCCAAAAAGTTGGATAATGTCTTATGGGCATATCGCACAGCATATAAGACTCCAATTGGGATGTCACCGTTCCGGTTAGTCTTTAGCAAAGCTTCTCATCTCCCCATGGAATGGGAACATAAAGCTCTTTGGGCGTTGAAAAAGCTCAACATGAATTGGGAAGAAGCTTCTAAATCCCGGGTGGAGAAGTTACATGAACTTGAGGAAATGAGATTCCTTGCCTATGAAAATGCAAAGCTCTACAAAGAGAAGATGAAGATCGTTCATGACAAGAAGATATGGAACCGTGCATTCAAGGCGGGGGATATGGTACTATTGTTCAATTCAAGATTGCATCTATTTCCCGGGAAGTTGAAACCCAAATAGAGTAGACCTTTCAGAGTGGTGGAAACATCACCTTATGGATGGGTTGGGTTGCAAGAAAAGATAAGCTCCAAAAGGTGAATGGCCAACGAGTGAAGCACTACTTGGGATGTGAAGCCGAACCTAGAAAGATCGCTTGCATCTATCTCTTGGATCCTTGAAGGATGAGGTAACACCATCGTGCCGCGACGTTAAATCAAGCGCTTCTTGGGAGGCAACCCAAGTTTTACTTTTAGCATTTTTAGTTTTAGCAATGTAGTTAGTGTAAGAATTTCATGTGAAGTTCTGTGATGACTGCATTTGATCTTGGTTGAAGTGGCGTTAGTGCAGGAAAAATGCAAAGAGTGGAAAGCAAGAAACTTTGAAGGAAGTTGAAAAGTGGGGAGGACCACCGAGTACAGGGCGGAATCCAAATTGCGGTTCACCAACTGAAGTGCTGGCCGCCGGATTAATCAGTGAGGAAAATCTTTTTGCGTTGTAGAGAAGTACTCAGTCGTTCAATCGGCGAGTCGCACATCCAACTCCGCAAGCCTCTCTGCGGTCCAACCCACTTGTGCAAAATAGGAGGACTTCAGTCCTACATGCCGAAGATTAGGCGACCCGCCGAAATAGCGGTGAACTGCAACTTCCATTGGTCTGGTCGGGTTACCCGACTATAAAAGGCCCCAAGGTAAGTTTTTTCTTTTTACTTTTCACCCCAAATCATTAAAAGCACATACCCCATCGCCGAAAATCACTATTCCGACACACCACCATCTCAAACAACACTCCAAATCACTCACTCACACTAAATCTCACTGAACCACTGTTATTCCCTCTACCTAATTTAAGTTTCATCTCAAATCCGGTAAGATACTCAACCCCTTGCTTTAAATTTTTATGTTTTACATGTGGGGTAGTTAAGGACATCATGTTGGGGGTGGGGTTTTGTGATTAACTTGTTATCCATGTTAGGTTGATTTTAAGGTTTGTTCTTAGAACTTAAATTCATGAAATTGAAACCCTAGAGTGTGTGATTTTGGGCTTTATGTATTTTAAGTGAAGAAAAGAGTAGAAGAATAGAGTAAAAGAAAATAACCCAAAAAATTTGAACTTGAATGAAACCTCGAACACACCTTGTTTGCTTGTAAGCTTGAAAAAGTCTCGACTTCGGTATGATTTTTGGTTGAATTTTCATGAAAATTGGTTGAAAATATGGTCTCATTCTTGAGAAAGTGTTTGACACTGATAAGAAGTTGAAAAGACCACATGGGAGTGTTTTTGGGGGTGTTAAGGGAAGTGAGATTGGAAAAACTTGGAATATGTGCACTGCAGGAAAAATTGGCCAAGGATTCGGCAAGCAGCGGATGAGGTATCACCCTGCAAAATGTAGTACGGAAGACACTCGGCGTGCCTGTAATATCAGGTGCGAGGCTGCTGGTGTCATCAGTGTGCTCACAATTTGTGCGAGTGAGGCTTGCCCCTTGCAGGTTGAAAGGCGACTCGCCACTCCTTATCCATAAGATGTTATGCGAGCCGCTGAAGTAAATTGCACCTCGCAAGTTGAAAGGAGAAATGATTCGGCATACCCGCAGTTTCTTTTACGGCACCGCCGACTCTCATAGAATGTTTACAATTTCTGCTGCTTGCTTTGGCATCTCGCACTTCAAGTGGCGTCCCGCCGGTGCTTCTCAGCACTTAGTCCTGCGGGCTGCCTCTGCTTGTCTGCGCACCCGTTGTTACTTTTGTTGCCCGCCGTTTCTATTGCAACGCAAAATCTGTTTGAAGTTTCCTAGTGTTCCACCACCTTTCATGAACTTCATATGTTAGTTTAGTAAATCTTAGGTTAGTTCAGGAGTAGAATAGTACAGTGAATTGTAGATCTCACATTTCTCTTGGAGTTGATCTTGCCTAGGTACCAAAATGGCACATCAAGCACCACACAAACGAGCAAGAAAGGATACTTCTCCACCAAATAGTTCTTCGGAGAGTGATCCTTCCAGAAGTTATTTTTCTGATAATGAACCATATGAAGCAAATTTCAGCACTGATGGAGAGCATACAGTGCTCATTTGTGAGAGAAGAGTGGTACTTGATAGAGTAAGGGAACTCAACCCAACGTTCTATAAAGCATTCCGTGGAACGGGATGGAGTGAAATTTTCACAAGAAGATTGGGGGCAGCTGCTGTGGAATTAGTCATGGAATTATATGCTGCGTTGAGTGAACAAAATGGACCAGAATGCATGGTCGAATGCAGGGGCGCATTAGTGGAAGTTTCAGCAAGGGCCATAAATCAGTACCTCCAAATCCCAAACTTTGTTCCAGAAGGATATATGGCCAAGTTGGCTATGCGAGAGAAAATGCAAAGGAAATGGTTGGTCCCCATCATTGGTCGAGAAAGGAGGTCAGCATGGAGTAGAGTTGGTGCAATAATCACAACCCAAGATCTCAACTTCGAAGCCAAGGGTTGGAATGCTATTGTTAGCTCAAGAATCCTACCAACAAGAGAGAGCCACATAGTTACCTTGCGGAGGGCAATTATCATTGGTTGTATTAGAAGTGGGATATCAATTTAACCTAGGAGCTGAAATGGTGCAAGTGATGTTTGATGCGGCAAGAGCTGGTAATGGAAATCTCCCATATGCCAACACATTGACAGATTATTTAATAGACTAGGGGTGTGATACTTTGGGAAATGATGATTATGCATTTGCAAGAAGGGGCTTTAATTTGCATACCATTGAAGATGAAAGAAGCCCAATTCACCCAACACCTGATTACCCACTCATGGAGCACCATCACACGCTGATAGGCCATCCTCTTCAAGAGCTCCTCCTCCTCAGGTGCATCAAGCTGAAGCTGTCATTGCAAGTCTCACTCGGGAACTTGAAGAGCTGTAGGGCAAAGTGCAGGAGTTTGGGGTCCATTTGTGTAACATGCCTCGGATGCAACCACCTCCACCTTCATCATGCAAGGTCAATCCAATTGAATTTGACCAGTTAAGTGAAGCCATTGATGCACACACTAAAGATATATTAAAGATCAAGAAGTGTATCCATGTGTTTGCTATCATACATCGAGATATGGCAAACAGCGTGAATGTGTTGTGGAGTGAAAGAGAGCAGAGACAGGAGAGGTCGAATCATCCAACAGCCCCAGAATCTACGCACCAGAGGAATATGAGAAGAATGGAAGAAGAGACACTTGGAAATTTGGGTGTGCTCAGGAACAGGGAACTTGATGAAGAAATCCAAATGGATATGGCTAGGATGGATTCAATAGAAGAAGCAGTTAGAGCAAGATCAAGAAGAGGGCAAGGAAGTCAACAAGCCCCGAGAAAACATGTTGAAGGCAAGGGCAAAGAAATTGCCCGAGATGAATAGGGAGTCCTTTTCTCCCTTTTTATTAACCCCATGAACTCACGTTTTGTTTTGTTTAGTTGCTTTGGGACATAGCAACTTCTCATGTTGGGGGTGGAGTAATTAATCTTTTGATGATATGTCCTAAACTATGTTACATATTTATGTGTTTTATGTTTATATGGATTCTTAACTTGATTGTAGGATGTTTTAATGTAGGATGTTATCTTTAATTCTTGTCTTTATTAATTGTGTTTATGTTCATAGTGTAATTGTTGTTAATTGCCACCTCAAAATCCAAGAACCTAAACAAATTGAAAAATTTTCAAAATTCCAAAGCGGAAAGATTCCAAAGGTACTCTCATGAACTACGCTTGGAATGTTGCCTTCTTTCCTCTGATTCGCACTTGTTGCAATATGTAGGCAACCCTCGTGAAACTCATTTTTACTTGGGCCCGAAACAACCACCCCATTGTAAATACCACTTTTGTAAATAGTTTTGAATTAGTAAATAACATTCTTGGTTTTCTTTGACTCTGTTTTTTTTCCAAGAATGCAATTCTTTTGAACCGGGCACTTTTTAGGACTCTAATCATAAAAGTTTCATCCTTGTTTTGTGACTTGTTTGATACTAACACATTAGGAGCACACATGAGAAAGTTAGTGGATTGTTTGTCGAGAGTTACACTTATAAACTTTAGGTACTTTTGATGACTTTATGCATGTGTAGTAGAGGCTAAATCCTCATCTTAAATGTTTGAAAGTTGATGTTCTTGTCTCTTGTCCCTTATACTAGTGAGGTAAGTTCTTACTTAAAGCTTGTTAATTGCATATGCATGTTAGAACTTGGCTTGTGTGTCCTTGAAAATGAATGGAGTGTCAAATTAGTGGTTGGATAAGATGATAGACATTTCTTTGACCTGTTTGAGCCTTTCAAGCTACCAAATGAAATTAATCCTTCGTTAGCCAACTCTGAGCCTTAATATCCTTTCTTTTGATAGCCATGTAAATAGCCCGAGCCAATTCTAAGTGCTTAATAACACTAACCTTCTCTTGGCCATATCTGCTTGAGGCATTGAAAGACGTGCAACTTAGACTAAAGTCTAAGTTTGGGAAAGGGGAACAAAGAAATGAAAGCTAAGTGGCTCTTCGAAAAGGAAGATGCTTGTATAGAAAAGTTGCAAAAGAGGAAGAAGAAAATCAAGAAAAGTACAAAAATAGCAAAAGACAAATTGAAAAAGACAAAAATAGAAAGAGAAGCAATTGAAAGAACAAGAGCCACAAAGCAAAATCAAGAATGAAAAATGGGAATAAGAGCTAAATGTGAAAAGAAAGCTCAAAGTGAAATGATTGCAAAGATGATGTAGAACCCAAGGAGGGAATTTAGTCACTCTTTATCCAAATTATACCCTACCTTTATCCAAAAGCCTACATTACAACCTTAGAAGTCCTATTTGATCCTCCATTAATTGACATGAAAGAAAATGATAAGTGACACTAAGGCCAAGCTTATGACATTGTATGTGCTTAACATGCATTCATTTTTTAAAGTGAGAGGTTAAAACTTGAGAGTCCCTTTTGTTTAAATTATATTGAGAGATAGGGACCCATTCTTTGTGGTGAGAGCACTAAGGGACTTGAGACTTGAAGGTGAAACCAAGAGAGCCTTAGGTGAGTTGAGAGAGCAATTGTGCTACACATGCTTTAGTTACCACTAGAAGCTCTATTAGATGTAGTTGTAACTTTGGCGCTTGTGGTTGAATGGTTGGATTCTCATGTGTGAAACTAAGTGTTAGTACCAACCGAAGTCGGGAACTTCTTCTTGTCTCATTCCATTATTGAACTCAATCTCAGTGCCAAGAAAATGAAACATGAGATAGTTCTTTATGTCGCTTAAGGACAAGCAAAAGCTTAAGTTTGGGGGAGCTGATGTGTTGGTATTTTGTGCATATTTGCAACTCTTTTCAACTAATTTTTGTGTCTTAAAGCATTATTATTTGAGTGAATCTTATGTTATTCTCTGTGCTTCAGGTTATTAAGAGAAGTTGATATGCAAAGCCGAAGAAAATGTGAAAAAGAGAAAAACAAGTGCACTTTGGCTATAAATTGAAGAACGTGGAGATAAGGCAGCAATTTGATCGGTGCCTCGCCGAACATATGGCTCAATAGATCAGCCATCCGCCAAAGGAGGAAAGAGTTCAAGCCTTCCAGCCAACTAAAGGGCGAATCGCCGAATGAGATGCTGAAGGCAAGCGGCGACTCCGCAGAAGAAGAGGCGAACCCGTAGCTGTTCACAGAGAGTCTGAAATATCTGTGAAGCCCAAGAGTTGTCCGCAGTTACAAGGGCGCCCCACCGAACCTGCATCGCAATTCAAACGGAATGAGCAGTAAAATATGTCATCGCCGAGCTAGTAGTTCATTAGGCTACTCGCCGAATATTCGGCGGCTTGGCGTAAAACAAGGCAAAATGGCAAACTTGTAAATATTAGACTACTTTGAAAACTCATGCCTATAAATAGGTTGTTATGCCTCCGAAAAAAGAGAACCTTTTTTAGCTTAGAATATTACTTTATACTTTTTTGAATATTCTTGGAAGCTAAGGAAGGGTTTCAACTTGGATTTTATTGTAAGGATTTCAGTATCTTTAATATATTCTTACATAATTCTTGTCATTTCATCTTCTATTATGTGTGTGTTGGGCCCTAGTATGAGTAGCAAACTCATACTAGGGGTTTATTCATGAAAACTTAATTATCTTAGCTTAAATCTTGTACTTAATCTTGCAAAATCAATGGGTTAACATAAATCTAGTTCTCCATCGTACTTTCTTAACTAGGGTTTAAGGACACGGCCGTACTTGAACCTAACCTTACTTTGCTTTCATCACCCTAACGGGGTTGAAGGTGTAGGTTAATGGAAACTAGCGAGAATTTGGGTTACATAGATTGCGGCCTACCACATCTAAAGGGGAAGACCTAAAAAGGTATTCTCCGCTCGGGTCTTTGGACTAGGGTTTCTAGAACTTCATTATTGACCCTAACGGGCTTGATGAAGAAAATTCTCCCTATCCCGATAGGGTTTTGAGAATACATTAGAGGTCCGACCATTGACGTTACCCATGAGATTTGTGAGGTTAATACAAGTATTTGGCTATGAGAATCTAGTTGAATTGGGTAAACCCCTAGCTCATCCTCATCGCTTATATCAATCATATTTATTTAGTTGTTTTATATTAGTTATAGTTGTAGTTAAAACAATTCTACTTTTACTCCTTAGAAATATACGGACAATTCTTAGAACCCAGTTACTATTCATCCTAATACTAATAGATTGTTTTGCTAGCTCCATGTGGAAATCGATCCCGACTCTTGTTGGGTACTATTATCTTTGACGACCGCCCCAAACCCTTTTGTGTGGAGTGGATTGAGCGTGGATCATTAGCGTTTCTCTTATCATGAGTCACTTGATTTACACTTTCAGGTGTCTCATGTTTCAATCTCTTTTCTTCTTGAACACACATGATCAAGAGTTCATTAATGGACCGTTTATCCTTAGGTGTGTTATAAGAAATCTTAAACATACCAAATTTTGAAGGAACAGAATTGAGAATGAATTGAACAAGAAATGTTTCAGACGTGTCAACCTCAAGGAACTTGAGTTTAGCATCAATATAATCTCTCATCTCCATAATGTGCTCATGCACTGAACGACTTTTGTCAAAAGTCATACTTGAGAGCCTTTTCATAAGGGTACTGCTGGCAAGCGCCTTGTCAAAACTTACAAATTGTTCATCAATAGCCTTCATGTAAGCTTTGACCTTATCGCAATTAGAAATAAAACCCTTAATGCTTTGGTTTATGTGAGCTTTTCTGAGCATCAAACTTAGGCGATTGGATCACTCCCACTACTCATAATTAGCCTTGACAACAGGCATACTTGATTCCGTGGGTTTAGGTGGTTCATCCTCACGGAGTGCCAGGTCCAAATCCGAGCACCCTAAAGTTAGAAGGACTTTTTCCTTCCATTCACCATAGTTATCTCCAGAGAGCATTGAAATTCGAGCATTTTCATTAAAAATAGTAGTAGGAAAAGCTGTAAAAACTGCAAAACAAGGATACACATACATAAGCTATGAAGTAAAAACCATCAAAGGTGAATCGCGTAAATACCGATTCTAAGTAAATTCTAAATCATCCTGTGGGCTGATGTTGCTACTCATGCGTAGAATTTACTTTACTTTATTAGACTAGTAAACCAAGAGTTAACATAGAAAATAATCCGTACCTATGGGCATAGGACAATTTCCAAACTAAAAAGTGTACTATCTCATTCCAATTAATCTCACCAAAATAGTTACCTCCCTGTGGGGCCGAAATAATTACCTCCCTATGGGGCCGAGTTACCATTTTAATGAAATAACAGAACTAAGTAGATGTCATTATAATTTTAATCACTTAACTTTATGTGATTAAATTATTAAATACCTTTTATATCAAATGCTCAAGATTCTGTGATTTTTCCCAAGTACAGAATATAAAGAAACTCAAATATGACATCTCACAAATATTAACTTTACAATCAACTTAACTTGATGTTGATTTGATTCAGGACGGTAAAATTTTCACCCACGGACCACTTTTGTTACTGGTATTTAGTTTGAAACCACTTTTTTTATTGGTCTTACATGAAAGGCCACTTTTTGGAACTTCAATCTTTGTGGCCTGAAGTTCAAACCTTGTGGGTTGAATTTCATGCCTAAATTATGAAGTTTCAACTTCAATCTGTAAGGGCTGAACTTTTAGGTATAGATGCGTAAACTTCAACCTTGTGGGCTGAAGTTAAACTTCAATCCTTGTGGTGGGCTGAAGTTGAACTTCAATCCTTGTGGGCTGAACTTGTGTGAAATTCAACCCAAAAGAATTGAAGTTCCAAAAAGTGGCCTCTCACGTAAAACCAATAAAAAAGTGGCCCCAAACCAAAGACCACTGCCAAAAGTGGCCGTTGGTGCACTTCGGGTAAACGAGAGTGTAGGCGCAAGACCCACGACCCCATCAATAAAAAATAATTTTGATAGTTAAATTTACTAAAATCTCTTAAACAGTAGCGGCGGCGTCTTTATGAAACATCGAAATATACTTTACATACACTGTGCAAGACTTCAGTCAATAATCATATATATTATTTTATGATCCACTTACGGTTTCTTATCATTAAGAGAGTGGTCTGCTAGGTAATTGCTTGATAAAATAATAGAGAGCATTGAATCACTAAGATATAGATCCTCACAAATATTGACCTTAATGAACAACTTTAGCAGTATGTTGATTTGTTTCAGAATGTATCACAAATTAAAAGCATAATACCTTTATGGCTCCGTAATGAAAGACAAGTTCTTATAGTGAATTTTCATGTCATAAGAACCAAAATTCCAAGGTTGCGAAAGCTTAATTTTACATAACCAGAAGTGACATATAACCATAGCATACATGAAGGTCCAATTCGAATGAATCGCTTTATTATGTCTCATGGCTAATTTATTCTTCAAATTAAAGGACTTTCAATTAAGCAAACATAACAGAACTTTCCTTAATACTTTCACTTCATCAAATTTGAAACTCAATCAGAGACTTAATTCAAATTTGAAACTCAATCAAAAGCTTAGAAAGTACGATATTGTATACTCAATTATGTGTTCTTCATACGCTCACTAACGTGCGGCTTATTTGCAGATGAAGATGTTTTAACATATTTGGACAAATATGATAAGTTTTTGGCTGGTCTTAGAACTTTGCTTTTTTCTTCTTCACTTTTGGAAGTTGTGCAAAAATAACCGTCCTTTATGAAAATATCCAAAAAAAAAACTTCAAGTCCTCCTTCACTGCACAACAGTCTTTGCTTAGACCCGTCTCTTGAAGTCAATTATACCATCAACATCAAATCATTAATTATTATGGTTGTTCGCAAGTTTCACCAGATTAGCTATACTTTCTGCTATATTCATTCTACCGATCTTTGTTAAATTATTTATAATATTCGCTACATTGGCAAGACTCTATGCTGTTTTAATTCTAACTATCTTGCTAAATCTTTCGCAAAATGACGGATTGGCATGATTTGTCTAAGTTATTCAGTAAGGTGTTGTTTAAACTTTCGACCAAACCACCGCGGTATCAAATTCAATCAAAGCCTCCGAACATCAGTACAAACAATCTCCAACCACCAACTTAGTCAAGCAACACCAAATCAAGAAGATAAATTTTGTCTTCATCAGCATAGGGATCAATAATAGAGTTTTGAGATCATTCATCAAACAAATTACTAATTCAATATTAAGCTAAAGATTTAAGCATAAATAATTAACACCTAAACGATTTAACAATAATCAACCATTAACTTTGAATTTCTAGTCGTGCAAGAATTTCAAACTTTAATTAAATTAAAGAATTATGGTATTATATTAATGAAATTCACTAGCACCAAACGAATTCACTTGATCATTTGGAAAGATTTTAATCATGAATGTTGCGCAATTGCGAGATCGAGTTACGAATTAGATATATAGTAGCAAAATTGGTAAAAAGCTGCAGGAATAAAGCAAATGGAAAGATAAAAAGTTCGATTGTAGTATATCAAAACAAAAGAAGTCTATTTTAGTAATTTTAAAAATCTCGACAAAAGTTAATGACCAACCCCTCAAATAGGATTAATATTTTTGAATCTTAATTGCCTAATGTGTGGCAATACGTCTCGAAAACAATATTTCTATATGCTTCGAATATGAATCGTGTGGCGATCTTATCTAAGCTTTGAAAAAGAACAATACAATTGAGCTTATAGTTCAAAAAAGTATGACTATACAAGTTTTGGTGCATGTATTGGGTAAACATTGGCATGCCTACGTGGCACCTCGGTAACATGACAAGGTGGTGACCGAACAGGTGTCAACAAGCTGCAAGCCGAGGCGAGACATAAGCAACCGAAGTCGGAGACCGAAGCAGACGATTGAACCCTAAAGTCGATCGCCGATGTCGTCACCGAAGGCGAGCCGCATGCTGTGCTTCGGTGACACACGCTTCGATCGAACAGCTAGGTCACATCACCGAGGTCATGCATTTTGGACCTCGGTGAAGCACCTCGGTTTTTAGCAGCTAGTCAGCCCACTACCTCCACTCAAAGACGTGCAGAACGTGGGCAAAGGCATGATCAGCCATGTAAAACGTGGGCCAGGCTTCCTGTACCTATAAATAGCACTTCATTTTACATTGTATTCATTGAGAAATATATACGGAAACTCTGGCAAAATTTGTACTCACATTCATATATTGAAATCACTATTATTTCTTGCATTTACGCTTGTTATTTACATCGTTCCGACTTTGATACTAAGAATTGCTTGTATTCGCTACCCAAATTCGATTTGTGATCCTAAACCAGTTTTAGGCCCATACAAATTGGCGTCGTCTGTGGGGATACAGGTATAAACGTTTTGTTCCAAAGTTGAACGTCTTCTTTATTTGAATTAACGATACACTCGACAATATGGCTAATAATAGCAGAAATCCTATTAAACAGCGGTTAACTCCCGATGGACAGACTGGCGTTCAATCAGATCCTACTTCTTCATCTCCGATGACAACCGAAGCGTTTTAAGCTTACGTTGTTACCACACTAAGAGCTCTGCAAGAGCAACAGGCCGAACAGGCCAATATTAATGCTGAGTTTCGTGCCTCGTTAGGGGCAAGGAATAGTTCAACCCCGAATGGAGCCCTGCCTGTGGCCCCAAATGGAGGCATCCCGTTCTTCGTTCCTACGGGCGCGATAACAGGGAAACTTCAAAATGGGGCCACATCTGGGGGTTCGGGTACCTTACCGAGCATAACGCCACACTTCGGGACGCTTCCCACCGTGGCAGAAACTACATCTTCGGTTGACGTTGAAAAGTTAACCAAAGAAATCGAAGCCCGAGTTGAGGCTCGCGTTGAGGCGCGCATGGAAAAGTGCCTCGAAAGCGTCCCTGGGGTAACTAAGGTTCAAGATGACCTCGATATCGACCAATATAGGGAGTTTTCATTCAGGCCCGAAGCTGCCCCAGCCCCGACTCCCAAAAATTTCAAGCTCTTCTTCTTGAAGAAATATGATGGGACCACTGATCCCAAAGAGCATGTCACCGAATTCATGGCTATGGTAAAGAGCAATGACTTAACGAAATAGAGAAGGAATCAATGTTTCTGAAGAAATTCGGTGAATCTCTTGAGAAGGGAGCACTTCGATGATACATGCACCTACAACCGGGGTCGATCTCCACATTTAAAGAGCTAGTTAATGCATTCATAAAAGCGCACACCGGGGCGCAGAAAATCCTCCAGAGAAAGGAGGATATATTTAAAGTCAAGCAACGGCCCGGTGAGCCACTAAAAGACTTCCTCGAACGCTTTCATGCTGAGCGCATGGAACTACCTCCTATGAATAACACTCTAGCCATCATGGCGTTTGAGAAGTGTATCAATGTTCGCAACTCTGATGCCGTTGCTGAGTTGCGAAGGGAGCTTCAGCAATATCAGACCCTGAAATGGGATGATTTGCATAATAGAGCCTATACCAAGATAAGGCTAGAAGAAGCCGAATGGAAAAACAATGGCCGAAGCCACAACTATAAGAATCGAAGTGAATCCTCTTATCGCGCTGAGGCACCGCGAGGAAACTCGAAGGGGAGGTATAAGCCATATACATCGTCGTCGAGGCAGCCTGTCAGTCAGAGGCTGGGAAATTTGCTGGGAAAATCGTTCGGAAACCCACGTGTGAGCCAACGGCTCGGAGGAAAGGTTCTTCCTAATTCGAACCAAAGAAATTCCTCAGGCCCAGCTTTGGTCTCAAAAAATAAAGAATTACCTCGGATCCCTGACTACAACTTCAATATATCGTCCTCGGAGCTGGTCATTGTAGTGAAGGGAACCGTCGGAGTAAGGATACCAAAAGACATGAGAACTCCAGCAGACAAAAGGGATCAAAATCTGCACTGTGAGTTTCATGCAGATTATGGCCACCGAACCGAGGATTGCAAAGCATTGCGCCTCGAGGTGGCACACTTGTTGAAAAAGGGTGTGCTAGCTGAATTCCTCACCGATAAGGGGAAGGACAACTACACCAAGAACCGACGTGATGGACAACCACCTCGGGCGCCACCCCCGGAGAGAGTCGTGAATGTCATCACCGGGGGGTCAGAGGTAAATAGGGTGAATTTTGCAGAAGCAAAGAAGTTCGCAAAGCTGTCAACACCATGGAGAAGAGAACTCGAGTTGGAGGCTCGGGTAAAGAAATTGTGTTCGATGATGACGATTGTGATGGGATAATGTTCCCCCATCACGACGCCTTGGTCATCATGTTGAGAATAAATGACTCGGATATAAAACGAGTCCTGATTGGCCCCGGTAGCTCGGTCAACATAATTAGCTACGGGGCCATTAAAAAGATGTGGCTAAAGGGAGAAGTTATCCCTAAGGCAACAGTGTTGACTGGCTTCAACAACTCCACGGAGAAGACATTAGGTGAAATCACACTCAAGACGTTTGCTGCAAGAGTTAGCAAGGAAACACTGTTTCAAGTCTTGCCCGAGGACATGGCGTACAACGTGATCGTCGGTAGACCATGGATCCACTTCATGGAAGCTGTTCCATCCACTTTTCATCAAGTGATCAAGTTCCCTACCCCATAGGGAGTTCGATCAATAAAAGGAGAGCAACAAGTAGCAAGAGAACGCTATTCGGTTGCATTGAAGAGTGGAGTCGTCCCGATCAGACCAAAACAATAGCAACCAATGCAACCGGGGTCAAGTGAGGAGGACCCCTGAGGAGAAATAGAAAAGATCCCGGTGTGCATTCAAGAGCCTCGGAAACAAAAGGCCGAGGACTCAACTATTGAAGAGTTGGAATCTTTCACGCTATTGAAAGATTTTCCTGAAAGAAAGGTGTTTGTCGGCTCGGAGTTGGACCCAGAGTCGAAAAAATCTATCATCGAAGTCTTAAAGTCCAAAAATGATTGCTTTGCATGGTCCCATTCAGATATGGTTGGTATCGATCCGGAGATCATGACCCACAAACTGAATGTGGACCCTCAATTCACCTCGGTGAAGCAGAAGAAAATACCTCACGCCGGGGTAAAAAAGAAGGCAATCGAAGATGAAACTATGAAGCTGCAAGAGAATGGCTTCATAAGAGAGGTGAAATACCCCGAGTGGCTGGCTAATGTGGTCGTTGTGCCCAAGAAGAACGGCAAATGGAGAATGTATGTAGATTACACTGATCTAAACAAGGCTTGTCTCAAAGACTCCTATCCACTGCCATAAATTGACAGGTTAATAGACTCCACGGCGATGCTTATTTGGGGTACAATCAAATCCTCATGGATCCGAAGGACGAAGAAAAGACTTCGTTCATCACTGACCGAGGTATATTCTGCTACAAGGTGATGCCCTTCGGTCTGAAAAATGCTGGGGCGACGTACCAAAGACTAGTATATCGCATGTTCAAAGAATACATTGGAAAATCTATGGAAGTCTACATAGATGATATGCTGATCAAGTCTATTCGAATGAAAGATCATCTGAACCATTTGAGAGAAGCCTTCGCCGTTTTGAGGGAATATGGCATGAAACTGAACCCTGAAAAATGCGCCTTCGCTGTAGGCTCGGGCAAATTTTTGGGATTCATTATCTCCGAACGGGGGATCTAAGCCAACCCAGATAAGATCAAAGCCATCGAAGAGATCCCCGAAGAGTTGACCGGGGTAAAAGAAGTCTAGCGCTTAACTGGCCGAGTCGCTGCCTTGAGTCGATTTTTCTCAAGGTCTTCGGAGCGATGCCACAAGTTCTTCTTGGTGTTAAGGAAGAACAATCACTTCGAATGGACACCGGAGTGTAAAGAAGCGCTGAGAGAGTTAAAACATTATCTGGCTAACGCGTCGTTGCTCGCCAAGCCAAAAGATGGTGAAATTCTGCTAGGTTACTTGGCTGTATCCGAGGTGTCAGTCAGTAATGTGCTGGTTCGGGAAGAAAATTGCAAGCAGCAGCCCATCTACTATGTGAGCAAGACGCTCCTCGATGCTAAAACCAGGTATCCTCATTTAGAGAAACTAGCACTTGCTTTAATTGTTACTGCTCGGAAACTACGACCTTATTTCCAATGTCATCCAATAGCGGTAGTTTCCACCTTCCCCTTGAGAAGCATATTGCATAAACCTGAGTTGTCAGGGAGATTGTCTAAATGGGCAGTAGAACTAAGTGAGTATGACATCACCTATCAACCCCGAACGACCATAAAATCCCAAGTTTTAGCCGACTTTGTGGTTGATTTTAGCGTTGGGATCCTACCCGAAGCTAAAAAGGATAATTCAATGTCTAAGGGGTCTTCTTCGGGACTATGGGTACTTTACACCGATGGGGCGACTAATTCCAAGGGTTCGGGATTAGGCATAGTGTTGAAAGCGCCCACCGGGGAGAAAATCAGGCACTCAGTTCGATTTAAAAAGGTGACCAACAACGAAGCCGAGTACGAAGCAGCCTTAGCAGGCTTGGAGTTAGCCAAAGAAATAAGGGTAGAGAATTGAGTTAAAGTGTGATTCACAACTGGTGGTAAACCAAGTTCTCGGTGAGTATACAGCTCGTGAGCCAAGAATGCAACAATTCTTGACCCGAGCTCAAAGAATCTTAGCTCAATTCCAAGAGTGGCAGATCAAACAAGTGCCTCGAGAGGAGAATACCGAAGCCGAAGCCCTGGCAAATTTGGGTTCGGCGGTTGACGAAATGCACTCGGGGACTGACTTAGTGGTTCGGTTGCTTTCCGCGCAAATGAGAGAGATGAAATTGGAAGTCAACTCGGTGGACTACAAATGGGATTGGCGAAGTAAGTTTATCTCTTACTTCTACTCGGGGACTCTTCCCGAAGATAAGAAAGAGGCCAAAAAGTTGAGGACCCAAGCAGCCTCGTACTCAATGCTCGAGGGAAATTTATATAGAAGGTTGTATTGCGGCCCGATGGCCAAGTGTTTCGGTCCAGACGAAGCTAGATACGTGATGGCTGAAATACACGAAGGCGAGTGTGGCAATCACTCGGGGGGAAGGTCCTTGGTGCGCAAGCTACTTAGAGCTAGGTACTACTGGCCCACTATCAGTGCAGATGCAAAGGCCTTAGTGAAAAAATGTGACAAGTGCCAACGCCACACCCGAATGATTCATTAACAAGCTGAACCATTGCATTCGGTAGTGTCACCATGGCCCTTCATAAAATGGGGGATGGATATAGTTGGCCCTTTACCGAAGGGAAAAGGTGGTGTTCGGTTCATTCTAGTCCTAACGATTACTTCACAAAGTGGGTGGAAGCAGGAGCTCTCACTGAGGTTAAATAAAAGGAAGTAATTGACTTATTAGGAAGAACATCATCTACAGGTTTGGTGCCCCGAGGGAGATCACATGCGACCACGGCAAGCAGTTCATGGGAGCAGTCATCACTGATTTCTTCAAACAATGGGGAATCAAAACGATAGCCTCGACCCCCTACTATCCAAGTGCCAATGGTCAAGCCGAATCTTCAAACAGAGTAATAATTGAAAATCTCAAGAAGAGGCTCGGTGAGAAAAAAAGGCCCTTGGCCCGAAGAGTTGCCAGGTGTGTTGTGGGCTATGCGAACAACAGAGAAGAACAGCACCGGTGAAACCCCATTTTCCCTCGCCTATGGCATGGATTCACTTATTCCCATGGAGGTGGGCGAACCAAGTCTGCGGTACACTCATGCCACCGAGGATGCTAACCAGCAAGCCATGCACATAGAGTTGGACTTGCTCGAGGAGAAAAGAGAGTTAGCTTTGGTTCGGTTAGCATCACAAAAGAGGCAGATCGAAGCATATCTCAACAGGAAGGCCAAGCTTAGAGATTTTAAAGTTGGCGATTATGTGCTAAAGGCTACGAATCAGTCAACGAAGGAGAAAAATGGGGAACACTCGTTGAAAATTGGGAAGGACCTTACAAAGTTTAGGTGATCGTTGGAAAGGGATCTTATCAAATCGAAGATCTACAAGGCGAGCCCGAACACTTGAATTGGAACATTTCCAATTTGAAGCGGTACTGCTTTTAATCGAGGTAAACATTCCTTGATCATTCAAAATTTACCCACAGCCTCGAGCCGAAAAATGCTCCTAGGGCTTCAGTCGAAATGTACTAACTTGCTCCTCATTTATTTTGCTTGACCTCTTCAGGAAGCGGATAAAACGATTTTCAGTGCTCGAATCTTCATCAAGATTCACACCCGAACACTGGGGGGAGTAAGAGGCGGGTTGCAACCGAGGTCGACACTGAGCCTCCCAACCGAAGTCTATCTATTCAGCAACCGGGGACTGACACCCAGGAAATAGATTAGCATTTTTGTAATTACGCCCGATAGTGGCCTGTTGTCGATTTGTTTTCTGCGCCTAAGTTTTACTTCGACTAGGCCTTATGTAAAATGCCGATTGCGGCTCGTTGATATCATCAATGAAATAAACTTGATTCAATATCTCTTTGTTTCCATGATCTTGCACACCGAAGTTGCACTTAAAAATGCATCAACTCGAGAACGAGACGTCGTTCTAAGTTTGCATCGGTTTCATTTGATTAAGTCTTGCAAGCAAGTCACTTTATGTGTTCGGCTCAAAGTCTCTCAAGGAAGACAATGCAAAAGCTAACACTTAAAATAAGAAACATGAAATCATTCCATTTAAAAGCCCGAAGGCTTACTAAAAAATAAAGGCAAGAAGTGAAAACAGGAATCTAGGCCTCGGGATCATCATCTCCCTCCTCGGAAGCCCCCTCGGCATCCTCATCACCTTCATCTTCTTCTTCATCCTCGCTCGAAGCTTCACTTGAAGGAAGGTCGTCGATAATAGCCTGAGCTTGGACCGCTTTCTCTTCAGCTTTGGCGATCTCCTCCTCCAAGTTAAGCTCACCAGTACGACATGGCTTGAGCAGCTTCAGCCGAGACTTGATAACAGCCCAACGCTTATCCAGCTCCGCCCTCTTGACCTTGATCTTGGCCCTAGCTATGCGGTCGGCAATCTCCTCCCGAAGTGATCTAACCTCGGCCTCACAAGCTGGAAGCTTGGAGTTTTCACCTTCCAACTTCTGAATATGAAGCACATGGTCTCTTAGCTGCTCATGATGCTTCTTGGTCATTTCTTCAAATTTGCCCCTGGCTTGGGCTAGCTCTGCATTGAGCCTTGCGACCTCGGCTTCCAGCTTCGTGCGCTTAACTTGGTAACCGTCGCCGAGGGCTTGAATTTTTTCTTCGGAAGCCACTTTAGCTTCGCGCAAATCGGAACAAGACTTGGACAACTTGGCCTTCAATTCTGCTATTTGGGTATTGAAGCTGTCCCTTTGCCTGTCCCAGGCGCGAGCAATGCACTGAACCTCCTCGTTCCTCGTGGTCTCGAGCTCAACAGCCCTCAAGGACAAAACGAAGCTCTGAATGAAAATTGTCAAAAGATCAGTAGGAATGAATTTATCTGAAGAAAGGAATAAAACTGAAGGTATCAAGGCTTACTCTGAGCGCATTGGCAGCGAGGGTGTTGGCCAGTTGAGTTGGAGGAAATAGTCGAACGACGGCGTCCTCCGTCGGGCCAAGCAAAGGCATAAGACTCAAGAAATCGCTTCGGGTGCATGCCAATAAGTTCGAGGAGGTTAACACCTCAAGCTTTCGTAAAGACCCCTCCGAGGATGAAAGTCCCGCTGGTTCAGATTGTGCTCTAGCGGCGCCAACATCCACCTCCTTCTCAGTAGCAGCAACCTCGCTTCCCCAACTTTGGCCTTGCCTTTGGCCTTAGCGACTGCCGCTTCGGAGTCATGCTCTTGATCTTCAAGATCCACAACCTCGATTTCTCTTCGAGCCTCCAAGCCCTCGGCAGCCTCATCGTCGGGTTCATCAATCAGCCTTCGGCGAGTTTCCACCACCGCTTCGGGCCGAGGAGAAGTCGCCACCTCGGTGCGAGTATTTACAGAGCAAGAAGGTTTCTTGAAAATCGCCCTCTTCCTCTTCACACCTACAAAGAACAACGTGGAAGAATCTTAAGAGAAAGAGCGAAGAGAAGTAAAAACCAGTGTGTTAGCCGAAAGCAATGTTCACCTTGAGAATCCCTGACCCGAGGACACCTTTGAAACCTTCAAAGGCTTTGAAGCCTCAAGTTCTTTTAGGTCACCAGCAGACCTGCTACCAAAGCCAGATCATCATCCGACTCGGTATCTTCCTCATCCTTTTTCTTTCCTTTCCCTTTCTTTTTCTTATTTTTCTTTGTGTTGATGGCGCAATTTGGAAAACCTGGCACCGAGGGAAAAAGAATTAGTAACCAAATCAAGAGCTTCGAACAACACACTAAGTAAAAAACCATAAGAGCTTACCGTTCCTCTTACACTGCCAGCCAAATTCAGCAGCCATTTCCATCCATGACCGAATGGGGCATTTACTGGCCCCGGTCACAGCTCTGACCCATTCGGTCAAACCCTCAGGGGGACGATAGCAACCTTGTTAGCTGAAGAACAAAAAATGGGGTAAGATTAGCAAACAAGAATGGCTACCGAAGAAGAAATTGGGAACGAAGAAGCACTTACGTGTGCTATTTCACCTCTCTGGGAAATCAGGTTCGGTAGATAAAATGCTAGTCTCCAAAAGAACGTAGCGATCACACCATCCTCGGTCTCCGTGATCCTCGTTTTTATGGAGAAGCACATACTTGCCTCGGTTGTTTAAAGCCACAACCCCAACCTTATGGAAGTAAGGGTAATAAAGTGAAATAAGATGCTGTAAAGTAAAATCCACCTTGGCCTCTTTACTCAACCAAGCCAAGCACTGCACAACCCTCCAAACGCCGGGGCCCAATTGAGCCAAGCACAAGTTGTATGCTCGGCAGAAGTCGTCGATAACCTTGTGAACAGGGAGAGTGAACCCAATAGTGAATGGATAAGTGTACGCAAACGAAAGCCCCTCCACGTGATGGCAAATCCTACTAGTTGGATCGGGGATGATTACTTTCACCTCGGGTTCGAAGCCACAATCCTTTCGAACTCGCTCTACATGAGCTTGCGTTATGCGAGTCGGAGTCGTATTTACTCGCACATTTTTGTTCAACTCCTCCTGGTCAGCAGATTGTTTTTGTAGCTTCAGATCCTTGGTATTATCAAAGTGCGATGGAATGATTTGATGGGGCTCGAGCTCCTGCTCGAGGGGAATTTTTGGAAGCTTCTTTTCAGGGCCCAAAGGTCTAGCTTCGGCATCTCCACCCTCGGTAACGGGCAGCTCGCCCCTGGTCTCAGTTTCGGCCTCGGTGTCGTCCTCGCCCTCGCCCTCGCCCTCGGCATCATCGCCTTTGCCATCATCCTCCCTATGGGTGACCCCTCCAACGTCAGCGTCAGTTGCCACCATGGCGTCATCACCGATGACGTCACCCTCTTCCTCCATGTTGACACCTTCACTTACTTCAGCTCTATCGCGCCCGGCTCTCGCCTTGCGCCGCCTAGAGCCACTAACACTTGACGTCACTTCGCCACCGCCCTCCGCCTCTATAACTTGTAGCGCCGGCACGGTGGCGATGATGTCGCCACTAGCAATTGCAGCGGCGAAGCGGGAAGCCTTGGCCCTCTCACCTGAATCACTTGAATCTTGTCTGGAGTGCGTTGCAGACATGGTTACGGCTTTAAATGCTCAAGATTTCTTGAAAATAGGAATTGATCAAGACGAAAATGGAAGTTCTTTCTCTCTTTTGCTACTGTTGCTCACAGATGATGGAAACAACAAAAGAAGCCCAGAGTGGAAGTATATATACAAGTTGTTGGAGGTCAAGTTGAGAAAAAGTCATCATTGTAACATTGGGAAACGCGAGAGAAACGGCGCGACCGTTCGATGCCCAGTGAACGATCGCTACGTGTCAGGGAATAATAATCTGAAAGGACGCACACCGTTGACAAAATTTGAAATGTGTGGATAAGATTGAGCCACATCACTTTCCCGCAGAATTTCATTCCACTCCTCGGTAACTTCGGTAATTGACCGAGGAGTGGGGGGACTATCTGTATTGGGTAAAAATTGGCATGCCTACGTGGCACCTCGGTAACATGACAAGGTGGTGACCGAACAGGTATCAACAAGCTGCAAGCCGAGGCGAGACATAAGCAACCGAAGTCGGAGACCGAAGCAGACGATTGAACCCCTAAAGTCGATCGCCGATGTCGTCACCGAAGGCGAGCCGCATGCTGTGCTTCGGTGACACACGCCTGGACCGAACAGTTAGGTCACATCACCGAGGTCATGCATTTTGGACCTCGATGAAGCACCTCAGTTTTTAGCGGCTAGTCAGCCCACTATTGCAGCTCACTACCTCCACTCAAAGATGTGCAGAACGTGGACAAAGGCATGATCAGCCATGTAAAACGTGGGCCAGGCCTCCTGTACCTATAAATAGCACTTCATTTTACATTGTATTCATTGAGAAATATATACAGAAACTCTAGAAAAATTTGTACTCACATTCATATATTGAAATCACTATTATTTCTTGCATTTACGCTTGTTATTTACATCGTTCCGACTTTGATACTAAGAATTACTTGTATTTGCTACCCAAATTCGATTTGTGATCCTAAACCAGTTTTAGGCCCATACAGTGCATTAAATTAAAATTTACATCAAGGAAAATTTATTTAATCTAGAATCCAAATTGCATGTCTTCGTGAAAGAAGAAATTAAAAATGTTACTATTTAAATATGTAACTTCATTAGTTTAGAAAAGAATGATACATTTTATATTACTCTATTTAAACAAAGAATGATAGTTATTTACCTGAGGGTCTATCAGAAACAGCATCTCCATCTTGGTGGAGGTAAGGTCTACGTACATCTCACCCTCCCCAGACCCCACCTTGATAGGATACCATTGGGTATGTTGTTGTTGTAGTAGTAGTATTTAAAAAAGAATGACAAATTCTACATTAAGAAACAATGATTTTCCATTATATTTTTAAGGAGAAGTTTATAGTTCGAAAATATTATGCTATTTTATACACAAGTTTTAAAAGCTTTGTAAATATAAACTACCTCTGTTCCTTAATAAGCGATCAATTTATTTTTCATGTGTTCCAAAATAAGGGTTTTGTTAGAAAATGAATGCAAAATTAATTATTTTTATCAATCTTACCTATGGCTGTTCAAAATTGAACCGAAATTGATAATCGAACCGCAAAATCAGTTTATTGGTTTATTGGTATTAGGTTATCGAGTTAACGGTTGGTTAGCGGTTTGGAGTTGTATAGTTATTGGTTTAACGGTGGGGGGAATGATTTGTCTAATTTCCTTATTGGTTGACCCGTTAATCCTTGAGAATTATTAAATATTTAAAATTTATATTTTTTTTTTTACAGATGTTAATAATTTATAAATAAATTTTCATATCCAAATAAAGAAACCATTTGTTTCTTTCATAAAAATCTAAATCCAACTATTCCTAAAGGACCTAAACAATCTGATGGTCTCCGGCTCTCTGCTCCATCAAGTCGTCAACCATTCCGTAAAGATCTACCTTCAGCCTTCACGCAAGTGGTAAAGAAGTCATATAAAATTTAAATCCAACTTATTAAAGAAAAAATGGTACAAATCAAGGAATTTTGTTTCTCATCTCTTGCATCATCACATGCCTAGCTAAAAGCATCACCAGTGCCATGATGGCTTAATTCTTCAATTGTTTTGGTAAAGTTTCCGGACCCTTACAGTTACCATGGCCATGCAGCTTCTTTTGATAAACTTAACCGATAAATCGGCCGATCACGGGCCGATAACCAGTAACGTAAATCC
Organism: Petunia x hybrida; assembly: GCA_037355625.1. Lineage (NCBI taxonomy): Eukaryota > Viridiplantae > Streptophyta > Magnoliopsida > Solanales > Solanaceae > Petunia > Petunia x hybrida. The sequence continues at coordinate 1,376,939 of JBBBVM010000068.1, forward strand.
GAACCAATCGATATCTTTTCGGTTAGGTTAGTGGTTAATATTTTAAAAATTTGATAATTAATAGACCGAACCAATAAGAATACATTTCCAATCGAACCGATCGATAAGCACCCTAGTCTTATCTTTATAATTAAAGAGGTAAGAAATAATTAGATGTACTAGTTATCGAAATTATAATCAGAGTGATATAGTAAGATATACCTACTACTAATATCTACCAATTTCCTAATGAACTTAAAAGGAGTAATATAGACACTTATACTGAGATAGATGCAGTATAACTATACAAATACAATGAATTATTTTAAACAAATAAGTTTTCAAAAGTCGCATTTCGTTTTAAAATTCGTGTCCAGTCAAGATATACAATAAGGAGTACTACAAATGAAAAGCTCAGGTGTGTGCACCAGTATTGGAGGAGGTGATGCATGTCATGTCAGTAATGTAAAGGGCGGCGTTATTCACTGTCCCTTCTTTATCCATTCAAAGCTTTGAAGACTTTTTTTAAGGATAACGTGTCAGTTTATGGCGGGTATACGTGTCAACACCCCACTACTTCTTACGTACATTTTGCTGCGACCCCACTCTTCTGTAAAAAAGATCTTCTTTAGAGCCTTCCCTATCTTCCAACTTCCAAATCTTTCATCGTCACTCACTCACAAAGTAAGTACTCTCTTCTCTTCATTTATGTTCCTTTTCAGTTAGCTAAATGTACGTATATGTATTCATAGAGATTCATATGTGTACTTTTTGAAAGCTTATGTGCTTCTTTCCTTGTTACATTGAGTAATGTGTGTGTAGTTATTTATCTGGGGTTCTATATTTTTGTGTTCTAAGCTTGAAAGTGAATCTAAGGCTTCCTTAGTTTTTTTTTTTTTCTGGAAGGCTCCTTAGTTATTGTTGAAGAAAATGGAGATTCCTTTAAAGGATTACATAGTTATGGCTTCTGAGTTTAACTTTTTTACGCTGGCAGTGTAATAGAATATTTATATTACTCCTATGATGCTGCCTAAAAGACAGACTATATGCCACTGTCGATAATAAGAGGGATCAATAACCTGAAAAATAAGGCATGTAACCAGCAATCATCTGATTTAAAATGTATATTTAAGTTGAATCTGACAAGTTCTTTTGCAATTTCCGACCTGTATTAAAGGTATTATATCGTCATTATATACGGCTGAAATTTAAGTTAACACGCTAAAAACTAAGTATAGTCATACATTTTGTCAAATATTCATTTGAAGCCTTTTTGGACGTCCTAAAATGATGTCGTCAAAAGCATCCTGAACTACATGAGCATTAAATATCAGTTCTGAAATCTGTACGGAAAAAATATAGGTGAATATTTTGCCTCTCTTATAGTCTCCCTAGAACCAAAATCGTATTGGTACATTGTGTAGATGATTGAGGATAACTTGATAAGATATTTAGTTCGCAACCTGAGAGGGAATGAACCTTGGTTTTGATTGATATACTACATATACACTGGACATTAAAAGATAACTGAATTAATTGGGCAGCGGCGAGTTTGGAACTGTATTATTTCCTCTTGCATTACAACTGAGGGGGAAATGCCTTTTAATTGTGTTGCTGTCAAAAATGAGATATGCTGAAGTTTTTCGTAGTTGCTCCAACATTTCAGGAAACTGTGTTCCTAATAACTTTTGCACACTTTTCTATTAGTATGTGGTTTAGTAATGTAGCCTTAAACTGCTTGGCCTTGTACGAGAAAGTTCTTAATTTGTCAGACTCATATTTATGCTCTTATTGTCCACTGTAATATGTTCGCTCTGTAAAGTAACATCTATACCAGTAATTTAAGGACTTGAACCTTTATGCAGATGGCATACATTTGATAACTGGAGAATTTTCGGAAGTATAGATGGCACTGTTTCTTGAATTTGTCAATACTGTTATGATCTTGCTGATCAAGCCTTTGTCACTGATCAAACTTACTTGCTTCTTCGGTGTGAGAACCATATGCATTGTCATCCAAACCTGGACAGAGATGCTAAGAGCTGCTATGGGTTTTCATGCCAGCTTACTCTGGAGACTGATGATTTGGGCAATTGCTATTCTCTCCCTGCCTATACGCAGTTTAACTGCTCTACAGAGGGAAAGGCTGGTGAGTTGATTTTCCAAAGTTTCTTTAGTTTCCTTTTAAAATTTTAGTTTTTTGGATGTCTCTGCACATGCTTTGTTCTTTTCCGTCATTATGCAGTGTTGTTTTTGTGTTTCTAGTACTTTGAGAATTTATTCTTTCTCAGGTTCTCGTCTAACTCTTGCTAGTAAAAGAGACATTACATACATTTTCCAGATACGTACATATTCATATTTGAGACCATTAGTACTTCTACAGTAGGGCCTTCAAGGAGTCACCTGAAGGTTTTTTTCGGCCAGGATCTCATTGTTTTCATAGTTTTGCAAGGATGCCTTAAAGAATCTAAAAAAAGGGTTCTGAAATTTGATGATTGAACTTTAATTGCTGAAAACGTTTAAAGGCTACGTGATAATGCTTTCATCAGCTTTTCTTCCTTGATAGAAATACACATCAGGAAACCCTTGAAAAATTGTACACAAAACCTCTATTCTTCATGTTATGGTTTGACTTGATTTTCCGCAACTCATGTGAGTAGAATACATATCCAGCTAGAGATGCATCTTCAGCAAATGCAGACCGAGTTAGAAAACCTTGTCTGGGAAAGGAAGGAACTTGAGAAGAGACTACGAGTAGCTATCAAAGATAAAAAGATAATGCAGGTCATGTTAGCTGAACTTGAGGATGAACATGATGAAGCCATCCGTCAAAATTGAGCAATTGGAGGGCCAGGTAGATATTCTATTTCAATTTTTCTTTGTCGACATACTGAACAGAATATGTTTATACACCGAGGAGGTTTTTGTTTTCAAGGGAGACTTCTCTTTTGTGCCCAAGTACACGTTGCTTTGAATTTATAGAAGTTTCGTAGCTGCCACACGTTAGTCGTGTTGTATCCGCTGGTATTGTCCCAGCTCTAACTTCTACCGTGCAAGAGAGGAGCAAATAATAGTTTTCACGTATTGTTGAAAATTTGCTTTATTCTGTTAATTATCAAGTCAATGCAACTCAGATTAGGATTACTGCTGGATATCTATCCCATTTACTAAAATGAATCAGTTGGAATTAGTTTCTAAAGTTTGCTGTTAAACCTGCAATTCTATGGGTGATGAGTGGAGGTCGTATTCTGGTTTTAAAATTCCTTTTTTCTGTTCAAATATGTATTTCTTGCTACTTCAGAAAAGTTTGATGTTGAGCTAAATTGGTCATTCAAAGGTGGTAGCTTCAAAATTTGTTATTAGGGCTCTAAGTTTCAATTTTTCCTCTGCTTATGATAATGCAATTTTTGAGACAGGAAAGCCTGAATTTTGTATTTGACATTATAGCTTCAGATGTGAAGGCAGAAAATCAACGGTTGAATGAAATTCAGTGGTAAATCACTTTGGAACCACAGAAACCATGTTGATATAGGCAATGGCCAAATAACTCCAGGAGACTATGTGATTCCATCTTGGAGATCAAGTGGCATCGAGAGTGTGGCCATAGACCAGGATGAAATGAAAGAAGCCGCTTGGGAGGATAAAAGCAAAAGTGAAACTGCAAACCATGATTATATCGGAGCTAGATCTTCTCAACATATAAAGCCATATACTCAAACTAACTCCGAGGATTTTGACACGAGTGATGTGCTACACCAACGAAGGGATCTAGCTGTTTCCCAGACTCTTTTTAGTGCTATACTATCACTTTTAGTGGAACGATCGTGTGGAAAGCTGAAGATCCATGTATGCCGCTTGTCCTCGCGCTATTTACTGTTGTTGGCATGTCCTTGTGGAGTGTGGTCCAGTTCTTCTCAACCATTAAGAACAGACCCGCGTCTGATGCAGTTGCTCTCTTAAGCTTCAACTGGTTTTTACTCGGTACGCTAACATATCCTACATTACCAAAGATCACTCCTGTATTTGCACCTGTGATTTGGAGACTCTCAGATAGGGTTGTGAAGCTGCTAGGTTTCTAATCCTAAAGCCTTTACTTTTACACTCTTATTTTCCCTGTTTTTTGGGGTTTACTGTGGTTTTGTTGTTCTTGCAGCTTGTAAAGTAGGCGTTATAGAAAACTTTGTTGTTTCTTTGGGCCATTTTGTGAAATTCTTCTGGAATGCGATGGCATCTGGAAGAGTTTTGGTTTGCTCCACTGGTTGTTGTATAGAGGTTGTGGATAATAAGTAAATGTAACCAGTATCCATCTCAACTAATATAGTTATGCACTTCTTTTATTATTATCATGTACACAGTCTTTATGGGCTTATAAGCGCTTATGTGCTTAAAAGAGCCAAAAGTGAGAAGTTAGAATTTCTAACTTCTCAAAAAGTGGCTTATAAGCCACTTTTGACTTATAAGCTACTTAAAATAAGCTGCTTATAAGCCCACCCAAACAGGCTCTAGGTCGTCTATGGACAAAAAATTTGAGAAGTGCTTCTGACAATATTAAATCAGTAATTTCTGAATGGCCTATCTTTTTGCTAGGTGGTTTTGATTAGTATAGGACGCTGAACAACTTTCTTCACGACTAATATTAGTTAGGTAGATAATTATTTTTAATATTTATTATGAAAGATTTAAGACCCGAGTGAGGACGGTGGGAGGGGACTCAGGTCATTTTCCGGTTGAGATAGGGTTACACCAAGGGTCAGCGCTTAGCCCGTTTTTATTCGCTCTTGTGGTAGATGAACTAACCAGGAGTATCCAAGGGGAGATACCGTGGTGTATGCTATTCGCAGATGACATTGTCATGGTCGACGAGTGCATCGGTGTTATTGACAAACTGGAAGTTTGGAGGCAGACTCTAGAGTCTAAAGGTTTCAGGTTGAACAGGATGAAAACGGAATACATGGAGTACAAGTTTAGTGATGCAGTTCCTGAGTCAGGTGTGGAAGTAAGGTTTGGTGGACAAGTTATCCCTAAGAAAGGGGGTTTCAAGTATTTTAGGTCAATACTCCAGAGGGATGGTGAGATTGACGATGATGTCACTCATCGTATAGGAGCAGGGTGGATGAAATGGAAGGCTGCTTCTGGTGTCTTATGCGATAAGAAAATTCCTCTTAGACTTAAGGGTAAGTTATATAGAGTGGCTGTAAGACCAGCTATGTTGTATGGGGCTGAGTATTGGCCAGTCAAGAACACCCACGTCCAGAAGATGCAAGTCGTCGAAATGAGGATGCTCAAGTGGATATGTGGGCATACAGAGAAAGATAAGATTAAGAATGAAGTCATTGGGGACAAGATGAGAGTGACCTCAGTGGTGGACAAGATGCGGGAAGCGAGACTGAGATGGTTTGGGCATGTTAAAAGGAGAGGCACGGATGCACCAGTGAGGAGGTGCGAGAGGTTGGCTGTATTACGGAGAGGTAGAGGTAGACCGAAGAAGACTTGGGACGAGGTTATTTGAAAAGATTTGGCTCACCTCCAGATTACCGAGGACATAACCCTAAATAGTTCGTGGAGGTCAAAAATTAGGGTAGAAGGTTAGATAATAGCTGAGGGATATCTGTCATATGGTATAGGTTATTCATATCATTTTATGCATTGTTAGTATTGGTGTTTCTGTTTTTACTTGAGTAGTTATTAGTTTATGTCAGCACTCCCTGTAACATGTTGTTTGCCTCTTGATTTGTTTTAGTCATGTTTTCATTATATTGTTTTCGTTAGTCGAGAGTCTTTCGAAAACAGTCTCTCCACCTTAGTGGAGGTAAAGTCTGTACAAATCCCACCCTTCCCATGACCCCACTTGTAGGACCATACTGGGTATATTGTTGTGTTGTTGAAAGATTTAATAAGGCTTTTCAATTTCACTTAACTTAAACGTAAATATTACAATTAAACCTACATAATATTACTTGAGATTTAATATGAGCATTTTATTTGTCAAGATGATTAATAATTAATTAGAGATAACTAGTTATATATGAATTTTTGGTAAGGGCACTAATGTTATGTTAAAAAATTTAAATACTCGGGTACTTTTGTCAACCTTTTCCCTACCGTTAAAAAATAGCTTCTTGAGATCCCGTTCAATGACATGACGCAAACACTACGTTTTCAAATGTGGATCTTTTTTTTCTTTTATCTTTTTTTGGGGATCTCATCCTAAATACTCTTTTCTTCTTAAAGCTTAACCACAAATCAATTCTCTAAATAAATATTTTTTTATCAAAATAAGCACTTTTAGTTTCTTGAAAATCGGTCCAAATGTGTGTTAGGCTACTAATTTTTAATTGATCTTCGGAACCACCCCTTGAAAGAAAAATGACCTAGCACTATATTCTACTCAACATGGATTTTGAGCTGAAAATAAACATAGTTGAATATGGTTGAGACAATTACGACAAAGTTACTTATTATCTCTTAAAAACTCTGTTTTAAAAGGATTTTTGGACTCACCTTGAGTCGGGACACTAAAAAAAATGCCCGAGGGTGATATGTGGGACTCAATTTTATGAGGCTTATTCCCAAATGCTCGGTTGTAACTTTTAGTCACGACTAACGCTCATTGCTCGAGTTTCGCTCAATAGCTTTTATGCAAATTATATGTCAAATTCTCTAATTAACATTGCTCATCCACTAAATTTATTAAAAATGAATGATACAAGGTTTATTTACCTATAGAAAGTTGACAATTAATTGTAGCTCAAATAACAAGATATAATATTGTATGTATTATAATTGAAACTATCATGGGCGTGAATATTATTTGTATATGTATTTTGAAAATGCATAGCCAAAGTTTATGTCATCACTTGTTATAGGTTTGCATGTCTTATTTTGGTATCACAAGATTATCCGACATTCATTATTTTAAGAATTGAAACCAATTTTATATTTATTCATGAAGAAGTAATAATGTTTAAATTATAGTAGCGATAAAGTTTATTGACTTTTTACTTTTAATTTGACCAAAAAAATGTAGTTTTTAATTATTTGAAAGTTAAGGTCTTGTACTTTATTTTATTTGTATTTCATAATTATAACTTTAACACTATTCAATCGTTTATAGCTGTAAAAAGTACCAGATTTTATGTTTCTATAAGTTTTTTAGTCATTTTAAATTCTCTCAAAACTTTTTATATATTTTTTATATTTTTCTGTGTAATTATGATATTTATTATTTTAAAATAAAAAATTAAAATTCATTACGCTTCACTTTATGGTAAGTAAAACGCATTCCCTTTTAATACATCACTTAAAATCATGGGAGTTGATTTTGAGTAGATTAGATTTTTTTAATTCTTATTGAAAATAATTTTTATGTTATGTGCACTATAAGTATATAATTAATTTACGTTATAGGATAAATCAAATTTAAATAATAAATAAATTTTTCTTAAGTAATTTGAAAGAAAAAAGTGATATCATATTCCTCTAGTAATTAGTTAAATTATATTAAATTCTAAAATTATTTATACCATCAATGCAGATAATTTAGAAAAAAGAATTGCAAATTGTGATCTTGCATCGTTAATCTTAAACTAAATAAGAGGATGTTTGGCGGAGCTCCAAAATAAGCTTGTTTTTGAAGTGCTTTTGAGCAAAAAATACTTTAATTTGCAGAACTACGACATCATAGTAAGGCTGTCTAGCGGTTCGGTTTGCGCCGGATCGGACCGGCGCCGGACCGGTAACCGGTCTGGATCGGATCAAATCGGCGCAGGTTGTACCGTTGTTGCGTTAATGGATAACGACCTGACCCTGACCTGTCACCCCCAAATCAAACCGACCAAACCGGTTTAAAATGGACCGGACCGAAAAAATAAAAATAAAAACTGTTAGGCATATAGCCATTGGCAGCGGATATTTTCACCAACAGTCGCTGGCCAACGGCCAAAACGACTATTTCCCTATCTCCCACTAGCGCCCCATACCTCCCCCCTCCCTCCTTCCCCACCTATTTTTTCTATAAATACCACAATATTTCACCAATTTATTCACAATTTCTTTAATATTCTCTCTAATTCTCTCTGAATCTCTCTTATATTCAAGAAAGGCTATTTGCTAAATTATTTTAAATTGCTATTGCAAAAAGAGTTTAAATTGCATTACAAAAAATTGTCGAAGTGGAGTAAAAAATTGTTCGCTTCGGTTCCGGTCAAGTTTCAGCTTTCACTTTTAACGCGACATCAAGTAAACTAGTTCTTACTTTTTAATATCTTTTTAATTTTATGCAATATTATTTGTAGCATATATTAGTATTTTGCTTAACTTATAATATATGGACTGTGGAGAACACTCACTGGTCGTACGGGTAGCGCCAGTAGATCACATGGTAACCGGGGGGATGGTGCTAATCCGGAGGGGATGATAGACATTAGTCGTGCTCTAGGTAAAAGACCAATTGGTAGTACTAGTGCTCCTGCTCATCTAGATGATTTTACTCAGGAAGATGACTTGCTATTTCATCATGATATTGATTACTTTGATCAACCACTAGATAATGAAATGTTAGAGACACAATATCAAGCTTTTTGATAGCACCCAAGGGGATTAATTTAGATGCTGAAACACCTACTAGTCAATATCATGGTCCACCTGAAGAAACTGAATTTGAATTGCCACATATGCCTCCTACTAGAGAACCAGTAAGACGAGCTGGATAGATCTGAAGTGTGGAAATTTATAACGAAAAATGCTGAGGCTCAGACCGCTAATGTAATCTTTGTAAAAATATTTGAGATTTTAAAATCGGAAAAGCATCATGGTGGGACAGGGAGGTTGAGAACACACTTAGAAGGGACACCATAAGGAACAATGGGCTATGAGGTCGAGTGGCATTCATGTAGGAATAGAATGGCTCCAGATCAATGTAGTGAAATTCAACCGGAAACTAACCCAGTGACTGGGGGGCTTCTTCGGTATGATAAGAAAAAAGATAGGAACAAATAGCAAAAATGATTGCGGTAGAGTATTTGCCTTTTACATTTGCTTCTTGTACTGGTTTTGTTCGTTGTATTCAAACCGTATATAATCCATCTTTTAAAGATTTTCAAAAACTACGGTTAGAAGTGATATTATAAAATTTAAAAATGAATATAGACAATATTTACGATATATGTTTTATCATTTTGATACTAGGAGTTTGTATTACTACTGATATGGGTTATGGTGTTGATGGGTATGGGTATTTAACTACTTGTCATTGGATAGATCCTAACTGGGTAATGCAAAAAAGAATTTTACCATATAGCGCTGTTGATGAACCACATACGGGAACATTTATTCAGAGAGAAGTAAATGATATTTGTAAGTCATATTTTATTAGTAACAAAATTTTTAGTATAACTGTTGATAATGCTTCAAACAATGATTATGTTATTGGTCAATTTAAATCAAAGTTGAACCTCTCTTTTGGAGAATTATTTCATATTAGATGTGCATGTCATATATATAATTTAGTTGTACAAAGATGGCCTTAAGTTATTTGGTTCTATTATTAAAAAGGTCAAACGCGCAATTAGTTATATTTTTAAATCTAAAAAATAGGATAAATGGAGGAAATTTAAGGCAGAGTGTATAAAAGAAGGTTTGGATTCTAGAAAAGTTCCTAAGGAAGTTGCAACTAGGTGGAACACTGTATATGAGTCTTTGTCTATTGCTTACAATTTACGAAAGGCTATAACTAACATGTTTAATGATCATGTGGCTGTAGAGTATCACCCTAATGAAGGGGATTGGAACCTTGTTCTTTATCTTCTTACACTTAACGAATATAAAGTAGTGCCTGGTTATGAAAATGCCGTTGCTTAAATGATTGAAAAATTTAAAAAATATTTTTTCTCTATTCAACCACTTTATTATGTTGCTTCTGTATTACATCCCTGTTTTAAACGGTTTAATACCGAAATGCTTATTAGAGAAATTTATCGATCATTGGAAATTACTATTGATGAAACACCAAGTGTAGAGAAGCTTGTGCGTAAGTATTTCCAAATTACCAGCGGATTTATGAAAGATATAGGAGTGCAGCTGATAATGTTGTTCCAAGTGTTCCACATTCAACCGGTTCAAGTTCAATGCAGGCGAGTAAAAGAGCTGCAGCCAGATTGGAAGTTTTGTCATCCTTAATCAAAGGCTTTCTAGCAGTCAATCGAGTGGCGAGGGCGTTCAACGAGCTTGATATTTATTTACTTCATGCTCCAAAGGAAATTGAGGATTTTGGAAGTGATCAACTACTGTAATTTTGGAAGGATCAACAAGCACAATTTCCTGTTCTATCAAAATGCAGATATTTTAATAATTCAAGAATCATCAGTTGCTTCAGAAAGCGCGTTTAGCCAAGGAAGATTACAAATTGGAGATCATAGACATTCATTGAAGGAAGAAGCATTGGAGACAGCCGTATTATTCAGAGATTGGATTAGAGCTGAGCGAATAAATTATGGGTTGCCTAAGAAAATGAAGAAGCAGCTACATCATATGCAACTGAAATATTATCAGGTGGTAGAAGTGTGGATAGTAAAATTATTATGAAGAAGATCAATCTTTGCTACCAGTTCCTCCTTGAGTTGCCAGAAGATATTATTGAGAAAATGAGAAGTTTTTTTTATTAATATGTAGTTTGCAATTTAATTTATCTATGTACTTTGCAAAAAAATTAAAAAATTATTCAATAAAATACGTTACATCTTGCTATTAAGTTATCATTCTTTGTTATATTCTCTGATTTTTTTTACTTTTAGTTCAATTACCCTTTGTTATATTTTCTTATTAATATATCGCTTCAATCGGGTGGAACTGTGGGATCTTTTGTATGCTCAGGCTAGTGACATGACATCCCCGTGGCTGGTGGGGGTGACTTTAATGCCATTGTTGATGAACTTGAAAAGTTTGGGGGCCTGCCAGTTTATTATCCGGAGGTTGAAGATTTTGTGCACTGTATAAACATTTGTCAGCTGTCAGACATGGGTTTCAAGGGCAACACGTACACTTGGTGGAATGGTAGATCGAATGATGCATGCATATTCAAAAGGCTTGATAGGTGTCTTGTGAATTAAAGCATTTCAGGAACTATTTCCTCAGTTTGAAGTGGAGCACTTGATTAGGCAGGGATCAGACCATACACCATTATTGATTACTACTAATATAGATAGCCCTACAGTGAAGAAGTCGTTTAGATTTTTAAACTTTTGGGTGCAACATGACTCATTCCAGGTTGTTGTCAGAGAAAACTGGGCTGAAAACTTTAGCAGGGATCCTTTTTATAATTTTCAGTGCAAGCTGAAAAAATTGAGAAACGCATTGTCTGTTTGTAGCAGGGAGACGTATGGTGACATTTTCAGGCAGATTGCTACGCTAGAGGAGGTGGTCCAAGTATATGAACAGGAGTTCGAGGAGCATCCCACTGGGTACAATAGAGAGAGACTTCAGAGAGTGAATGCAGAGTTGATTCGTTTTTATGCTCTGGAGGAACAGTTTTGGAAGCAGAAAGCTGGTATGCAGTGGTTCAAAGATGGGGATAGAAACACAAAAATTTTCATGCTAGCAATCAGATTTTTTCAGGCTCAGTTTTCTAATGACCCGGTGCCAGATGATTTTTCTATACTTGATCACCTGCCTAGTCTTGTTACACAGGACCAGAATGTTGCTTGTTATTGCTGAGCCAGATGAACAGAAGGTGAAGAAGGCGGTTTTTGGCCTTAATGCTGACTCTGCAGGAGGGCCTGATGGTTTTACGGGTGCCTTTTACCATTCTTATTGGGATACTATTGGTGCTGATGTGGTTAAAATAGTAAAGACATTCTTTCGGGGTCACTTACTGCCTCGACACATCACTACTACTAACTTGGTTCTCCTGCCTAAAAGGAAAGATTTCGCTACCTTTTCAGACATGAGACCAATTAGTCTGAGCAACTTCAGCAATAAGGTATTTTCCAGGGTAATTCATGACAGGCTCTCTATTTTATTGCCTGGAATTATTTCACCGCAGCAGTCTGGTTTTGTGAAGGGGAGAAGCATTTTTTAGAATATTTTGTTGGTGCAAGAAATTGTGCGTGATATTGCTGACAGGGGTAAGCCAGCTAATGTGGTAATCAAGCTAGATATGGCTAAGGCGTATGATAGGGTGTCATGGCTGTTTTTGACGAAGGCCCTGAGGAGGATGGGATTTGTGAGGTATTTATTGACATGGTCTACAGGACCCTATGTAATAACTAGTACTATGTGCTAGTTAATGGCCAGCCATATGGGTTTTTCCAGTCTTCCAGGGGGTAAAACAAGGTGATCCTCTGTCGCCTACCTTATTTTTGCTTGCTGCTGAGTGCCTTTCTAGAGCTCTGAATGTACTGCATAGGGATGATAACTTTGTGCTGTATGGGATGCCAAAGTGGAGTCCCTACCTTAATCACCTGGCATAAGCGGATGATATGATTATTTTCTCATCTACTGAGGAGGGATATTTGAAATTGGTGATGGAGACTCTTGCTAGTTATAAGCTTTTCAACGGTCAGAAAATCAATAAGGAGAAGAGTAATGTGTATATACATGGTGCTTGATATCACTGAGATACCGAGGGGTGATTTTCCTTTCAAGTTTCTTGGTGTGCCTATTTATTATGGTAGGAGGAAGAACTGTCACTACAGTGAGCTAGTGGAGAAGGTGCAGAAAAAGCTTGATTCCTGGACTGGTAAACTACTTTCCATAGGTGGACGTGCGACTCTGATTTCCTCAGTACTTCAGAGTATGCCTATTCACTTATTATCTGCCTGTGACATCCCTGTTGGGGTGGTTGCTCAACTTCACAGGATGTTTGCCAAGTTCTTTTGGAGTAACACTGTGGGCCAGGATAGCAGGTATTGGGCTTCTTGGAAGACTCTGTGTCATCCTCTAAATGAAGGTGGAGTTGGCTTTAGGAGTTTGTATAATATTTCCAAGGCCTTATTTGCAAATCTTTGGTGGAATTTTCGTACCAAGCAGTCTTTGTGGAAGGACTATATGAGCAACAAATACTTGAAAAAGCATCACTCTGTGGTGGTGCCATGGAAGGAGGGGACTTATGCATGGAAGAAAATGTTGCAGAGCAGGCCTGAAATTGATCATGAGATAATTTGGCAGCTGAAAAAGGGAAATTCATACTTCTGGCTTGATAACTGGACTGGCCTTAGTCTGTTGCATCATGCAGTTCCTCTTGAGTTTCCGTGTGATGAGACCGTAGTGTGTGTCTATAAAGTTGGTGAGGATAGAGTATGGCTGGAGCAGCGCCTCAGGGAGCTATTGCCTGAAGACATTGATGAGCACATGATTCATAATGTCAAGCCTCCTATTTGTCCTGACCAGAGGGACTAGCCTTTTTTAATGATGGAGCCTCGGGGCACTTTTTCTGTCCGGTCAGCTTATCATTTGGTGAGGCAAAGGAACAAGCCAAGTGATCTCTACAAGCACATCTGGATTAAAGGTATTCCTTTTAAGATGTCATTTTTCTGATGAAGGTTGTAAAAATTTAAGCTGCCCTTAGATGATATGCTGAAGAAGTAGGGAATTCAATTCCCCTCTAGGTGTCATTGTTATGTGAACCCTGATGTGGAAATTGTTTCCCATGTATTTTTGAATGCGTCTGTAGCACGGTATGTCTGAAAATATTTTGGAGGTCCTGTAGGTCTTACTTTTGATAGGTTGCACTTGAGGTATGTGGTTTCTACTTCCTACACACAATTTATTATTGAAGCGGACTCAATGTTGCTCAAGAACATAGTGACAAAAACTTGGGAGGTGCCTTGGCAAATTATACAAATAATGGAGGAGATTTGGAGTTTAATGGAGGGTAGAGATGTCACGACCCAATTTCCAAGGGCTCGTGATGGCACCTAAACAACATTTGCCTAGGCGAACCAATGAAACAAGATGCGGAAAAGAACAATAATGTGAAAAGATCACAAATGAATATATAAATATAAAAGTGTGAAGTCCAAAAGAATATATCCACAAGAGAATTGGAGCATTCTAAGAGTGACTCAATAAAGTATGAATATACATTAAAGAAATCTGAGTCCTATCTCTAAGTGACTCCGGCGGTATGCCACCACGGTCTGTGTGGTCGGCTCACCTCAATCAAAAGTCTCAGAAGCCTCGGGAACCGCTAACGTCCGGGCTGCTGACTGGATGAAGGACCTGCGCACGTAGCAGAGTAAGTTATGAGCCGAAGCCCAGTAAGATCACCGACAGGCCCGCTAAGGTACCCTTGCGGGATAAGTCGCTACATGCATCATAAGCAACAGCATACTATAGTAATCATACAATAAAGTAGTGAAATCACAAATAGATGTAACACATTCCATACACACAAGTAGTAACCAGAAGTCTCAAGGATTATGCCCATCCAACGTAAGGCATAGGTCAACTCAACGGCGGTTTGGAGGTCCAATCTCTACTCCCGTGCCGACTAACCTAGAGCTACGATGGACTAGCAACACCACTACTAAGTATCAACCATATACCGTGACCCGAAGTCACTATCACAATCATGAATAAGTAGACCAACGACCCGTAGTCGTTGGCTCATCTCAAATCTGTCTACGATCGCACCACACCCCCTGTCAAGTGCGTCGTATCTCAATAAATCAAGTGACCACACCACACCCCCTGTCAAGTGTGTCACATCTCAAAGATCAAGTGTCCACACCACACCCCCTGTCAAGTGTGACACATCTCATAGTATAGGCGACACCACACCCCCTGTCAAGTGTCCCTCTAACAGTATTAATATCCACGACATTAATAACAATAACAGAAACAATAACAGAAATATTAATAACGATAATGTTTCACAGTCACCGTAACCCAGGTTGGTTATGCTAGCTGAACGTAAGGCGAAGGTTAACCCGACCACAGTTTGGGGGTACAATCCCTACTCCCATGTCGTCCAACCCAAGGTTACGTATAGACAGCACTACCCAACCCGGCACGTGAACAAATCAAGTACCAATATCATACAAAAGCCGGCAAAATCCTCGGCAAGACATTTATCATGACATGCCGGCAACATCCTCGGCCATGTCCCAAGTTCTTGCTATCTAAGCATGGCGTAGCAAGCGTTACTACGATATAAATTTAAGCTACCTCGACGTAGCGTTTAGACCGGCACATACCTCGGTCGAGTCACAATCTCGCTATTTATAACAAACAATAATAGCAAGTAATTCACATCATTAATCCTAACCATTGTTAGGTATATATATGCGTACATGAAGCATACTAGCATGAAGGAAGAGTCCACAAGCACAATAGAGGTCAAGTCTCACTTACCTCGAAATTCGGGCTCAAATGCCGGGAAGAATCTCCTTTCCCGCTCGCCTTGTCCGCGAAGGACTCTCCACTAGGTCTATTAAGACAAGATATAGCACATATGAGTGCTCAATTATAGCTATTTAAGCCTATAGGCATCCTAGGGTAAAAATTACCAAAATGCCCCCGGGTAGGGCCGAGCCCTAAATTTACAAAATGTACTTTTCCGGACTCCCCACGCTCCCGTGAGTCCAAAAGTACACTTAGATTCCACATGCGAGCCTTGCTCGATGTCTTTCCCCAATTCTTAAGAATCTAGGGTTCTAACCCATTTCCAAGAATCAACCCTTTGATTCTTGTGTTAATCAACATAAAGATGGATTGAAAGGGCTTACCTTAAGTGTAAGTATGATTGGGTCTTCAAGAAATACCCAAAAATCGCCTCAAGAGCTCACCAAATGATTTTTATAAGTTATGAACCGAAATGGCCCGAAATGGCCTTTTTATAGCAGTTTTTGCCTCTGTGACAGCTTCTTTTGAGAAAATCATAACTTTTGATAGGAATGTCCAAATGACCTGAAACCGGTGCCATTAGAACCAAAACTCAAAGGGCTACAACTTTCATGTTTTGAGTTTTTCCTAATTCCTTACGGATTGGCCGGAAAATCAGCTTTTATCCGGCTGTTTGCGCCAAAACAGAACAGAAAAGTCGCACCAGATTTTCTACTGTTTTAGGGGCAAAACGGGACCCTACGAAGCTCGGAATGATCCCAAATTTTGCACAAAAGTCATAAAATACTTGGGTGACATGCTCGTCAAGACGGAACTCAATTCGGACCTCCAGAACTCAAAAAGTGGGTCCCACGGCAAAGGTTCAATTTTCGACTTTCGCCAAAATAGCGAAATTTAACCAAACGACCTCGGAATCCAATTCCGAAAGTTGCTACAAGTCACAAATGACTATACGAACCTAACGGAACTTTCGGATCTCTCATCGGAGCTCATTTGCTCAAATCGAGCTCGGAAACCTCTTTTAACTCTTTTAAACTTCCGAAACGGGGACTTTATCAAAAGTCCTATCAAACGAGGTCCGTTTTCAATTTTGAAGGTTGCTACATATCATAAATGACGAGACGGACCTAACGGTGCGCTCGGATTTTCCATCGGGGTTCGTTTACTCAAAACGACCTATCGAAACCCCATATTCCTTTCCGGAATTTCATAAACGGATCCTTTTCTCGAAAACCTATCAAACGGACTCCGTTTCGACTCAGATTTCACAGACGGGTCATAAATGACCTAACGGAGCTTTTGGGACTGTCGACACGCAAATCGAGGTCCCAGATCCCGTAACGACTATCTTAGGGTCGTTACATTCTCCCCCACTTAGACTCTCGGCCGTCCTCGGACGAGCCTAAGTCTAAGGTAGGATCCACACACTACCCACGGAGCTGGCACGGATTTCGAGGACCCCTCGGTACCACCCGAAATCAATAAAACTTAAAAATACAAATTCAGGCTTAAAAAATACAAGGATTTCATACCTGAATCATCGAACAAGCGCGGATGCCTCTCACGCATCTCAGACTCAAGCTCCCAAGTGGCCTTGGCAATGGAGTGATGCCCCCACTGAACTCTCACAAGCGGGATCACCTTCGATCTCATCTTACGGACCTCTCTAGCCAAATTAGCAATAGGCTCCTCCGAATAAGCTAAGTCGCCATCTACCTCCACGGAAGCCATATCGATCACATGAGACAGATCGTGAACATACTTCCGGAGCATGGACACATGGAACACCGGATGAACAGACAGAGAGGGAGGCAAAGCCAGTCTATAAGCAACGGCGCCAACGCGCTCCAATATCTCAAAAGGCCCAATGAACCTAGGACTGAGCTTGCCTTTCTTCCCAAATCTCATAACACCCTTCATGGGCGACACTCTGAGGAATACCCGGTCCCCAACCATGAACTCAAGATCTCTCCGCCTCCGATCTGCATACGATATCTGCCGGGTCTGAGCCGTGCGGAGTCGATCCTGAATAACCCGGACCTTATCTAAGGTCTGCTGCACCAAATCGGGCCCCAACACCTGGACCTCACCAGACTCGAACCAACCGATAGGCGAGCGACATCTCCGACCATACAATGCCTCAAACGGAGCCATCTGGATAGAAGCCTGATAGCTATTATTATACGCAAACTCCTTCCTCATGGCATCTTGCCAAGCTGGAAGTGAGACAGCCTGAGAATAAGTGTGTGGTTCAGAGTCTGCATGCTGAGGATAAGAGCTACGGAGCCAGAAAATGATGGTGGAAGAGTACAGACATAGTCTTGAAGATGAGAGGGTGTAGTGTGAGTTCTACTGGATCTTCTTTGAACAATAGGAGCAGGTATTGAAGGAAGGACAGAAGGAGCCAGAGAAGCTCCAGAAGGAGGGCTTGATGCTGGAGGGTCTGATATTGATGAAGTGGGAGGTGAAGGATCAGGAGGAAAATTAGGGAAATGATCTTTGGGAGGAGGAGAGTCAGTAAACCAGGGAATGTTAAGTGGAGAGACAAAATTTCTGAGAGGAGATACTGGAGAAAAAGTGGCAAAAGGAAAGACATTTTCATGGAATTTGACATCTCTAGAAACAAAAGTTGCCTTGGTGACTAAATTGTACAGCTTATACCCCTTTTTAGCGAAGGGATAACCAACAAATACACAAGGCACAGCCCTTGGTTTAAATTTATCTCTTTGTGGAATGGGTATAGTAGCATAGCATAGGCATCCAAAGGTCTTTAACTGAGAATATGTGGGTGGCTTTCCATATAATATCTCAAATGGGGATTTGTTCTGCAAGAGTGTGGATGGTAATCTATTAATGAGGTATGTTGCTGTTAACAAGCAGTCACCCCAGAATTTTGTAGGGACTTTGGACTGAAACATCAGAGCCCTAGATGCTTCAAGAAGGGTCCTATGCTTTCTTTCCACAACTCCATTTTGTTGTGGAGTGTGTGGGCAACTTGTTTGGTGTATAATTCCATTTTTAGAAAAGAAATTCATAGCAGAATTACTAGCACCAAGCTTTAAGGCATTATCACTCCTAATAGTTTGAACAGTGACTGAGAATTGGGTTTTGACCATTACTATGAAAGCTTGTATTAGAAGAAAAGCATTTCTCTTTGAACCCATTAAGTGGGTCCAGGTTTCCCTTGAAAAATCATCCACTATTGTGAGAAAGTACTTGGAACCAGAATAAGTGTTAGTGTGGTAAGGGCCCCAAGTGTCTACATGGATAAGTTGAAAGGGCTTGACACTTTTAGTAACACTATCAGGAAAAGGCAGCCTAGTTTGCCTAGCCATAGGACAAACATGACATGAAAAGTCTTGTCTGTGAGAAAGAAAACGAGACAATGCAGATATGGTTTTCATTTTACTAAAAGGAATGTGTGCAAGCCTTTGATGCCAAAGTACATCAGTCTTATTCATTGTAGCATTATTGCAATCACTATTTACATGAGGAGCTAAAGTGTCTATCTTACAAGGTATATTGCTGCAAGAAACAGGAACAGAAACATAAACAGGAATAAGAAAAGTAGTGTTGGAAACAGAGGGAACTGATTTTTGCCACACAAGTTTGTAAAGCCCAGCTTCCAGTCTACCAAGTTCCAGAGGCATCCTCAGAGAAGGGCCCTGTAACAAGCATGTGTGACTGGTAAACTGAACTGTACAATGTAATTGTTGCACCAACTTGTGTACAGAAATCAAATGATGATGAAAAGAAGGAACATAAAGTACATCATGAAGAATAATGGAATGAGTCAGAGAGAAGGATCCTTTACAGGTTACTTTTACTTTATAACCATTTGGGAGTGAAACAAGTATGGGAATAGGAATAGGAACAAGGTTAAAAAGGATGTCTTTATTGGGTGTCATATGGTCAGAAGCTCCGGAGTCAATTATCCAGGTTATGAAATTAGTCTGACTAAGCATGCAAGAATTTGAAACAGACAACAAATTATCAGGCAATACTATACCAGCAAAGTTTGCATAAGCCATGAGGTTGGACTGAGGATCAAAATCTGACATATGAGAGTGCTGCAACAAGTTTAAAAGCTGGGAGTACTGCTGCTTTGTCAAGCCAGGAACTACAGAAGCCTCTCCATGTGCTGGAGAACCAGGAAAACCATGAGATTCAGTTGACCCATTACCATAGCATTCAAGTTGAGAAGAAGAATCATTTCCAGTGGTGGCATTGGCTGCTGTCCCCTTATTTTTAGTGAACTTGAAGTCATCAGGGAACCCAATGAGCCTATGACAGTCATCAATGGAATGTCCAGTTTTCTTGCAATATCTACATACCAGAGCCTGCTTTTTCTTATTGAAATCCCTCTTTTGATTGGATTGTGATCTGTTGTTGTATTGTTGATTCTGCTGGTTATATTGTCTTTGCACAGGAGGTTTATAATCAAAATTCACTCTCTGATTGTACTGATTTTGAGGTTGTTTGTTATTGATGTTGACATTAAAAGAGGCAGAGTCTGGGTTAATGTGAGGGTTATTCTGGACTTGTCTTTGAGATTCATCTTGGATCAAGATATTATATGCATTGTAAAGGCTGGGAAGGGGTTGCATCATGAGTAGATTACTTCTTGCAGTAACATAAGTGTCATTCAGGCCCAACAAAAACTGATGAAGCTTATCTTCTTCATCCTCCTTTTCTATACCAGCTTTTGCAGCACATGTGCAAGCATTTACATGATTTTTACGCATCATCTTTAGTTCATTCCACAACCTTTTAAGCTTGTTAAAATATGAAGTTATATCCATATTGCCTTGATGAGTGGAGGCAAGCTCCCTCTTCAATTCAAAGACTTTGGTCCCACTAACACTCCCATATCTTTTCTCCAATTGTTTCCAGATTTCTTCAGCTGTGTCCGAGTACTGAACACTTTCAGCAATTTCAGGGGACAGGGAGCTAGTGAGCCAAGAGATTATCATATTATTGCAACGATTCCATTGATTAAACTCAGGGGATTCAAGGGAAGGCTTGGGATAACTTCCATCTAGAAACGCCATCTTATTCTTAGCGGACAAACAAACTGTCATACTTCTCTTCCACCCTCCAAATCCACATCCAGAGAAGGGCACATTCACAAGGCAAGTGCCAGGGATGTCAGATGAATGGAGAAAGAGAGGACTCGAAGAGTCAGGGGTAAAATTTGTATTAGGATTAAGGTTTCGCGCGGCATTAGACTGACTACTTTGACCCGTCATATCTCCAAGTTGTACAGTAGGTACACCAATACGTAAACTGAGAAATCTTATGCTAGAATACACCAAAGATTAAAACTCTAAGTTGGAGAAATCGAAATTGAGTTGAGATTACCAGAGAGAAGAAAAAAACACCAATTTCACCGGTACATGAAACCCTAGCCTTGATTTGCAGAAAACAAGAGTCTTTGATAACACTCCGCCGTAAATTGAATCTAATCGCCGGATCCAAAAACTGAATCGCCGGAAATTGAATCACCAGAAACTGAATCGCCAGAAAATTGAGAAAACTCCGACGAAACCCTTCGAGGTTAGTATCTGACGATAGAGCAAGTTGTGATCTACATATACCTTTGCTCTGATACCATGTTAAACTGATGAATTGCAAGATCAGAGTAAAGTAACTGTGTGTTCAAAGAGAGAGAAATGGAGAGAGAAGTCGGTTCCCAGATTTTGGAGAAAGAAAAATGAATATCTGTTATGTTCTAGAAACTATTGTTTCTTATATACAATGGGCCTTAGCCCGTAAGACTTAAAACTAAAACTAGTATAACTACTTGGGCTTTTACCCATACAGATAATTAACTTTACAATTGGGCTAATATGTACAGACTACACTACTTCTTCTTAGAAGTTGAATCTAAACTATCAATATGCTCAACAAACTCTAGTCAACCCAAAAAGAAGAAAAATAAAGTATCAAGGTTGTATGCTAGGCTTATTTCATGCATTCGCCTTGCAAAAGCTATTTGACATTATTTAATCTATTTTCTTGTCAAATAGCTTTAGTACATGCTGTTGTAACACTTGAACATATGGTTTTGTTAACTCTTCATGACCATTAGAAAGCGACCATTGTCCCTTTTCTTGGGAGTATATTTATTTTACATTATACTAGAACTTGTCAAATTCTCTTCAGAACTCTCTATCTTCATTCTCCCATCCACTCAAGTTTTGTGTTGCTATTGTATCTATAATTTTTGTATACAATTTATAAAATTGTTTATTAACCCAAATATATTTTCCAAAAAACGAAAAAAAGAAACAAAAAAAATATTAAAAAAATCGTAACCGGACCGGTTCGAAGGACCGAGTCCACTTTACCAGTATCAGTTCTTATACGTCAGGCATTGAAGCCACCGGTGGACCGGACTGGATAAGACCGGAAAACTGACGTTTATCTTTTTTTCATGCACCGGACCGGACTAGAACCGGCAAGGCGCACCGGAACCGGACCGGACCGGGCCGGTAGACAGCTTTAGACCATAGGCAATGGTATGCCCTTTTGCCCCCACATATCAGTGGTTTAGCAAAAATGCCTATGCCTATATGAATCTCATAATGACGCCCGTGTCTACGCCCTCCCTTTCTACGTAAGTATTGCCTAAGAGGCAGCACTTGTCTTTGACCTCTCTTTTATAGGTAACACCTGCCATTGAATCTCACATTCTCCTAAATAAAGTGCTGTCCAGACAACACTTGCCCCTTCAAATCCCTTCCCGCATTCTCTCAGATAACTTAAAGTATTGTCAAGGCAACACTTGCCACTTAACTTCTTCCTAAAAGACAGTACTTGCCAGTTAATAACTTGAAGTATTGTCTACGGATCAAGGGAGGACATTTTGCTAAAACTATGTTAAACGGGGGTAAACTCTCAAAATTATTCAATTTTGGGGACACTAGTTGATTTTGTTTTTGTTTTTAAAGAAGTGCTTTGACAGGATAGCAGTTTGTGTGTTTCGCTAAACTATATGAGAAGTGCTTTTGTTAGTAATTTGTACTTTTCTGTTTTAATTTATGTGAACCTATTTTTTTAGTCCGATATTAAAAGAATGACCTATTTCTAAATTTGGAAACAAATATTTTACTTTTACCTCTAATGAGATGATTTGTAGCAATATAAACATCTATGACTTATTTTAGGCAACAAGTTTCAAAAGTCTTCTTGCTTTATGGAACTCCATGCCAAGTCAAGTCAAGTCAAATTGATTCACATAAATTAAAACATAGGGAGTATTTAACAAATATTAAAAAACATATTTTTTAACATCAAATCATGAAAAATGATATGCATATAAGTTGTTTCCTTTCTTTTTACACGTCTATTATTGTCCTTAAAATTCAAAAACACTTATTTTTTTGTTAGAGAAACTACTAGGGTGTTTGGCTTAACTTATACTTTTTGGCTTATCTACGTGTTTGGTAAATATCAAAAGTGCTTATAGGCCAAGTGCTTATAAGCCAAAATCAGCCATCAGCCATAAGTTGGTCATTCCCAACTTATTTTTTCTAGCTTATAAGAACTTTTAGTTTGACCAAGTATTTTACTATTTTATCCCTAAAATATTTTGTAATCCATGAAATATCATTTTTAAAATAAAATTTTCAACCTCCTCCTCATTCTATATTCGTCATTTTTAATGTAAAAATATTTTTAATTATTTTTTCGTAAATAACTTAAAGAATATTTTAATCATTTTAATAAAAATTGTACTTATCAATACTTTTTTACCAAACACACCAAGTGTTTATTACTAGTTTCAACGTTTCTATCAAACACATAACTGCTTATTTATAAAATCAGCTTCAGCCTCTATAACTTGATTAGCCTTATCAGCCACTTGAAATCAGCTAATCCAAAAGGGATTCTACTTTTTTCAGCTTGTGCTTCTCTTCAAAAGCATTTACTTATAACAAAAAAAACTTGGCCAAGCACCTTTATTATTGAAAATAAGTTGTAATTTTGGGAAAAATAAGCACTTTTAATAAATCTTCACAACATCGGCTAAATAGGCTCTAATTCGGGTGTATTTCGACCCGCAAGGGTCCTCTTGTTCAGACCGGACGGTCTCTTGTGTTAAACTAAACCCCTTAAACCCTAGTGAACAGTTCCATCTCCCCTACAACAATGGAGGAGTCATTTTTAGGGTTTATTGAACCACCCACCCCAGCTGAGGAAGGCAACACTCAAGCAGGTCTAAAGCTAGTGCCATGGCTAAGCTGGGATGAATGGAGCTCAGTTCAAGATTCCCTTTTCTCTTCTTCTCCTTCTTTTGCTCTTCATAGGGTACCTAATTACTCTTTTTATTTTTTTTATGTATTTTTTTCTGCTGTTTTATTGAATGGAATAATTGTTTTTTATTATTCTAGATATCCACGTGGAGGAGCAGAGGATGTGTTCCTGTTGCAGTGGATGTTACTGCTTCTATTGTTGAAATTCAACAAAAAGATCCTTATTTTAGGTCACCCTTTTATTGATACTTCTTATTTATGAACCTTTTTTTGTAGATAATTAAATGGGGTTTCAATAATTCATTTATTTTGTTATGTTGATTTAGCCTCTATGTTAATTCTTGGAAGTACAAAAAGTAACCTTTTATTTTTGTTTTTGTTTCTTGTGCAGGAAGGACCTAGGCGTAAATGCTCTGCAGTCGGAAGAAATGCTTTCCATGCTATATTGCATGGCGATTATGAGGTACATTGGTTACTACTAACTTCTTTTTTGTTGTTAAAATGGTGGTATTTTAGGATTGTTATGTACGTAGCAGCTGCGTGTGTGTGGCTTAGTTTGCGTCTTTAGCATACTAATGATAACTACTTTTCAAGGCTTGTAAATGGTGTTGTTGAGAAGACTCGCAAGAAGACAGAAATTTCAATAGCTGAGGCAGCAAATGCTATTGGCATTCCCCGTATGCTGATTGATATTCGCCATGGTTAGTGTTTAAGCATATTTTCAACTTTGGTACTGGCTGTTGTTGATTGCTTGATGTAAGTCAGTTATACATAGCATCAACCATATTAGATTTTTATTACAGCTTTTCTGAGCGAGTAATCAAGTAATATAGCTATCAAGATACATTGCTTTTCCTTCTCGATCTGCAGTAGGCTTAAAGTAACGGAGAAGCTTATAATATCTGTTGCTTCATCTTTGCATCAGCGTGACTTTTCCAATTGAGTTTCAAATTTGAAAAACAAAGTTGTTTCCTTAACATTCATTAATACTTTCTTGTAGAGGGCTCTCATCGTGATCTGCCTTCACTGCACTTGGTCCGTCTTGCCTCTACCAAGGTAGCTGTCTTTCTTTCGATCTGTAATTCTTTGCTTAGTGCACATACTATATTGTTAACATTACAGTTGAAGCTGTCTCCTTTTTGTCCCTCATTCCATTCCTCGGACCCCCCCCCCCCCTGAAGTAATGAGGTAGGTATGCCATTCTTTCCTTAGGGCCAATTCTTTGCATTCGCCTCGGGACGCTTGGATGTCTTGTTTACTAGCCTCGATGACTTTCTGGAGATCGGTTTCCAGAACTAAGTATGTAAGCTTAGGATCGTCTGACTTCTATGGGTACTCTTCATGATGTTCTTTTCCTCTTTGAGACTAATGGTTGTATTCATAATGGATTCTCTGCTAGCAATAAGAGATATATTTTTGTAGTTTATAGTGGTATAACTAATTGGAGGTAGCACACAATATGCTTAGCTATGATGTCTAGAAATGCTCCCTGACAGGTGATAACATGCATGTATCAGATCTTCTGGTTCAGCATTAGATTTTTCATTCTCAAGCTACCAAAAAAGGATTGATTTCTGGAGTCTGTATGTAGATTAAAAAAAAGCAAAGAATGTGGCTGTAGGCTTGTGCTATTTTTGTGACACTCTCTTTTCAGCTTGAGTAATACTCAAATAAACAGACTTCTCAAGTCTCAACCCTGGTAGGAACAGTGTTACAATTGAGATCCTCTTCAATTGTAGCAATTAGTTTTCCATTTATTGTTGTGGTTTCTGTAGGAACTATAGTTTATCCAGTGGTATAAATTGGGTTAGGAGCTGGCCCCAGGGCTTTGGTCTAGTGATAAGAGTGCATAGTGATGTGTGGGTTAAGCTCACGTCACGGTTAGAACCCTACAATACAAGGCCTGGTTAAGTGGAGAAGGGTCATAGGACAGACCCAGTATCTGTCAAGTTTTGAACCATGCGCACCGCTGGCTCTAAAGAATTTCTCGGTTATAAGAAACAGTTGGATTTGGAGCTGATAGAGCGAACTATTTGGTTCTTTTTTAACAGATTAACTTGATGGGAATGTGCCATTTCCCAGGTCGGCCTAGTGTGATCTAATTTTTGTGCTGCTCATTGAAGAAAAGGACAATATGTATTTCTCAAAATATGTTCTTAAATGTTTAAGCTTCTTTATATGCTCATATCTGTAAAAGTGAAAGCAGAAAGGTTCAGCTGGATTATGTTTTAACATTTCAGGCGCTTGACTGGTTGAAATCATATTATTGGGAACCTCAAAAGAATTCAATTCAAATGGATCCGACTGCTAACTTGAGGAAAGAAATTAAACAGAGACTATTAGAGCTGGCTCTCTGTTTGAAAGTGAAGCAGACTAACAGATCACATCCTTCTGAAAAACGTGAGTGAATTTTCTGTTTGCTTTTATATTGCGGTAGTTTTGCCAACTGATGTTACTCACTAGTCAATTTGCTTGCATCTGATTGCAGTTCTGCTTGGCCACTACATTAAAGTGCTTTGTTAGCACCTGTAAGCTAAGTTGCTCGGACACCGGTGAGGGTGTCCGACACGGGTGCGGATCTAGAGGTCGGATCCTTCGAGATCTAAATTCTAAGATTCGGGGATACGGATCCTAACACGGATACGAGTGCGGGGATTCGGCTAAAAATAATTCAAAAAAGAAAATATAGAGTTATAATCCGATCCTACACTTTTTGTTAGCATTAAGAAACATTTCACCTTTTGATTTCCTATTGAGGTACTGTAGGAAGACATTATTAGAGGTAAATTCTTCAAAATTACCCTAGCTTTGGTTCCAACTTCGGAATCACATTGTATCATGTCTAGAATTTTTCCGTCGCCCATTGTCAAAGTACCCAAAAACGTTTGACCATATCCGGTACGGATCCCACACTCATACTAGTGTCGTGTCGACACGGGTGCGGCACCAAAAGTGCCGTGTCTGAGCAACTTAGCCTGTAAGTATGAGAAGAAAATCATAAATTGTGTTTGGTGCAAAAAATATTCCCTGAAATGATGCTGCATTCAAAGAATTAAGTTGCGATAAATCATTTTAACTTGTGTGGTATAGGATTTGAGTTTTGGTCCTTTGAACTTCAAATGACTGTTAGTAGACGATGTAAGACTTTTATGATTGCAGGGTTGTATACTTCAAATTTGGGCTGTACCGGGTTTTATTCCTATAGTAAAGTAGATCATGGAATTATAATTTGAAGCCAGTTTCTTCTTCCCAGTACCATGCACCTTCTACTGTTCTCAATTTATCAACCTACCTTTCGGTTGCACCTCTGTTTCTTTGTTTCCAAAACTGTTGACCTGTTAGCTTGCTGGAATAGAAATGGTGGCCAATCTAGACAAACTAACAATTGGAGAATGGTACCTGGTTGTATTTGGTGGACTATATGGAAAGAGAGAAACTCAAGATGCTTTGAAGACAAGTGTAGTTTAATTCAGAGGATCAAGATGAATTGTCTTTTTTTATTTCATTTCTGGTGTAAAGGGGTCGTTGTAGAGAACATAGACTGTATTTTTGATGTCCTAGATTCCCTGTAAGTTGAACAGGGACAGTTTCTGATTTTTTTTGTTGTGCATATGATTACCGGCACAATCTTTTTGCTGTGTATATATAAAATTGCTGGTACCTCCTTAAAAAAAAAAAAAAAAAAATACACACTAGTTCTGCATCAACATAGAGACTTTCTGGTCACTAGTCGTATGCTCCATGATGAACTTGCTGTTTATAGTCCCTCCTACAATATTTCATATAAGTTGCTCTGTATTGTGTCGGAAGACCAACGTATTACAGTAACTGCTGTTTAATTCTTAATCTTCTGTTGTCTGGGAACATTTGTGAGTGATGAAATGCACGTCTATTGCATCTAGTCATCAAAGTTGAAAGGCGTGTCGGCCACACTGGTATTTTAACAAGAACAAGAATGGGAGAGGGGTGGAGTTGGGGGTAGGGGTGCGAGCAGCTCGGTGAGATGTCAGCCACTTGTATTTTAATCTGATGATCAGAAATAGATTTGCAGTTTTAATGTTAGGCTGACTAAGAAAGCTGAATTTCATGATATCCATCCCTTCCAGATGGTGATGATGTAAGCAGTACATATCAACCAAAGGAGAAAATTGCAGAACGAGTACAAAGAAAAGTGAAGGAGATGCACTTTCTGTACAAAATTGATTGACATTGTGACATCCAATACCACCTTTCTTACTGGGATTACTTTTCCCCCTTTTATCCAATTCAGGAAAATAACTTGTGCAAATTCCTCTCCCTTTTCTTCTGTCACATTTTTATTGTTTTCTGTTTTTTCAATCACTTGTTCTATTTTACTGAGCAATTTTTTATTGTTCTCTTATACAGGAATTAGAGTAGGGCAACTTTGTGCAAGAAACAAGTTTCTCCCTTTCGTTTCAGGGATGCTACCATGTTCTAAAACTTCTGGTAATTCTATTCAGAATCAGTTCTGCAAGTCCATGGTTCATTTGCAGTGTTGCTGCATCTTATTTATACTTTAGAACACCTTTGGTTCTTTTGACAATCTTCTGCACATCAAATTATTGGCACTTGGCAGTGATGTGCTACATGCACTTTTATAACCTGTAACCACTTATTGAAAACTAAGTGTTAAAACATCGTGGCTGTTAAAGCTTCATAACAAAGACAAATTTATGCACTGATGGTGAAGACAGAGTGAACGGGAGAGTGTATCCTTTGAAGTTTGCAAGTGCTCATTTCACATCCTTTAATTTCAGCGCTGTCCAGTCATCAGTCGTCACAGTTTGGGATATTTGGAAGGTTCCATGGACTGTAGTATTTAGCATCTTGTTCTGTCGTTTGTCAATATAATAATTCTGTTTACCATCTAAATTTTACATTGACATGGTAATCAGGATGTAAAATTACTTTCGGAAAAGTTGTGTATGGTCCTTAATTCATGAAGGTGGTTCACTGGATTTCTCTTTTTGTTGGTTCTATGCATCTGCAACAGCGTACCTTGTGTTTTAGGTGGTCTTAAGTTTTTCCGGAATAATTTGTGTCTCAGGTACCAAGAAACAGATCACTAGAGCTGTGAAGGCTATTCTTCGATTATATACTTCCTCATCTTCGGAAGTCGCGTCCGTGCTTTTGGAACTTATGGTGCAGGCATTAGATTCGTCAAATATGCCCGGGGACTCTGAGAATGCTGTAACAAACCATGAAACCGTTGACATGCATACTGCTTACGATGACTGGAAACCAATCCTGAGGAAATTGTCAAATAGAGAACCAGAGTTGCTTCCGACTCTTCTTAGGGCAGCTCTAGACAATATTGAGACTTTGGAAGCCACGAGACATGGACTTGGTAAGTGGTGATCACAAAAAATTTGAAACATGAACAACTTTCCTTCACTTCCATTATTTCTTGTGCTGGTTTCCGTTGGAGTATCATGAATGCCTCTGATGTAAGATCCATTTATTAATATATGACTAGAAACATTACACACACACACACACACTCATATGAGAGTAAAGACTTGGAAATAGTGGTTATGCTTGTTCTAATATCTAATTAATCAATTTGGGACATCGGTAAAATAGCTTTCAGGAGCTATAATAGATACCCTTGACTGGATTATCCTTTTAGAATCCGGTGTCATGTATTCTGAAATTATAACTGTGGTTTGTGTTTTAGCTAAGCAGAGTGCTCTGGCCTCTGAATTGAATCCTTGCATGTCAGATGATTCTTGCTTTCACTGGTGCTTGAATGCAGCTTGCAAATTACAAAATATAATATTATGCTTGTTGTTTGTGTATACCAGTGAATTGTTGTCATCATCCGCTATTTGTACTAGTCCATCTAACAAAGGCACAAACACATGATAAATTGTCTCGCTTAACTTGCTGGGAGGACTTGCTCAGTCTACAGCTGTGCAAAATGTTCATTAAAAGCCTGTTGTTTCCTTGTCTTTTATATTTCTTTCCTCGATCCACATCTGTATATCTTTGCAATGTTTTACTATGTTACCTCATTTTTACAATTTTCATTTGCCCCATTTAGTGGAATGGGTTTTAGCTTAATTTCCTCTTTGTCGTTAGCTCATTTTTTTTATGGATCGTTTGCAGGTGAAAATTGCCTCTCAGGAGTTCCAAATGAATCTGTTTTAAGACTACTATCTAACCTATGTGAACAGATAGTTGGAAATATGAAGACACTTAAGCCTCTTAACCATAGAGATTTTGCTGCTGACGGGGAAGATTCTTCAAGTAAACTTAATCTTCCAGAGGCAACAGTGCAAGAACTATTACGTAAATGTTTATTCTTGTCCTCTCACACCAATAATCAGCTGATGAATTCTGCTCTTGTCATTGCTCAGATGACGGGAAGGAACTCTTTAATCCACAAGTTAAATAAGCTTGGTTCACTGAGTGTATTTGATTCAGAGATTAGTCACTCCGACCCTTCCACCAATAATTCAGAAAGCTTCCTGTCCAGGGAAGAAGATTCTCTTCGCCAGGCTGCTAAGAAGCTTGAATTAATAAAGCTTCGAGTTGTAAAGGGCAATAATGTGAAGACATCAGATGCCAGTAGCAGATGGGTAGTTGCAGAAGCCTGGAAACCATGCCCCATCGGTATGCTGCCCCATACATTTGGTTCTACTGGCCGTCTTCCGATTCTTGATTTTGTTGATGATTCAGCAGAGGTTGCAAAATCATCAGATGATGAAATCCAAGAATGCAATAAATGTGGATGCAAGCGGGAGGCTACTTCTGCGATTGAATTCTTGGACACCCCTAATTTGAAGAAAATGAGGAAGACAGAGGAGTCTGGTGATAGCCAGTGCACGAAGAATATGGAGATTGATGGGGATTTTCTATCGGATAGAAATGAAAACAATGATATGTGCATGGAAGGTTCAAAAGGCCACCTGATGATTGATGGAGTCTGGAAGAAGGTTTCAGAAGAGGAGCTGCGCGATATTGCATCAGCAGTGAAGATTTTAATCTAATCAAAGGCTCGTGATGTCTTGGCTTTGGAATGCCAACTTACCAAAATAGAAACAAAAAATTCTTTTGGAGAAGAGGGTGGGTGTCTTTAGTTATCAGAAGGGAATGGGGTCTGTTTCTGTTGTACATCAACCTCCAATTTTGCAGCTTGTAAATTATTGGCCAATAGATTTTGAGGGCAATTTCCAAATACTGAAACTTATCTGTTGTATCTCCACAATATCTAGTTCCTATTTATTAAGCAAAACGGACAAGGTCAATGAGTCAATAAACTATTTTACTAGATGTTTAACGTACTTGATCCTTTAAATTGCTTTAAGGACTGAAGAACTTCCATATCTGAGAAAGTCATTTTCTTAGCCTAAAGAAGTTGCCACTGCAATATTCATTTTGTGAAAGCAATGTCAATGGATTTGCAGGGAGATCCAATTTATAATTATATGGTAAGAATGTCAAATTCCTGGTTGATTATTCTTCATAAATTTTCAGAAGAGAATGAAGTTTCCCCAGCATGTCTTTAAGTGGGATTGAGGAGATTCAACAGAGCTTCAGAAGTTAAAGATTAACACTAACTTAAGTCAAATAGCAGTGGATCCATTTGATATAAGACTCAAATTGGGATATATTTACTCTTGTTTTCCTCGAGCTTCTTGTCCTAATTCCTGAGCAAAAGAACATTAGACATTTATGATAACCATACAACAGAAGAAGATAATTCCACATTCGTCATTCAAATTCTCTGCTGCATTGCGAAACGAGGAATTTCTCCAGATGAATACTTTTCACTCAACATCTCAAGAGACAAATATTCTATGGGCTATCTTGATATTCAGGTGAAAGTACAGATAAAAGTAGCCATTACATACTATGAGTAGCTAGCATCCCACCTAAGGACTAGCAGGATCAGAATAGACTAGGTAGGTTTCTACTACATAGTAAGTACATCTCATTATCCACAGAAGTTTCTCGCTATTTCTGGTAATGATGGCTTCTTGGAACGTCATCTTCCAGCAAAAGAAAAAGTTACTCTCAAATCAATTTCTCAGCACCTGAGAGCCCTCAGCTTTCATCTGCATGGGGTTGACAGGGTTATGAATACAACATCCAAGAGAGTAAAATACAGAGGGAAGAAAAGAGATGTTAGCAAAGACCTCAATAATAAGGGCAGCTCGGTGCACAAAGCATCCCACGTTTATGCAGGGTCCGGGGATGCGGGGCAAGGAACATTCAAATGAAAAATATGCAAATATGGAGTTGGTTAGCCAAGGCGTTCCTTGGCTCATATTCCACTACATCAAATGTCAGACTTACTGAGTTATGATCTGGGGAACCATCAATCAGCAGGTTGTGCAACAATTAGAAGAATGATGCTAAGAAAATTGAACAGAAATTTAACTTTAACTGTATGATGCTGGTGTTAAGGTGCAACAAATGCTATGTTCCTTTATTTGATCTATGGGTTAGCACAAAATATTGAGGAACGGGGAAAAGCATGATCCAACGAGAAGGTTGAAGCTCATGTTCGAGCAACCATCCTGACCCTATCTAGCACAAGTAACAGGAGTACCACATGACAGAGGTAAACAAGTCTCATCAACGTCAGCTATCAGTCTATCATGGATTGAAGGAATGAGTACCTAAACACCCGTCTTCTTCATTAAAGGGTAGCCCATAAATCCAGCTATACAGGATTGTTAGAAGTGACCAACCAAAAGCAACCACTTTATAGCTCATAGAGAACCTGAACACATCATGGATTTACGTCGGGGTTTGTTTTGTTTTGTTTTGTTTTTTTTTAAAAATCCAGTTTACTTTGGAGTTAAGTTGCCCCACAAGGCATCGAGGATCACTGGGCCGCAACAGGTCAGAAGCTCGTTGGGTGGCTATCAAACTCAATATATTTTCCCTTTCTAATCGAAAAAGAAGCAGATCATGCATCCTAAGTTCAACAATAAGATGAACATGATCAGTCAATTCTGAAGGAAAGAGAGAGACAGACATTCTAAGATCTCCGCATGGATCATCTAGCCCCCTTTCCCTGTTAGTGACTAGGAGCGAGTTGGATCATCAACATGTGTACCCAAAGCTTATTCAATATTTATCTTCCACCTATTGCTTGGTTGCAATTTTGAGAAATGGTTTCCACCATTTTCTTTTATAAAAAAAATATGACAAATTACCACAACGATCCTGCTAATAGTAATTACCAACCCACTACTTCCCCGACAGCTTAAAGAAGAAACCCCACATTTAAAGTGAGCTAGAGGACTACCTGTAGCAGAAAGTAGAAAAGGTTCAATATCTGGTTTTTAAGTAAATCATCTATATCCGCTTTCAAACACTTAATTAACGAGAACTAGATAATGAAAGAAGCGATTGGGAGAGAGCAGAAGAATCAGTGATTACCAATTACGACCCTGTTTACCAAACCAGCTTTTAGTAGACATCACAGCATTCACTAAATCTGACTCCAAGGATGCCATATTTATATCAGGTTCACGCACTTCAGTGTAATAACCATCATAGCTTGTAACAAGAGACAATTGTATCGACAAAAGATCACGAGCTAAATTTGATAGGGCAGGATATCTGGGGCTTGCAGCTTTCCACCAACTCAACACATCAAAGTTCTTGGTCCAAGGCACAATAGGTTCTTCCAGATAGCAGTCAAGTTCTGACTTTGGTGGCTGATTAGTTGTTTCACAGAATTTGTTAAACTCATCAGAACAATCAAATCCAAAACTAGGATCATCAAGAATTTCCATCGGTTCAACGAGATCTACACCTGTATCAGATTCATCAGGAATGAGATCTTCACCCGTATAAGAATCATCAGAACCTGAATCGCTCATAGGATACTCCATTGGAGATTTGTGTACCACATAGTCAGCGAGAAGGCTCTGGATGGCCTCCAGTATAGATGGTAGCTGTGAATCCTCATTACCTTCATTCTTCAAGAAACAGAACTCTAAGTACTTCACTTTGAAACGTGGATCCACAATAGTAGCTAGAGACAACAGCAAATACATATTCCTCCAATATTTGTCAAACTTTTCCAGCATAATATTGGCTAAGTTTTTGACAAATTCATCTGGACTCAGGGACTCTTTCATCAGATTACCTCGAAGCTTATTAAGATTGTGGAAGAAGACGCCTGCAGTGGGACGTTTGGTCATAAATAGCACTTCTGCTGCAGCATAGACATGTCCTACAAGTTTACATACACCCCTAACTTTTTCCCACTCTTGGGGTGAAGGTATATCATAACCCTCATAATCATCTTTCTTCAAGTATTCTCCCTTAGCCTCCAACTCCAATGCTTCCTGTAATTTATAAAATGTCAAATGCCACACTGGTAGTGATTTTGGCCAACATATTATGAGACGAATGTCACTGATTGAATCCCCTATCATCCCAAATGCTTCTTTCACCATTGAACTGAAAATGTCTGCACAACAAGATACATGAAGCAATCGTCCATTTAGCTGGAGTCTTTTCTTTTCTTGAATTTTATTTTTAATGACCTCAACATTCTCATCAAAGTCCAGATAGCTATGCACAGTGATAGTAGATACTTTATCTTCAATACCAAAATCTGAAAGACACGGAATAGTCTCGTTCACATATGCGTCATAAAATTCAACGGGCCTATAGCTAATAACCCAATTTCTTGACTTCCAGTCTTCATCAATGAAATGAACTCTTAGGCACGTGAAATCAAAACAAGTTTCCTCATTATCTGAGGTAGGCCAGTAGCCAGGGTCATTGAACTTGTTATATGTTAGTAGCTCAACTGAGAGGCTAACCTGTCCATTCAAGTTTCTCAAAATTTCTTTAACTTTTGCTTTCTCTTCCTCATACAATTCCAAGCAATACCGTGAGAGAATTGCAGATGTAGGACGGAATTGTGGATTAAGATAAGCAATAAATTTTCTGAAGTGAACGTCTTCTACTTTCTTTGGAGACATACCGGATTGACAGAACCACATTGCTGTAGCTTGATAAGCTGTTTCTTCATTGAAAACATGCGCCTTCCCAACCCTACTACTGCTCCCTTCCCTGTGATTTGCATTTCTCGGTCCACATTGATGACCTTTCCCCTTACTTCGTACATCTGGGAAATGAAATAAAGAACCACTTGGGGGTCATTTGGTTGGAGGGATCAGAATAAAATAATCCTAGCATAAAATCCCTAAACAATTAATTTGTGTTGAAAATTAGGAAAAAAATCCCCACATAACTAACACATCATTTGGTTGACGGTATTAAATAATAACAACATTAATTTATGCAAGAATCCATTATATTATACGAGATAGAATGTAAAATATGAAAATGTGTATCAGTAATACATGGGTAAAAGTATTTAAAGAACAAAATTTTCATAAAGTAAGTCATCCCTACATTGTATTCCCTGTATTATTCTTCACTGCATAATAATTCATTCATTATCATTCCGAATAATAATATTTTATTTTTATTTACAGACAATCCCTCCATTATAGATACAAGCATAACTAGCATGTGAACCAAATGATCCTATGTGTAGTGACAGTTGTATTATGACGATAG
Source organism: Petunia x hybrida (assembly GCA_037355625.1). Taxonomy (NCBI): domain Eukaryota; kingdom Viridiplantae; phylum Streptophyta; class Magnoliopsida; order Solanales; family Solanaceae; genus Petunia; species Petunia x hybrida. The sequence continues at coordinate 1,412,098 of JBBBVM010000068.1, forward strand.
AAGAAAAATAAATCAAGTAAAAGGAAAAGAGGAAGCAAACCAGGTACAGGAAAATAGTCGCAGAGTGTTTTCCGCTTTGCGTTGGGCATTTCTGGTTCACAAACTGCAGTTAAGATAAATCAAATTAGAAGGCTGAAGCATATATGCCATTCAAACTTCCAGATGCAGGTACAGTATCAAAAATTGCCCAAATTGAAAGTTCATTTGTTCAATTCACTATCGTCTCACTTGTCAGATAACACTGGGTATGTTGTTGTGTCACATACAGTTCTATTGTGGGGTTTTCTCCACGGATCAAATCTGTTGCATGACTCTGGCATGAATATTGGATCCGATTTGGATTTGACATATTCTATATGAAGTACCACCACTCATGCTCTTCCATTTTGACGCGACTACACTAAGCAGATGAAGAGTTCATGTAAAAACAAAACCAACTCACAGCTCCTCAATACAACACTACTTTGTATGAGTTATTATTTTAAAGTTTAAATCTTTTTTTGTACCACAGATCAGTCTGAGAACGAATCAACTAAAATTCATTGAGCAATATAAACATTCTAAAGTTAATCATGTTCAAAAAGGTGAAGATGGAAATACGGAATCCTCAAACAAAGTTTGTAGCTAATTCCACGAGGTACCTGCTACCTCACATCCTTCTATTAAGAGGATTCCCTATTTTAGTAATATTTACACTGCCGTCAACCTACTGCAACTCTTTCTTTTTCGTGCTCGAGACCAGCTATGCTTTGCAAAGCTTACATTGGCGGAGTTATACGCTAAAATACTTCAAAATTTAAGAAAATAGACACAAAACTGCACACCATATGGGATTAACTCTAGGAAAAATAACATGAACCTCACATAATTTTACCCTTTTGTTTTTACACTTAAATAAAAGTAAAAAAGAGACTTATACAAGCCTTGGTGGGTAGAATACACGGTATCTGTGCTGGTGGAAGGTAACATGTATCACGTAGAATTAGTCGAGGCGCGCATAGGGCTGGCTTAGACACCACGATAATTAATAAAACAAAAAAGAGACTATCTTGGGCCTAAAGAAAACAAGCTTGAGAGTTTAGAAGAGCAATCACAAATGCAAATGAGGACTTAGAACATAACAATTGGTAAATTATTAATAACTCTTGAGAGCAAACCCAACTGTATCAAGCAAGAAAGAATAAAAATAAACAAATGATTTAAACAATTATGGTGTAACCTTTTTTTACAACCTAAATTTTCAAGAACAAAGCCCTAAGGGAAAGCCTGATAAAACAGGTTGGAAATTTATTGCTATTGCTCAGGAAAATAATGATGAACCTGGTTAAATGCAGAAAGAGAGCTTTGCAAATGGATTACCAAGATAAGTGTAATGGTACACTTATAGTACTAATTTATGTGACAGGGGTCCATTTTTGCCCGGGAAAATATTGAAGAGCACGGAACCCAATTAAAAAAACGGAAAAGGGCCACATTTGCCCCTCTACTATCAAATATTATCTGGACTGAGCCTTAATTATACTATCGGGCCATATTTGCCCTCACCGTTAGAAAAGTAGAATATTAGTCCCTATTTCACACGGCGAGCCACGCTGGAGTCCACGTGGACGCCAAGTCATTTGCCACTTTCACGTTGGACTACACAAGTGACACCATGTCATTTCTCTTAACAACCATAACAATTAAATTCTACTTTAAAGTAGCCCATCTTCCCCAAAAGTTGTTAGGGTTTTCAATTTCCTCTCCCTCTCATTTCTAATTAGCCGTTAGCCCTTTTTTTCTTCACATTTGTTACCATGTCAAGCAAGGAAGTTGGACTTCTCAAAGGAGGTGCCGCTGTGGTGCCCTGCTTAATCATTTCATTGCTTGGACTGAAAATAATGCCTAAATTTGGTGTCAGTATTTCTTTGTTCAAAGTTGTGTAGTTGTGGACTTTGGTTAATTTTTATAGTTTCATTATTTTTTACTCGGCCATAATTGTATGGGTATTGTTTTTTAGAATGATTCATGTGGTTACTTTGAATAGGAAGATGATATCATCCCAGATAGAGCTTTGGTGGCGATTAGAGAGTAGAAGGCAGCATTGGATGCTACTAAAGTTGAAAGGGACAATTTGAAGCAAAAGCTAGATGCATCCACAAGTACCATTAATCCAACTATGAACAAAGTCAAGAAATCATCTTGCTTTAAAGAAAAAGTTGATGTTTTAGAGACCATAAATACGTCCAAGGTGAACAAATTCAAGATACTTGAAGTATAAATTGTTCAGGATGAAGATGTTCGCAATTGTTTCATGGGCTCTTTTTGTTGGGTTTGCAACTGCCACACTTTTGAAGTTAATCTTTATGGATGCATTTGTTAATGTTAGCTTGTGTTAATTTCTTCTTGTCTTAGGCTATATCAGTTGTTTAGACTGCATCTTTATTAAGTCATTCTGGTGTTAAGTGTTTGGAATTGAAGTATTATCTAATGTACCACCTATCTTTATCTTTGTTATTAATGGAAATGTTGTGTAAGAATGCCTTGGTGTTTATGTTGTACCTTATGAAACTATCATGCCAAAACAGTCCATAAAACAAGTGACTATAACGAGCAAAATGCAATCCATAATATAAGTCAACATAATGAGCAAAATGCATTAGATAAAACAAGTCTAGTTAATAGATAAGGTGTAATACACCATCATAGTTAAGGATCAATGTTTGGTTGGTTACACACTAAGGACAAAGATGTCATATTATTACCCAAAAAATTACACCACCCTAGTAATAATATGACATCCAATATCACCAAATAACCAACAACCAACCAAAAATGAAACTGTTAAGCAGTATATTGAAGTAGTCTTAGTAATCCAAAAACAAATAAGAAGACAGGTTAAGTTGAACTTAAATCACATCCCAGCTTGTGTGTTGCCATTGGCCTTCTTTGACTTCAACTTTTTCAGCCTTTGATTTTGCAACTGATTAACTGTTACAACATCATTCCCATTCCATGTGAGTCCCTTTGGTGAGAATGAAAGGTTTCTTGGCTGACTCACACCACTTGCATCTCCAACAAACTGAATGCTTCTTCTAGAAGATGATACGTGTAGTTGCTGCTGCCTCATCTGCAGTCTTATCCTTGCCTCAGATACACTCTTTGGCCTTATAGAAGCCTCTTCATCACTTGTAACTTCAGGAACTTCAGGAATTTTAGGAAATTTATAGCCTGGAGGAGCACCTTAAGGAATGGCAATATGTGTTAATCAAAGCCAGCAGCACACAATATACTTAGTTGTTTGCATGAAATGAAACAAGTTACCTAAATGAGCATAGTTGCTGGCATGTTTCTGGGAACAACTAACAGATGAACCAATCTCTTTTCTAGGAACACAAGGAGTTGGCATAAAGACAAATCCACCTTGAGAAGCTTGGGATGCTTGGGGTGCAGACATGTGCACATCTACCTCATCAAGCATAGTAGCAGCAGGGGATCTGGGTGGTTCTGGTTCATAGTCTTCATCCACAAGTGTTCTTCTACCCTTTGTCTTTAACTTTCCCTTTTTTACCCTTTCCTTTGACTGATTTCTTAGCATTAGAGGCCAGCTAAAAGTAAACAAAAGGTTAGAAATATAAGACTGAACCAAGAAATTAAACTGGTAAGGAATTTTACCTTTAGACATCCTCTTGAGTTATGTCCAGGATTCCCACAGGTGCTATAGTACATAACTCTACATTTCCTTGAAGCAGCCCATCACCCTTGTCTCAATATTGCCTCATCTTTCTCTCTTTTCTCTTTTCTCTTTGTCCTAGGCCTACCAGACTATGTTCATAAATGTAGGGGGCTCCATAGCTTGAGATGGTTCTATCTTCCAAAACTTTTCACCTCTCACAGGTTGTAGCTTATGCTTGTAGGCTAAGAGGTATGCTTCTTTAGAGTGATACCAGTGCATAGCAGATTTAGGGTCAATCTTTCTGTACATCAATGCCTTGATAGTATGTGCACATGGGATTCCACTAAGGTCCCATGTCCTACAAGTGCATTTCTTATTCACCAGATCCATATTATGTGTGTCATTGCCTTCAGTCACTTCAAAGCCAGAATCACCATTAAAAACAACCCTACACCTATGAGCAATCTTGAGATATTCTTTGTACAACTTCATTGATTTTAGGTTGTAGTCTCATCCCAAGTTAACTATTTGGCCTCATGGTCCCCTAACATAGTGATCACCTTAATCCTTATGTCTTCTAGCATCCCTATAATTGGCTTGTATCTAGCTTCCAAGATCCAAACATTGAAGCTTTCAGTAAAATTGCTGTCCACAGCTTGGTTCTTGTACACAGTATCAAAGTATGCTCTACACCATGTTGTTACTGGATAATTCACCAAGTCTTCAGCAGCCTCTATGTCCAGTTTCCCACTTGTTCAAGCTGATCATTGAAGTCTTCCTCATAACTGCTCCATGCAGCCCACCAAAGGTACTTCTTTAACTCTCTATCACCCCACCTCCTACACCAATTTGCTTCTATTTGTTCAACACAGTACCTACGTTTGGCCTCTGGAAGAACATTCTTAATAGTCTCAACCAGTCCCTACATATAAAAGGACAGAAATAAATTAAAGTAAACAAGTATAATAAAACAAAACAAATAAAGATACAATGGTTTAAGTAAAAGTACATTACCCTCTGTATGTCAGAAATAAAAGTGAAGCCTTCTGTCACGACCTAACTTTCAAAGTAGCACTCCGTGCAGACACTTGACGGTTCTTCTACAAAGTAGCAAGCTCAAGTAAGCCTTCAACTAAACAAGATCGCTAAGAGAATGCTTAACAAAGAAAGACTAGAGAGATTTGCCAAAGAGAGTATTGTATTCACTCAACTTAACTTTTCTGGATGCCTTTACAAACAAATGCTTCCCCTATTTATACTACTCATCGAGGGGCTAGCATGTAAATAAAAATTATCTACAAGTCCCTAATATTTACACATAAGGACCTTACTCTAGAGAACTCTATGGACCTAGAATCTTCATACCCATCTTTATATTTCTAAGAGGTTCTAGGTTATTCCATGAGAACTTCCCCACTATTCTAGAGTATTCCACTCCCTTTGGCTTAGTTGGCGCCATTCATGCGCCATGTGGCGTGATGACTTTGCGAGGGTGTCATACTTTCCCCCACCTGATGTTGCGACGACCGCGGCGCAATGCTGCTGTATATACTCGTGGCACTTGTCCTTGAATTACCACAAGTCTTGATATCGCTCCCACATTAGCCTCCTCCAGAGATTGTCCCTTCCAATGCACAAGGAACATGGCTGTCGGCTTTTGACCCTTCTTTCCTCTTTCCTCATAGTCAATGATGGCTTTTATCTCACGATCTTGCAAGGCAGTGACGGTAATAGGTGCGCGAGTTGTTTGGCCCCGACTCGGGTCTTCCTTGTCTTCATGGTACAGATTTAACACGCTAGCATGGAAGACTGGATGAGTCTTCAAGTGGGTAGACAAGTCTAACTTATAATAAACCTTGCCCACTTTAGCAATGATCTCGAACAGCCCTTCGTACTTGCGCACTAAGTTTGGATGCATGCCTCGTAGTGCCTTGAACTGTCTCGGGTTAAACTTGACTAAGACCATATCCCCAACTTGATACTCCATGGGGCGCCTCTTGTGGTTGGCAAACTTCTTCATCTTCCGGGACGCCTTGTCCAAGTAAGACTTGGCGGTGTCAAGCTGCTCTCCAAAGCCCTTAGCCATATGATATGCTCCCAAGCTCTTGCCCTCTAACGTGGTTGGTAAAGAATGAGGAGTTTGAGGCTGTTGGCCTGTGGCTAGTTCGAACAGTGTCTTCCCTGTGGACTCACTCCGCTGCAGATTATATGGGAATTGGGCTATATCCAAGAGCCTCGCCCAATCCTTTTGATGTGCGCTCACAAAGTGTCTCAAGTAGCACTCAAGTAGCGCATTGACTTGTTCCGTTAGGCCACCCGTCTGTGGGTGGAAACTGGTAGAGAAATGACTCCGTGCCAAGCATCTCGAACAACTCATTCCAAAAGTTTCAAGAAGCAAGGGTCTCGATCGCTGATGATATGCCTCGGCAAGCCCCAATACTTCACAACATTCTTAAAGAATAACTTGGCGGCTTCCTTAGTAGTGCAACTAGATGAGGCGGGCATAAAGGTAGCATACTTAGAAAATCTGTCCACCACGACCATGATAGTACCATATCCGTCGGACTTCGGCAAGCAAGTGATGAAGTCCATGGTAACACTCTCCCACGGATGCTCTGCAACAGGTAGTGGCCCTAATAGTCCTCCGGGTGACCGCTGCTCTACCTTGTCTTGTTGGCATACAAGACAAGTATGCACATAAGCCTCAATGTCGTCCCTTATGCGCGACCAATAGTACACCGAGCTCGACGACCCATTTTGCTAGCCTGACCGACAACTCGGATTTGTGAAAAATAGTCCATAAGGGGAAAGAGGAAACCACGATAATGGTGTGACTTTGAAAATATGGTCATAGCTTCCTCGCAGCCATGACTAAGGCCAATGAGAGTTTCTCCAAATATTGATACCTAGTCTCTGCATCTAAAAGAAACTTGCTGACATAGTACACTGGTGATTGCATCCCCTTCTATTCTCGTACCAGGACAGCGCTGACGGCAACCTCAGATACTGCTAGGTACAACAATAACGGTTTTCCCTCGCGTGGCTTAGTTAACAACGAGGAATTTTCCAGATACTGCTTCAGTTCTTGAAGCGCCTTGCTACACTACTCTGTCCATTCGAAGCTTTTATTTTTCTTCAACACATTGAAAAACTGATGACACTTCTCTGATGACCGTGAGATGAACCGGCTAAGCACAACAATTTTATCGTTTAGCCTTTTAACTTCGACTTCATTCTTCAAGATTTCTGGTATAGCCTCGGTTGCTTCAATTTTCATGGGGTTCACATCTGTTCCCCTGTTGGAAATAATGAACCCGAGGAACATCCCGGAGGATACACTAAAGGCATACTTCTCTGGATTGAGCTTCATTCCAAATTTATCCAGGATATCGAACGCTATCTCCAGATGGTCTATATGATCCTTGGCAAATTCTGATTTGACAAGCATATCATCTATGTACACCTTCATGGTCTTACCAATCCACTCCTTGAACATTAGGTTTACTAATCTCTAGTAAGTTGATCATACATTTTTCAGTCCAAAAGGCATTACCGTGTAACAATAAGTCCCCCTATCCGTGATGAAAGAACTCTTTTCTTAATCATCCGGGTTCATGAGGATCTGATTGTATCCTGAGTAAGCATCCAGAAAAGTTAAAGCTTCATAGCCTGCCGTTGAATCGATGAGTTGTCGATGTTGGGCAATGGGAAGGAATTCAACGGGAATGCTTTGTTCAGATTTTTGAAGCCGATGCACATCATCCACTTCCCATTCTTCTTGGGGACTACTACTACATTAGATAACCAATCGAGATATTGCACCTCTCGAATGGAACCATTATTTGGTAGCTTTTCGACCTCTTCGTGGACCGCTAGCCCCTTTTCACGACTGATCGGTTGCTTCTTCTTCTTAACTGGTTTGAAGCTGGGGTCGACGTTCAGATTATGTGTGATGACGGTAGTCGATATTCCTGGCATGTCGGTCTGTGTCCAGGCGAAGGTGCCTGACCGAGCGCGTAGAAAGTTAGCGTATTTCTGCTTGGCTTCGGCTGAGAGCTTGGCCCCCCACATAAAATTTCTTATCCAGAGCCTTCTGATCGAAGATCAATGAGTCAAGGTCATCAACTGTAGCTTTGGCAGGCTTGTCTTCCTCTTCTAGGTCAGAAGGCGTGATGGCCGGCTCTTGAGACCCGGGCGCTTCATGGACTTCGAACCCGAAAGGTATACTGGTGACCAGATCGGGACCAAGCAATTTATCAAGCTTCTTCTTCTGATGTTTCATCTCCTTTTTGGCGGGGTCTATTACAGCAGTTGCATAACAACTCCGGGACAACTTCTATTCCCCTTGAATTTCTTTCACCCCAAAGGAGTCGGGTATTTAAGGATTTGATGAAGTGTATACGGCACTGCACGTACTTCGTGAATCCAAGGCCTCCCGAGAATAATGTTATATGAGAGGTCACACGTCATTACTTGAAAGAACGCCAGGGTAAACAACCTGCCAATGAATAATGTTGACCGTGCTGCCACGGTCTACCAACACACGCTTGACTTGAGTATCGTGTACCTGTAAGATGATTACCAAAGCATCATAGTGAGGATGAAGAACTCGTCGCGAATCCTTGTCGTCAAACTCGATTGTGTTGACACGTGGCTTCTTGGCTATCTCCTGGTGAGCCTCTCAGACCATGATGGCTCTGGTCCTGGTTCTTCCAACCCTGGGCCCCCTGAATATGGTATTGATAAAATTTTGGTCCACCGACTTTGCTCCATGAGAGGTATGATGAGGTGTGGTACACTGGTATGACTTTAAACACGATGACAGATAACAAGGTTTTAAAATTAGATAGTCGTTCACAGTTTCTGTCGTATTGACCGAGTTATGAATTATCTGTTGGATCTCATTATCAGTATCTCATATGGCGTGCTTGCCGCTGTTTGACATGACTGCGCCTTTTTTTTCATAGAAAACCTACAATTTCTTAGGCCCCACAGTGGGCAACAAACTATTTATGCCTAAAATCGGATGCCTAGGTTAAACAATTAATTAAGAATGAGGTCACAAGCAATACAATAAATAGGATGGAAAAGTAAATAAGTAAAAGAAAGATATAATGAGCAAGAAGAGTAAAGTAGTCTTATTCCTTGAGAATAGCCGGATTCTGTGGTGATTTGTGATGATGTACAATACAATGTAAGGAGGGGTATTTATAGTAATGGATGCCCTGTCCTAATTAAGGTAAAATACAAAGACTAATAAGGCTATGGGCCTATAACTCAAGGTGGTGGCGTATACTAAACCCTAACTAGGAGGCTGTAATCCTAAGGCGACAGGATGTATGCCTTTTGACCTACGCCCATACCGCCTGAACGGTCATAACTCGTAGAATGGGCGTGTATCCTTTGCGCTTGGTGACTTGTAGGATAAGTCTAGTCTTGCCAGTTGGACTCGTATCCCTGTAATATTAGGTGGCGTATTTTTGCCTACACAAGTAAGACTTGCCTTTGGCCCCTCTCTATTTGCCAACACTTACCCCTTGAAGTGTTCGCAAAAAGCAACACTTGCCAGCACTTGGTCGTAAGTGTTGGCAAAAGACAAACACTTGTCCTTTCCAATCTCTTCCTGCATTCTTCCCATATAATTTGAAGTGTTGGCAAGACAACACCTGCCCTTGACCTCTTGCCTAAAAGCCAATACTTGTAAATTTATGCCTTGAAGTCTTGGCCCCGTGCCAACATAAGGGTATTTTGCTAAAATATTGCTAAACAGGGGAAAACCTGCCAAACCACTCTTTATGGAGGGCCCTCGGTGAAAATTTTGGGATCGTTAATGTATTAATTTCCTTCAGTATTGAAGAAAGAAAATATCTTTTCTACTTGATGCAAATTGTCTTCTCTCTTCACTTTTGGCTTGTATTTATATACAACTGAAAATATCAATGTAGAACCACTAAATCAACTTCAACACTTGAATTTTTTTTTAAACTCATGCGACTAAACTCAAAATAAATTATCCTTAGCTGCCTATGTACCTTGATGAAGAGGATCAATTCATAACATAGTTCAAACAAATGAGTTTTTTTTGTTCTAACTTTTGCATAGGTCATTTCTTTTGAGATTTTCAACCTAGCGGACTTTTATTTTTATATTTTTATTTGGTCGTGCACAGTTTATCTCTTGCGGGCCAGGAGTAACATGCAGTTTAGGCTCGTACGTCAAGGAGCATCCACTTACATTGGCTATTTGATGGAGACTTCTTTTTCTAGCAGAATATCCCTTGATGGGCCAAATCCATGAATTTCTCTTTGAAGATATAACACTTTTTGATGCGGTGGCCAATCAACCGGTGATACTTGCAGTAATTTGGATCGTCAATTTTGGCAGCTTCGTTGGGTCACTTCATTTCAGGAAATTCAATGATCTTAAACTTGAAGAGTTTATCAAACATAGCAGGAACATCAAAATTCTAGAATGGATACTCTTTCTCTTACATTTCTTTAAAAGTCATATTTCGACTTGATATGTTTTGCATGGAAGATGTCTTTCTACTTTTCTTCTCACTCGCTTGTGCGGAGACCTCCAAGGGAGAAGCGCTGACATGCATTGATTCTTTGATTTCATACTGAGATGTAAACTTGCCCCCTTTCTCGAATTCTTTCTTGACTTCTCCTTTACGAGGCTTGTAGACAGGTGACCCTCGGTTTCCACTTGCAGCCACTCTTATGCAAGCTAAATCCAAAGACAAGCAAGCAATCGAAAACAACAAGAACATGCGCGGAAACGATGAAGATAAAGATGCGGAAGCAATAAAGTAACCAAGATAACAAGAAATAAGGGATGGGGGAGAACAGAAATAGAAGAAAGAATGGATAATCCGAATCAAAACATGATTGATTATCCAAGGGAGAAAAGGGAAACTTGGACCTAACTAGGATTCATACTAGTGATGAAATCCATTCGGTTCCAAGCCAAAGAAGGCATACACGAAGCCTCGGGCTTCAACAAGAATGGCTCGGCCAATTCTATCTCTATTCTCTCAATTCAACATCAACTCCAAAACTAACTATCTAATGAGCTATGCTAGGAGTTTATATAGACAATGTAAAGGACAAAATAGTAAAAATGGTCACAGGTGACCAATGAGATAAAGCCGCGCAGGGCTGGAGCAGTTTTTTGTGCTCGGCAGCTCAGCTCGAACACATTGGATTCGGACGCTTGTTTGCCTCGGTCACAATTGGAATCGAACGCTCTCCTGCCTCGGGCACATTTGTAGCCCTTCGATCGATTCACTGTTCGGCGTCGTTCTTTCTTGGTTCGGTTGCTTTTCAGCTTCGGGCTTAAACTTGATCGTTGAGCTTTCATAAATTGTGCTAGGTCTCATAGCTTCCGAAGTCAGTGTCAACAACGGTCACTTATTGTCTGCTCGGTGGATTTCCATCGTTGTTGCTCGGCGAGGCAGTCTTCGACATATCCCATTCCAGCCACACTATTTGATCGTGGGCGTCATCTGACTCCTCGGTGGACTAGTTTGATGAATCGAACAAGGTGAACCTGGTTCGTATTGCATCATCCTCCCCTTCTTGAAAGGATTTCGTCCTCGAAATCAAACCGACAAGACCTGCAAACAAGGCAAAGAGAAACAAAGCTTCCTACTTCGAGAGTAGGTTAGTGTTCAAAAGTGTGGAAAACACACTCTTATGATAGAGCCAAGCATCAATACAAATCAAACAGCTTATGTCTCCGAAGGAAACAACAAGTTCTTGGCTCAAATAAGAACTGTACCGAACACATGAGTACACGAAGAGATCAATAGGACACTTTATATGTAAGATGTAGCGATCAAAGGCGCTATCACCTCTAAACTCATGGTCAACACACCGAGCCCTCAGTTCACTTTCATCACCATGGGGCTTATGGACTTCGGTATGTATAATACTCGAGGTGTGATCAACATGTGGAATGGAGTAAGTAAAATGATTGACTCGACAACTAACATCGAATACTCCACTCCCCTTCTAAAAAGCAATCTTACTCACACCAAGAGGTAGCTCTTCACCTCCAAAATTACCTTCAAGACAATCCTTCTCATTAGACAAGCTTCTGAAGAAGGTCTCAAATAATGGATTGTCTACGGGGTTAAGCTTTTCAAACCGAGGTGGTTCATATTCTCCTTGAGTCAGATGCACATCACCATCTCCCTCGAACAAAGGGTTGGCGAAAACAAGTTCATTACTCATCAAAGGTGCATCCGAACCCAGATCATCGTCCACACTTGAGGAGTCATCGAATATAATCCGATCCAACTCATCCACTAAGGACTCCTCAAGGGTATCATCATCCTTACTACAACACATAGATCCACCATAGACAATAATATCAAAAAGGGTATGATAAAATAACTCATTATTCCCTTTATAAAAGATTGGTGGTGCGTCGTAACAAGGGTCATATGTAAGGTCAACTACAACTTCATCACTAGAGAGAGGTTCTGTGAAGATCGAGCTCACATCATGATGTTGCTTATCAATCCTCTCAACTAGTGGTTCGCATTTACTCACAAGTTGACCATTCGAATCTTCACTAGTTGCAAACACATTGTAATCATACAAATCATCAACTAGCATAGATTTTCACTAGCAATTTTACAAGACAAGGAAGTATCATGCTCACGGGAAGGAAATCGAACACTTACCTCGGAGTGACCTTCGGTCTCTCTTACTGCCTCCGAAGTGTCATAAGTAGTTTCTTCATCGTGGAGCTCAAAAAAAAGATCTTCTTCACCTTGTCTATCTACTTCGGAATAGATTTGAGGCTCCTTCGGTTTGCCTCCAAGAGTACCTACACAAGAATTCAAACAAGTAGAAGAAAAAGATAAAGGGTTAAGGTTAGAATAAGGGGTGCCCTCACTCTCAATGATTCTTTTTCCCTCTTCTTTTCCCTCATTTTCTTTTCAAGGTCAGGTGTGGGTTCGGGTGGTGACAACTCGCTCACATCACTCAACACAACCTCTCCTTTTTCCTCTCGAGGGTTGTCACCGGTCACTCCCTTACTCCTCTCGATCTTTTGTCTCTCATATTCGGGCGAATTGGGTCGAGGCCCAAGAATACCCATAGCTGGAGTAGGTGGACTTTTAACATCGACCCGAAGTCTAGGACTCGAAGACTCATCAATCGATGTCTCCTCTTTTGTTGTCGGTGAACCACTTGGCTTCGAAGCTTGTGGCTTTGGGTTCACAGTATTGACTTCGGTCGACTCTTTTCTTGCACTTGTCCCACTGCTCCTTGCGTTCGTAGGACTCCTCGATGGCACTCTTTCGATCCTGGATTGGAGTTCCTGCTCTTTTTTCTGCTGCAAAGCTGCAGCATACGCTCTAATGGACTTCTTTTCCTTCATCTTGTAAGGTGTGAACTCAGAAACCACTTGCAACTCTTTGTTGTACACGAGGTATACAACCCTCTTACTAATATATAGCATCTGTTTGCTGCACACCCATGGATCTCCTAGCCAAACATCAAAACAAGGTAAGGGATACACGTCACATCAAACATCTTCACTATAGCCCTTATGAGATATGAGCACTCGAGCCTCATATGAAACCCTCACTCCCTTATAAGGATATTTCAATTTACGACACGATATCTTTAGGGTTTTAACCAAAGAAGTGCTAATGCAGTTTGCATCGGTACCTTCGATCTTGAGCAGGTTTCCTCCATAACTATTCACCTCAACAACGAACCTTTCTCTTCCCAAGTCTTGCATAGGAACATTCAGGGAAAAACTTGAATGTCCACGAACATCGGAACCAACAACTTGGGTCTTCCTTATTCCTCTCCTAGTGACAACGTCACTAAGATAACTCCTACTTCCTTTCACTCTTCCAACATTAGAAGTATTGTTGAAAGTTGAGGAACGGGTTTCAGCATGGAACCCGTAAGAACTTCTCCTCAGAGAAAGAGTTCGGTAGAAACCTCCTCTACCCTCTTCAGGCCCACAACCACCAGTGCTCCTCGAACCTCTCTTCCCATAGGAATTGGAAGCATTAAATCGTGTGTCACGACTCAAAGTTGCAAGTCTTCCTCCTCCCATGGAATAACCTCCACCACCTCCTCCCAACCCGATGGAAGGAGTTCTACTACTTCCTTGTGCTCCATAGGAGACACCGAAGGAAGATGACATCGAATAGTTCACTCGATCAACTTCATCATCGATTTCCCCGATGTCACATTCATCGTATCTAAGATCATCACAATGAGAGTAAGTAGAATCATCATACCTCGAAGCGTCACTACCTTCGTATTCTCGACCCGAAGCACAAGAATCTTCTTGTTCATTTTCACAAGCGTCGTAGTGTTCTTCGTCTTCGTAATCATCATAGTGATCTGCTTCGTCCTCGTAATAGCCATAGTCCCCGGTGTCGTTATAGCAATCATCACCATCGTAGGAACCATAGTCTCCATCATCTCCACACGAATCATACCCTCCATAGTTACCATAATCCGAAGACATAGCTGCAACTAATAAGAGTAAAGGACCTCACAAGTTCACTCCCTCACGTGTATCACTCGAGTAATGTTCACTCAATTTTCTTTCCACTCGTGTTTACACTCAAGGTCGTTGGCTTTTGTGACCTCACTCTATTGTTCTCACCACTCTAGCCTTTTTTCAACTCAAGTTGGCCTTGCCTTCTTGTTAGGAAACTGAAGTGATAAGTCACAACTATTACTTTCCAAGTATAGGTTCGGAAGGAGTTTATATGACTCGATGGAACGGTAGCTATTTAAACTGCGCACGGGGAGTCAAAGAATTATCTACGAAATTGGACTTCGGTCACCCCACACATGAGTTCCTAAAAGCTCAAGTTTGATAGTACGACCTCGAGTAGAAGTGATTACTCTAGAGATCCACTATCGTTAATTTTCAGACACAAGAAAAGTGAAATCCTAAGAGATCCTACCTTCTCCTCGGTTCCGCTTCAGAATTCTCCGAACACGTGACCTCGGTATAAGTGTTTCCTCCTCGGTACAGATAGGGTTTGACCTTATCCGCTTTCCTTTTTCTAGCCGACAGCTTTCCACCTAGGGTTTGGAATTTTAATAGTTTACCCCTTTCTTCTTCAATGGAACAGTGAACCCTTACTCCGGTGTACGGACAATTTCAAGATTTATTCACAGTCCACTAACGACAGATTAAGCTCATGATTTTGGTCGTCTCCGGTTTTACAACGACAGAGAACACTTCAGTTCCAAGCTGAGCTAAGAACACAGCTCGACGCCGTCCGTACACTGTTAACAATTTAACAAGATTCCGGCGTACGGACGGTGGCTAAAACAGTGGAACTTCGATTTTCAAGCACTAAAATCGACCCAAATACATCAACAACCACCAGTTTTCAACATCAAACATTCAAATTCAACTGGGGTTCGATTTTAACAACACCACACCAAAAACACTCCAAAAATCGAAGGAAAAACCCTAGTTACAAATGATGTACGTCGGGTACTTGAATTGATCCTTGGACAGTGGTGAATCCAAATATGTGATTGTTTACTCCAAACAATCAACAACAAACAATTTTTTTTTGATAATTTTTCAACCTTTACATTTTTTTTTGTATTTTCTTCTTTTTCAAGTAACAACAACAAAGTAAAGATAAGATGAACAAGGAACGTGGATTCGTAGGAACGGAATCCATGCCTTGCGCTGATACCAAACTGATGCAAGCTAAATCCAAAGACAAGCAAGCAATCGGAAACAACAAGAACACGATGCGAAAACGATAAAGATAAAGATGCGGAAGCAATAAAGTAACCAAGATAACAAGAAATAAGGGATGGGGGAGAACAGAAATAGAAGAAAGAATGGATAATTCGAATCAAAACGTGATTTATTATCCAAAGGAGAAAAGGGAAACTTGAACCTAACAAGGATTCATACTAGTGATGAAATCCATTCGGTTCCAAGCAAAAGAAGGCATACACGAAGCCTTGGGCTTCAACAAGAATGACTCGGCCAATTCTATCTCTATTCTCTCAATTCAACATCGACTCCAAAACTAACTATCTAAAGAGCTATGCTAGGAGTTTATATAGACAATGTAAAGGACAAAATAGTAAAAATGGTCACAGGTGACCAATGAGATAAAGCCGCAGGGCTGGAGCAGTTTTATGTGTTCGACAGCTCAGCTCGAACACATTGGATTCGGACGCTTGTTTGCCTCGGTCACGATTGGAATCGAACGCTCTCCTGCCTCGGGCACATTTGTAGCCCTTCGATCGATTCACTGTTCGGCGTCGTTCTTTCTTGGTTCGGTTTCTTTTCATCTTCGGGCTCAAACTTGATCGTTGAGCTTTCATAAATTGTGCTCGGTCTCACAGCTTCCGAAGTCAGTATCAGCAACGGTCACTTGTTGTCTGCCCAGTGGATTTCCATCGTTGTTGCTGGGCGAGGCAGTCTTCGACATATCCCATTCCAGCCACACTATTTGATTGTGGGCGTCATCTGACTCCTCGGTGGACTAGTTTGATGAATCGAACAAGGTGAGCCTGGTTTGTATTGCATCACATTCTCAATTCCATATCATGCGCACGGGTGGTCAACTCTTCAAATGTCTTAGGTCTATTCCTTGCAAGATATACCGGAGGACCCAATGCATCCGTTGAATGCACATTTCAATGCCAAAAATTTCACTAAGGCAGTCTTTGCAGTTAAGACTCAAGCTCCTCTAACGATTGATAAAGTATATTACCGGTTCATCCTTCAAATGGCGAGAATTTTTAAGTTCGACTATGCTGACGATGCATCTTATGCTATAGAAGTTTTTGAGAAATTCTTGCTCAAGTTGCTCCCAACTGTCAATGGAATTAGGCTCAAGATTTGCGTACCAATTGAAAGCATTTCCTTTGAGAGATCAGACAAACTGCTTGATGAGGTGATCACCATAAGTCCCAGTATTATTGCACGTCTCAACAAAATGCGCCACATGTTGTTTGGGATTTCCCTTTGCATCGAAGTGCTGAAGCTCTGGAGCTTGATAGCCACCAGGCATCTTCAAGTTATTAATTATTTGCGTGTAAGTCTTTTCATACGTGATCGAATATTTTACTTGTGACTCCATTATATCTTTTATTGCCCCTATTATGAAGTCCTTAAATTGATTAACATGAATTAAACCGTCTGAATAAACTTAGATCCCTTTGGCCACGATTTCTTACCTTATAAAGGATTCTACTTTCTCCTTTGCTTCAGGAAGATCTGCATGTGCTTGGCTTGATTTTCCCTCTGTTTTTCTATAAAACTTAGATTCTAATTTGGCAAATTTGAGCATCTTGATCTTTCACTTATTTTGTCAGGCCTTCGACCACTTTAGTCAAGATTGCAATTTGTTCTTCTGTGGATGTCATCTTCATTTTCTTGAACTATGAAGAGAGGATATGAGAGGCAGAGAAGTCCCACTTGGCGAGCCAAATTTGTAAGAATAAATTTTGAGGTCTAGAAAATTTAAGAGAACAAAATATGTACAAAATATTATATTTGATATCAACAGAACATGCAGGTTACAATCTCTAGGATGTCACTAAATTTACAAATGACGTTCTTTGATTCATTTCCTCACAAACTTTGGTTCAAGGGCTCTAAAGCTTGATCTTGAACTTGATGAAATGTGGATTAGATTTCAAGGTATTTGATCTTGGATTTGTTGTGTGTCATGAACACTTTGACATCCATCACGAATAAGATTTGAGATTCAACTTCCACGAACAAATAATTTGAACTCGCGCACGCCAAATCTTGATTTGAACTGAGTTGTTGGATTTGAATAAAGAAGTATATCGTAGCCTTCGTTGTTGAAATTGAGCAGGGACGTAGATCGTAGCCTCCATTGTTAAACTTGAACAAGGACGTAGATCGTGGCCTCGTTGTTGAATTTGAACAATTGAACAAGGACGTAGATCGTAGTAGAATTTGAATAGGGATGTAAATCATGGACATAGAAGAAGACTTTGAAAACTTTCATCCGGAGCTTCTTTGATTGCCCTTCAGTTTGTTTGATGTGTTTTTTTAGGCCTCCTTTGATGTCCTTCTTGGTGATCCCTTCCTTGATGTCCTCCTTTTTTGTTCTTTTTTCTTTTTGGATTTAGATAGCTCCCTATTTATAGTGGTGGAATAAGAGAGTTATGATAAAGCCAAACTTATTTTCTTTAATTTGATTGGTTGGTTTGAATTACAAACCAATCTCATTTATATTTATGATAAGATTTCATTTGATTTTCCAAAGCTTATCATTTATACACTTGACGTATTTCCATTAGCTACTTCATTGGATTTGGCGCCACATCATTTGTCATGTGGTATCATATTTCCTTGAATTTAGGAATTAATCCCAACTTTTTATGAATTTAATTCACCAAATTTTAAATGCTTATAATTATGTTATTAATTCTCCTTTAGTATTCATGTTGAACAAGTGCTTCAAGTTTACAACTACCCACTTCCATTAAGTAACTATAACTTTCCCTAATTAATTCTTTCAATTAACTAATGAAGATAAAGAGGACTACACTTATAGTCCGCAGTCAGGATCAATAGTCATAATTCATCCATTGACAACCTAAGCAGTACCTCATTTTTATGTTGAAATACTGCTATGTGTTTGATCATAACTCCTGGATCTATTCCTAGTAATCAAAAGAATAAAGGACATTTAATTGGCGATCCTACCAATTAATAACATGAAATACGTAAACACACGAGCATGTGGAGGGGTTCAATCAAACCTAGAATGAGTGATTTAGCAACTCATAGTCATATTCTAAGACAAGAATTAACTATAAGCATGTAAAAATCACAATTGCTCGATAGATGGATGAAGTAAAGCCTTGAATCTTGAAGCTCTTCGTTCCTTGCCTCCTTTGAATGTAAAATATGCCAAAAGTCCAGTTCAAAAGTGTTTTAAGGTATATTTATAGTGCATGAAACTACCTTGGACAAAAATGCCCTTTCAAACTCCATGTAGGACTTATAAAGCAAAAATCCCGACGTGCATGACGTGCTGCACGAAGTTATGTATAATTTTAAAGTTAGCCTCACACTTTTAAATCATGGTGACTAAAGTTATGTATAATTTGAAGTTGACTCAGTTTAGATTTTTTGGTATGAAAATGAGTCAAATTCTGATTTAGAGTGTGAAGTTGGACTCAACTTACCATCAAATTTCAATTTCATACCAAAAGGGAACTTAATGTGAACGGAACTTCAGCCCCAATGATATGACGATAAGCAATTTTGGTATGAATTAACGAGCCCTTGCAAAGGCACACGCGCAACAGGCTAAATCTATAATGGGGCACGCCAAATTGGATACCCATGCACTTATCCCCAAATTATCTTCGAATTATAAAGGTGGACCTTAAAAAAATCTCTTTAACTTGTTCAGATGATTGTTATACATCGTTTCATAATATATCACATCGTATTGTGTTGTATCATATTGTATTGTTTCCTCATAGACAACGTTTGAATAGATTGTATTTTTTTTTGTAGTTTCATAATATCACTCACTAGCTATATGAAAAATGAATTTATATAACATGACAATCTACTATAGAAAATATATGGTAAATCGTAAAATGAGATTATCAAGGAGAAGAAGGGATAAAAAAAGATATAGGTAACGATTGCGACCACACAAAATTGATCGTTAATTACATAAAATGGCTCTTTTTGTTGTTACGTAACAGCAGATTTATGATGCGATAACATAAAAATATATAGTAACAATAAAATTAAAATCAACATTATATTTAATTAAAGTAATAATAAGATAAAATACAATAGCTAACAACCATCCAAACAAGCTTAAGCTTCTGCAAACATATAAAGTAGTAAACCTGTTTTAAAAAAAAATTGAATCCTAAAACAGATCTTTTTACTGCAGAACATTCTCTAGGTGGAATTTTAGCATACAATCTTCTTACAATATTCTGAGGTATAAAGAGTGTTGCGATTTTTGGAATGTGAAGAGTGTGAATGAAAAATGGGTGGAAAGGTGAAAAGGTTCCTTTTATAAGGGAAATGCACTTTCTCCCATATTGGTAGAGGAAAAGGCTTTTATTGGGTTTAAATAGAGAAGTGTTTCTTCTAACTCTTAAAAGGGTTAAGAAGAAGGGAGCCTCGCGCCGTCGTCGTTGCTCGCTCGTCTCGGCTTCGGCTTCGGCTTCGGCTTCGGATTTGGATTTGATCAATTGATATGATTGATTGACTTAATTTTTTGGACCAACAAAAACTAAAAATATTAAATAATATTAATATAAATATTTTATTATTAATGCTTAATATTCCGTTTTTGTAACGGTAATCAGAATTCATTTTCTCTCTATTAATATTTTCCCGTTACTTTATTAAGGCCAAAGGCCAGCCATTAGCTATAAATACGTGCCCTTTTTCAGTCTTTTTATACACCAAAAACTGACTATCTCATCCCTTTCTTCTGCATACAAACAGTAAGTGCCGTGTGATTTGCTCCGCTTCTTTAAGTTCGCCGAGTTCTACAGTTTAAAGTGCCGCTACCGTAGAACTGTAATCCCGTTCCATCCTGGGAGGAATTAACCCATTAACCTTGGACAACAGTGAGGGGGTTAGATTCCTTAAGGAGACACAAGAACTTTTGGGCTCGAGATTGTACGATATATACTGTTTATATATTTCTGTTTGTCGTATTTTCTGATATTTTTTGAACGCATGAATAACAAGCTTAAGGAATCTAATGTTATTTATTTTCTGCGTTTAAATAATATATCGTTTAAGGATTCTAAAATTTTCGTGGTTTTCTACTCCTATTTACTGTTAATTAATCTATTTGTGGAGGCTAAAAGCCTTCATGGTTTTTCTACTCCGACTGTTTAAACAGTTTG
Organism: Petunia x hybrida; assembly: GCA_037355625.1. Taxonomy (NCBI): domain Eukaryota; kingdom Viridiplantae; phylum Streptophyta; class Magnoliopsida; order Solanales; family Solanaceae; genus Petunia; species Petunia x hybrida. The sequence goes on from JBBBVM010000068.1 coordinate 1,432,663, forward strand.
TTTGTATTCGGTTGATGATTTAAATACTTCACCGGTTGTTGATATTGTTTCTGCTTATGTCATTTTGACAGAGATGACAAACGGAGTGGAATAAAATGTCCCTGTTGTGAGTGCTACTGCTACCACAGTTTCTGGTGCTGTAGGGACTAGCCGTGCTGCTACTGCAACGGTTATGCCACCTGCGGAAAAGGCGGGGAAATTTTCTGGTGTGGACTTTAAAAGATGGCAGCAAAAGATGTTCTTTTATCTGACCACTTTAAGCCTGCAAAGATTTATTAAGGAGGATGCTCCGGTCCTGTCTGATGAAACACCTGAAAACGAGCGCTTCCTTGTGATTGGGGCTTGGAAGCATTCTGACTCCCTATGCAAGAATTATATTCTAAGTGGCTTGGAAGATGACTTGTACAACGTTTATAGTAATGTTGAAACGTCAAAGAAACTGTGGAATGCACTGGAAAAGAAATATAAGACGTAAGACGCTGGACTGAAGAAATTTGTGGCTGCCAAATTTCTGGATTATAAGATGGTGGATAACAAATTTGTTGTATCCCAAGACCAAGAACTTCAAGTCATTATCCATGATCTCCTTGCTGAAGGTATGATCCTGATTAATACTTATGTTAAAAGTATTAATTATATTGTTGTTAGCAAACTTTTCTTTGAAGGTTTGATGATTAATGAGGCGTTTCAAGTTCTATTATGAAAAGTTACCTCCGTTGTGGAAGGACTTTAAGAATTACTTGAAACATAAGCGCAAGGAGATGTCCCTTGAAGATTTGATTGTACGCTTAAGGACTAAAGAAGACAACAAATCTGCTGAAAAGAAGGCTCGTGGAAATTCTACAATAGTGGGAGCAAATATTGTTGAGCATATTCCAAATCAGAATAAGAGAAAGAAGTCTTCTGGAGGCAAGACCAATCCTAGCAAGAAAAAGTTCAAGGAAAATTGCTACAATTGTGGCAAGAGTGGGCATAAGTCCGCAGACTGTCGTGTTGCAAAGAAGGACAAGGACAGGAAAAAGGAAAAAGGTCAAGCCAACATGGTTGAAGAGAATAAATTGGCTCAAGGAGTGCAAGACATTTATTTGTGTGCTATGATTTCTGAATGCAACTTGGTTGGAAATCCTAAAGAATGGTGGATTGATTCTGGAGCCACCCGCCATGTTTGTGCTGTGAAGGAAGCCTTTGCTTCATATGCTCCAGCTGAACCTGATGAGACACTCTCTATGGGCAACTATGCAACGACCAAAATTGAAGGATATGGAAAGATATGCCTCAAGATGACATCTGGCAAGGTTGTGACTCTGAACAATGTTCTTCATGTTCCTGAAATACGGAAGAACTTGGTGTCTACTGCACTTCTCGTTAAAAATGGGTTTAAGTGTGTTTTTGTTTCTAATAAGGTTGTAATAACTAAGAATGAGCTGTATGTAGGAAAAGGTTACCTGACTGAGGGCCTTTTCAAACTTAATATAATGGTCGTTGACACTATGAATAAAATTTCAGTTTCTTCTTACTTACTTGAGTCAAATAATTTATGGCATTCTCGTTTGGGACATGTCAATTATAAAACCTTGCGGAAAATGATCAATTTGGAAGTATTGCCTAAATTTGATTGCGAAAAGTCAAAATGTCATATGTGTTGAGTCTAAATATACTAAACACCCTTACAAGTCAATTGAAAGGGATTCTGAACCACTAGACTTAATTCATACGGACATTTGTGACATGAAGTCAATACCATCTCGCGGTGGAAAGAAGTATTTCATAACTTTTATTGAGGATAGCACTCGTTACTGCTATGTTTATTTACTTAGTAATAAAGATGAGGCAATTGACGCATTAAAGCAATACAAAAATGAAGTTGAAACGCAACTTAACAAAAAGATCAAAATGATAAGAATTGACAGGGGCGGCGAATATGAATCTCCTTTTGAACAAATATGTTCGGAATATGACATAATTCATCAAACAACTGCCCCTTACACGCCTCAATCTAATGGGATTGCGGAAAGAAAAAATCGAACAATAAAGGAGATGATGAATGCCTTGTTAATAAGTTTGGGTTTACCCCAGAACTTGTGGGTGGAAGCTATATTCATGGCTAATCAAATACTCAATCGAGTTTCCCATAACAAAACACTTTCCATTCTATATGAAAAGTGGAAAGGGAGGAAGCTCAACTTGAATTATTTCAAAGTGTGGGGGTGTTTGGCCAAAGTGCAAGTCCCAAAACCCAAAAGGGTTAAGATAGGACCGAAAACAGTTGATTGTGCATATCGATTTCTGGTTCATAAATCAGAAAATCCCGACATTCATGTTATTATGATGATAGAATCCGATAGTGCTGAATTTTTTGAAAATATATATCCATATAAGAAGGAATGTGAGTCAGTTGGTGAAAGATCCAAACGACCTCGGGAAGGAACAAAGAAAGTACACCAAATGAGGAAGAACCAAGACGTAGCAAGCGTCAAAGAACTTCTACTTCATTTGGAGATGACTTTGTCACTTTTCTTTTAGAAAATGAGCCTCGGACGTTTAAAGAAGCCATGTCTTCTTCAGACTCTCCATTTTGGAAAGAGGCAGTCAATAGTGAAATAGAATCTATTTTGAAAAACCATACTTGGGAGTTGGTTGATCTTCCTCCTGGAAACAAACTATTAGGTTCTAAGTGGATTTTCAAAAGGAAAATGAATGCTGATGGCACTATTGACAAGTACAAGGCAAGGCTTGTTGTCAAAGACTATAGACAACAAGAAGGTCTTGACTACTTTGACACATACTCGCCGGTAACCAGAATTACATCCATACGTATGTTAATAGCGTTAGCCTCCGTGTATGGTCTTGAAATCCATCAAATGGATGTTAAGAGAACGTTCTTAAACGGGGATTTAGAGGAAGAAATTTACATGGAACAACCTGAAGGGTTTGTGGTCCCGGGAAAAGAAAAGAAGGTGTGTAAACTTGTTAAGTCGCTTTATGGACTAAAACAAGCACCTAAAAAATGGCATGCGAAATTTGGTCATACAATGTTATCAAATGGCTTTACAATTAATGAGTGTGATAGATGTGTTTACATTAAAAATACTCCTAATTATGTAGTCATTGTTTGCTTATATGTGGATGACATGTTAATAGAGTAATGACATTGCCAATATAAATGCTACAAAACGCATGCTAACTAGCAAATTTAATATGAAAGACTTAGGAGCTGCCGACTTAATTCTGGGTGTTAAGATCCATAGGACTCCTCGAGGTCTGGCTTTGTCTCAATCTCATTACATCAACAGTGTGCTTGAAAAATTTAAGTATTTGGATTTTAAAGTTTCAAGGACTCCTATTGATGTAAACCTTGCTCTTAAAAAGAACAAAGGTCAAAGCACGTCGCAGCGGGATTACGCTCGTATTTTGGGAAGTTTGATGTACATCATGAATTGTACTCGTCCAGATATTAGCTTGTGCTATAAGTAAACTAAGTCGATATACGAGTAATACCAATCAAACTCATTGGATGGCGATGAAACGTGTTTTGGGATATTTAAAATATACCCAAGGCTTTGCATTGTATTATAACAAGTATCCTGCGGTCATTGAAAGATATTGTGATGCCAATTGGATCACCGGCACAACTGATTCTAAGTCCACAAGTGGGTATATTTTCACACTTGGTAGAGGAGCGGTATCTTGGAAATCGTCCTAACAAACATGTATTGCCCGCTCTACAATGGAAGCTGAATTCATAGATTTAGATAAGGCCGGTGAATAAGCTGAATGGCTTCGGAATTTTTTGGAAGATATTCCATTCTGGCCTAAGCCGTTGACACCAATTTGTATACATTGTGATAGTCAATCGGCTATAGGATGAGCTAGGAATGTCATGTATAACGGTAAGAATCGTCATATACGGCGAAGACATAAAACCTTTAGGGACCTACTCTCTAGAAAAATTATCACTATTGATTATGTGAAGTCAAGGGATAATGTGTCGGATCCGCTTACAAAAGGCCTAACTAGAGAGGCGGTTGAGTGTTCATCGAAGGGAATGGGAATATGGCCAAGGACAAGTCATCACGGCGGCAACTCTACCTAGAAGACTGGAAATCCCAAGAACTAGGTTCAAGGAGAATACAAAGTTGTGTATGACGGTTCAACATTGTCAAATTAAATTTTTGGTCCATTCTCGTGATGAGACAATGTTCAAGAATCAAGGATAAAACGCTAGAGGCGTTTTTTAATGATTATCTAAGTTTGATATTGTAATTATCAAATAGGTTAGATCAATGGGATTACACGTTTAGAAATCACCTATGTAAGTGTGAAGTGGAAGCCGCTTCAAGGAAAATTCTGCAGGGCCAATTCTCTATGCACTTATGAAATCAGGCGGTATTCATGGCTGAAACGAACACAACACTGAGAACCAAAGACGGTTAAGGGTTAGTTGTGTGACTTACGTTGTCTAGGTATACACCAAAGCTCAACGGTTCAAAGATATCAAATCTACCGATTGACCGAGTATATCTGATGTATGTTCACTACGGAAAGTTCAAAGGAAAACCTACTTATCCCGATGCAACTAATTCTTTCTTGCAAATCACACAAGTCTGTCATGTATATTTCCATAATAGAGCCATTCCCCATTCATGTGGGGGATTATTGGATTTTTGGAATGTGAAGAGTGTGAATGGAATATGGGTGGAAAGGTGAAAATGTTCTTTTTATAAGGGAAATGCACTTTCTCAATTATTGGTAGAGGAAAAGGCTTTTGTTGGATTTAAATGGAGAAGTACTTCTTCTAACTCTTAAAAGGGTTGAGAAGAAGGGGAGCCTCGTGCCGTCGTCGTCGCTCGCTCGTCTCGGCTTCGGCTTCGGATTCGGTCAATTGATATGATTGATTGACTTAAATTTTTTGGACCAACAAAAACTAAAAATATTAAATAATATTAATATTAATATTTTATTATTAATGCTTAATATTTCGTTTTTGTAACGGTAATCAGAATTCAATCTGAATTCATTTCCTCTCTATTAATATTTTGCCGTTACTCTATTAAGGCCATCCATTAGTGTGGTCGTTTCTGTAACAGCCACATTTGAAATGTGGTGTCTCTTCGCTTTCTGCCTTCCCTTAGCTATAAATACGTGCTCTTCTTCAGTCTTTTTATACACCAAAAACCTGACTATCTCCTGCCTTTCTTCTGCATACAAACAGTAAGTGTCGTGTGATTTGCTCCACTTCTTTGAGTTCGTCGAGTTCTACAGTTTGAAGTGCCGCTACCATAGAACTGTAATCCCGTTACATCCTGGGAGGAATTAACCTGTTAACCTTGGGCAACAGTGAGGGGGTTAGATTCCTTAAGGAGACACAAGAACTTGTGGGCTCGGGATTGTCCGATATATACTGTTTATATATTTCTGTTTGTTGTATTTTCTTATATTTTTTGAACGTAGGAATAACAAGGAGCTAATGGAGATTAAGGAACCCGAGTTATACTTGAATTTGTAAATAGTTTTTTTCTAATTAAAATCGAGCTTCTTCAAGGATCTCTTGTAAATCCGTCACAATTTCTTGAATTGTTAGTGCTCTAAGAACTTCTATAAATTTTATCAAAGTATTAATTAACTTCATAAATTATACGACTGAAGAGTTTTAGGCATATTTTTTCATTCATAGAGGGTTTATTATGTCATGAACATTATGCTCTTCCTTGAAAAACTTTAAAAAATCAGACACCACATATTGTAACATCTTCCGATATGTCAAAACTTTTATAACTTAGGTTTGCACATCAAGAAATATATATATAAAAAAAACTAATTAGCTTATATACCATATATTTAAACATATTAAATTACATAGCTTTTAAGATTTTTCCTATTGAGTACTAATGAAGTTGATAATTAAAGTTCAACAATTTACAATGCAAAGGTTAGGTTTAAAGAGGAACTTTAGGCAAATAATTAACTTAGATAAAATTTGCGCACGCAGGATTAGCATTAGCATGAAATTATTTTTGCAAGGCACCACTCCTTCGAATTGATTTAGAAAATCCATTTTCACTTTACTATTTGCAGTTTACAATTTATTAGTATTTTCTTAAGTACAACTTTTATGCGTAATTAATTTCATTACCCATGCGTAATTAATTTCATTACCAGAAAGAAAATTCTACAAACAATTTGTTGTCTTGTGGAATAAAGCCCTAGCGGCAAATACCTACATTGTAGTCCATTGTAAGCACTAAATCTGTTTGGTCTCTCATAATTTATTAAGTTAAAAAGACTTACTCGCACTCTCTACGTGCATTAATTAAAGGAAGAAATACCTAACATGTGTTTTTTACGTATAACATTGTTATTTAATTTTTTGCTTAAATAATATGTGTGTTATCCAAACTATCACTAATTAGTATTACTCCTGCCATATTTGATGCATGGTCAGTAATTTAGTTTTTTTCCCTAAACTGGTCAATGGCCACGCCCCACCATCCCCTTATTATTTTTCCTTTCTTGTGATTTCCTGCCACATTGGCTATTATCCACGTGTCATGATCTCATTCATCTCTATTATCTATAAATAGCCTCCACCCCTCCCATTATAGAGCACTCTTTCTTAACTCGGTAGTTAGGTTCTTTTCGTGTTTCTGATCTTTAGACACAAGTTTATGAGAATACAGTGATCTTTAGACACAAGTATCTATGAATACATAACAACAATAATTATGCTTCAATCCCTAACAAGTTGGGGTCAATTATATGAATCATGACTATCCATGTTTCTCCAATTAAATTCAATTTAATGGAGAAACATGGTTAATCAAGATACATATAGCCGACCATATTTATGTCACTCAAATACACACAACGCAAGTATCTATGAATCTGGAAGTTTTTTCAATTTTTCCACGTGGTCTCTAATGACTAGTTACTGACAGAGGCGGAGCTAGAAGGGGGTTCGGGGATTCGGCCGAACCCCCTAACTTTGGTCCTAACCTTTTATTTGTCTTACAAAATTCAAATAATATGTATTAATTATTAATTTAGAACCCCGTAATTTTAAAAAATTAAATTTCTGAACCCCTAGACTTTAAATCTTGACTTCGCCTCTGGTTACTGATCGGGAAAGCCTCGCAGCCTAGAGGTTGCATCACCTTAATTGGAAACGGTAGTGAATCTGAATAAAGTCTTTGGATGTATTAACCTAATTAATGTGCACTGTCTGAGGTTTTTATTTCATTCAATCTTTTCTGAAATATATACATACAAATGTTATCTAATCTTTTTAATGTTGTGTATCTATTTAATGTTTGTGTAAGTCCAACTTCTGTTGCTCCCCTAATTCATAATACATCCATCATCAAAGAATCCGATGATGTGGTGGGAATGCTGCAGAAAGACAAGTAGATAAATAATATATATAGCCTTTCTGAATTTTTACAAGATGTATTACTTTTTCCATTCTCCTTCTGGTTTTAACATATTCGACCGATATTATATTTATTGGAGATGTGAAGATCTTCATGTGTTAGTACAATAGAGATCATGTCTTAAGTTTCTTAATAGATTAGTTCCTATTAGATCCTAGAATGTATATATGGCAAATCCGCTAATACTAAAGTACAACTATTACCCACAAATCCAATTTTCTTTCATGGCAGAATTTTACTATAAGAGATCATCATAGTACCGTCTTTCATGCATTCATGGGTGAATTCAAAATTGTTATGAAAAGATGCACACGTGTGAGATTCACCATTATTATGAATATTCCATTTGAAGGTATTTCATCAGATGTATATAAAAAGGCGGAATAGGTTACCAGCTCTTTAAAGTTGGCACGAAAAGTCACTTGGCTCCCTCAACCCCCCTCTGTACCATCTAGCTCCCTCGACCCATTCTTTTTTGTACCACTCAAGCACAAAATGCCTACATGGCATAAATCGTGTCTTGCAGTTTTCTTGAGGGCGTGGGAGTCTTTTTTTCTTCCTACATGGCACTCCAACGGTAACAAATGGCCTAATTTCTTATTCCCTCTATAAATTCATGGCCAAACATCAAATTGGCCTTAATTTTTTCAGCTTTTCTTCCCCAACAACCCTTTATTTTATTTCTTCAAGGTTTTTCTTCAATGGCTAATTATCAAAATGTGTATTGTTTATGTCGAGTTGATGCTAAAATGTGTACATCTTGGACAGAAGCTAACCCGGATCGAAGATTCTACTGTTGCAAATTTGGCCGAGGAGAAGGTGGATGTAATTTTTTATGTGGCATGACCAAGAAATGACACCACAAGCTAAGAGAGTTATTTGGGGTCTTTTGAAGAAGGTGAAGAAATATGAGGAAGAAAAGATTCAGTCTAGACGTAGGACTATTTTCAAGTTTATTGACATTGTAATTTTACACTTGATATATAATTGGCTAATGGCATAGCCAATTTAGGCATGATGTATTTTGGGAATTCTAGTCGACTAGGAGGAGTTGTTAAATCTGCAAATTTTCCTATGCTATGTAATTCACAAGTAACAAAGCTTCAAATAGACTATCCTTCATATGAAGTTCCATTAATTCAAACTGTACCAAAAGGCACTTAAACAACATCCAAAAGGCGCTTAAACAACATCCAAAAGGAAATTAAACAACATCCAAAAGAGTAACATACATGTACCAAAACAATAACATACATGTAGCAAAAGACAATGGTACCAGTCTACCATACAGTTCCAAAAACAAGATACATGGACACTAGTTTAGTCCTAAGTTAAACTACTTAGATTTATCTTCCTTTCCTCAGATTCATATCCCAGAAGATGCAGTACTTGTTTGTTTCCTGTTAGCTTTTGCCTTGTTGCTTTTCATTTGTTGTAGTTGTGCTGTTGAGATTGCCTTGTTGCCCTTCCATTTCAGACCTGTTGATTGGAAACCAAGGTCAAGATTGGTACCAGCTGCTCTTTTAAGACTTTTTCCACGCATGACAACTCTTTCTGCAATTGTACCAGGCGGATACAAAATTCAACACAGCAAAAACATAACAAAATTAGACACTTGATTGTACCAGCAGAAAACATAAGGACAGAAACATGGCAAAATAAAGTTTAGCATAGAAGATGGAAAATACTTACATTAAAGACTGTTCTTGATGTGTTTGGATCTATGTATATGCCATAGCCAGTCTGTTTTGGCTTCTTTGCACCACTTCTAACACTGGTACCAGCAGCTGCAGTGGCACCAGTAGTAGCAGCTGAAACTGAAGGCCCTTCCCTTCCCCTCTTCTTACCAGCAGCATCATTGGTAGTACTACCAGTAGCAGCTGCAGCTGAAGTAGTAGTAGCAGTAGCTGAAGTAGTTCCTCTTCCCCTATTTTTAGCAGCAGTACCAGCTCCCCTACCTGGTGGAATAAAGGGACATCTTCCCCTAGCAAATCCTCTCCCTCTTGCATTGCTTGTAGCAGGTGCAGCAGCAGAACTTGCAGCAGTATTAGCATCCATTGTTGGTGCTCTAGCTGAAGAGCTACTTGGGATAGCACATGAGTCTTGGTGGCTTGACTGAGTTGGGGCAGCATTTAAAACCATTTCTGGTTGTATCTTGGCTGCTTGACTGCCCCACTCCACTCTAAAAATATCAGACAATCCAATTAGTATCTAAGACAAAAAAACATAATTAATAATTAACATAATATAAACACAATGAGCAGTACTTACAAGATTATAACACATTTTCCTGTTGTGGCCTAATTGATGACATTTTGAACAAGTCATCTTGACACCCTTTTTGGACAGCTTTCCCTACTTCTTTTTTAGCTCATCTTTAGACTTTCTTCTGTTCCTTTTAGGTCTGCCTGGCATGATTCTTGGGGCAGGAGGCTCAATGACACGATTATTAGTAGGAGGCTACATTTTCATGTTTAGTATTGGTTGAATGACAAATTAGTAGGCTTTAAGGAAAACTTCCTTTCTATACCAATGTTCAATATGTTGTTCAGGCTCTATTTTAAGATGGAAATAAGCACACACAACATGTACAGAAGGAATACCTCTTAATTGCCATAGTCTACAGGTGCACGTTTTGTTTCCCATGTCAAGTGTATGGATAAACTCTCCATCTTCAACCTCACAACCAGTGTCCCCATTCCACAGAACCTCACAATCCCTAGCAGCATCTTTATTGTCATCTAGAATTTTCTTAGCCATTAGAGTTATATCCACAATCTTATCATTGGCAAACTTCCTCATGTCTACATGCCTCCTCATAATCTTATGTCTAATATCTTCGAGCATGCTTATCACAGATTTATGCCTAGCATCTAGAATCCAAGAATTAAAAGTCTCCCACATGTTATTTTCAACAATGTCACATTTTGAGTGCTCTTGGAATAGAGCCTTACACCAAAACTCTTTGTTATAAGACAGCAAAGACTCACAGATTTCTTTCTTTCCTAGCTTACCTGTTACACCCCGTATGTCTAAAGTGACGTATATCATTCTAATGATATGTTAAGAATGATTTAAGTGAGTTTAAAGTCACAATATGACCATATATAATGTTTAAATGTTGAATATAAAGTTTGGGAAAAATTTGATTTAAGTTGCGGAAAAACCGACTAAGGAATTGCCATGTAACGAAGCATTTTCAACAATTAATTACGTGTGTTATATGAGGTCTTTTGGGGACATATCATATACCAAATTGAAGGTCTTGGAGTATAGTTTCCAAAAATTTTGACGGTTTGTTCATACAATATCTGGATAAAAAGATATAAGCATCAGAAGTCAGACCAGAAAAAGGGACATAAGCGCAAAAGAGGGCTAGAAATGAAATATTTTAATTATAAAAGAGAACTCATTCTCTCTCTCGACATTTTCCAGAAAACACACAATAGGAACAGCCCTTTCTTCAGTCTAAAACCATTTTTTATGATTTTGAAGAAACAACATCAATCTTAACTCGAAACTGAAGACGGATTGCGTCAAAACGCTCTACGCGATTAAGGTAACGTTATGCTACCTTCAATTTCGTCTATAGCTTGAGTTTTAGAATTATTTCATGGCTAAGCAAAGTACCTAAATGTTGTATTATAGCTTGTTTAAGCTTTAGAAGGTGTTGAATTCAAGGAAAACAAGGTTTAGAAGCAAGAAACATCAAAGGTATGTAAGACTAAATCTTTCTTTTGGCAAGGCATGTATCTTTTAGCTTTTAAAGCTTTTCTTAGTTCTAATCTTAGTGTTTCTGGTGAGAAACTTGTATGGTACCAAGGAAACCTAGTATATACTTAATTTGGTACTAAAATCCAAGGTGAAAGACGTCCAAATCAGCAAGACAAAACGTTTCAAAATCTGAAAAATTGTTTTGATCTTTGGACAGTTGTTAGTATATTGATCATAACTCCTTGTACAAAATTGATATTTAGATTATTTAAGAATCCCCAGAACCCTAAGACATATATCTAAAACTTTCATGAAGACTATGAAGTCTATAACTTTGATCTACACTCTGAAAATTAGGTTGAAAGTCAGGACAGTGGTTCTGTCCAGACATTCTATCTGCGGATTTGTTATGTCATCCAGTTGTCTCATCTTGTTATCCGTTTAACATGTTTATGTTATCAGTTTATCCGGGTATCCATTCCCGTGTATAGTATAGTGTTGGTTCTGTTTTGCGGATCATCCAGTTTCAGAGGAAACTCTGCCGAAATTTTTATAAAAGTCAAAGAGTTAGACAAATTCTAAGTTTCAGGTTGTGTCTATAATTCAATCCAGAGTTTTCTTATCATTCCTTCGAGTCCATATATATTGTTGCCACATGTGTTATGCCTCATACATGCTTATGCTTATATTGTGATCATGTTATGTGTGATTTGGAGTCCCCCATAGAGGCTGGACATTGGACACACAGTCCGGTCGCGTGTGATACTACCCGTCTGGGGGATACAGCCCCTCTGGTTCAGGCGGGAGTTGAAACACCTAGTGTGACCGGGTGTCATTCACCCACTCTGACCAGAGAGACTAGATATTACTGGCTTGGGGGATATAGCCCATAACACCCACCAGGTTTGTTATATACGCGTATATAGCCACAGTATGCACTGCATGATTATACATGAGGCTAGTTCCGGTTTTCAGTTACCTGATTTGGGGGGATACAGCCCATAACACCAGACAGGTACTAGTTCAGATGTTCAGTTACCTGATTTGGGGGATATAGCCCATAACACCAGACAGGTACCAGTTTAGATAACAGTTCAGTTTTAGCTCAGTACCAGTTATCAGTTCTCAGTTATTATCCACCAGTTCTTAGTGTCAGTATCAGTTGACAGCTATCAGTTCCAGTTTCTAGTTACCAGTTGTCAGTCATATTACAGTTATTTATCAGTATAGTTCAGCTCAGTCTTCAGTTTCAGATTCAGCTAGACTTCAGTTTATATTCAGATCATGTTTAGTACGTTCTTCAGATTTCCAGCTATATTGCTATACTCCAGCTCATATTTACATAGTTATATTCCAGCCTTACGGTTTCATTCAGCTATAATATATTATGTGCTCATGCTTACATACTTGGTACATATCGTACTCACGCCCTTTTCTGGGGCGCTGCGTTTCATGCCGCGCAGGTGCAGATAGATCAACGCTTGGACCATGTTAGTAGGCCATCTATCAGCTATTGGAGTCACTCTGCTCACTCCCGGTGTTACTTGTCTTTTGGTATGTGTACAGTCAGCCAGCTTGGGTATGTCGGGGCCTTGTCCAGTCCTTTGTATATTCAGTTCATCACTCTTAGAGGCCTGTAGATATGTCCCTGTGTGGTTCAGTCAGTATGTTATGTATGTCAGCTTATGTTAGCCTTGTCAGCTTTTTGCATTGCATAATTCTCATCAGTTAGGTTTATGCTTATTCCGTTTATCAGTTATATTCATGGTTAGCAGATTATCAGCAGGATTAGTGATGATCGACACTTAGTGTTGGTCATCCGTCGCGGCCCTAGGTTGGGTCGTGACAAAAGTGGTATCAGAGCAGTTCAGTCCTAGGGTGTCTACAGGCCGTGTCTGGTAGAGTCTTGTTTAAGAGTATGTTGCGCGCCATACTTTTGAACAGGAGGCTACAAGGCACTTCAGGACAGTTGTCTTTCTTTCTTCTCTAGATCGTGCGATAGAGCCATGATTATAGAATTCAGCCCTCTAACAATAGTAATTTCAGCAAAGCGATGCCGCCAAAGAAACTAACAGCTGCCCAGAAGTGCAAGGTTATTGCCGGCCAGGGTATTAGTAGAGTGCCACCTAAGGTGGATGAGAGTGAGGAGTCCAGACCTGAGGCTCCATCTGAGGCCTCACAGATCCTATCAGTTCAGGGTGATATTAGAGGTACTGCAGCTACTATATCTCCACCTTCTCAGCCTGATAATCAGGGGCAGGAAATGAGGGATGCCATCAGATTATCGACCAGTGTTTTAGTTGCTCAGACTAGACAACACAGTGCAGATGCCCAGGGAGATGTTGGATCCAGGATCAATGATTTTATCAGGCTAGAGCCTACAGTCTTTACCGGATCCCGTACAGGAGAAGACCCTCAGGATTTTATATTGAGGATAGCCAGAGTGTTGAGGGTTATGTACGTGTCAGACACAGAGTTAGTAGAGTTGGCTGCATTCAGATTGCATAACCTAGCAGCAGGGTGATATCAGACATGGGAGCTATCTAGACGGCCTGATGCTACTCCCACGACTTGGAAGGAATTCTCAGATGCCTTCCTTTATCAGTATATGCCTATAGAGACATAGGGAGCCCGTGCTAATCAGTTCCTGACCTTGAGACAAGGAAGTTTAAGTGTAGAAGAGTATAATTATCGCTTTAATTCCTTAGCAAGGTTTACCCCCATTGTGGTAGCAAGTATGGAGGATAGAATTCATAGGTATGTAGTGGGACTTGGTCCACACCTGGTGAACGAGTGTATGACGGTTGCTATGCAGTCAGGTATGAACATATCACGCATTCAGGCATTTGCTTTATCATTTGAGGAGAGGAAGCAGAAACAGAGAGCCGACAGGGATAGAGGGTTACATAAGAGTGACAGATTGTTTGGTTCATTCGGAGAGATATCCAGAGCGAGTAGACAGCAGAGTGTTAGACACCACCAGCTAGTATACCTCCAAAGTCTCGTGGCCTGAGATCTGATAGATCTCCTCAGTCTAGATCTAGTCACACATCACAGACTTCAGGATTTAAGCGTCGTGGTACTTCTATACCGGCCAGTCAGACATATCCCAGATGTCCAGATTGTGGTAGACGCCACTTGGGACCATGTAAGTTAGGAGTTGATACTCGTTGTATTTTTCAAAAGGCAGGCCACTTCAGGAGAGGTTGCCCGACTGGGGGTGGTAGTGGTGCAGCCCAGCCAGCTAGATTAGCAGGTACCTCCTTAGTACCAGCACGCCATCAGGGGCATGTTCTTCAGGATGGCACCTGCATAACAGAAAGAACTTAAGGAACAACTGAAGGATTTGTTAGATAAAGGTCTCATTAGACTTAGCATTTCCCCATGGGAGCCCCGGTATTGTTTGTGAAAAAGAAAAACGGCTCTCTACGCATGTGCATAGATTACAGACAGCTAAATAAAGTCACAATCAAGAATAAATACCCTCTGCCCAGGATTGATGACTTGTTCGACCAACTCCAGGGTGCCAAGTGCTTCTCGAAGATAGATTTGCGATCAGGCTATTATCAGGTTAGAGTCAGAGAATATGATACACCTAAGACTGCATTCAGGATTAGGTATGGCCATTATGAGTTTTTAGTGATGTCGTTTGGACTCACTAATGCCCCTGCAGTATTTATAGATCTGATGGACAGCGTATTCAGGCTTTATCTAGATTTATTTGTAATTATATTTATTGATGATATTCTCATCTATTCAAAGTCTGAATCAGAGCATGCGGAGCACCTGCGCACAGTATTGGGTACTCTTCGGGACCAACAATTATATGCTAAGTTCTCAAAGTGTAAATTCTAGATAGATTCAGTGGCATTTCTTGGCCACATAGTTTCAGCAGAAAGAATTAAAGTAGATGACTAGAAGATCGAGGCTGTGAAGAATTGGCCCATGCCTACGACGCCAACTGAAGTACATAGTTTTCTGGGTTTGGCAGGCTATTACAGAAAGTTTATAGAGGGTTTTTCCTCCATTGTAGCTCCACTGACCAAATTGACAAAGAAATCAGCTAAATTTGAGTGGTCTGATTCTTGCGAGCACAGCTTCCAAGAACTAAAGAACAGGTTGATAACAACTCCAGTACTTACACTTCCAGAGGGATCTGAGGGCTATGTCATTTACTGTGATGCTTATCGAATTGGTCTTCGTTGTGTTTGATGCAGCATGGAAGAGTAATTGCTTATGCTTCTAGGCAGCTGAAAAAGCACGATCAGAACTACTTCACCCATGATCTTGAGCTTTCAGCAGTCATTCATGCATTGAAGATTTGGAGACATTATTTTTATGGTGTTCATGTTGATATTTATACGGATCACAAGAACCTCCAATACATATTTTAGCAAAAGGAGCTAACCCTATGATAGAGGCGGTGGCTAGAGTTGCTGAAGGACTATGACATGGACATTCTTTATCATCCGGGTAAAGCGAACGTTGTTGCTGATTCCCTTAGTCGCAAGCCTATGAGTAGTCTATCTTATTTACAACCAGAGAAAATAAAGTTAGCTCATACACTCCATCAGTTGGCCAGCATGGATGTCAGATTAATAGATTAAGAGGACGCAAGAGTTACAGTTCAGAACGCAATCACTACTTGCCTAGTGACATAAGTAAAGCAGCGCCAGTATGAGGATCCAGTTCTAGTTCAATACAGGTAGATAGCCAGAAGAAAACCAAAATTATTATATAGGTTACTAGTGACGGGGTTCTTAAATATAAAGATAGACTTTGTGTTCCTGATGTTGCAGATTTATGTGGACAGATTATGACAGATGCACATTATTCCAGATACACTATTCATCCTAATTCGACTAAGATTTACCATGATCTTAAGCAGATTTATTGTTGGGACGAAATGAAGCGTGACACAGCAGAATTTGTGGCTCAGTGTGCTAACTGCCAGCAGGTTAAAGTCGAGCAAAAAAAAAAAAAAAAAAACAAAAAAACCTAGTGGCTTGTTACAGGAAGTCGAGATTCCATCATAGAAATGGGAAGCAGTGAATATGGACTTCATTACAGGCTTGCCCCGTATGCGGAGCAGATATGACTCTATTTGGGTTATAGTTGACAGGCTTACTAAATGAGCTCATTTCTTCCTGTTAGAACTACATATACAGCAGAGGATTATGCTAGACTTTATATCAGAGAGATAGTACGCCTACATGGTATTCTAGTATCTATTATTTCAGACAGGGGCGCACCAGTTTACAACTAATTTCTAACGATCATTCCAGATAGGTTTAGGGACACAGGTGTATCTGAGTACAGTATTTCATCCATAGACAGACAGACAGACAGGCTGAGCGGACCATTCAGACATTTGAAAATATGCTTAGAACTTACGTGTTAGATTTTAGAGGCAGCTGGAGTGATCACCTACTGTTGATAGAGTTTGCATATAATAATAGCTATCATTCTAGCATACAGATGCTGCCATATGAAGCTTTGTATGGGCACAAATGCAGGTTTTCTATAGGATGGTTCGAGGTTGGCGAGTCTCAATTGATAGGTCCAGACTTAATCCAACAAGTAATTGATAAAGTCAAGTTGATCAGGGAAAGATTATTAGCAGCGCAGAGCAGACAGAAGTCCTATGCAGATAATCGACGTCGAGATTTAGAATTTCAGATTGGCGATTGGGTATTCCTGAAAGTATCACCTATGAAAGGCGTTATGAGATTTGGAAAGAAGGGAAAGCTTAGCCCTAGATTTATTAGTCCATATCAGATTATCAGGCGAGTTGGGCGTGTAGCCTACGAGTTAGACCTTCAAGCAGACCTTCAGGAGGTACATCCAGTATTCCATGTTTCCATGCTCAGAAAATGTGTCAAAGATCCTTCTAGAGTTGTACCAGTAGAGAATGTACAGATCACAGAGAAGTTGACTAATAAGGAGGTGCCAGTTGCAATTTAAAGAGGCAGATTCGTCGACTAAGGACGAAAGACATTCCTTTAGTTAAGATGCTATATCAAAGCAATAATATAGAAGAAATAACTTGGGAAGCTGAAAATGACATGATAGCCAAATATACACATCTCTTCATTACTTCAAGTATTTAACAGATCATTGTTTAATGCTTCTACATACTTCATTTAACATTCGAGGACGAATGTTCCTAACGGGGGTATATTGTTACACCCCGTATGTCTAAAGTGACGTATATCATTCTAATGATATGTTAAGAATGATTTAAGTGAGTTTAAAGTCACAATATGACCATATATAATGTTTAAATGTTGAATATAAAGTTTGGGAAAAATTGGATTTAAGTTGCGGAAAAACCGACTAAGGAATTGCCTTGTAACGAAGCTTTTTCAACAATTAATTTCGTGTGTTATATGAGGTCTCTTGGGGGACATATCATATACCAAATTGAAGGTCTTGGAGTGTAGTTTCCAAAACTTTTGACGGTTTGTTCATATAATATCTGTATAAAAAGATATGAGCATCAGAAGTCAGACCAGAAAAAGGGACATAAGCGCAAAAGAGGGCTAGAAATGAAATGTTTTAATTATAAAAGAGAACTCATTCTCTCTCTCGACATTTTCCAGAAAACACACAATAGGAACAGCCCTTTCTTCAGTCTAAAACCATTTTTTATGATTTTGAAGAAACAACATCAATCTTAACTCGAAACTGAAGACGGATTGCGTCAAAACGCTCTACGCGATTAAGGTAACGTTATGCTACCTTCAATTTCGTCTATAGCTTGAGTTTTAGAATTATTTCATGGCTAAGCAAAGTACCTAAATGTTGTATTATAGCTTGTTTAAGCTTTAGAAGGTGTTGAATTCAAGGAAAACAAGGTTTAGAAGCAAGAAACATCAAAGGTATGTAAGACTAAATCTTTCTTTTGGCAAGGCATGTATCTTTTAGCTTTTAAAGCTTTTCTTAGTTCTAATCTTAGTGTTTCTGGTGAGAAACTTGTATGGTACCAAGGAAACCTAGTATATACTTAATTTGGTACTAAAATCCAAGGTGAAAGACGTCCAAATCAGCAAGACAAAACGTTTCAAAATCTGAAAAATTGTTTTGATCTTTGGACAGTTGTTAGTATATTGATCATAACTCCTTGTACAAAATTGATATTTAGATTATTTAAGAATCCCCAGAACCCTAAGACATATATCTAAAACTTTCATGAAGACTATGAAGTCTATAACTTTGATCTACACTCTGAAAATTAGGTTGAAAGTCAGGACAGTGGTTCTGTCCAGACATTCTATCTGCGGATTTATTATGTCATCCAGTTGTCTCATCTTGTTATCCGTTTAACATGTTTATGTTATCAGTTTATCCGGGTATCCATTCCCGTGTATAGTATAGTGTTGGTTCTGTTTTGCGGATCATCCAGTTTCAGAGGAAACTCTGCCGAAATGTTTATAAAAGTCAAAGAGTTAGACAAATTCTAAGTTTCAGGTTGTGTCTATAATTCAATCCAGAGTTTTCTTATCATTCCTTCGAGTCCATATATATTGTTGCCACATGTGTTATGCCTCATACATGCTTATGCTTATATTGTGATCATGTTATGTGTGATTTGGAGTCCCCCATAGAGGCTGGACATTGGACACACAGTCCGGTCGCGTGTGATACTACCCGTCTGGGGGATACAGCCCCTCTGGTTCAGGCGGGAGTTGAAACACCTAGTGTGACCGGGTGTCATTCACCCACTCTGACCAGAGAGACTAGATATTACTGGCTTGGGGGATATAGCCCATAACACCCACCAGGTTTGTTATATACGCGTATATAGCCACAGTATGCACTGCATGATTATACATGAGGCTAGTTCCGGTTTTCAGTTACCTGATTTGGGGGGATACAGCCCATAACACCAGACAGGTACTAGTTCAGATGTTCAGTTACCTGATTTGGGGGGATATAGCCCATAACACCAGACAGGTACCAGTTTAGATAACAGTTCAGTTTTAGCTCAGTACCAGTTATCAGTTCTCAGTTATTATCCACCAGTTCTTAGTGTCAGTATCAGTTGACAGCTATCAGTTCCAGTTTCTAGTTACCAGTTGTCAGTCATATTACAGTTATTTATCAGTATAGTTCAGCTCAGTCTTCAGTTTCAGATTCAGCTAGACTTCAGTTTATATTCAGATCATGTTTAGTACGTTCTTCAGATTTCCAGCTATATTGCTATACTCCAGCTCATATTTACATAGTTATATTCCAGCCTTACGGTTTCATTCAGCTATAATATATTATGTGCTCATGCTTACATACTTGGTACATATCGTACTCACGCCCTTTTCTGGGGCGCTGCGTTTCATGCCGCGCAGGTGCAGATAGATCAACGCTTGGACCATGTTAGTAGGCCATCTATCAGCTATTGGAGTCACTCTCCTTACTCCCGGTGTTACTTATCTTTTGGTATGTGTACAGTCAGCCAGCTTGGGTATGTCGGGGCCTTGTCCAGTCCTTGTATATTCAGTTCATCACTCTTAGAGGCCTGTAGATATGTCCCTGTGTGGTTCAGTCAGTATGTTATGTATGTCAGCTTATGTTAGCATTGTCAGCTTTTTGCATTGCATAATTCTCATCAGTTAGGTTTATGCTTATTCCGTTTATCAGTTATATTCATGGTTAGCAGATTATCAGCAGGATTAGTGATGATCGACACTTAGTGTTGGTCATCCGTCGCGGCCCTAGGTTGGGTCGTGACATTACCTAAGGCTGCAAATTCTTCAGTTAGTTTTACCTCAAATGAAGCCTTTGCCCACTTCTAGAACTGCTTTCTTCTTGCTTCCCCTTCCAATTCTTGGACCAGTTGGACCAGATGTGTCCGGCACACATCCTTTGCTCATAATCAGGCAAGAGAGCTCTAACACTTGCTAACAGACCATGCCAAACAAAAGTAAGAGATAAGCAGTAGTTAGTATCAACCATAAGTAAAAAAAAATTAAACATAAAAGGGAAAGGATTACCTTTTGCATGTCAGACATGACCGTTAACCCTTCACCCGTTCCTAACTCCAAATCTGCTATTAAATGCCTCAACATTCTCATCAAAGTCCAGATAGCTATGCACAGTGACAGAAGATATTTAAACTTCAATATTAAAATCTGAAAGACACTGAATTGTCTCGTTAACATAATCGTCATACACATCAAAAGACTTAAAGCTAATAACCCAATTTCTTAGCTTCCACTTTTCATCAATGAAATGAACTCTTAGGCATAAGAAATCAAAATATGTTTCCTCTGAAACCGAGGTAGGCCAGTAGCCAGGGCTACTGAACTTGTTATAAGTTAGCCTCTCAACTGAAAGGCTAACCAGTCCATTGAACCTTCTCAGAGTTTCTTTGACTTTTGCTTTCTCTTCCTCATAAAATTCCAAGCAATACTGTGAGAGAATGGCAGATGTAGGACGAAATTGTGGATTAAGATAAGCAATTAACTTTTTGAAATGCACGTCTTCTACTGACTTTGGAGATATAGCGGATGAACAGAACAACCTCGCTATAGCTCGATAAGCTGTTTCTTCATTGAAAACATGGTCCGTCCCAACCTTACTTCTGCTCCCTTCACTGTGATTTGCATTTCTCGGTCCACATTCATGACCTTTTCCCTTACTTGGTACAGCTGGGAAGCGAAATAAAGAACAATTAGGGGTCAGGTTGGAGGGATTAGAATAACATTAGCATAAAATCCTGCATAACTAATGCATCATTTAGTTAACTATATTAAATATTAACATCATTAAGTTGTGCAGGAATCACTGTAATAATTATTCCTTTTTCTTTTTGAGAAAAGGTGTGTGTTTTAAATGCAGCACGAACTGTGTTGTAGTATTTACAAAAGGAACCAGCTTCACATCAAATCACCAAGGATTCAAGTGTGTTTAACAAATATTTTGTGTCACTGATCAACTCCTCTTTACACCAAAAAGAAACCAAAAGTATACAATCGCTTTTTATCTTCTGCATACACACCGAATCGCGGTGTTATTTATACGAGATAGAATGTGAAATAAGAACGTAAATTAGTAGTGCGACGGTAAAAGTATTTAAACAAAAAATAAGTTTAGTAATGAGCATAACGGCCCTATAGTTCCGATGGATATTCATAAAGTAATCCCTACATAATATATGTTGTATTATTATTTAACGCATAATAATTCCTTCGCTATTATTGGCGAATAATAATCCTTTCATTTTTGTTCGCAGCTGAAACACTCCCTCCATTACCGTACACGCATAACTACTATGTGAACAAAATGATTCTGTGTAGTAACAGTTGTATTATGACAATAGAAGACAAATAAATCAAGTGAAAGGAAAAGAGGAAGCGAACCAGGTACAGGAAAATAGTCACAGTGTTTTCCGCTTTGCATTGGCCATTTCTGGTTCACAAACTGCACTTAAGATAAATCAATAAGAAGGGTTGAAGCATATATTATGTTCAAACTTTCAGATGCAGGTAGCCTATCAAAATTTTCCCAAATTGGAAGTTCTTTTGTTCAATTCACTATCATCTCACGGACAATTCTGTTGTGGGTTTCAACACTATTTCATGACTCTGGCATGAGTATTGGATCCGATATGGATTTGACATATTCAGCTTTTTGCAAGTTTTATTGTATTTTCAATATTCTACATTAAGTACCACCACTCATGCTCATTCATTTTGACACGACTACACCAAGCAGATGAAGAGTTCAAGTAAAACAAAATCAATTCATAGTTCCTCAATAAAACACTACTTTGTAAAAGTTATTAAGTTAAAGTTTAAAGCTTTTAATGTACAACACATCAGTCTGAGTACTAAGTATTTAACTAAATTTCATCGAGTAATGTACAGAGTCTAAAGTTAACCATGTTCAAAAAGGTGAAGATGGAAGTACTGAATCCTCAAACAATTTCCACTGCAAGGTATCAGCTTAGGATCCTGTATCATTTAAAAGAAAACTACAAATCCCCCAGGGTCAGTGGTGCAAAATTCAAACCTCGGAGCATAATGGACTCACCCCCTTCCCTTCTCCACGTAGGATGTGTTTGGTACGAAAGAAAACATTATGTTTTTCAGTCTTCCCATGTTTGATTGGCTTTCACGTTTCGGAAAATATTTTCCATAACAACTAACTCATTGTCTCCTTATACGGCATATGGCATAAATTATACGTTAGAATACAATTTGTCACGTTCATTTTCAATTTACTTGTTCTATGACGATTACAAAATTATTTACTGTATCATTAAAATCACTTGACTATGCGTTAAGTGTTTTATAACATACTACTCACAGGAAGATACATTTTCGAAAAGAGAAAATATCACTGTCATTACCACATTAAATATGGACTGTTGCATTATTCCACCATGCTTTAAACTGGACCTATTTTACTCTGTACTTATCGTTGTTGCAGTAGCTAATGATCCTCTAGAGTTGAAATCAAATCAATAGGAATGACTTGGAGAAAATAAATTTTAGCATAAAAGGGTTTGTGGGCAAGGATTTTTTTTTTTTTCAACTTCTTTGTCCATGTATTGTAATCCATGTATTAATAATACCATGATGGGATTGGTATTAGTTTTTACCCAAATTGGTGTATAAACTAATTTGGACATAATTTTTGGGGGGAGTTTTTGGGAGTTTTTGGTTGAAAAAGTGTTTGTTTATGCTATTTGAGCAAAATTTCTCGCAAAAACTCCCAAAAACTAAAAAAATGGTCTTGAGCTGTTTTTGAACCAAAAACTGTACAAACTAGCTTTGCATAAGAGCTCAAAGGCTATGGCAATGCCAAAAAATTTATTCCCAAAAAGTATGTCCAAACACTTTTTCATTTTCATATTAAATTTCACCCAAAAAGTGTTTTCCAAAAGTTATTTGAGAATCTATGTCCAAACGCTAGCTAATACCGGGATTAGTTATCCCCTTTTAAAAGAGCTACCAAACGTGAGAAAAAAGTATAAAAAATATTAATACATGGATTAACTAATCAATACATCAAACCAAACGAGTCCTACAAGCATACTTAGTAGTAGCTAGTAGCTTAGCAGATTATTCATTCATCCTTAAACCACATTGTTGATTCCTTAAAGGGCACGATTTCCCGTTGACTTTAATTTATATATAGTCAAGAGAACAAATTTACTTATGATCAGTTTTTATTTGTACATATTTTGACCCCCAAAATTTGACTTAGGATAACTTGAACAGTAATTAGGTTGTTATTGAAATCATCAATCATTCTCTTTTGGGCATGGTTCCAGAGTGGTAGTGTTTGTAGCAGCAACTCAAGGTCTTGAAGGAAGCTAAAGAAATATCTTATTGTATAAGAAATGGGAAATAATAGATTTCCACTAATATGGACAAAGATTTTCAAGATTGAAAGTATTTAAACCCATCGAATCCAGAGCTTATCCTTCTTTATTCTCAAAATCCACAACAATTTTCTAATAGCTGCTATAATCAAAGTTTGGATGTCTACTAGGTTAATGTCTCCAACAACTTTAATGTTACATAGCCTTTTCCAAACAATCAGAGCTTTCCTAGTGTGGTGTATGGGCAGAAATTACACTGTCCCTAATCCTTTTACTATATAGGTTACAAAACACTTAGCCTACTTTGTCATGGGTCTAGGGCTTCGAAAATAGAATCCAAATAAGGCCAGAATTCTATAAGGGTTAGAATTTGGGTAAAGTACAACCTATAAAACCTCATTCACCCCATTGTAATATTCATTCAAGAAAAACTACAAGAATTCCTCTTTATTCTTCAATATTAAGGGATTCCACGAGAGTCCTCTCTCTTTCTACAAGATATTCACTACGAATATGTCTATTCTCAAGGAAGTATCATGCTCACGGGAAGAAAATCGAACACTTACCTCGGAGTGACCTTCGGTCTCTCTTACTGCCTCCGAAGTGTCATAAGTAGTTTCTTCATCGTGGAGGTCACAAAAAAGATCTTCTTCACCTTGTTTATCTACTTCGGAATAGATTTGAGGCTCCTTCGGTTTGCCTCCAAGAGTACCTACACAAGAATTCAAACAAGTAGAAGAAAAAGATAAAGGATTAAGGTTAGAATAAGGGGTGCCCTCACTCTCAATGATTCTTTTTTCCTCTCTCTTTTCCCTCATTTTCTTTTCAAGGTCAGGTGTGGGTTCGGGTGGTGACAACTCGCTCACATCACTCAACACAACCTCTCCTTTTTCCTCTCGAGAGTTGTCACCGGTCACTCCCTTACTCCTCTCGATCTTTTGTCTCTCATATTCGGGCGAATTGGGTCGAGGCCCAAGAATACCCATAGCTGGAGTAGGTGGACTTTTAACATCGACCCGAAGTCTAGGACTCGAAGACTCATCAATCGATGTCTCCTCTTTTGTTGTCGGTGAACCACTTGGCTTCGAAGCTTGTGGCTTTGGGTTCACAGTATTGTCTTCGGTCGACTCTTTTCTTGCACTTGTCCCACTGCTCCTTGCGTTCGTAGGACTCCTCGATGGCACTCTTTCGATCCTGGATTGGAGTTCCTGCTCTTTTTTCTGCTGCAAAGCTGCAGCATACGCTCTAATGGACTTCTTTTCCTTCATCTTGTAAGGTGTGAACTCAGAAACCACTTGCAACTCTTTGTTGTACACGAGGTATACATCCCTCTCACTAATATATAGTATCTGTTTGCTGCACACCCATGGATCTCCTAGCCAAACATCAAAACAAGGTAAGGGATACACGTCACACCAAATCTTCACTATAGCCCTTATGAGATATGAGCACTCTAGCCTCATATGAAACCCTCACTCCCTTATACGTATAAGGATATTTCAATTTACGACATGATATCTTTAGGGTTTTAACCAAAGAAGTGCTAATGCAGTTTGCATCGGTACCTTCGATCTTGAGCAGGTTTCCTCCATAACTATTCACCTCAACAACGAACCTTTCTCTACCCAAGTCTTGCATAGGAACATTTAGGGAAAAACTTGAATGTCCACGAACATCGGAACCAACAACTTGGGTCTTCCTTATTCCTCTCCTAGTGACAACGTCACTAAGATAACTCCTACTTCCTTTCACTCTTCTAACATTAGAAGTATTGTTGAAAGTCGAGGAAGGGGTTTCAGCATGGAACCCGTAAGAACTTCTCCTCAGAGAAAGAGTTCGGTAGAAACCTCCTCTACCCTCTTCAGGCCCACAACCACCAGTGCTCCTCGAACGTCTCTTCCCATAGGAATTGGAAGCATTAAATCGTGTGTCACGACTCAAAGTTGCAAGTCTTCCTCCTCCCATGGAATAACCTCCACCACCTCCTCCCAACCCGATGGAAGGATTTCTACTACTTCCTTGTGCTCCATACGAGACACCGAAGGAAGATGACATCGAATAGTTCACTCGATCAACTTCATCATCGATTTCCCCGATGTCAAATTCATCGTATCCAAGATCATCATAATGAGAGTAAGTAGAATCATCATACCTCGAAGCGTCACTACCTTCGTATTCTCGACCCAAAGCACAAGAATCTTCTCGTTCATTTTCACAAGCCTCGTAGTCTTCTTCGTCTTCGTAATCATTATAGTGATCTGCTTCGTCCTCGTAATAGCCATAGTCCCCGGTGTCGTTATAGCAATCATCACCATCGTAGGAACCATAGTCTCCATCATCTCCACACGAATCATACCCTCCATAGTTACCATAATCCGAAGACATAGCTGCAACTAATAAGAGTAAAGGACCTCACAATTTCACTCCCTCACGTGTATCACTCGAGTAATGTTCACTCAATTTTCTTTCCACTCGTGTTTACACTCAAGGTCGTTGGCTTTTGTGACCTCACTCTATTGTTCTCACCACTCTAGCCTTTTTTCAACTCAAGTTGGCCTTGCCTTCTTGTTAGGAAACTAAATTGATAAGTCACAACTAGTACTTTCCAAGTATAGGTTCGGAAGGAGTTTATATGACTCGATGGAACGGTAGCTATTTAAACTGCGCACGGGGAGTCAAAGAATTATCTACGAAATTGGACTTCGGTCACCCCACGCACGAGTTCCTAAAAGCTCAAGTTTGATAGTACGACCTCGAGTAGAAGTGATTAAACTAGAGATCCACTATCATGAATTTTTAGACACAAGAAAAGTGAAATCCTAAGAGATCCTACCTTCTCCTCGGTTCAGCTTCAGAATTCTCCGAACACGTGACCTCGGTATAAGTGTTTCCTCCTCGGTACAGATAGGGTTTAACCTTATCCGCTTTTCCTTTTCTAGCCGACAGCTTTCCACCTAGGGTTTGGAATTTTAATAGTTTACCCCTTTCTTCTTCAATGGAACAGTGAACCCTTACTCCGGTGTACGGACAATTTCAAGATTTATTCACAGTCCACTAACGACAGATTAAGCGCAAGATTTTGGTCGTCTCCGGTTTTACAACGTCAGAGAACACTTTAGTTCCAAGCTGAGCTAAGAACACAGCTCGACGTCGTCCATACACTGTTAACAATTTAACAAGATTCCGGCGTACGGACGGTGGCTAAAACAGTGGAACTTCGATTTTCAAGCACTAAAATCGACCCAAATACATCAACAACCACCAGTTTTCAACATCAAACATTCAAATTCAACTGGGGTTCGATTTTAACAACACCACACCAAAAACACTCCAAAAATCGAAGGAAAAACCCTAGTTACAAATGATGTACGTCGGGTACTCAAATTGATCCTTGGACAGTGGTGAATCCAAATATGTGATTGTTTACTCCAAACAATCAACAACAAACAATTTTTTTTGATAATTTTTCAACCTTTACATTTTTTTTGTATTTTCTTCTTTTTCAAGTAACAACAACAAAGTAAAGATAAGATGAACAAGGAACGTGGATTCGTAGGAACGGAATCCATGCCTTGCTTTGATACCAAACTGATGCAAGATAAATTCAAAGACAAGCAAGCAATCGGAAACAACAAGAACACGATGCGAAAACGATAAAGATAAAGATGCGGAAGCAATAAAGTAACCAAGATAACAAGAAATAAGGGATGTGGGAGAACAGAAATAGAAGAAAGAATGGATAATCCGAATCAAAACATGATTTATTATCCAAAGGAGAAAAGGGAAACTTGAACCTAACAAGGATTCATACTAGTGATGAAATCCATTCGGTTCCAAGCCAAAGAAGGCATACACGAAGCCTTGGGCTTCAACAAGAATGGCTCGGCCAATTCTATCTCTATTCTCTCAATTCAACATCAACTCCAAAACTAACTATCTAAAGAGCTATGCTAGGAGTTTATATAGAAAATGTAAAGGACAAAATAGTAAAAATGGTCACAGGTGACCAATGAGATAGAGCCGCAGGGCTGGAGCAGTTTTATGTTTTCGACAGCTCAGCTCGAACACATTGGATTCGGACGCTTGTTTGCCTCGGTCACGATTGGAATCGAACGCTCTCCTGCCTCGGGCACATTTGTAGCCCTTCGATCGATTCACTGTTCGGTGTCGTTCTTTCTTGGTTCGGTTTCTTTTCATCTTCGGGCTCAAACTTGATCGTTGAGCTTTCATAAATTGTGCTCGGTCTCACGGCTTTCGAAGTCAGTATCAGCAACGGTCACTTGTTGTCTGCCCAGTGGATTTCCATCGTTGTTGCTCGGCGAGGCAGTCTTCGACATATCCCATTCCAGCCACACTATTTGATTGTGGGCGTCATCTGACTCCTCGGTGGACTAGTTTGATGAATCGAACAAGGTGAGCCTGGTTTGTATTGCATCACATTCTCAATTCCATATCATGCGCACGGGTGGTCAACTCTTCAAATGTCTTAGGTCTATTCCTTGCAAGATATACCGGAGGCCCCAATGCATCCGTTGAATGCACATTTCAATGCCAAAAATTTCACTAAGGCAGTTTTTGCAGTTAAGACTCAAGCTCCTCTAACGATTGATAAAGTATATTACCGGATCATCCTTCAAATGGCGAGAATTTTTAAGTTCGACTATGCTGACGATGCATCTTATGCTATAGAAGTTTTTGAGAAATTCTTGCTCAAGTTGCTCCCAACTGTCAATGGAATTAGGCTCAAGATTTGCGTACCAATTGAAATTAAAGCATTTCCTTTGAGAGATCAGACAAATTGCTTGATGAGGTGATCACCATAAGTCCTAGCATTATTGCACGTCTCAACAAAATGCGCCACATGTTGTTTGGGATTTCCCTTTGCATCGAAGTGCTGAAGCTCTGGAGCTTGATAGCCACCAGGCATCTTCAAGTTATTAATTATTTGCGTGTAAGTCTTTTCATACGTGATCGAATATTTTACTTGTGACTCCATTATATCTTTTATTGCCCCTATTATGAAGTCCTTAAATTGATTAACATGAATTAAACCGTTTGAATAAACTTAGATCCCTTTGGCCACGATTTCTCACCTTATAAAGGATTCTACTTTCTCCTGTGCTTCAGGAAGATCTGTAGGTGCTTGGCTTGATTTTCTCTCTGTTTTTCTATAAAACTTAGATTCTAATTTGGCAAATTTGAGCATCTTGATCTTTCACTTATTTTGTCAGGCCTTCGACCACTTTAGTCAAGATTGCAATTTGTTCTTCTGTGGATGTCATCTTCATTTTCTTGAACTATGAAGAGAGGATATGAGAGGCAGAGAAGTCCCACTTGGCGAGCCAAATTTGTAAGAATAAATTTTGAGGTCTAGAAAATTTAAGAGAACAAAATATGTACAAAATATTATATTTGATATCAACAGAACATGCAGGTTACAATCTCTAGGATGTCACTAAATTTACAAATGACGTTCTTTGATTCATTTCCTCACAAACTTTGGCTCAAGGGCTCTAAAGCTTGATCTTGAACTTGATGAAATGTGGATTAGATTTCAAGGTATTTGATCTTGGATTTTTTGTGCATCATGAACACTTTGACATCCATCACGAATAAGATTTGAGATTCAACTTCCACGAACAAATAATTTGAACTCGCGCACGCCAAATCTTGACTTGAACTGAGTTGTTGGATTTGAATAAAGAAGTATATCGTAGCCTTCGTTGTTGAAATTGAGCAGGGACGTAGATCGTAGCCTCCATTGTTAAACTTGAACAAGGACGTAGATCGTGGCCCCGTTGTTGAATTTTAACAATTGAACAAGGACGTAGATCGTAGTAGAATTTGAATAGGGATGTAAATCATGGACATAGAAGAAGACTTTGAAAACTTTCATCCGGAGCTTCTTTGATTGCCCTTCAGTTTGTTTGATGTGTTTTTTTAGGCCTCTTTTGATTTCCTTCTTGGTGATCCCTTCCTTGATGTCCTCCTTTTTTGTTCTTTTTTCTTTTTGGATTTAGATAGCTCCCTATTTATAGTGGTGGAATAAGAGAGTTATGATAAAGCCAAACTTATTTTCTTTAATTTGATTGGTTGGTTTGAATTACAAACCAATCTCATTTATATTTATGATAAGATTCCATTTGATTTTCCAAAGCTTATCATTTATACACTTGACGTATTTCCATTAGCTACTTCATTGGATTTGGCGCCACATCATTTGTCATGTGGTATCATATTTCCTTGAATTTAGGAATTAATCCAAACTTTTTATGAATTTAATTCACCAAATTTTAAATGCTTATAATTATGTTATTAATTCTCCTTTAGTATTCATGTTGAACAAGTGCTTCAAGTTTACAACTACCCACTTCCATTAAGTAACTATAACTTTCCCTAATTAATTCTTTCAATTAACTAATGAAGATAAAGAGGACTACACTTATAGTCTGCAGTCAGGATCAATAGTCATAATTCATCCATTGACAACCTAAGCAGTACCTCATTTTTATGTTGAAATACTGCTATGTGTTTGATCATAACTCCTGGATCTATTCCTAGTAATCAAAAGAATAAAGGACATTTAATTGGCGATCCTACCAATTAATAACATGAAATACGTAAACACACGAGCATGTGGAGGGGTTCAATCAAACCTAGAATGAGTGATTTAGCAACTCATAGTCATATTCTAAGACAAGAATTAACTATAAGCATGTAAACATCACAATTGATCGATAGATGGATGAAGTAAAGCCTTGAATCTTGAAGCTCTTCGTTCCTTGCCTCCTTTGAATGTAAAATATGCCAAAAGTCCCATTCAAAAGTGTTTTAAGGTATATTTATAGTGCATGAAACTACCTTGGACAAAAATGCCCTTTCAAACTGCATGTAGGACTTATAAAGCAAAAATCCCGACGTGCATGACGTGCTGCACGAAGTTATGTATAATTTTAAAGTTAGCCTCACACTTTTAAATCATGGTGACTAAAGTTATGTATAATTTGAAGTTGACTCAGTTTAGATTTTTTTGGTATGAAAATGAGTCAAATTCTGATTTAGAGTGTGAAGTTGGACTCAACTTACCATCAAATTTCAATTTCATACCAAAAGGGAACTTAATGTGAACGGAACTTCAGCCCCAATGATATGACGATAAGCAATTTTGGTATGAAGTAATGAGCCCTTGCAAAGGCACACGCGCAACAGGCTAAATCTATAATGGGGCACGCCAAATTGGATACCCATGCAATTATCCCCAAATTATCTTCGAATTATAAAGGTGGACCTTAAAAAAATCTCTTTAACTTGTTCAGATGATTGTTATACATCGTTTCATAATATATCACATCGTATTGTGTTGTATCATATTGTATTGTTTCCTCATAGACAACGTTTGAATAGATTGTATCTTTTTTTGTAGTTTCATAATATCACTCACTAGCTATATGAAAAATAAATTTATATAACATGACAATCTACTATAGAAAATATATGGTAAATGGTAAAATGAGATTATCAAGGAGAAGAAGGGATAAAAAAAAGATATAGGTAACGATTGCGACCACACAAAATTGATCGTTAATTACATAAAATGGCTCTTTTCGTTGTTACGTAACAACAGATTTATGATGCGATAACATAAAAATTTATAGTAACAATAAAATTAAAATCAACATTATATTTAATTAAAGTAATAATAAGATAAAATACAATAGCTAACAACCATCCAAACAAGCTTAAGCTTCTGCAAACATATAAAGTAGTAAACATGTTTTAAAAAAAAATTGAATCCTAAAACAGATCTTTTTACTGCAGAACATTCTCTAGGTGGAATTTTAGCATACAATCTTCTTACAATATTCTGAGGTATAAAGAGTGTTGCGATTTTTGGAATGTGAAGAGTGTGAATGAAAAATGGGTGGAAAGGTGAAAAGGTTCCTTTTATAAGGGAAATGCACTTTCTCCCATATTGGTAGAGGAAAAGGCTTTTGTTGGGTTTAAATAGAGAAGTGTTTCTTCTAACTCTTAAAAGGGCTGAGAAGAAGGGAGCCTCGCGCCGTCGTCGTTGCTCGCTCGTCTCGGCTTCGGCTTCGGCTTCGGATTTGGATTTGATCAATTGATATGATTGATTGACTTAATTTTTTGGACCAACAAAAACTAAAAATATTAAATAATATTAATATAAATATTTTATTATTAATGCTTAATAGTCCGTTTTTGTAACGGTAATCAGAATTCATTTTCTCTCTATTAATATTTTCCCGTTACTTTATTAAGGCCAAAGGCCAGCCATTAGTGTGGTCGTTTCTGTAACAGCTACATTTGAAAGGTGGTGTCTCTTCACTTTCTGCCTTCCCCTAGCTATAAATACGTGCCCTTTTTCAGTCTTTTCATACACCAAAAACCTGACTATCTCATCCCTTTCTTCTGCATACAAACAGTAGGTGCCGTGTGATTTGCTCCGCTTCTTTGAGTTCGCCGAGTTCTACAGTTTGAAGTGCCGCTACCGTAGAACTGTAATCCCGTTCCATCCTGGGAGGAATTAACCCATTAACCTTGGACAACAGTGAGGGGGTTAGATTCCTTAAGGAGACACAAGAACTTTTGGGCTCGGGATTGTCCGATATATACTGTTTATATATTTCTGTTTGTCGTATCTTCTGATATTTTTTGAACGCAGGAATAACAAGCTTAAGGAATCTAATGTTATTTATTTTCTGCGTTTAAATAATATATCGTTTAAGGAGACTAAAATTTTCGTGGTTTTCTACTCCTATTTACTGTTAATTAATCTATTTGTGGAGGCTAAAAGCCTTCGTGGTTTTTCTACTCCGACTGTTTAAACAGTTTGTTTGTATTCGGTTGATGATTTAAATACTTTACCGGTTGTTGATATTGTTTCTGCTTATGTCATTTTGACAGAGATGACAAACGGAGTGGAATAAAATGTCCCTGTTGTGAGTGCTACTGCTACCACAGTTTCTGGTGCTGTAGGGACTAGCCATGCTGCTACTGCAACGGTTATGCCACCTGCGGAAAAGCTGGGGAAATTTGCTGGTGTGGACTTTAAAAGATGGCAGCAAAAGATGTTCTTTTATCTGACCACTTTAAGCCTGCAAAGATTTATTAAGGAGGATGCTCCGGTCCTGTCTGATGAAACACCTGAAAACGAGCGCTTCTTTGTGATTGGGGCTTGGAAGCATTCTGACTCCATATGCAAGAATTATATTCTAAGTGGCTTAGAAGATGACTTGTACAACGTTTATAGTAATGTTGAAACGTCAAAGAAACTGTGGAATGCACTGGAAAAGAAATATAAGACGTAAGACGCTGGACTGAAGAAATTTGTGGCTGCCAAATTTCTGGATTATAAGATGGTGGATAACAAATTTGTTGTATCCCAAGTCCAAGAACTTCAAGTCATTATCCATGATCTCCTTGCTGAAGGTATGATCCTGATTAATACTTATGTTAAAAGTATTAATTATATTGTTGCTAGCAAACTTTTCTTTGAAGGTTTGATGATTAATGAGGCGTTTCATGTTCTATTATGAAAAGTTGCCTCCGTTGTGGAAGGACTTTAAGAATTACTTGAAACATAAGCGCAAGGAGATGTCCCTTGAAGATTTGATTGTACGCTTAAGGACTGAAGAAGACAACAAATCTGCTGAAAAGAAGGCTCGTGGAAATACTACAATAGCGGGAGCAAATATTGTTGAGCATATTCCAAATCAGAATAAGAGAAAGAAGTCTTCTGGAGGCAAGACCAATCCTAGCAAGAAAAAGTTCAAGGAAAATTGCTACAATTATGGCAAGAGTGGGCATAAGTCCGCAGACTGTCGTGTTGCAAAGAAGGACAAGGACAGGAAAAAGGAAAAAGGTCAAGCCAACATGGTTGAAGAGAATAAATTGGCCCAAGGAGTGCAAGACATTTATTTGTGTGCTATGATTTCTGAATGCAACTTGGTTGGAAATCCTAAAGAATGGTGGATTGATTCTGGAGCCACCCGCCATGTTTGTGCTGTGAAGGAAGCCTTTGCTTCATATGCTCCAGCTGGACCTGATGAGACACTCTCTATGGGCAACTATGCAACGACCAAAATTGAAGGATATGGAAAGATATGCCTCAAGATGACATCTGGCAAGGTTGTGACTCTGAACAATGTTCTTCATGTTCCTGAAATACGGAAGAACTTGGTGTCTACTGCACTTCTCGTTAAAAATGGGTTTAAGTGTGTTTTTGTTTCTAATAAGGTTGTAATAACTAAGAATGAGCTGTATGTAGGAAAAGGTTACCTGACTGAGGGCCTTTTCAAACTTAATATAATGGTCGTTGACACTATGAATAAAATTTCAGTTTCTTCTTACTTACTTGAGTCAAATAATTTATGGCATTCTCGTTTGGGACATGTCAATTATAAAACCTTGCGGAAAATGATCAATTTGGAAGTATTGCCTAAATTTGATTGCGAAAAGTCAAAATGTCATATGTGTTGAGTCTAAATATACTAAA
This sequence comes from Petunia x hybrida, assembly GCA_037355625.1. Classification (NCBI taxonomy): domain Eukaryota; kingdom Viridiplantae; phylum Streptophyta; class Magnoliopsida; order Solanales; family Solanaceae; genus Petunia; species Petunia x hybrida. The sequence goes on from JBBBVM010000068.1 coordinate 1,466,648, forward strand.
CACCCTTACAAGTCAATTGAAAGGGATTCTGAACCACTAGACTTAATTACCATCTCGCGGTGGAAAGAAGTATTTCATAACTTTTATTGAGGATAGCACTCGTTACTGCTATGTTTATTTACTTAGTAATAAAGATGAGGCAATTGACGCATTAAAGCAATACAAAAATGAAGTTGAAACGCAACTTAACAAAAAGATCAAAATGATAAGAAGTGACAGGGGCGGCGAATATGAATCTCCTTTTGAACAAATATGTTCGGAATATGATATTATTCATCAAACAACTGCCCCTTACATGCCTCAATCTAATGGAATTGCGGAAAGAAAAAATCGAACAATAAAGGAGATGATGAATGCCTTGTTAATAAGTTTGGGTTTACCCCAGAACTTGTGGGTGGAAGCTATATTCATGGCTAATAAAATACTCAATCGAGTTTCCCATAACAACACACTTTCCATTCTATATGAAAAGTGGAAAGGAAGGAAGCTCAACTTGAATTATTTCAAAGTGTGGGGGTGTTTGGCAAAAGTGCAAGTCCCAAAACCCAAAAGGGTTAAGATAGGACCGAAAACAGTTGATTGTGCATATCGATTTCTGGTTCATAAATCAGAAAATCCCGACATTCATGTTATTATGATGATAGAATCCGATAGTGCTGAATTTTTTTAAAATATATATCCATATAAGAAGGAATGTGAGTCAGTTGGTGAAAGATCCAAACGACCTCGGGAAGGAACTAAAGAAAGTACACCAAATGAGGAAGAACCAAGACGTAGCAAGCGTCAAAGAACTTCTACTTCATTTGGAGATGACTTTGTCACTTTTCTTTTAGAAAATGAGCCTCGGACGTTTAAAGAAGCCATGTCTTCTTCAGACTCTCCATTTTGGAAAGAGGCAGTCAATAGTGAAATAGAATCTATTTTGAAAAACCATACTTGGGAGTTGGTTGATCTTCCTCCTGGAAACAAACTATTAGGTTCTAAGTGGATTTTCAAAAGGAAAATGAAAGCTGATGGCACTATTGACAAGTACAAGGCAAGGCTTGTTGTTAAAGACTATAGACAACAAGAAGGTCTTGACTACTTTGACACATACTCGCCGGTAACCAGAATTACATCCATACGTATGTTAATAGCGTTAGCCTCCGTGTATGGTCTTGAAATCCATCAAATGGATGTTAAGAGAACGTTCTTAAACGGGGATTTAGAGGAAGAAATTTACATGGAATAACCTGAAGGGTTTGTGGTCCCGGGAAAAGAAAAGAAGGTGTGTAAACTTGTTAAGTCGCTTTATGGACTAAAACAAGCACCTAAAAAATGGCATGCGAAATTTGGTCATACAATGTTATCAAATGGCTTTACAATTAATGAGTGTGATAGATGTGTTTACATTAAAAATACTCCTAATTATGTAGTCATTGTTTGCTTATATGTGGATGACATGTTAATAATGAGTAATGACATTGCCAATATAAATGCTACAAAACGCATGCTAACTAGCAAATTTAATATGAAAGACTTAGGAGCTGCCGACTTAATTCTGGGTGTTAAGATCCATAGGACTCCTCGAGGTCTGGCTTTGTCTCAATCTCATTACATCAACAGTGTGCTTGAAAAATTTAAGTATTTGGATTTTAAAGTTTCAAGGACTCCTATTGATGTAAACCTTGCTCTTAAAAAGAACAAAGGTCAAAGCACGTCGCAGCGGGATTACGCTCGTGTTTTGGGAAGTTTGATGTACATCATGAATTGTACTCGTCCAGATATTAGCTTGTGCTATAAGTAAACTAAGTCGATATACGAGTAATACCAATCAAACTCATTGGATGGCAATGAAACGTGTTTTGGGATATTTAAAATACACCCAAGGCTTTGCATTGTATTATAACAAGTATCCTGCGGTCATTGAAGGATATTGTGATGCCAATTGGATCACCGGCACAACTGATTCTAAGTCCACAAGTGGGTATATTTTCACACTTGGTAGAGGAGCGGTATCTTGAAAATCGTCCAAACAAACATGTATTGCCCTCTCTACAATGGAAGCTGAATTCATAGCTTTAGATAAGGCCGGTGAATAAGCTGAATGGCTTCGGAATTTTTTGGAAGATATTCCATTCTGGCCTAAGCCGTTGACACCAATTTGTATACATTGTGATAGTCAATCGGCTATAGGACGAGCTAGGAATGTCATGTATAACGGTAAGAATCGTCATATACGGCGAGGACATAAAACCATTAGGGACCTACTCTCTAGAAAAATTATCACTATTGATTATGTGAAGTCAAGGGATAATGTGTCGGATCCGCTTACAAAAGGCCTAACTAGAGAGGCGGTTGAGTGTTCATCGAAGGGAATGGGACTATGGCCAAGGACAAGTCATCACGGCGGCAACTCTACCTAGAAGACTGGAAATCCCAAGAACTAGGTTCAAGGAGAATACAAAGTTGTGTATGACGGTTCAACATTGTCAAATTAAATTTTTGGTCCATTCTCGTGATGAGACAATGTTCAAGAATCAAGGATAAAACGCTAGAGGCGTTTTTTAATGATTATCTAAGTTTGATATTGTAATTATCAAATAGTGTAGATCAATGGGATTACACGTTTAGAAATCACCTATGTAAGTGTGAAGTGGAAGCCGCTTCAAGGAAAATTCTGCAGGGCCAATTCTCTATGCACTAATGAAATCAGGCGGTGTTCATGGCTGAAACGAACACAACACTGAGAACCAAAGACGGTTAAGGGTTAGTTGTGTGAGTTACGTTGTCTAGGTATACACCAAAGCTCAACGGTTCAAAGATATCAAATCTACCGATTGACCAAGTATATCTGATGTATGTTCACTACGGAAAGTTCAAAGGAAAACCTACTTATCCCGATGCAACTAATTCTTTCTTGCAAATCACACAAGTCTGTCATGCATATTTCCATAATAGAGCCATTCCCCATTCATGTGGGGGATTATTGGATTTTTGGAATGTGAAGAGTGTGAATGGAATATGGGTGGAAAGGTGAAAATGTTCTTTTTTATAAGGGAAATGCACTTTCTCAATTATTGGTAGAGGAAAAGGCTTTTGTTGGATTTAAATGGAGAAGTACTTCTTCTAACTCTTAAAAGGGTTGAGAAGAAGGGGAGCCTCGTGCCGTCGTCGTCGCTCGCTCGTCTCGGCTTCGGCTTCGGATTCGGTCAATTGATATGATTGATTGACTTAAATTTTTTGGACCAACAAAAACTAAAAATATTAAATAATATTAATATTAATATTTTATTATTAATGCTTAATATTTCGTTTTTGTAACGGTAATCAGAATTCAATCTGAATTCATTTCCTCTCTATTAATATTTTGCCGTTACTCTATTAAGGCCAGCCATTAGTGTGGTCGTTTCTGTAACAGCCACATTTGAAAAGTGGTGTCTCTTCACTTTCTGCCTTCCCTTAGCTATAAATACGTGCTCTTCTTCAGTCTTTTTATACACCAAAAACCTGACTATCTCCTGCCTTTCTTCTGCATACAAACAGTAAGTGTCGTGTGATTTGCTCCACTTCTTTAAGTTCGTCGAGTTCTACAGTTTGAAGTGCCGCTACCGTAGAACTGTAATCCCGTTACATCCTGGGAGGAATTAACCTGTTAACCTTGGGCAACAGTGAGTGGGTTAGATTCCTTAAGGAGACACAAGAACTTGTGGGCTCGGGATTGTCCGATATATACTGTTTATATATTTCTGTTTGTTGTATTTTCTTATATTTTTTGAACGCAAGAATAACAAGGAGCTAATGGAGATTAAGGAACCCGAATTATACTTGAATTTGTAAATAGTTTTTTTCTAATTAAAATCGAGCTTCTTCAAGGATCTCTTGTAAATCCGTCACAATTTCTTGAATTGTTAGTGCTCTAAGAACTTCTATAAATTTTATCAAAGTATTAATTAACTTCATAAATTATACGACTGAAGAGTTTTAGGCATATTTTTTCATTCATAGAGGGTTTATTATGTCATGAACATTATGCTCTTCCTTGAAAAACTTTAAAAAATCAGACACCACATATTGTAACATCTTCCGATATGTCAAAACTTTTATAACTTAGGTTTGCACATCAAGAAATATATATATAAAAAAAACTAATTAGCTTATATACCATATATTTAAACATATTAAATTACATAGCTTTTAAGATTTTTCCTATTGAGTACTAATGAAGTTGATAATTAAAGTTCAACAATTTACAATGCAAAGGTTAGGTTTAAAGAGGAACTTTAGGCAAATAATTAACTTAGATAAAATTTGCGCACGCAGGATTAGCATTAGCATGAAATTATTTTTGCAAGGCACCACTCCTTCGAATTGATTTAGAAAATCCATTTTCACTTTACTATTTGCAGTTTACAATTTATTAGTATTTTCTTAAGTACAACTTTTATGCGTAATTAATTTCATTACCCATGCGTAATTAATTTCATTACCAGAAAGAAAATTCTACAAACAATTTGTTGTCTTGTGGAATAAAGCCCTAGCGGCAAATACCTACATTGTAGTCCATTGTAAGCACTAAATCTGTTTGGTCTCTCATAATTTATTAAGTTAAAAAGACTTACTCGCACTCTCTACGTGCATTAATTAAAGGAAGAAATACCTAACATGTGTTTTTTACGTATAACATTGTTATTTAATTTTTTGCTTAAATAATATGTGTGTTATCCAAACTATCACTAATTAGTATTACTCCTGCCATATTTGATGCATGGTCAGTAATTTAGTTTTTTTCCCTAAACTGGTCAATGGCCACGCCCCACCATCCCCTTATTATTTTTCCTTTCTTGTGATTTCCTGCCACATTGGCTATTATCCACGTGTCATGATCTCATTCATCTCTATTATCTATAAATAGCCTCCACCCCTCCCATTATAGAGCACTCTTTCTTAACTCGGTAGTTAGGTTCTTTTCGTGTTTCTGATCTTTAGACACAAGTTTATGAGAATACAGTGATCTTTAGACACAAGTATCTATGAATACATAACAACAATAATTATGCTTCAATCCCTAACAAGTTGGGGTCAATTATATGAATCATGACTATCCATGTTTCTCCAATTAAATTCAATTTAATGGAGAAACATGGTTAATCAAGATACATATAGCCGACCATATTTATGTCACTCAAATACACACAACGCAAGTATCTATGAATCTGGAAGTTTTTTCAATTTTTCCACGTGGTCTCTAATGACTAGTTACTGACAGAGGCGGAGCTAGAAGGGGGTTCGGGGATTCGGCCGAACCCCCTAACTTTGGTCCTAGCCTTTTATTTGTCTTACAAAATTCAAATAATATGTATTAATTATTAATTTAGAACCCCGTAATTTTAAAAAATTAAATTTCTGAACCCCTAGACTTTAAATCTTGACTTCGCCTCTGGTTACTGATCGGGAAAGCCTCGCAGCCTAGAGGTTGCATCACCTTAATTGGAAACGGTAGTGAATCTGAATAAAGTCTTTGGATGTATTAACCTAATTAATGTGCACTGTCTGAGGTTTTTATTTCATTCAATCTTTTCTGAAATATATACATACAAATGTTATCTAATCTTTTTAATGTTGTGTATCTATTTAATGTTTGTGTAAGTCCAACTTCTGTTGCTCCCCTAATTCATAATACATCCATCATCAAAGAATCCGATGATGTGGTGGGAATGCTGCAGAAAGACAAGTAGATAAATAATATATATAGCCTTTCTGAATTTTTACAAGATGTATTACTTTTTCCATTCTCCTTCTGGTTTTAACATATTCGACCGATATTATATTTATTGGAGATGTAAAGATCTTCATGTGTTAGTACAATAGAGATCATGTCTTAAGTTTCTTAATAGATTAGTTACTATTAGATCCTAGAATGTATATATGGCAAATCCGCTAATACTAAAGTACAACTAATACCCACAAATCCAATTTTCTTTCATGGCAGAATTTTACTATAACAGATCATCATAGTACCGTCTTTCATGCATTCATGGGTGAATTCAAAATTGTTATGAAAAGATGCACACATGTGTGAGATTCACCATTATTATGAATATTCCATTTGAAGGTATTTCATCATATGTATATAAAAAGGCGGAATAGGTTACCAGCTCTTTAAAGTTGGCACGAAAAGTCACTTGGCTCCCTCAACTCCCCTCTGTACCATCTAGCTCCCTCGACCCATTCTTTTTTGTACCACTCAAGCACAAAATGCCTACATGGCATAAATCGTGTCTTGCAGTTTTCTTGAGGGCGTGGGAGTCTTTTTTTTCTTCCTACATGGCACTCCAACGGTAACAAATGGCCTAATTTCTTATTCCCTCTATAAATTCATGGCCAAACATCAAATTGGCCTTAATTTTTTCAGCTTTTCTTCCCCAACAACCCTTTATTTTATTTCTTCAAGGTTTTTCTTCAATGGCTAATTATCAAAATGTGTATTGTTTATGTCGAGTTGATGCTAAAATGTGTACATCTTGGACAGAAGCTAACCCGGATCGAAGATTCTACTGTTGTAAATTTGGCCGAGGAGAAGGTGGATGTAATTTTTTATGTGGCATGACCAAGAAATGACACCACAAGCTAAGAGAGTTATTTGGGGCCTTTTGAAGAAGGTGAAGAAATATGAGGAAGAAAAGATTCAGTCTAGACGTAGGACTATTTTCAAGTTTATTGACATTGTAATTTTACACTTGATATATAATTGGCTAATGGCATAGCCAATTTAGGCATGATGTATTTTGGAAATTCTAGTCGACTAAGAGGAGTTGTTAAATCTGCAAATTTTCCTATGCTATGTAATTCACAAGTAACAAAGCTTCAAATAGACTATCCTTCATATGAAGTTCCATTAATTCAAACTGTACCAAAAGGCACTTAAACAACATCCAAAAGGCGCTTAAACAACATCCAAAAGGTAATTAAACAACATCCAAAAGAGTAACATACATGTAGCAAAAGACAATGGTACCAGTCTACCATACAGTTCCAAAAACAAGATACATGGACACTAGTTTAGTCCTAAGTTAAACTACTTAGATTTATCTTCCTTTCCTCAGATTCATATCCCAGAAGATGCAGTACTTGTTTGTAGTTGTGCTGTTGAGATTGCCTTGTTGCCCTTCCATTTCAGACCTGTTGATTGGAAACCAAGGTCATGATTGGTACCAGCTGCTCTTTTAAGACTTTTTCCACGCATGACAACTCTTTCTGCAATTGTACCAGGCTGATACAAAATTCAACACAGCAAAAACATAACAAAATTAGACACTTGATTGTACCAGCAGAAAACATAAGGACAGAAACATGACAAAATAAAGTTTAGCATAGAAGATGGAAAATACTTACATTAAAGACTGTTCTTGATGTGTTTGGATCTATGTATATGCCATAGCCAGTCTGTTTTGGCTTCTTTGCACCACTTCTAACACTGGTACCAGCAGCTGCAGTGGCACCAGTAGTAGCAGCTGAAACTGAAGGCCCTTCCCTTCCCCTCTTCTTACCAGCAGCATCATTGGTAGTACTACCAGTAGCAGCTGCAGCTGAAGTAGTAGTAGCAGTAGCTGAAGTAGTTCCTCTTCCCCTATTTTTAGCAGCAGTACCAGCTCCCCTACCTGGTGGAATAAAGGGACCTCTTCCCCTAGCAAATTCTCTCCCTCTTGCATTGCTTGTAGCAGGTGCAGCAGCAGAACTTGCAGCAGTATTAGCATCCATTGTTGGTGCTCTAGCTGAAGAGCTACTTGGGATAGCACATGAGTCTTGGTGGCTTGACTGAGTTGGGCCAGCATTTAAACCATTTCTGGTTGTATCTTGGCTGCTTGACTGCCCCACTCCACTCTAAAAATATCAGACAATCCAATTAGTATCTAAGACAAAAAAACATAATTAATAATTAACATAATATAAACACAATGAGCAGTACTTACAAGATTATAACACATTTTCCTGTTGTGGCCTAATTGATGACATTTTGAACAAGTCATCTTGACACCCTTTTTGGACAGCTTTCCCTACTTCTTTTTTAGCTCATCTTTAGACTTTCTTCTGTTCCTTTTAGGTCTGCCTGGCATGATTCTTGGGGCAGGAGGCTCAATGACACGATTATTAGTAGGAAGCTACATTTTCATGTTTAGTATTGGTTGAATGACAAATTAGTAGGCTTTAAGGAAAGCTTCCTTTCTATACCAATGTTCAATATGTTGTTCAGGCTCTATTTCAAGATGGAAATAAGCACACACAACATGTACAGAAGGAATACCTCTTAATTGCCATAGTCTACAGGTGCAAGTTTTGTTTCCCATGTCAAGTGTATGGATAAACTCTCCATCTTCAACCTCACAACCAGTGTCCCCATCCCACAGAACCTCACAATCCCTAGCAGCATCTTTATTGTCATCTAGAATTTTCTTAGCCATTAGAGTTATATCCACAATCTTATCATTGGCAAACTTCCTCATGTCTACATGCCTCCTCATAATCTTATGTCTAATATCTTCTAGCATGCTTATCACAGATTTATGCCTAGCATCTAGAATCCAAGAATTAAAAGTCTCCCACATGTTATTTTCAACAATGTCATATTTTGAGTGCTCTTGGAATAGAGCCTTACACCAAAACTCTTTGTTATAAGACATCAAAGACTCACAGATTTCTTTCTTTCCTAGCTTACCTAAGGCTGCAAATTCTTCAGTTAGTTTTACCTCAAATGAAGCCTTTGCCCACTTCTAGAACTGCTTTCTTCTTGCTTCCCCTTCCAATTCTTGGACCAGTTGGACCAGATGTGTCCGGCACACATCCTTTGCTCATAATCAGGCAAGAGAGCTCTAACACTTGCTAACAGACCATGCCAAACAAAAGTAAGAGATAAGCAGTAGTTAGTATCAACCATAAGTAAAAAAAAATTAAACATAAAAGGGAAAGGATTACCTTTTGCATGTCAGACATGACCGTTAACCCTTCACCCGTTCCTAACTCCAAATCTGCTATTAAATGCCTCAACATTCTCATCAAAGTCCAGATAGCTATGCACAGTGACAGAAGATATTTAAACTTCAATATTAAAATCTGAAAGACACTGAATTGTCTCGTTAACATAATCGTCATACACATCAAAAGACTTAAAGCTAATAACCCAATTTCTTAGCTTCCACTTTTCATCAATGAAATGAACTCTTAGGCATAAGAAATCAAAATATGTTTCCTCTGAAACCGAGGTAGGCCAGTAGCCAGGGCTACTGAACTTGTTATAAGTTAGCCTCTCAACTGAAAGGCTAACCAGTCCATTGAACCTTCTCAGAGTTTCTTTGACTTTTGCTTTCTCTTCCTCATAAAATTCCAAGCAATACTGTGAGAGAATGGCAGATGTAGGACGAAATTGTGGATTAAGATAAGCAATTAACTTTTTGAAATGCACGTCTTCTACTGACTTTGGAGATATAGCGGATGAACAGAACAACCTCGCTATAGCTCGATAAGCTGTTTCTTCATTGAAAACATGGTCCGTCCCAACCTTACTTCTGCTCCCTTCACTGTGATTTGCATTTCTCGGTCCACATTCATGACCTTTTCCCTTACTTGGTACAGCTGGGAAGCGAAATAAAGAACAATTAGGGGTCAGGTTGGAGGGATTAGAATAACATTAGCATAAAATCCTGCATAACTAATGCATCATTTAGTTAACTATATTAAATATTAACATCATTAAGTTGTGCAGGAATCACTGTAATAATTATTCCTTTTTCTTTTTGAGAAAAGGTGTGTGTTTTAAATGCAGCACGAACTGTGTTGTAGTATTTACAAAAGGAACCAGCTTCACATCAAATCACCAAGGATTCAAGTGTGTTTAACAAATATTTTGTGTCACTGATCAACTCCTCTTTACACCAAAAAGAAACCAAAAGTATACAATCGCTTTTTATCTTCTGCATACACACCGAATCGCGGTGTTATTTATACGAGATAGAATGTGAAATAAGAACGTAAATTAGTAGTGCGACGGTAAAAGTATTTAAACAAAAAATAAGTTTAGTAATGAGCATAACGGCCCTATAGTTCCGATGGATATTCATAAAGTAATCCCTACATAATATATGTTGTATTATTATTTAACGCATAATAATTCCTTCGCTATTATTGGCGAATAATAATCCTTTCATTTTTGTTCGCAGCTGAAACACTCCCTCCATTACCGTACACGCATAACTACTATGTGAACAAAATGATTCTGTGTAGTAACAGTTGTATTATGACAATAGAAGACAAATAAATCAAGTGAAAGGAAAAGAGGAAGCGAACCAGGTACAGGAAAATAGTCACAGTGTTTTCCGCTTTGCATTGGCCATTTCTGGTTCACAAACTGCACTTAAGATAAATCAATAAGAAGGGTTGAAGCATATATTATGTTCAAACTTTCAGATGCAGGTAGCCTATCAAAATTTTCCCAAATTGGAAGTTCTTTTGTTCAATTCACTATCATCTCACGGACAATTCTGTTGTGGGTTTCAACACTATTTCATGACTCTGGCATGAGTATTGGATCCGATATGGATTTGACATATTCAGCTTTTTGCAAGTTTTATTGTATTTTCAATATTCTACATTAAGTACCACCACTCATGCTCATTCATTTTGACACGACTACACCAAGCAGATGAAGAGTTCAAGTAAAACAAAATCAATTCATAGTTCCTCAATAAAACACTACTTTGTAAAAGTTATTAAGTTAAAGTTTAAAGCTTTTAATGTACAACACATCAGTCTGAGTACTAAGTATTTAACTAAATTTCATCGAGTAATGTACAGAGTCTAAAGTTAACCATGTTCAAAAAGGTGAAGATGGAAGTACTGAATCCTCAAACAATTTCCACTGCAAGGTATCAGCTTAGGATCCTGTATCATTTAAAAAGAAAACTACAAATCCCCCAGGGTCAGTGGTGCAAAATTCAAACCTCGGAGCATAATGGACTCACCCCCTTCCCTTCTCCACGTAGGATGTGTTTGGTACGAAAGAAAACATTATGTTTTTCAGTCTTCCCATGTTTGATTGGCTTTCACGTTTCGGAAAATATTTTCCATAACAACTAACTCATTGTCTCCTTATACGGCATATGGCATAAATTATACGTTAGAATACAATTTGTCACGTTCATTTTCAATTTACTTGTTCTATGACGATTACAAAATTATTTACTGTATCATTAAAATCACTTGACTATGCGTTAAGTGTTTTATAACAGACTACTCACAGGAAGATACATTTTCGAAAAGAGAAAATATCACTGTCATTACCACATTAAATATGGACTGTTGCATTATTCCACCATGCTTTAAACTGGACCTATTTTACTCTGTACTTATCGTTGTTGCAGTAGCTAATGATCCTCTAGAGTTGAAATCAAATCAATAGGAATGACTTGGAGAAAATAAATTTTAGCATAAAAGGGTTTGTGGGCAAGGATTTTTTTTTTTTTCAACTTCTTTGTCCATGTATTGTAATCCATGTATTAATAATACCATGATGGGATTGGTATTAGTTTTTACCCAAATTGGTGTATAAACTAATTTGGACATAATTTTTGGGGGGAGTTTTTGGGAGTTTTTGGTTGAAAAAGTGTTTGTTTATGCTATTTGAGCAAAATTTCTCGCAAAAACTCCCAAAAACTAAAAAAATGGTCTTGAGCTGTTTTTGAACCAAAAACTGTACAAACTAGCTTTGCATAAGAGCTCAAAGGCTATGGCAATGCCAAAAAATTTATTCCCAAAAAGTATGTCCAAACACTTTTTCATTTTCATATTAAATTTCACCCAAAAAGTGTTTTCCAAAAGTTATTTGAGAATCTATGTCCAAACGCTAGCTAATACCGGGATTAGTTATCCCCTTTTAAAAGAGCTACCAAACGTGAGAAAAAAGTATAAAAAATATTAATACATGGATTAACTAATCAATACATCAAACCAAACGAGTCCTACAAGCATACTTAGTAGTAGCTAGTAGCTTAGCAGATTATTCATTCATCCTTAAACCACATTGTTGATTCCTTAAAGGGCACGATTTCCCGTTGACTTTAATTTATATATAGTCAAGAGAACAAATTTACTTATGATCAGTTTTTATTTGTACATATTTTGACCCCCAAAATTTGACTTAGGATAACTTGAACAGTAATTAGGTTGTTATTGAAATCATCAATCATTCTCTTTTGGGCATGGTTCCAGAGTGGTAGTGTTTGTAGCAGCAACTCAAGGTCTTGAAGGAAGCTAAAGAAATATCTTATTGTATAAGAAATGGGAAATAATAGATTTCCACTAATATGGACAAAGATTTTCAAGATTGAAAGTATTTAAACCCATCGAATCCAGAGCTTATCCTTCTTTATTCTCAAAATCCACAACAATTTTCTAATAGCTGCTATAATCAAAGTTTGGATGTCTACTAGGTTAATGTCTCCAACAACTTTAATGTTACATAGCCTTTTCCAAACAATCAGAGCTTTCCTAATGTGGTGTATGGGCAGAAATTACACTGTCCCTAATCCTTTTACTATATAGGTTACAAAACACTTAGCCTACTTTGTCATGGGTCTAGGGCTTCGAAAATAGAATCCAAATAAGGCCAGAATTCTATAAGGGTTAGAATTTGGGTAAAGTACAACCTATAAAACCTCATTCACCCCATTGTAATATTCATTCAAGAAAAACTACAAGAATTCCTCTTTATTCTTCAATATTAAGGGATTCCACGAGAGTCCTCTCTCTTTCTACAAGATATTCACTACGAATATGTCTATTCTCAAGGAATAGTACAACTATTTCTCTGTTTTTTTATATTATTTTTTCGTATTTACTTTATTTCTTGTGACCCCTTCTAAATTTATCTATTTAACCTATACCACAAGTTTTAGAGATAAATAATTTGGTGACCACCGTGGGCCCAGGAAATTATTAGTTTTTAGAGAGAAAACACACGGTCATGTCGCACGACAATGATAATCTTTCGCAAAACACTACTCAAGCGATCGACGACACATCAAAGGATCCCAGCGATCCCGCCAATCTTGAAGCAGATCCGCTCAAGGATCCAACAAACTTGGACGAAGAAGGTGACCACAACGAGTCACGACGAGGAAGCCCCGCAATAGCCGATGACAAATTCGAGAAAGCTTTCAGCAATTTTCTTGAGGTTCAGCAACATCAATCACTACAGAACTTAATGATGATGGAAGAAGTGTCACGCCGCTCTAGATCCTAAGAAAGTTGCACATTCCCGACATACCTAAGTATGATGGCACCACGAAACCTAGTAGCTACGTATCTACCTACGTTACGGTAGGCCAAAGCAATGACCTAAAAAAAGAAGCAACCCAGTCCGTCCTGGCGAAGAAATTCGACGCCATCCTAACCGAAGAAGGATTGACCTGGTACACCTAGCTACCTGTAGGGTCCATCGAATCGTTCGCCCAAATACAAGATTTGTTATGAAGGCGCACTCTGATTCCCAGAAAAGAGAGAACATGATGAATGATATTTTTGAGATCAAACCGATGGGCAACGAGAAGAAGGCTTACAAAAGTGGGAAGTACTGCAAGCTGTGAAGGTTACGAACCATATAATCCCGAGCTCATATACATTTTCCAACCTTAACCCCTCCAGTGAGATCGTCTTACAGTCGACATGCCCGTGGTGACAAAGGTCTGGTCCTTCCAAATGATGGGTGACATCCTGCATGGCATCAGAATGGATACAGAGATGGGAGCTGTTCCATCAACCCTTTATCAGATGGTCAAGTACTCTACTAAATGGGGAATAAAAGATATTAAAGGAGAACAAAAAACTTCGAGGGAGTGTAACACAGCCGCTGTCACAAGCATGGCCGAAGTTGAGGAACCAGAAAGGGCGAAACCCTACCGGGCAATAGGCATCATCCACGACCCCGATCTAAGAGAAACCTCGACAATGATAGTCAAAGACCCCTGAGCCTCAGGGACAAATACATCTGAGTCATTCTCCAAATAACTCGGATGCTGGGGGAAGAGATTGGATAGCTAATATTCAGACATAATGTCTTAACGCTTGATTCATGTTGAAGTTTATAGTCGCTTACGGACTCAATGTCTTCTTCTTCTGTTGGACTCAATTTCCCTTTTATATAGAGAGGCACGATGATGCCCAAATGTTGGATTCTAGTGATAATAGACCCACCCAAAGACAGACACGACGATGCCCAGAATTACTTGAGAACGAGTCCAAAGTGAAGATGCTCAACAATTGTAGCACCGCAATAAGCAGGTTCACATCACAGTCATTCGAGTGCTGCCATCAGCTCACTGATGTGTTAAATAAAGATGAAGGACCGAAGAAGTACTTCTCAAACCCTACACTACTGCGTAAGCTGCGTGACGAGGAGCAACTCTTGTTATACTTAGCAATCTCAGAGGACGCAGTAAGTGTCGTACTCGCACTTGAGAAGAAAGGAAACCAGTCTTCTATGTAGGCAAATCTTTATAAGAGGATAAAACACAATTCAAGCAGCTGGAGAAGCCAGAGACAGTGATATGATCCTAACTAGGATTAGGAAAATAACAAGAAAATAAATTGATAAAAGCAAGACCCAATTCGAATTGATTTGGAATTAAGGAAGTGGATTAGGGAAAAGTGGCCTAATCACCCCCTTAAGACAACAACCAAAAAGAATCTATACTATTTAGTCCTCAATTGAATCAACATTTAATTGCAAACCAAGGAAATAAAGTGCTCAAGCAACATGCTTAGCCATTGTTCACTCACGATCATATTCATCATCAAAGTCTAACTAATGAAAAAACCCTTAATTAGCCTATTTATAGTAGTTACTATACAATGAAGGAATGGACTAAAAAGCCCCTAACTGCTGATTCTGCCAAGTTGCCCAAGACGTCCTTCATCGCGATCGCGCCATGGGTGTTTGATCGCGCCTTGTGAGCTGACGTTTCTTCGCGATCGCACCTTGGGTGTCGCGATCGCGCCTTGTGGGCTGACGCTTCTTCGCGATCGCGCACTGGAGTAGATTTTTTCTGCACGGTCGCGCCTGTTGCTCCGCGATCGTGTAGACACAGCTTCCAGTGAGCTCTCATTTGCTTGTTTGGCCAGTTCCTTGGCTTGATTCTCGGCTTCCAAGCCCTTTTGAAGCATTCCAAGCTCCGGATGTCGAGCGTGAATCCTCCATGGCTTCGAGCACTTATCCAGATCGCATCATTCTCTCCTTCTTTAAAGGAATTCATCCTCGAATTTGTACCTTGCAAAACCATGACGCGAATGAGTACCAACTCAATAGCTTTCCAAGCACTACACAATAAAGAGAGTGGAACAAGACTCACATACTCATGCTCAAAGTGCACACTCTTATGATATAACCAAGTATCAAGATCAACCACAAAGAACAGTTTTCCAATCCCAACATCAAAAACTTGGCTATAAAAGCAACAATAAGCAAGCTCATTTATAAAACAATCTTCATTTTTAGACTCATTCAACTCATGCCAAGCCTCCATTGATAATTTATCACTCTTAACATTGGAGGCTCTAGCAAAATTCACTTTGAATGTATGCTCAAGACTAGGAATAGAGAAAGTAAAGAAATTGACACTAAAATTAGCATGTATTACTTTACCACTACAATCACTAGTGCCTCCCTCCTTCTTTAAGGAGTAATCTTCACCTTTGGAGGACTTCCAAACATTGGACAAGCTTTCAACAAATATTTTAGGAGTTAGCTTGCTAACATCCACACAATTATCACTCTCAAGCAAGTCACAAGAACCATTTTGAGCAAATAATGGATTGTTAATACTAAAATCACCTTCCAACACTTCATCTTGCTCATTTTCAACAAACAATGGATTTTCAAATAGTTTAAAACCTTGACATAAACCGCCACCACAATCAAGAGTGCTATCAAATGCTATCACCTCAATATCAAGCAACTCATGGACACATTTTTCAAACAAAGGTGGGGTATTATAATACATTATCTTTTCACAAGTGTGCCCAACTAGTGCATGCTCACAACTTTCACTTTGACTATTAGCAATGCAAGATATAGAATCATTAATTTTGCAAAAAGTAAAGCTATGAACTATATTCAAGTCTCTATCAAGCTCACCCAAAGAAGTACAAGAATTAGGATTAGCTTTGTTACCTTGTAGCATACCTAAAGATTCTTCTTTACCTTGGCTTTTCAAATTTAAGCTCACTTGTTCATTTGAAGACTTCACCTTGATCTCCTCTTTTTCTTCAAGGCATGAAACCACTTCCAAGGAAGGATTCCCCAATTTAGCATCTCCAAAGGTACCTTCAAAATGCACAAGACAACTAGAGAAAGAAGAAAGGTTAGAATTGTTAGAATAAGGAACATCCTCACCCCCACTCTTTTGTTTTCCCTCTTTCTTTTCTCTCATTTCATTTTTAAGCTCGTCTCTCTTTTCTTGTGACAACTCACTCATGTCACTCACTCCAAGCTCTCTTTTTTCCTCTCTTGAGTTGTCACTTGTCACTCCCTTACTCCTCTCAATCTTTTCTCTCTCAAGTTCATTTGGATTAGGACATGTGCCAAGAATCCCTTTGTAAGGAGTAGGGGTACTCTTGACCTCATCTTTCAATTTTTCTCCTTGAGAACCTTCATCCAACCTTTGACTCACCCCTTTTGCCTTTGTCTTTCTTGCCATTTCTAGCATTCCCAAATAAAATTCTTTGACTTTCATTGGAGGGGTGGCGTTAAGAATAAACTTTTGGTCCCATAAAGTGAGAGCATACTTTCCAAACTTCTCACTATACTTGGTATTTCTAGCAAGCTTGATGCAACCCGACGCTCATCCAAGCCCTTTACAAGGAGCCAAGCTTGGGAATTGCAACAGCTACAGGCAATGTTTACACAACTGGAGCTGATTGGGCAAGTATTGGAGGTTCCAGGTCAGTTTTGCATGCTTGCTGCCTCTGGAATTGAAAATACTCATCGCGATCGCAAGTGCACAGACGCGATCGCCACTTGCGATCGCGAAGAGCCAGAGAGAAGACCTACGCGATCGCGAGCAGTCAGACGCGATCACGGAGGATGAAAATGCAGAGCTGCGCGATCGCGAGTCCACAGACGCGATCGCACAAGAGGCTGGTTGAAGCCTTTGCCTGCGCGATCGCGAGACCATAGCCGCGATCGCGTGGCTATGAATTAATGCTCAGCGCGATAGCGACTATCACTGTGCGATCGCACTGAGACGATGATCAGGAGGCCCAACAGTAGCTAATGACTTGAAGTCCCATTGTTAAGGGTTAATTAAGGCATTTGTGCCATAATATAAATACTCCTAAAGTCATTAGCATACCTAGTTTTGATGAATATTGATAATTGTGAGGATTTGGCTAAGCTTATTTGCTTTAACACTTTAATTTCCTTGATTTGCAATTAGCTTACACTAATTGAGGATCGAATAGTAGTGGTTCATTTGTTTAGGTGATTAAGGGGGTGATTAGGATAATCTTCCCTAATCCATTTCCTTAATTCTTCTCTAATTCAATTGGGTCTTGCTTTATTTCTTGTCTTTTATTTTTGTGTCTTTAATTTTTATATCATTTGGTATCAGAGCTGGATTAATGTTTGTTTTAACAATCACTAAGCCAATTCTTGTTCATCAAGTCAAAAAAAAAAAGAGTCAAAAATTCAAAAATATGAGTCTTAGGATTAGGTTTCTATTGAGTGAAATTTTTGGTACCATTTGAAGATTGTGCTGCCTAGAAACTATTCCCAAAAGGAATTGAACAAACAACAACAAATTGGTGCTGAATTGAAGGATTCAAAAGTTAGGGTTCTTCATCAAGAAATTGGGGTTTTTGAATTTGGTTGTTGAAATCAAAGAATCTATTACTGGGGTTTGTTCACGGACCAACAAGGAGTATACATCTCAAATTTGGAGCAAAAACACGGTAGTTTGTGAAGATTCAAGCTGAAAAGTGAGCTTCAAAATCAGGTTCTGCTTCAAACCCAGAAGCTTACGCGATCGCGCCAGTTCCAGCGCTATCGCGCAGGCCATTAATTAAAAGGCCTACACGATCGCGACAGTCACACGCGATCGCGAAAGTACCACCAGTAAAGTCTTCGCGAACGCGACACAAGTTCGCGATCGCGCTGAACAACAATTTCCCAGAAAAACAGATTCTTAGACAGATTGTTCGCAACAGCCCCGTAACAGTTTCCAATCAACCGGAACTCAATTTCAGCATCAAGAACAGTGAGTTTCTAGATCATAAACTAAATTTCATCCAATTCCGAATTCGATTCGTGCCTTTCTTTCTTTCCTTTCTTTAAAGTTTCCTAAAGTGCTTTCGTCAGTTTCAATTGTCCGTGTCATGTCACAACAATTCCTTCCGATCCCAAATTAGTTGAGTTTGATTGTCAAGTTGGATTTAGTGTGCGAAGAAAAAACTTGCAATAGCCAAAGAGTGGAAAAAGGCAAGTGAGGAGAGAGCATTAGAGTGAGTAAAAGCCGAACGTTGAGTGCAAACACGAGTGAATTGAGTGACATCAATTTGAGTGTAAACACTTAGGGAGCGACTCGGTGAGGACTCTTTCTACTAACATTGTTTGTTTACTTGTTTGTAGGTACAATGACTCAAAAGGGGGTCGAAGCGGACATGGAACTTAAAACCATGATCCAAGCCATGATGACTAAAATGAGCTTGATGGAAGAAAAGGTTGATGGGTTGAATGAGATTGTGAATGAGCTACCAACAAAGGAAAAGCTTCGGGAAATAGGTAAACAAGTGGTTGGCACACCTCCAACCGTGGGGGTGCTGGGTGATGGACCAAGCCAAATCTCTCGGGCCAATGACCACTACTCTCAAATGGTGGTCCAAGATACCTATTCGCCAAATGTCACTCCACAAGCAAGGGATCCCACTCATGATTTCCCAAGAAATGAACAACCAAGGAGTGACACTCTAAGGCCACTTGATGTTGAGGGCCTTCATGAGGATGAGAACTATGATAATGAACCATTTCATTATCCGGGTGAAGCCCAATAAGGGGGAGTTAGGGTTCGAGGTGGTCGATTTGGGGGGAGGTTACCAAGAGAGAGTGGATCGTGATGGAGACTACTATGACCACGGGGGTTATGGTAGGAAACGGAGGTATCATGATGAAGATAGAGGGTTGAACACTATCGAGGTCAACCTACCTACCTTCTTAGGTGAGAGTGATCCGGCTAAATATATGGAGTGGGTGGTCTCGACGGAGAGAATCTTTCAAATCAACAACGTCCAAGATGCTACAAGGGTGAAGTATGCTATCTCCCAATTTGAAAGCTATGCTTCTACTTGGTGGGAGTCCAAGAGAAGACAAAGGGAAACACGAGTGCTTATTGCCAATGGGGGTTGGACGGCTTTGTAAGCCATGGTGGAGGCTCGGTTTCTACCTCCAAACTATGAGGATGAATTACTCAAAAGGTTTTACAATTTGAGGCAAGGAGCCAAGAGCGTGGTGGAATATTTTGATGAATTTGAGAGGACTAGGACAAGGGCTAACGTGTTAGATGGTGACCGGTCTCTCATACCAAAGTTTCTTGGAGGTTTGAATAGGGAGATCTCCTCCCCAATGGAATTGCACCGGTTTGAAAGCTTGATTGATGCATTCCAAGCGGCTAAAAAGGTGGAGAACGGGATCAAGCTAGACAAGTCTTACAAAGCCAAAAACATCCCATCCACTTGGAACAAAGGAAAGGATAATGTGAAGGCTTATACCCCATGGGACAAAGCTAAGGAGCCCAAGCGTGACTTCAAAGGCAACTTTGAAAGGACCAAGCCCAAGGAGGAGCTCAAGGTGGGAGGTAATAAAGCTAAACTTGAAAACTTATCTAACATTCAATGCTACAAGTGTAATGGCCGTGGCCACATGATGAGAGATTGTCCTAATATGCGGACTATCATTGCTTTGGGTGATGGGGGCTATGAAACGGGAGGTAGTGATGATGATGAGATAGATAGGGGTATGCCATGTGACGATGATTTTGATGAGGAGCCGATGGGAGATGGGAAACTAGAGGAAAACTATCTTACTCTTGTGGTGAGAAGAATAATGGGGGCGCAAGTGAAGGAGGAGTTGGAGTCGAATCAAAGGGAAAGTTTATTCCATGCCTATTATAAGGTTCAAGGGGCTACTTATTCTTTGATTATTGATAGTGGTAGTTGCGTCAATGTGGTGAGCACCACCTTGATTGAGCAACTCAAACTACTCACTAGAAAGCACCTACAATCTTACAAACTCCAATGGTTGAATGAGTGTGGTGAACTTAAGGTGACCAAGCAAGCCTTGATTAAATTCAAGATTTGGGACTACCATGATGAGCTTTTGTTTGATGTGGTCCCTATGCAAGCTTGCCATATCTTGCTTGGTAGGCCTTGGCAGTATGACCGCTTGGCAAGGCATGATGGCAAGACTAATAGGTATGCCTTGGAAGTGGGAGGTCGAAAGTTTGTTCTAAACCCATTGACTCCGGCACAAGTGAGTGAGGGTTATAGGAAGATGAGGGAGTTAAAGTTGAAAAGAGAGAAAGAAAAGAAAGAGGGAGTTGTGGAGGAAGGGGAGAGTGGGAGTTGTTACTCAAAAGAGTGAGGAGCCAAAAGAGGGAGTGAACTTGTTCTTGTCTAGGAAGGAATGTTTGAAAGATGTGGAGGAAGGAGCACCCATGATTCTCCTCCTACACAAGGAACATGTTTTGCTTACTAATGAACTAACCCCTTCTTTGCCTAGTTCTATTTCTTCTCTTTTGCAAGGTTATGAAGACATCTTCCCCGAGGAGCTGCCTAGTGGATTGCCACCA
The DNA here is from genome assembly GCA_037355625.1 of Petunia x hybrida. Taxonomy (NCBI): domain Eukaryota; kingdom Viridiplantae; phylum Streptophyta; class Magnoliopsida; order Solanales; family Solanaceae; genus Petunia; species Petunia x hybrida. Next base: position 1,487,515 of record JBBBVM010000068.1, read on the forward strand.
CTAAGAGGCATTGAGCATCAAATTGACCTTGTTCTGAGTTCCCAATTGCCCAACAAGGACACTTATAAAAGCAACCCGGAAGCTACCAAAGAACTCCAAAAGCAAGTGGAGGAGTTGCTTGGGAGAGGACTTGTGCAAGAAAGCTTGAGCCCATGTGCAGTCTCGGTCATCCTAGTGCCAAAGAAAGATGAGACTTGGCGCATGTGTGTGGATTGTAGAGCCATCAACAAGATCACGGTAAAGTATCGTCATCCTATTCCTAGGTTAGATGATATGCTTGATGAGTCATGCGGATTTTGTGTGTTTTCTAAAATTGATTTGAGGAGTGGATACCACAAAATTCGAATGAAACCGGGTGATGAGTGGAAGACGGCCTTTAAGACCAACTTTGGTCTTTATGAGTGGCTTGTCATGCCTTTTGGCTTGTCCAATGCTCCTTCAACCTTCACGAGGTTGATGAATCATGTGCTCAAATCCTTCATTAGAAAATTTGTTGTAGTTTACTTTGATGACATCCTTATCTATAGCAAATCCATTGATGAGCATGCTAATCATTTGAAACAAGTGTTTGATGTCTTGAGAAAGGAACAACTATTTGCTAATTTGAAAAAGTGTTCCTTTTGTGTTGAAAAAGTTGTTTTCCTTGGTTTTGTGGTGAGTGCAAATGGTGTGGAAGTGGATAAGGCTAAGGTGGAGGCCATTAAAGATTGGCCCACTCCTAAAAGCATTGGTGATGTGACAAGTTTTCATGGGTTGGCTAGCTTTTATAGGAGGTTTGTGAGAGGATTTAGCACTATAGCCGCACCATTGACCGAACTGATAAGGAAGGATAAGGCGTTTGTGTGGGAGAAAGAGCAAGAAGAGGCTTTTGTAAAATTGAAGGAAGTCCATAGTTCCACACCTCTTCTCCAATTGCCACACTTTGATAAGATCTTTGAGATTGAATGTGATGCTAGTGGGGTAGGCATTAGAGCCGTGTTGATGCAAGAATAAAAGCCTATTGTCTATTTTAGTGAGAAACTCAAGGGAGCAACCATTAAATATTCCACTTATGAAAAAGAGTTGTATGCCTTGGTGAGGGAATTGGCTCATTAGCAACATTACCTTTGGTCCAAAGAATTCATTATTAGAACCGACCACCAATCCTTAAAGCACCTCAAATCCCAAGAGAAATTGAATGTGAGACATGCCAAATGGGTGGAGTTTCTTGAGACTTTTCCTTATGTCATCCATTACAAAAAGGGGAAAGAGAATGTGGTGGCGGATGCCTTGTCAAGAAAGTTTGTGCTTCAATTAAGAAGGCACTCGTTGTTGAATACTTTGGGGTCCAAACTCATGGGCTTTGAGAGTATGAAGGAGATGTATGCTAATGATCCGGAGTTTGGAGAACTTTATGCTAATTGTGAAGTGGAGGAAAGGGGTAGAAGAATCAATCGATTGTGTGGTGAGGAGGAACTTAGTGGTGATGTCGAGAAAAAGAGGTTTCACAAGTTTGATGGCTTCTTGTTTAGGAATGGGAAGTTATGTGTGCCTAGTTCATCTTGGAGGGAATTGCTAGTGAGAGAGGCCCATAGTGGAGGACTAATGGGGCATTTTGGTGTGGGCAAGACAATGGAGATTCTTAAGGAGCAATTCTATTGGCCCAAAATGAGAGCGGATGTTGTGAGGGTGTGTGGCCAATGCTTGGAGTGTAAGCAAGCCAAGTCAAAGCTACTTCCACATGGTTTGTACTCACCCCTCCCCATTCCCTTAGGTCCTTGGCTTGACATTTCTATAGATTTTGTCCTTGGATTGCCTAGGACCAAAAGGGGAAAAGATAGCATTTTTGTGGTTGTTAATAGATTTTCTAAAATGGCTCATTTTATTCCATGCCATAAGGTTGATGATGCATCCCACATAGGTAACTTGTTTGTTGACAATGTGCTTAAATTGCATGGGGTCCCAAAAACTATTGTTAGTGATAGGGATCCCAAGTTTCTTAGTCATTTTTGGAAAGAGCTTTGGGGGAGGCTTGACACTAAGTTGTTGTTCTCCACTTCTTGCCGCCCCCAAACCGATGGCCAAACCGAGGTTGTTAATAGAACCTTGGGTGCTATGCTTAGAGCTATGGTCAAGGGGAAACTAGCTTCTTGGGAAGAACATCTACCTTTGATTGAATTTGCTTATAATAGGACCATGCACACATCTACTTGCATGACACCTTTTGAAGTTGTGTATGGCTTTAATCCCCTTACCCCCTTGGATCTTACGCCTTTGTCTAGAGATGTTGTCTTAAGCTTAGATGCCAAGGTGAGAGCTCAAGAGATGAAGCAACTTTCTGAGAAAGTAAGGAAACAACTTGAGAAGAAAAACCAAGAAGTTGCAAAGAAAGCGAACAAAGGAAGGAAAAAGATTATCTTCGAGCCCGGTGATTGGGTGTGGGTTCATTTCCGGAAGAATAGGTTCCTGACACGACCCGAAATCCGGCTAGGCTGTGCGGGCACTCGACGTCCTCCCCTAGACCCGTCGGGCGAACCCTTACCAATTAAATTAGGAAAATGAATATAAGTCCAACTCATAAATAAGAACAAGACAAAAAAAAAAAAACACAGACATACTGGTACCTCTAAGCTGTACAAAAGAAATTACAGCTGACTACCCAACATACTAGGTTTAGGGCTATCCGGACTAGACATCTAAGAGTAGGAAAGAAGACAGATACCTCCTGAAGGGAGCAAAATGCAACTGAAATAATAAATACAAAACTGGTGGCCATCCTGAATAAAAGCTGGCTCACCCTGACAGCTGAAGTCGTCTTCGCTCCTTCACAACGTGGCGAACTCAATCCTGGAGCGAACCTACCGAAACGAAATAGATAGACAAAAAAAACAACAAACAAGGGTGAGTCAAAAGGACTCAATAAGTGGGGCAGACTAGCCACCTCAAAGGATAGGATAGCTAGCCAGGGAGAAGAAAAACAGGTAAACCAAATCCATCTTATTTAAATTATAAAAAGGCAAAGCCAGTTAATAACTGAAAACACGTATGGAATTATAAACAACCAGGGACATAAGGTAGACAGAACATATAGGTATCCCGAACATATCAACAATCAGAAATACATCCTGTTGCGGCGTGCAACCTGATCCATATATTCATATTGTCGTGGCGTGTAACCCGATCTGTATATTTATACTGTCGCGGCATGCAACCCGATCCGTATATTTATAATGTCGCGACGTGCAACCCGGGATACGAGCAAGAAATATATAGGCAAACTGAGATATGTCCACAACATGGTATATATACCGCATACATAAAACACAACACAATACACACAATAGTCAGTATGCGGTGCAATGAGATAGGATGAATGCGGTACGATGCAATGCAGTCACATATGCCTGATACCTATCTCCGGCGCGGGACTCTCATCGTCTACCAGGAGATATATGCAATAATGACCCTTCACCGGCTCGGGACTCTCATCGATAACCGAGAAGTATGTGCAATGATGACCCTTCACCGGCTCGGGACTCTCATCGATTACCGGAAAGTATATGTAATAATGACCCTTCACCGATGCGGGACTCTCATCGCCAACCGGGAAGTATATGTAATAATTCACCGGTGCGGGACTCTCATCGCCAACCGGGAAGTATATGTAATAATGACCCTTCACCGGCTCGGGACTCTCATCGATTACCGGGAAACATATGCAATGATGATCCTTCACCGGCTCGGGACTCTCATCGATTACCGAGAAGTATATGTAATAATGACCCTTCACCAGTGCGGGACTCTCATCGCCAACTGGGAAGTAGATGCCAACTCACAGCCAGAGTACAATGCTCAGATCCTCAATGCAATACCAACAACAGGACATAACATATAATATACAATATAAATCCAAAGCTAAGGCGTAATGAGTACGCCTATCGGCAGCTACACACGTAGTAGAAAATCCACGAGGCCAGGTGCCTCCAAAGAAATGGATACAAATATTTACCTTGTTACAAAGTTAGTACAGCCACTCAATAACCGCTTTGTCCTTTGGATTGATTGCCAAACGACCCCGCTGTGTTCAATAACCAGAAAAATATATCACATAAGGCTAAAGGCTTCATTCCCCACATCTTAGGGTAATCCGGTTAGGAACCTGATACCCTATTCGCATACGCAATGCAGGCCAGGCCTATGTATAGGGTTTAACGCCACATAACCAAACCCTAAATAAATTACATTTATAAGTTGCCCATAACTCACTGAGTACGAATATACAATCAATTCCACTATCAGGGTCCAATTGACCCTTTAAACTATCAGTTGCACTTATTAATACGATGTCTAATATCCCAATTTTTACCGTCAGAATATATTCAAACACATGTAATAAACTCAAATAATGCATCAAGATCATTACCTGAATGTTTCAGGGTAAAAATTCTATCTTTTCTCCGGCTCTTTTCTCATTTTCTGGCATTTTTTCCTCTGCTACGTTTTCTGTTTTGTGCCTGTTTCTCGTTCTTCACGTTTCTGTTCCCGTTTCATTTTAATGCTGCTAAGAACTTTAGCTAAGGGATAAATATCCCTTAGCCCACCGCCAACAGTTGCTCTTTTTCTTTCTTTTCCTTTTTTGGCTTTTTTCTTTTTATTTTATTTTATTTTGTTTTCTTATTAAAATTAAAATGCAGTCCTGCGAAATTCAGAATATTCCCAAATTTCGCATACAAGTTATACAAAATATATGTAACATACTTACTAAGGCGGATCTCAAATCGGACTCCCGAAACTCAATATGCAAATTAAATAGAAAAAAAGTTAAATTATTTAACTTTCGGCATTTTAGCGAAAACTAGCCGAACAACCTCGAAATTCACTTTTGAAAAATCACAAAAGTCACAAATAATCATACGAACCTAACGATGCTTCCGGATTTCGAATCGGAGCTCATTCGCCAAAACCGAGCTCGAAAATCTCTTTTTAATATTTATCGACAATAAAAACTGAAACCTTCTTCCGATGCCTACCAAACGAGGTCTAATTTAGCTCAAATTTTACAGACAGGTCCTAATGGGCCTTAAAAATATTTTAAAATTATCGGCACGCCAATCGGAGTCCTATCTTCCGAAACGACTTACCGAGGTCGTTTCATTCTCCTCCACTTAGACTCTCGTTCGTCCTCGAACGAGCCCAAGTTTAAAGCAATATTCACGCAGATAACAAGAGAACTTGCACAACCTTCATAAACTACTCTACGGACATTATCTCATGATTACAGAATCAGAATTATAACACGCACATCAAACTCTTGGATAAAAACATAGCTGAATAATATCATAACGCCATTGCCCAGCTTATTCTGACTAAGCTGATCCTTCCTCGATCACGAGAGGAGAGCTCTACATTTTCGAAACAAAGATACACAGAACTTTGGATGGATTAACATGATTCCGCCGACAAATCACCTCGTCGATATTCTTTACGATATAGAACAAGTTGATGGAACTAAGAATTAGCTCACGCTTGAACAACGCCTTAGGGATTTAATATTAGGATTCGATATCAATTGGAGGAAGACTCCTCCACTTAGTGCATAAACTCATAAAACTAATTTGAATAGAAATAGTCATCCTCGCACAACCTGCTGGATTAAGGAAGACTTAGCTAAAAAGAGAACGTGGCTCAGACCTGAGCTACCAAATTACCCTCTCGAGTTGCCAAAAAGTTGCAACTCTCGAGTTCACAACTCCATAACTTTTCCATAAGCACCACCGCTTGATAGCTCAATTGACGAGTCGGACGACACTCTCTATTACCCTTAGTAGCCTTGAAACACTATAATGTGCTTATCCGGCTACCTTGACACGCACTCTGGCTCAATACAGGGAACATCATAAGAGGTTACTGACCGCCTAAGCTCACCAGTGCCGAACAAAGAAGAGATGGCAACAGACTGAGGATCGAAATAATTAGAGCTTTAGGAAGCTCATCTTCTTATTTGCTTGGCTACCAGAGCTAGACTACTTTCGAGTCATGCTAGCCAAAGAATCGCAATTGAAGAAATAAATATTAAATAATCTTTATGGAACAACTTCCATGCCAATTTAACCTCCCAATAAGAAGGAAACTCTGACAATTTACCAGAAACCCTTTTATAATTAAGACAAGCTCATGGAATTACATGACTCTACAAGCATCTTGAACAAAAGGAAGACACATAAATTGCATATTACTTACTTATGACTTTGCACCGGAAGAAACGATAACACTTTCTGATGGTGACGAATTAGGATCTCATTATCCTACCAACATTGAATTCCGACGAGAGAGGTAAACTGACTTGACATAATAACCGAATATGACACAATAAGATGCCAAGCAGAAAATACCGCCACTCACTCCCAATCTCTCACATTTAAACCTAGTAGGTCTCACAAATGCCAGAAATAAATCATACTAGAATTTCACCCTCCTACCGCAACCGATTCTTAATAGAAACGACATCCAAGGAAACCATTGAAACATGATAAGACACACCATTTCTAGATTGATCAAAAGAATCAAATCTTACTCACATTTAAGAGAAGAAGAAATACATGGGTGTACTACATCAGATACCTCAACATCCTGCCAGACTGGTAGTTCTTAGAACTGCCTCTGCGGCTGAGCCGAGCCGCTACCCTGATAATTACTTCTAGAAGAACCACTACCACCACGCTCTCGACCTCTATCGAATGAGGGCATATCTCTGGTTGATTAAGATCTAATTGAAATCCCCTGCGACTGTACAGGTGCCTGATGACGAGAGAAAAGACGACTGCCTACTTGTCGGAGTAAGGGAGAACTCCACCAAAGATGACAAGCTCGCGACAATGATAATACCTTTTCAGTGAAATGGAAGCTGGACTGATTATTGATAGCTACAAAGAGAAAACTGAGTCTATCTAGATGAACTACTACCGCACTTTGAGAATTACGCTCTACAAGCTGAGATAACCTGGCAAGTGACCTCCCAAAATAATCAGAACTCTTACCTCCAAATGAAGTACCTTGGTTGCCCACTAGGGCCACAGGATTTCTTGCTCTCCAGCTCTAACTCTTCCCGCTCTAACTTATGGTATGCCTAATACCTCTGACCAATATCAACAACATCAAATGAAGTCCCAACCTCAATTTTTCGAGCCATCTGGGATCTCAAGGAAGGAGAAAGGTTATCAATAAATCTTTGAACCTCTCGAAAGGTTCATGGACTAGTTCTAGTGCATATCTAGCCATCCTAAAGAATTCAATCTCATATTCTGAAACCGACAGGCTACCCTGTCTAATCTACTCAAACTGGCGACACTCTTTATCTCGCTCGCTACTCGAAAGGAATTTTTTTCCACGAATCTAGAAGAAAAATTGAACCAAGTTAGTTAATAAGAGAGCGGTCCACCAATTCAAGGCCGGACCCTTGAAACTGGAAAGCAGAATAACTAACACCATCCCGCTCGATATAATCAAGAGCCTGAATGATACGCTGACATCATTTTATTTTTTTAAAAAATTACACAGAGATTATCTGATGCATGGCTTGAGAATATTGGAAGGTTCAACCAGATAAAATAATGCAGCATCTTCGGACACTCGGACCGAGCCATTACTCGGGCTAGCAAATCAACCAGAATAACTAGAGGCACAACACATGCTGCTTCTGGAACATAAATTACTGCGGCAATATTAAGAACTGGAATAGGAGCTCCCTGAGACCGAACATCTGCATCTGCGGCAACCTGATAAACTGCCTAGCAAATAAGAGGTTCTTGCGGTATCTGCATCGCCAAGATTCTCGTAAAAGCATCGTAGAGAGCCAAGGGAAACACAAGGCCCTGCTCCCTTGCCCATCGCGAGCTCGTATAGCTGGGACCTGTGCAACTGGATCGTCAACACGATCCACAACTCTCGGAGCTTGAGTAAGGCTAGAGTGCTTCGGCTTGAACTCATACCGTCTGCTGATTTGTCGCACGAGGGTTCAAAATTACCACAAAGGAATTAACGAAAATACTTTTGAATGTTAGACCGACGCATGATCAGAAATGAAGGAAGTGAAACTTCCTAAATGCCATCATAGCCTCTCGTAGATAAGTACGAACGTCTACGTACCCATCAGCGAGACTCTACTAGATACTGTCTTAGTCTCGATAGACTCTAAACTGGGCTCTAATACCAACTGACACGACCCGAAATCTAACTAGGCCGTGCGAGCACTCGCTGTCCTCCCCTAGACCCGTCGGGCGAACCCTTACCAATTAAATTAGGAAAATGAATATAAATCCAACTCATAAATAAGAACAAGACTAAAAAAAACACAGACATACTGGTACCTCTAAGCTGTACAAAAGAAATTACAGCTGACTACCCAACATACTAGGTTTAGGGCTATCTAGACTAGACATCTAAGAGTAGGAAAGAAGATAGATACCTCCTGAAGGGAGCAAAATGCAACAGAAATAATAAATACAAAACTGGTGGCCATCCTTAATAAAAGCTGGCTCACCCTGACAGCTGAAGTCGTCAACTCAATCTTGGACCGAACCTGCCGAAATGAAGTAGATAGATAAAAACAAAGAGCAAACAAAGGTTAGTCAAAAGGACTCAATAAGTGGGGCAGACTAGCCACCTCAAAGAATAGGATAGCTAACTTGAGAGAAGAAAAACAGATAAACTAAATCCATCTTTTTAAATTATGCAAAGGCAAAGCCAGTTAATAACTGAAAACACGTATGGAATTATAAACAACCAGGGACATAAGGTAGACAGAACATATAGGTATCCCGAACATATCAACAATCAGAAATACATCCTGTTGCGGCATGCAACCCGATCCATATATTCATACTGTCGCGGCGTGCAACCTGATCCATATATTCATATTGTCGTGGCGTGTAACCCGATCTGTATATTTATACTGTCGCGACGTGCAACCCAGGATACGAGCTAGAAATATATAGGCAAACTGAGATATGTCCACAACATGGTATACATACCGCATACATAAAACACAACACAATACACACAATAATCAGTATGCGGTGCAATGAGATGGGATGAATGCGGTACGATGCAATGCAGTCACATATGCCTGATACCTATCTCCCGCGCGGGACTCTCATCGTCTACCAGGAGATATATGCAATAATGACCCTTCACCGGCTCGGGACTCTAATCGATTACCGGGAAGTATATGCAATGATGACCCTTCACCGGCTCGGGACTCTCATCGATTATCGGGAAGTATATGTAATAATGACCCTTCACCGGTGCGGGACTCTCATCGCCAAGCGGGAAGTATATGTATGACTTGACCCGGAATCCGGTTAGGCCGTGCGGGCACCCGACATCCTCCCCTAGACCCGTCGGGCAAACCCTTACCAATTAAATTAGGAAAATAAATATAACAATTCATAAATAAGGACAGGACTTAAAATAAAAACACAGACATACTGATACCTCTAAGCTGTAGAAGAGAAATTACAGCTGACTACCCAATATACTAGGTTTAGGGTTATCCAGACTAGACATCTAAGAGTACAAAGGAAGACAGATACCTCCTGAAGGGAGCAGAATGCAACTGAAATAATAATCAATAAACTGGTGGCCATCCGGAATAAAAGCTGGCTCACCCTGATAGCTGAAGTCATCTTCGATCCTTCACAACGTGGCGAACTCAATCCTGGAGCGAACCTGCCAAAACGAAATAGATAGACAAGAAACAAACAACAAACAAGGGTTAGTCAAAAGGACTCAATAAGTGGGGCAGACTAGCCACCTCGAAGAATAGGATAGCTAGCCAGGGAGAAGAAACAGATAAACCAAATTCCTTTTATTTAAATTATAAAAAGGCAGAGCCAGATAACAACCGGAAACACGTAAGAAACTTCTAAACTCAACCAAGGGTGCGTGCCAGAAACATATCAACAAATAAGCAATGCACATATAAGCAGAACAGTAGTCATGTACCGCAAGTCTACACAATGGTATGAATTGAGATGAAATGAAATGAAGTGAGAATGAAATGAAATGAAATATGATGCAAAGGGTCACATGTGTCAAATGAATGGAGCGGAATCCTCCTGCTCCGAGGGCGGAATCCTCCTACCTTCAATATGATGCAATGGAGCGGAATCCTCCTGCTCCGAGGGCGGAATCCTCCTACCCTCAATATGATGCAATAGAGCGGAATCCTCCTGCTCCGAGGGCGGAATCCTCCTACCCTCAATACGATGCAATGGAGCGGAATCCTCCTGCTCCGAGGGCGGAATCCTCATACGATTCAATGGAGCGGAATCCTCCTGCTCTGAGGGCGGAATCCTCCTACCCTCAATATGATGCAATGGAGCGGAATCCTCCTGCTCCGAGGGCGGAATCCTCCTACCCTCAATTCGATGCAATGGAGCGGAATCCTCCTACCCTCAATATGATGCAATGGAGCGGAATCCTCCTGCTCCGAGGGCGGAATCCTTCTACCCTCAATACGATGCAATGGAGCAGAATCCTCCTGCTCCGAGGGCGGAATCCTTCTACCCTCAATATGATATAAACCAGAGGCGGAATACTCCTGCACTCTCCTGGGGCGGAATACTCCTTCACCCGATATGATATGCAATGTAATGCATATGAATGCAATATGATGCAATAAAAACCCTTCACCGGCGCGAGACTCTTGTCGACAGCCGAGAAGTAGATGCCAACTCACAGCCAGAGTACCATGCTCAGATCCTCAATGCAATACCAATAATAGGACATAACATATAATATAGAATGTAAACCCAAAACTAAGGCGTAATGAGTACGCCGATCGGCAGCTACACACGTAAGGAACACGTGGTAGAAAATCCACGAGGCCAAGTACCTCCAAAGAAATGGATATAAATACTTACCTTGTTACAAAGTTAGCACAGTTACTCAAAAACCGCTTGTCCTTTGGTTTCATTGCCAAACGATCCCACTCTATTCAATAAGCAGAAAAATATATCAAATTAGGCTAAAGGTTTCATTCCTCACATCTTAGGGCAATCCAGGTAGGAACCTGATACCCTATTCGCATACGCAATACACAGGCCAGGCCTATGTACAGGATTTATGGTCACATAACCAAACCCCAAATAAATTACATTTATATGTTGCCCATAACTCACTGAGTATGAATATATATTCAATTCCATTATCGGGGTCCATTTGACCCTTTAAACTATTAATTGAACATATTAAAACGATGTCTAATATTCCAAGTTTTACCGTTAAAACATATTCAAACACACGTAATAAACTCAAATAATACATTAAGATCATTACCTGAATGTTTCGGGGTAAAAATTCTACTTTTCTCCGGCCCCTTTTCTTAGGATCATTACCTGAATGTTTCAGGGTGAAAATTCTATTTTTTTCCGGCCCCTTTTCCCATTTTCTGGCATTTTTTCCCATTTCTGCGCCATTTTATTTTCTCTGCTTCTGAATCGTTTTTGTTACTGCTTCTGCTAAGAACTTAGCATAGATGCACTTGCATATATGCCCACCGCCTAACTTTTAAGTTTTTGTCTATTTCTCTCTTTTTTTTTTCTTTTAAAATTCGCTGCTACGATAAAAATTAAAACGGTACCCTACGATATTCGAAATAATCCCAACTTTTGCATACAAGTTATACAAAATATATGTAACATACTCGTGAAGGCGGATATCAAATTGGACTCCCGAAACTCAAGATGCGAATTTAAATAGAAAAAGTCAAATTATTTAACTTTCGGCATTTTAGCGGAAACTAGCCGAACAACATCGAAATTTACTTTCGAAAGTTCACAAAAGTCACAAATAATCATACGAACCTAACAGCGCTTTTGGATTTCGAATCGGAGTTCGTTCGCCAAAACCGAGCTCGAAATTTTTTTTTTAATATTTATCGACAATAAAAACTGACACCCTTTTCCGATGCCTACCAAACGAGTTCAGATTTAGTTCAAATTTTACAGACAGGTCCTAACGGACCTTACAAATATTTTAAAATTATCGGCACACCAATCGGAGTCCTAACTTTCGAAACGACTGACCGAGGTCGTTTCATTCTCCTCCACTTAAACTCTCGTTCGTCCTCGAACGAGCCTAAGTCTAGAGAAAAATTCGCAGAGATAACAAAAGAACTTGCATGACCTTCATAAGCTACTCCACGGACCTTATCTCCTGATTACAGGATCAGAATTATAACACGTGCACCGAACTCTTGGAATAAAACATATCTGGATAATATGATAACACCATTGCCCGGATTATTCTGACTAAGATGATCCTTCCTCGATCACGAGAGGAGAGTTCTACATTTTTAAAATAAAGATACACGGAACTTTGAATGGATTAACATGATTCAGCTGATAATCACCTCTTCGATATACCTTTCGATATAGAACATGTCGATGAAACTAAGAATTAGCTCACGCTTGATGCAATAGGGGAAGCTTTTGAAGTACCTTGTCACTACACACTATAGAAGATTTGATGCAAGCTATATTATTTTACGAATGCACTATGCAACATCTCAGTTGATGTTAGTGTTGTTCTGCAAGCTCCTTGTGGGAATGTAGTTACTCATATCCTAATGTATGTCAAAGGTTCATCTGAACAGGGACTATCATATAAGGATAAGGATCATATAACTACTACTGGATAGTATGATGTAGACCAAGAATGATCTTCAGACTGAACATCTACCTCGGGGTATTGTCTTTGAATTGGAATTATTATGACTTGAAAAGTAAATATAAAAGAGACATGTAGTTGGACCTTCAGCTGAGGCAGAATACCGGCAACAAAGTTGATTACACGCGCACTTATAATGCTAAAGTAACTTCTCAAAGAGTTGAGGTGTAAAGGAGATATATATACCAATGATGGATTGTCGACAAGCTGCACTAGACCTTTAACTCTAAATTTTCATGAAATAAAACAGCATTAATATAAGGATCCAGTTCTAGTTAAATACAGACAAATAGCCAAAAGAAAATCGGAGTCACCATACTGGGTTACTACTGACGGTGTTCTCATGTATAAAGATAGACTTTGTGTTCCTGATGTTGCAGATTTAGTTTATGATAAAGGCACATTATTCCAAATACACTGTTCATCCAGGTTCGATTAAGATGTACCATGATCTTAAGCAGAGTTATTGGTAGGACAGAATGAAGTGTGACATAGCAGAATTTGTGGCTCAATATTCTAATTGCCAGCAAGTTAAAGTCGTGTCATCTTTCCAGACTTTATGCTTTCAGCAGATAGGTACGTATATATGATCAGGTTGCCAACTTATCTCTATCATTAATAGATTATTAGTGGGTTTAGCAGTGATCGACACTCATTGTAGGTTTCTGTCGTGCCCTAGGTTGGGTCGTGAGAAAAGTGGTATCAACACCTCAGAGATTTAGTATTACCATTCAGTATTTGGAGGAAGACTCCTCCACTTAAAGCACACACTCATGCAGCTATTTGAATAGGAATAACCATCCTCGCACAGTCTGCTAGACTAAAGAAGATTTAGCTAAAAGCTGAACGTAGGCAGACCTAAGCTACCAACTACCCTTTCGAACTGCCAACCAGCTACAACTCTCGAGTTCACAACTCCATACCTTTGCCGTAAACACCACCGCCTGATGGATGGTACTTCTATATAAAAATTTCGGCAGAGTTTCCCCTGAAACTGGATGATCCACAAAAACAGAACCAACATTATACTATACATGGGGATGGATACCCGGATAAACTGATAACATAAACATGTTAAACGGATAACAAGATGAGACAACTGGATGACATAACAAAATCCGCAGATAGAATGTCTGGACAGCACCACTGTTCTGATTTTCAACCTAATTTTTAGAGTATAGATCAAAGTTATAGACTTCATAGTCTTCATAAAAGTTTTAGATATATGTCTTAGGGTTCCAGGGAATCTTGAAGCATCTTAATATCAATTTTTTACAAGGAGTCATGCGCAAACTACTAACAGCTGTCCGAAGATAAAAACAATTTTCCAAATTTTGAAACATTTTGCGCTACTATTTTGGACATCTTTTACCGTGGTTCTTAGCAGTGCTATCTTTTGGAAGAGGTAAGTGTTTGTATCCAAAACAATAATATGCTTCCAAAACAATAATATGCTTACCCGGCCACAATAACACGTACTCTGGCTCAACACAAGGAACGTCACAAACGGCTACCAATCGCCCAAGCTCACTAGTGCCGGACGAAGAAGAAATTGAAATGGATCGAGGATAGAAATAATTAGAGCTTCAGGAAGCTCATCTTCTTATTTGCTTGGCTATCAAAGCTAGACTACTTACGAGTCAAAGTAGCCCAAGAATCGCAATTGAAGAAACAGATATTAACTGAGCTTTATGGAACAACATCCATGCCAATTTGACCTCCCAATAAGAAGGAAACTCTGACAATTTACCAGAAACTCTTTTTATAACCCAGACAAGCTCATAGGATAACATGACTTTACTAGCGTTTCGAACCAAGAGGAGACACGTAGATCGGACATTACTTACTAACCACTTTACACCGGAAGAAACCATGACACTCCCTTATGGTGAAGAACTAGAATCCCATAATCCAACCAACACGGAATTTCCAAGAACAGAGGTAAACTAATTTGATATAATAATAGAAGGTGGCACCAAAAGATGCCAGGCAGACAATATCGATACTCACTAACAAATCTCTCACATTTAAACCAGATAAACTAGTAGGGTCATCATAAATGCCAGGAAGAGATCATATCAGAAGCTCACCCCTCTACCGCAACCGAATCTTAATAGAAACGACATCCAAGGAAACCATCGAAACATGATAAGACACACCATTTCCAGATCGATCGAAAGAATCAAATCTTACTCACATTTAAGAGAAGGAGAAATACTCAGGTCTACTACATCGAATGCCTCAGCATCCTGCCAGGCTGGCAGTTCATAAAACTACTTCTGCGGCTGAACTAAGCCGCTACACTGATAATTACCTTCTGAAGAATAACTACCACCACGCTCTCAACCTTTACTGGATCGTGGCATTTCTATGGTTGATTGAGATCTAAATAAAATCCCCTGCGACTGTGCAGGTGCCTGACGAGAGAAAGGATGACTGCCTACTCGCCGGAGTAACGGGAAACTCTTTAAAGGATAGCCAGACTCACGACAATGATACCACATTTTCGCTGAAAAATGGAAGCTGGAAAGATTGTTGATAGCTGTAAAGAGAAGACTGAATCTGATCTTGATGAGCTACTGGCGCACTCTAAGAATCGAGTGACACAAGCTGAGATAACCTGGAAGGTGACCTCCCAAAATAATCAAAACTCTTACCTTCAAAGGGGGTATGGTGCCCCCCAGGGCCGTGGGATCTCTCGCTCTCCCACTCTAACTCTTCCTGCTCTAACTTATGGTATGCCTAATACCTCTGAGCAATATCAACAACAGCATCAGATGAAGTCCTGACCTCAATTTCTCGAGCCATCTGGGATCTCAAGGAAGGAGAAAGGTCACCAATAAATCTTTGAACATTCTCGAAAGGTTCATGGACTAGTTCTAGTGCATATCTAGCCATCCTAAAGAATTTTAATCTCATATTCTGAAACACCAACAGGCTAACCGATAGGCTACCCTGTCCAATCCACTCAAACTGGCAACACTTTTCATCTCGCTTGCTACTCGAAAGGAACTTTTCCACGAATCTAGAAGAAAATCGAACCAAGTTAGCTAATAAGAGAGCGGTCCACCAATTCAAAGCTGGACCCCTGAAACTGGAAAGCAGAATAATCAACACCATACCGCTCGATATAATCAAGAGCCTGAAGGATACCCTGACATCATTTTATTTTAAAAAAAACCTTACACAGGGATTATTTGATGCATTGCTTAAGAATATCGGAAGGTTCAACCGCGTAACATAATGCAACCTCTTTGGGCACTCAGATCTAACCGTTACCTCGGCTGGCTAACCAGCCAGAACAATTGGTGGCGCAACACATGCTGCTTCTAGAACATAATTTACTGGGGCAACATCAGGGACTGGAACAGGGGCTCGCTGAGACCGAACGTCTCCATCTGCGGCAACCTGATAGGCTGCCTAGCGAATAATAGACTCTTGCGGTATCTGCGTCGCCAAGATTCTCGTAAAAGCATCGTAGACAGCCGAGGGACCCACAAGGCCCTGCTCCCTTGCCCATCGCGAGCTCGTACAGCTGGGACCTGCGTAACTAGATCGTCAGCACGATCAAAACTCTCGGGGCTTCGTCAGTGCTAATCCCAGGCCAGACTGCTTCGTCTTGAACTCATGCCCTTTACTGATTTGTTGCACGAGGGTTTCACAATTACCACGAAAGAATTAACTAAATTACTTTTGCATCCTAGACCGACACACGATCAGAAAAGAAGGAAGTGAAACTTTCTAAATGCCATCATAGCCTCTCGTAGATAAGTACGGACGTCTACGTACCCATCAGCGAGACTCTACTGGACACTGTCTTAGTCTGGATAGACTCTAAATAGGGCTCTGATACCAACTGACACGACCCGGAATCCAGTTAGGCCGTGCGGGCACCCGACATCCTCCCCTAGACCCGTCGGGCGAACCCTTACCAATTAAATTAGGAAAATAAATATAACAATTCATAAATAAGGACAGGACTTAAAACAAAAACACACACATACTGATACCTCTAAGCTGTAGAAGAGAAATTACAGCTGACTACCCAATATACTAGGTTTAGGGTTATCCAGACTAGACATCTAAGAGTACAAAAGAAGACAGATACCTCCTGAAGGGAGCAGAATGCAACTGAAATAATAATCAATAAATTGGTGGCCATCCAGAATAAAAGCTGGCTCACCCTGACAGCTGAAGTCATCTTCGCTTCTTCACAATGTGGCGAACTCAATCCTAGAGCGAACCTGCCAAAATGAAATAGATAGACAAGAAACAAACAACAAACAAGGGTGAGTCAAAAGGACTCAATAAGTGGGCAGACTAGCCACCTCGAAGAATAGGATAGCTAGCCAGGGAGAAGAAACAGATAAACCAAATTCCTTTTATTTAAATTATAAAAAGGCAGAGCCAGATAACAACCGGAAACACACAAGAAACTTCTAAACTAAACCAAGGGTGCGTGCCAGAAACATATCAACAAATAAGCAATGCACATATAAGCAGAACAGTAGTCATGTAATGGTATGAATTGAGATGAAATGAAATGAAGTGAGATGAAATGAAATGAAATGAAATATAATGCAAAGGGTCAAATGTGTCAAATAAATGGAGCGGAATCCTCCTGCTCCGAGGGCAGAATCCTCCTACCCTCAATACGATGCAATGGAGCGGAATCCTCCTGCTCCGAGGGCGGAATCCTCCTATCCTCAATAAGATGCAATGAAGCGGAATCCTCCTGCTCCGAGGGCGGAATCCTCCTACCCTCAATACGATGCAATGGAGCGGAATCCTCCTGCTCCGAGGGCGGAATCCTCCGACCCTCAATACGATGCAATGGAGCGGAATCTTCCTGCTCCAAGGGCGGAATCCTCCTACCCTCAATACGATGCAATGGAGCAGAATCCTCCTTTGGTTTCATTGCCAAATGATCCCACTCTATTCAATAAGTAGAAAAATATATCAAATTAGGCTAAAGGCTTCATTCCACACATCTTAGGGCAATCCAGGTAGGAACCTGATACCCTATTCGCATACGCAATACGCAAGCCAGGCCTATGTACAGGGTTTATGGTCACATAACCAAACCCTAAATAAATTATATTTATATGTTGCCCATAACTCACTGAGTATGAATATATAATCAATTTCGTTATCGGGGTCCATTTGACCCTTTAAACTATTAATTGAACTTATTAAAATGATGTATAATATTCCAAGTTTTACCGTAAAAATATAGTCAAACACACGTAATAAGCTCAAATAATATATTAGGATCATTACCTGAATGTTTCAGGGTGAAAATTCTATTTTTTTTCCGGCCCCTTTTCCCATTTTCTGGCATTTTTTCCCATTTCTACGCCAATTTATTTTTCTCTGCTTCTGAATCGTTTTTGTTACTGCTTCTGCTAAGAACTTAGGATATATGCACTTGTATATATGCCCACCGCGTAACTTTTTAAGTTTTTGTCTTTTTCTCTCTTTTTTTCCTTTTAAAATTCGCTGCTACGATAAAATTAAAACGGTACCCTACGATATTCGAAATAATCCCAACTTTTGCATACAAGTTATAAAAAATATATGTAACATACTCGTGAAGGCTGATATCAAATTGGACTCCCGAAACTCAAGATGCGAATTTAAATAGAAAAAGTCAAATTATTTAACTTTCGGCATTTTAGCGGAAACTAGCCGAACAACATCGAAATTTACTTTCGAAAGTTCACAAAAGTCACAAATAATCATACGAACCTAACGGAGCTTTCGGATTTCGAATCGGAGTTCGTTCGCCAAAACCGAGTTCGAAAATTTCTTTTAATATTTATCGACAATAAAAACTGACACCTTTTTCCGATGCCTACCAAACGAGTTCTGATTTAGCTCTAATTTTACAGACAGGTCCTAATGGACTTTACAAATATTTTAAAATTATCGGCACGTCAATCGGAGTCCTAACTTTCAAAACGACTGACCGAGGTCGTTTCAATGTAATAATGACCCTTCACCAGTGCGGGAGTTTCATCGCCAACCGGAAAGTATATGTAATAATGACCCTTCACCGGCTCGGGACTCTCATCGATTACCGAGAAGTATATGCAATGATGGCCCTTCACCGGCTCGGGACTCTCATCGATTACCGGGAAGTATATGTAATAATGACCCTTCACCGGTGCGGGACTCTCATCGCCAACCGGGAAGTAGATGCCAACTCACAGCCAGAGTACAATGCTCAGATCCTCAATGCAATACCAACAACAGAACATAACATATAATATACAATATAAATCCAAAGCTAAGGCGTAATGAGTACGTCTATCGGCAGCTACACACGTAAGGAACACGTAGTAGAAAACTCACGAGGCCAGGTGCCTCCAAAGAAATGGACAAACAATTACCTTGTTACAAACTTAGTACAGCCACTCAATAACCGCTTTGTCCTTTGGATTATTTGCCAAACGACACCGCTGTGTTCAATCACCAGAAAAATATATCACAAGGCTAAAGGCTTCATTCTCCACATCTTAGGGTAATCCGGTTAGGAACCTGATACCCTATTCGCATACGCAATACACAGGCCAGGCCTATGTGCAGGGTTTAATGCCACATAACAAAACCCTAAATAAATTATATTTATATGTTGCCCATAAGTCACTGAGTACGAATATACAATCAATTCCACTATCAGGGTCCAATTGACCCTTTAAACTATCAGTTGAACTTATTAATACGATGTCTAATATCCCAATTTTTACCGTCAAAATATATTCAAACACATGTAATAAACTCAAATAATGCACTAAGATCATTACCTGAATGTTTCAGGGTAAAAATTCTATCTTTTCTCCGGCTCATTTCTCATTTTCTGGTATTTTTTTCCTCTGCTTACGTTTACTGTTTTGTGTCTGTTTCTCGTTCTTCACGTTTCTGTTCCCGTTTCATTTTAATGCTGCTAAGAACTTTAGCTAAGGGATTAATATCCCTTAGCCCACCGCGAACAGTTGCTCTTTTTCGTTCTTTTCCTTTTTTGTCCTTTTCCTTTTTATTTATTTTTTATTTTATTTTGTTTTCGTATTAAAATTAAAATGCAGTCCTACAAAATTTGGAATATTCCCAAATTTGCATACAAGTTATATAAAATATATGTAACACACTAGCTAAGACGGCTCAAATCGGACTCCCGAAACTCAGTATGCAAATTAAATGGAAAAAAAGTCAAATTATTTAACTTTCAGCATTTTAGCGAAAACTAGCCGAACAACCTCGAAATTCACTTTTAAAAATCACAAAAGTCACAAATAATTATACAAACCTAACGACACTTCCGGATTTCGAATCGGAGCTCATTCGCCAAAGCCGAGCTCGAAAATCTCTTTTTAATATTTATCGACAATAAAAACTGAAACCTTCTTCCGATGCCTACCAAACGAGGTCTGATTTAGCTCAAATTTTACAGACAGGTCCTAATGGACCTTACGAATATTTTAAAATTATCGACACGCCAATCGGAGTCCTAACTTCCGAAACGACTGACCGAGGTCGTTTCAGTTCCCAAACAAGAGGACGAGCAAATTGATGCCTAGAGGCGATGGCCCCTTCCAAGTCCTTGAACGCCTTAATGACAACGCGTACAAGGTGGACTTGCCAAGCAATTACCAAGTGCACAAAACGTTCAACGTGTGTGACTTGTCTCCCTTCGAAGTCAAAGATCAAGTGAATCCGTGGACGGATTCTTCTCAAGACGGGGAGAATGATGCAACCCGACGCTCATCCAAGCCCATCACAAGGAGCCAAGCTCGGGAGTTGCAACAGCTACAGGCAATATTCACACAACTGGAGCTGATTGGGCAAGTATTGGAGGTTCCAGGGCAGTTTTGCATGCTTACTACCTCTGGAATTGAAAATACTCATCGCGATCGCGAGTGCACAGACGCGATCACGAAGAGCCAGAGAGAAGACCTACGCGATCGCGAGCAGTCAGACGCGATCGCGGAGGATAAAAATGCAGAGTTGCGCGATCGCGAGTCCACAGACGCGATCGCGCAAGAGGCTGGTTGAAGCCTTTGCCTGCGCGATCGCGAGACCATAGCCGCGATCGCGTGGCTATGAATTAATGCTCAGCGCGATAGCGACCATCACTGCGCGATCGCGCTGAGACGAGGATCAGGAGGCCCAACAGTAGCTAATGACTTGAAGACCCATTGTTAAGGGTTAATTAAGGCATTTGTGCCATAGTATAAATACTCCTAAAGTCATTAGCATACCTAGTTTTAATGAATATTGATAATTGTGAGGATTTGGCTAAGCTTGTTTGCTTTAGCACTTTAATTTCCTTGATTTGCAATTAGCTTACACTAATTGAGGATCAAATAGTAGTGATTCATTTGTTTAGGTGATTAAGGGGGTGACTAGGATAATCTTCCCTAATCCATTTCCTTAATTCTTCTCTAATTTCAATTGGGTCTTGCTTTATTTCTTGTCTTTCATTTTTGTATCTTTAATTTTCATATCAAAGCTTCCATGGTTTTCCCAACAACAAGTGACAACCTTTTATGGGCATCACATCACATAGTACTTCATCATAATAATCGCCAATTTTGAACTTTACCCACACTTGTTGTGTAATGACCACAAACACATCTCCATTCAACCAAGACCACCTATAGGGTAAGGGATGACTACAAGTTTCCAACTTTAATTGCTCAACCAAAGAAACATTTGCAACATTAGTATGACTCTTATAATCAATGATCATAGCACAAGTGAGCCCTCCAACCTTACAAAATTGTGTGGAAGAAGTTCTTTCTTTCTTCCAAAAATTGCTCCACACAAACTTCACCACACTCATGGTTGTCTACAAAATGATTCCGTTTAAATATAGTTCTCAAAGCATTGTTAGTCCAAGACAAATCACTTGTAGTACATGTATCACCTTTTCTCACTCTAGGCCTCAAGTTGCCTTTCACATAAGAATTAGAGACATTAAAACCTTCTAGCACAATTAGAATATATGGACTCTCTTTTTCTCATGGAGTAATTACCACTTCTTCTCAAACCAACAGTAAGACAACTACTACTCTCTTCTTTATTTTTAGGAACACAAAGAGTGGATGCAAATGAACAATCTCTATAATAAGCTTCATCATCAATTCTCTCTATGTCACTATCTATATTTTCATGTTCATCACAAGAAGAGTAAGTAG
Source organism: Petunia x hybrida (assembly GCA_037355625.1). Lineage (NCBI taxonomy): Eukaryota > Viridiplantae > Streptophyta > Magnoliopsida > Solanales > Solanaceae > Petunia > Petunia x hybrida. The sequence goes on from JBBBVM010000068.1 coordinate 1,509,420, forward strand.
AAACATTGTACCTTGAAGCGTCACTTTCATTATCTCCAAGACTAGAAGCATAGGAGTTTTCATGGCCACGTTCATCCTCATAAGCTTTATAGCCTCCACCAGCTTCGTGATCACCATAGTGACTTGCTTCATCTTCATAAGAGCCATAGTTCTCCGAATCGTCATTGTAACTCCCACCATCAACATAGGAACCATAGTCTCCACAATCATCGTAGCAATCCCCATCATCTCCATAGAAGTCATAACCTCCACAATCGTCATCCGAGGACATATTTGCAACAATAATAACAAAAAGGACCTCACAAATTCACTCCCTCACGTATATCACTCGATATATGATCACTCAATTTTCTTTCCACTCGTGTATACACTCAAGGTCAATGGCTTTTGTGACCACACTCTAATGTTCTCACCACTCTTGCCTTTTATCTCTTGTTGGCAAAGTCAAGTTGCTTTTCGCACTCAATTCCAATTTTACAATCGAACTCAATCCAATTCGGGACGGGAATGAATTGTTGTAACAAGAAACGGATAATTAAAGCTAACAGACGGAATTTAGAAAAAGTCAAAGAAAGGAAAGAAGAAAGGCACGAATCGTATTGGCATGAAACGGATTCAGATTTGGATGAAATTTTGTTTATGATCTAGAAACTCACTGTATTTGATGATATGATAGGGGTTTGGGTGATCTGAAACTGTTGTGGGGCTGTTCCGAGCAATCTGTGAAGTGACTGAAATTTTGTTCCGCGCTGTCGCATGAGAACGGGCGCTATCGCGAAGAGAAAAAATTCTTGTTCAGCACTGTCGCGACAGAAGGCGCGCGATCGTGAAGAGGAAACAATAACTCTGCGCTGTCGCTTCGCGATCGCGAAGAGCAATAAATTAATAAGCTTGCACGATCGTGAAGAGCAAATTCTGGGTCTAATGTAGAACTTGAAGCCCGAATTTCTGGAAATTTTCTTCACTTGAATCTTCACAAATCAACTTGTTTTTGCTCCAAATTATAGATATAAGCTCCTTATATGTCCGTGAACAAACCCCAATGATCAATTCTTCAAAAACAACAATCAAAATGCAAAAGTCCCAAATCTTTGTTGAAGAACCCTATATTTTGATTCTTCAAATTATCACCCCAAATGTTGTTTATTATTCAATTCCTTCGTGAATCAGCTTCTAGAATCACCAAGCAACAATTGGTAACAAAGATTTCATCCAAATGAAACCCAAACGTATGACTCAATTTTTTTGGATTTTTGATTTTTTTGTGATTTTTCAGATTTGATAAACAAAAATTTGTTAGTGATTGTAAGAACAAAAACTAATCAAGCTCTGATACCAAATGATATGATCTTAACTAGGATTATGAAAATAACAAGAAAATAAATTGATAAAAGCAAGACCCAATGTAAATTGATTTGGAATGAAGGAAGTGGATTAGGGAAAAGTGGCCTAATCACCCCCTTAAGACAACAACCAAAAAGAACCTATACTATTTAGTCCTCAATTGAATCAACATTCAATTGCAAACCAAGGAAATAAAGTGCTCAAGCAACATGCTTAGCCATTGTTCACTTACAATCATATTCATCATCAAAGTCTAACTAATGAATAAACCCTTAATTAGTCTATTTATAGTAGTTACTATACAATGAAGGAATGGACTAAAAAGCCCCTAATTGCTGATTCTGCCAAGCTTCCCCAGACGTCCTTCATCGCGATCGCGCCATGGGTGTCGCGATCACGCCTTGTGAGCCGACGCTTCTTCACGATCGCGCCTTGGGTGTCGCGATCGTTTCTTGTGGGCTGACGCTTCTTCGCGATCGAGTGGGGTGTCTCGCGATCGCGCACTGGAGTAGATTTCTTCTGCGCGGTCGTGCCTGTTGCTCCTCGATCGCATAGTCACAGCTTTTAGTGAGCTCTCATTTGCTTGTTTGGCCAGTCCCTTGGCTTGATTCTTGGCTTCCAAGCCCTTTTAAAAGCATTCCAAGCTCCGGATTTCGAGCGTGAATCCTCCATGGCTTCGAGTACTCATCCGGATCGCATCAGACAGCCATGATCACGACAGCACACAAGTTATAGACGTATTTCTAATGCCACACGACGATAGTTGTGACGTACTTCTTGCTAAGGAACATTTTGCATAGGCCAGAATAATTGGAGCACCCAGTCAAATAGGCTTTCAAATTAAGCAAGCATGACATTATTTACCAGCAGCGTACGACCAAAAAGGCTTAGGTATCGTCATATTTGATAATAGAATTCAGCACCGAGGTGCTTCTCAAAACCGGAGATGAATAGCAATGCAAAGCTGACCGTGCTCGGCCTTCACGAGATCATGCTCAGCCCCTAGTTGGCTGCTCACCCCCTTATCCCGTTCATTAGCCAGTCAAAACTCAACTCCCCTTCGTGTAACTTTATTCACACCCTCCTCCATACGAGCAAGGCATCGTGTTTATCTCCAACCGCGCCACCATGCAAACACTAGCAATCATATCTATTACTTCAGCAACATCAATATCTGAAAGGAATAAATCAAGCTCGCGGATCCGCTCGGATCGCTTAGCTCTCATCGCGTTCGTGTAGCGATCAACCTCTCAAGCTCGGCTCACTTAGCCCTCATTATCTCCATGGCGAACGAACGCAAGCTATCAGCAGTGACTCTTAGAACGCCATTCTATTCACGAAGACGCACCATCTCCTCTTCAAAATCAAAGACCTGGTCCACAACTTTGATGCTATAGGACCTGAGAGAGAAGAATATGGAAGCAAATGACCAGTTTAGCTACGGTGACAGATATAGGCCAAGACAGCAGAACACCGTGATCCAACTAAAGTACTCAGCCTTGGAGCATCAAGAGGTAAGCCCAAAAACTTTTGTTTCGGATTGGCGCAATGCGCTAGTGGAGTACCTGGAACAAGGACGCTTCCCGATGACAAGAAGGAAAGCTAAAAGTTAAGGGTACAGACGGCTCGGTACTGCCTGATCGATGTAGAGTTGTATCAACGGATGTTTTGCAGACAACTAGCTAAAATTTTGGGCCCGTCTCAGGCCAATTATGTGATATAGGAAGTCCATGAAGGATACTGCAGAAATAATTTGAGAGGAAGATCATTGGCCCACAATCTAATTAGGGAAGGCTATTATTAGACGCAAATTGAAAGCAATCCAAAGATATTCATCAAATAATATGATAAGTGCCTGCTGTTTGTGCACATGTCGTTTCCACCGGAAGGCCCGATAGGCCAGAAAACTAGAAGTTCAGGACATCTCATCCCTTAGAGCAATTTAGAACACCTCGTCCCTCATCGCAATCTAGAATATCCTCGTCCCTTAGCTTATACTTCAAGAACATAGCCATTTTAGTACCGAGCATCCCTGTTTTAGGATCGAGCATCCCAATTTAGGACCGAGCGTCGTTTTCAGACCTAGCATCCCATTTTTGTATATTGAAATCGTCAATTCAATCAGTTAGTCATCACTAACTCGCCTTCGAGAAATATCGTATGTTGAACTCGTCAATTCAACAAAAGATAGCTATTTCAATCATAGCAAAGATAATCTAGATCCACTTTTAGCCCTCGGCCAGTTTTGAGTTGAAGTTATTAGCTTGCTCAACTAGATCAATTCTAGCTAAGCCACTAGCCAGTTACGTATGTTGAAAAAAAGATCACCCACACAGTGTCGTAAAAGACTTAAGCACTTACAAGCACAGTCTTCCTTTATGGACGCAAAAATATCTTGTTATCGACAACAAACTAAATTCGCCTTGCATGCACGGGCTATGCCCTATCTTAAGACATCAACTACTGACGCAACTTCAAAGCCATCTCTCTACAGACACAAACTATGTCTTCTTCAGACAAACAAAGCCATCTTTCTACAGGCATAAATTACTTTTTCTTGAGACAAAGAAAGAAGCCTTCAACAAGCGCGAAATATGTCTTCATCAGACGAACAAAGACGCCTCAACGGGCAAAGCGCGTCTTCATTAGACGAAATAAAACAAAGACGTCTCCCGCGGGCGCAAGAATGTCCCCAATTGATGAATAAAAGATACTCTCTACGAGCACAAAAGACATTCACCGCGAGTGCAAAAACACTCTCTACGAGCACTGGTGCTCTCCGTGAGCATAAAGCGGCTCTCCGCAAGCGCAAAAACTTTCTCTGCGAGCACAAAGACACTCTCTGCGAGCGCAAAAATGCTCTATGCAAGCACAGACGCTCTCCGAGAGTGCAAAGACGCTCTCTATGAGTGCAAAGAACTCTTTGCGAGCACGAAGAACTCTCTATGAGTGTAAAGACGCTCTCAATAAGCGCGCTCCGCCGAGTGTAAAAACGCTCTCAGTGAGCACACGCTTAACTCCAACAACAGTGAAAACAACTTGATGATAAGCACAAAATTTTCTAAGGCAAAACAAATGATGAACTCAAATACATCGACAAAAGATTGTTTACTTCATCATACTAAAGCTCAAAGGCTACAAATTACAAAAAAAAAAAAAAAATAAGACCTAAGGGACTAAACCCACGATAAAAAAGTCAATATCTACACTTGTTACTCTAGTCGATGGCAAAGAGGAGTCCCTAGTCACTCATTGGTTTTACAAACTAAGGCTTGTATGACTCAAGTCTCTGCATCCACTTCTTTTCACTGCTCATCAACAGGCACATATATCATCGACAGCCGGAGCAGGAGAACTGAGTCTAAGTCTAGGGGATCAGCACATGTGCCCATCGTCTATAAATAAGTCCCTTACTCCTATCAAAGAAATAAGGCTTCTTTCCTCGACAGCACCCTCAGGTATACCACCTTCTTCCTTATCGACCAGATCTTTCGGTGGATCTCCATATCATGGTTTCCCCAACCAAGGTCATCTTGTTCAACTGCCCCTGTCAGCCTAATTAGCAATAAACTCGAGCCCAAGTTGTTCCCCTGCTCGGTCCACTTAAGCCTGCATGACTATGGTCTCTACATCATCTCCTCACATTCCAATTACGCCTCCGCAGCCACGGGCGCATACCGCTAACAGAGACCCTCCAAATTCCGAGGATGAAGATCTAACCCATAGCGTCGAAGCAATTGGTCAACTCCTACGGAAGCAAAAGACGCGTGTATAAACTCATATGTTGAAAATGACAGCACAAGAAAAGCAAAAAAGAAAGGAAATTAAATATGCGTTGTACTTTTTTTCCCTTGACAATGTAAGTGGGGGGACTAACTGTATGGACATAAGTTACACCGCTCCTAATCCTTTTCCCACATAGGCTAGGAAACACTTAGCCTATAGGTTAGAATTCTATTAGGGTTAGGATTTGAGTAAAAGTTTAGCCTATAAATACCCCCATTCACCCCATTGTAATATTCATTCAAAAAAGACTACAACAATTCCTTTTTTTTTCTTCAATATTGAGGGACTCTACGAGAGTCCTCTCTCTTTCTAGAAGAGATTCACTATGAATCCGTCTGTTCTCAAGGAATAATACAACTATTTCTTTGTTTTTCTATATTATTTTTTCATATTTACTTTATTACTTGTGACCCCTTCTAAATTTATCTATTTAATCTATACGGCAAGTTTTAGGCATAAAGAAGTAGGATTAATAGTATTAGTCCATAAGAAATTTTTAGAAATATTTTCAATTTGATGAATGATTTTCTTTGGTTGTACAAATATATATTTGAGACCAACATGTTTGTATAGAAAATAATTTCTATAAGGGAGTGCCAACGCTCAACACATACCTCTAAATGAGATATGAAACAGTCGTTGCAATAATAATATGCCCAACTAGGAGTTGTGGTTGAATTCATAAGAAACAATGTGATGCGATTAAGGTAGTGGAGGAACTAAACCCATTGATCTAAGCCAAACGGGTGTAATAAATTGATACGATGACACTAACACCTACTAACTATAGTAGGAAAGCAAGTAAAGGTGATCAATGACATTCTCACAAACAAGGGAAGACAAGTTTGGAGCCTAGGAAAAAATTATGGCATGGGATTTTTATATTATGGTCGAGCTAATCATTGTAATCTCCTGGAACTGCCAAGTATAGAGGAAATATACCTTGTTAAGCTCGCCAAAGATATAGGAAGGTGCATAGAGTTCTACTCCTTTGATTCAAAGAAAGAGGATCTATCCCTTGTGAACTCTTTTAGATTAGTTAGGCTATTTTAGCAAAAACCCAAATCTTTGCTAGTCTATATAATCTAAGCTAGTTAACCTCACCAAAGTAATAACAAGTTTAATAGGCATTAAGCCCTAGTGTTGCAATCACCAAAGTTATAAAATTAAAATAGTAGAGACTAGATAATCAAATCCATCTTCTGAGGAGGTTGGTAGAGCAGTATAGAGACAAGAAACGGGACTTACATATGGTGTTCATTGATCTAGAGAAGGCTTATGACAAGTCATAAGAGAGGTCTTGTGGGGATTCTTGGAGTCTAAAGGCGTCCCTGTGGCATACATTAGAGCATTTAAAGACATGTACGATGGAGCCAAGACCGAGTGAGAACAATAGGGGGTGAATCAGATCACTTCCTAGTCGAGATGGGGTTACATCAGGGCTCAACGCTTAGCCATTTTTGTTTGCTCTAGTGATGGAGGAATTAATGCAGAGTATTCAAAGGGAGGTGCCTTGGTACATGCTATTTGAAAATGACATTGTCTCGGTTGACGATAGTCGTGGAGGAGTTAATGACAAGCTGGAGGTTTGGAAACAGACTTTGGGGTCGAAAGGTTTCAAGTTGAGCAGGGCGAAAATGGAGTACTTGGAGTGTAAGTTTAGTGATGCATCACTTGAGTCAGATGTGGAAGTAATGCTCAATAAACTAGTCATCCCCAAGAAAGGAAGCTTCCAGTATCGTGGGTCAATACTCCAACAAAATGGAGAGATTGATGATGATGTCACTCACCGTGTAGGAGCGGGAAGGATTAGATGAAGGCTCGCTTCTAGTTTCTTATGCAATAAGAAAGTGTCACCTAGACTTAAAGGTAAGTTCTATAGAGTGATCGTTAGACCAACAATATTGTATGGGACTGAGTGTTGGTCAGTCAAGAACTCACAATAAGAAGATGAGAATGTTTAGATGGATGTGTGAGCATAGTAGGATGGATAAGGTTAGGAAAAAAGTCATACAAGACAAGGTGGGAGTTGTATCAGTAGCGGAAAAGATGCATGAGGCGACGCTGTGATGGTTCGAATATGTGAAAAGGAGAAGCAAAGATGCTTCGGTAAAGAGGTACGAGGGGTTGGCAGTGCTGGGTTTGCGAAGAGGTAGAGGTAGACCGAAGAAGCATTGGGAGCAGATGATTAGACAGGACATGGCTCACCTCCAGATCACCAAGGATATGACCCTAGATAGAAAAGTGTAGAGGTCGAGGATTATGGTAGAAGGGTAGATAGTAGTCAGACGATCTCTGTCATATCAACAATAGTTCTATTCTTATATATGTTATTTTTATCTTATTCTTCGTCTTTATTACTATTGGTTTCTACTTTCCCCTTCTTATATCTTATTTTCTTTGTTGTGGTTTTCCGTATACGATTTTAAAAAAATATTTTCCTCTAGCCGAGGATCTATCGGAAACAGCCTCTCCACTTTCGTGGGGTTAAGGTCTGCGTATATCTCACCCTCCCCATAACCAATTTGTAGGATAACACTGGGTATGTTGTTGTTGTTATTGTTTGTTTAGAATAGATAATCAAACTCAATATAATATGAAAATCTCGTCATGAAATATATATTTATCAAATTATGTCTATAAATAACAAAAAATCACACCAATTATAGCACTAGAAATCAAAGAAATGAAAGATAGGGTAAAAAAATGTTCATTGGGTGCTCCCAATCTTCAAACCCTAAGTCGGATGATGGTTCCTTACTCCCAACTCCCAAGCTTGGAAAGTTCCCAAATTAGATTTGAAAAATATTACGAATCTATCTATTTATAGGTCCCTAAAATAATTACAATATTTTCTCAAATTGTCCCTAGATTAAAATAAAGACATTGCAAATTTTTCACCTTGTAGCAACGCTAGTTCTGACTTTTTATCCAATAGCAACATTTACTTGTGTTGACAAGCGTAGTCACTTTTTTCTTAATAGCCAGAAAGGCGGACACCCTTTAAACGGGCGGCCACTTTTCTCCTGAAGTTCCAAAACTCTGCATTCTACTTTTTGCATTGGGTAACCATCCTTTGCACTGAGTTCCTTTCCCTTTCACTTTTCTCAATTTTGGGCCTACTTTTTGACTCGTTTTCTTCTAATCTCTTCGAGAACTCAATCAACCTTCAATATGCAACTAAACCATGATAAGTGCATATATTTCGTCAATTTTAATACAGACAAGCTCAAGTTAAGTATGTAATGTGTGGTATTTTAACCTTAAATTTGCTTTTTAGTACTCAAAGAGGCTCCAAAATATTTGAAAGATAGTTCATCTCTGGACAAGCCTAAACTTTCCAGCATAAGCTGCCGAGCATTGGAATCCATTCCGAAAATATACACTGAGCTTTTCTTAATATTTTTTGCAATCCGAAGGCTACAGAAAATCGAGTAAAACCTTCAAAAACAAATTAACGGAATAATCATTACTAATAGGCAATAGATCATTAACAAAGCTAAGATGAATTATATTCTATTTTCCATATCTTGAATAGAAGGTTGAATTCTGGGTTCTTATAAAGTTATTTCAGCACTCTGATTAAATACTCCATGCAAAGCTCAAAAAGAAAAGGAGACATATGATAACCCTGCTTAAATCCTTTCTTTGTTAAAGGGTTGTGTTGGTATACTATCGATAATGATAGAATATGTCATAGTTGTTATACATGTCATAACTACTTCACAAACTATTCAGGGAAATTCATACAATATAGAATTTGTTTCAAATAGAACCTTTCAACAGAATCATAAGTTTTTTTCATGTCAATTTTCAACATACATCTACATGAGGTACCTTTCATGTTATATTCTTTCACTTACTCATGGGTTAGGATATATTGTTTATAATTACCATTCTCGGAACAAAGGCTGGCTGATTACTATCCATTAACATATCCATCGCACTGTATTCTCTTGGCTAATTATATTCATATACTATTCTTTTAGTGATGAATTATAATATATGGTGAGTTATTTATAAATTTACTACCTATTGGAAGAAAATCAGGGAAGTTGGACTATGTGATTGCAAAAATGCGTCGGGGTATACGTTACGCCACAATGTTAGGTATAGTTTCTTGCCTTCCACACTCATTCAGAACTTTACAACATTGTTTTGCCCTGCATAGACCTAACCAGCGATAAATCTAATCTCCAAGTCTCCTAAAATTATCCTAAAATTTTTGCTAGGCAATGTATTTGCATTGGGCGATCGACTATGGAGGCCTTCCATCTTTTGAGGAAGTTGGTTAGCAGTATAGGAACAAGAAAAATGACTTATATATGGTGTTCATTGACCTAGAAAAGGCGTACAACAAAGTCCCTAGGGAGGTCTTGTAGAAATACGTGGAGTCTAATTGTGTTCATGTCGCATAAATTAGAGCGACCAAGGACATGTACGATGGAGCCAAGATCTGTGTGAGGAGGGTGGGAGGAGACTTAGATCACTTCAAGAGGAGGTACCGTGGTGTATGTTAATTGTAGATGATATTGTCTTGGTTTACGAGACATGCGGCAGTGTTAATGATAAGATGGAAGTTTGGAGGCACACTTTAGAGTCGAATGGTTTTAGGCTGAGTGGGAAGAAAATAGAGTACATGGAGTGCAGGTTTAGTGATACACCTCATGAGTCAGATGAGGAAGTGACGCTTGGTACTCAAGTTATCTCTAAGAAATGAAGCTTCAAGTATCTTGGGTCAATACTCTAAGGAAATGGAGAGATTGATAGTGATGTCATACATCATATAAGAGCAAGTTGAACGAAATGGAGACTCGCTTCTGGTTTCCTATGCAATAAGAAAGTTCCACCTAGACTTAAGGGTAAGTTCTATAGAGTGACTGTAAGACAAGCTATGTTGTATGGGGCTGAGTACTCGCCTGTCAAGAACACCCACTCTCAAAAGATGCAAATAGCCAAAATACGGATGCTTAGATGGATGTGTGGGCATATAAAGAAACACAAGGTTAGAAATGAAGGCATATGGGACAATGTGGGAGACACCTCAGCGGTGGACAAGATGCGGGAAGCGAAACTGCGATGGTTTGGGCATGTGAAAAGGAGGAGCGTGGATGCCTTAGTGAGGAGGGGTGAGAGGTTGGAAATATTGAGTCTACAGAGAGGTAGATGTAGACCGAAGAAGAATTGGGATGAGGTTTTTAAACATGTCATTCCTAACCTCCAAATTACCGAGCACATGACCCTAGATATAACGATGTGGAGGTCGAAGATTAGGGTAGAAGGTTAGATTGTAGTTGAGTGATTTCTTTTGTATTATATATATTATTCGTATCTTATTCTTCATCATTATTGTTGCTATGTTTTTGTTTACCATGGATAATCTTAAGCTTATGGCATCACTTTCTTTATCATGAAATTTGCATCTTCTTTTGTTGAAATATGTTATCAAAGTATTTGTCTTTAGCTTGGGATCTACCGAAAATAGCTTTCCCATCTTGGTGGGGTAAGGTCTGCGTACATCACACCCTTCCCAGACTCCTCTTATGGGATATCACTGGGTCTGTTGTTGTTGTTGAATGCATTTGTGCCTATCCATTTAGATTTTAGTCTCCTTTTTAAAACTATTCGCAAGTATGTCGTTGAAGTTGACTTAACTTAGATTTTTCTCTCTTAAAATGAGCAAAATTCAAGACCAACAGTGTAAAGTTGAACTCAACTTCAAACTCTAAAAAGAAAAAAATAGAAAAAAATACACTCATGTACAATTTGGAGGTCTTTTTTACAAAACATAGCGATATTTTTGAAAAACTATAAAATATAGCGGAAACTGTGAGTTAATTATAAAAAATAATGAAAATGGTGAGTCATTTACAAAACATAGAGAAAAAACCTCCTTTGTATCTCATTGTATCTTCACTATGTCTATACTGTTTCTAGTTGTGTTTACACTATTTTTCTAGTCTTTATGTTATTTCTGAATTGTTTCCCTATATTTTCTCTAGTGTTTCTGTTTATATATTGTTTCTACTTGTATCTACACTATTTTATCGTATTTTTACTATTTCTAGCGTTTCTACATTGTTTCTGTTTGTATCTACACTTTCTATTTATATCTAGCAATGTTTTAAAAGGTATGGGCGCGACACGAGGCATTTTAGCCGACATGGGGCGAGGCTCATGAATCATTAATATTTAATATTTTTATACGTTAATATTATTGAAATAAATATTTTAAAAAAGATACATCACATAAAAAGGGTAAAATTACGTAGAAATTCTAGAAAATTCAAAAATTATGTAAGCTAAGATTAAAAGATTACGTAGAGCTTAAACAAAATAAGATTTAATTAGCAAGTTGGTATTTGAAGGTAGACTTTAAACAAATGATTTATTGAGAAATAATAATTTTAAATTTGAATTTTTTCGGACTTATGCCCCCAAGATTTGTCAACGCCTAAGCGGTACTCCCCAAACTGCGCTGCTTACTCCTTTCTGATCCTTCGCCTCCCAGCCAGGTCGACCCGGTGGGCTTTTGCTATGCCTCACTCCTGGACTCACCCCGAAAAAAGCCTTTTAAAATATTGGTATCTACATGTAAGTGGCGGCGTCAGGCAGTAGGGGCAACAAGTGGAGGGATAGGAGATGGAGGCTTGAGTTTTTCTTTTTCTGCTATTTCTAGCCACTTGTATATAAACAAATTGCTATGTTCTGTAATATTAATAATATTACTATTTTTTTTTTGTAATAAAGGGTGTAGGATTGTATATAAGTGTAAACAGCCCAAAGAAAAAACTATCAAATTCAATTTCAGACCAAAAAGAAGTAAAAGTTAGCTTCTTATATAAGGCTGAACTTCAACCCAATAGTCTGAAGATAAGCAATTTTGATGTGAAGTGGCCAACCCTTGCAAATAGGGGTGTTTATCGGTCGGTTCGGTTCGGTTTTGCACCTTATCGGTTTGTACTATCGGTTTTCGGTTTTTAAAAGTGCTAAACCAATAACCAAACCAATAAGCTATCGGTTATCGGTTTTCGGGTTATCAGTTTTAGGTTCTTATCGGTTCGGTTTTCGGTTTAACTATTAAGGAACTTAGGCCTAACAAGTGTAAAAAAAAAACCTCTTAAACGGTAGCATCCACTACAAAATCGGCTTTATTTTCACAGTGAATTCAAATGCCTCTTATAGCATCCGCCATATTAAAAAAAGCAACCAACAACAGATTCAAATATACTTCATTATTCTATAAACTAATGGAGGAGGCAAGGAGTGAAATAGTAAATCAGTGGTTGAAATGGATGGGGCGACTTGAAATACACAAGTAAAAGAAGATTAGGGTTTGAGGTTTTCAAGTTCCAACTAATAGTAATTAAGTATACTACTTTTATGCACATAAGCGCAACATAGTAAATTTGAAAACCTTATTGGGTTATCGGTTTAACCAATAAGAAAATGTACAAAACCGACAACCGAACCGATAACCCAATAAAAAAAATTTGCAAACCGTTAAATAACCGATAACCCGATAACCCAATATTTATAAACCATTAACTTTTTATCGGTTCGGTTTATCGGTTTAAACCGAAAAATGAGCAGCCCTACTTGCAAAGCATGTCCACAGTTGGGTATTTCTTTAACGTGGAGCACAAAAATTTGCTATTTATCTTCCAATTTTAACGAAGTGCACCTTAGATATTTCTCCATTAAGCTTCTACAGGGTGTCCACACCCTACAACAAACTTATAGTTTAAATAAAAAAAAAAATTAATCCTAAAACATAATCTCTTTTACGTAGTGCAGAACATTCTCTAAGTGAAACATTAAGCTGAAATCCGTTTAAAATATTCTGAGGTACAAGGAGCTAATGGAGACTAAGAACCTGTTTGGGTGGGCTTATAAGCATTTTTTTTTAAGTAGTTTATAAGTCAAAAGTGACTTATAAGCCACTTTTTGAAAAGTTAGGAAATTCTAACTTCTCAAAAAGTGGCTTATAAGTCACTTAAGAGCTTATAAGCCCATAAATTTTTAAGTTATCAAATATTTACTAATGAACTTATAAGTTTATAAGCTACTTTTAAGCTCTTACTCAAACGGGCTCTAAGGAGCCCTGAGTTATAATTGAATTTGTAAATAAAATACTTTAATTAAAATGGAGCTTAGCTTCTTTAAGAATCTCTTGTAAATCTATCATTGTTTCTGGAAATGTTAATGCGCTAAGATCTTATAAAGTTTGTTCCTAGTTTATGCAACTTCATAAATTTTGCCCGACTTTTTTAGGCATATTTTTTCCATTTAGTGGGTCTCTCTTATGTCAAGAAGATTATGCACTTCCTTGAAAAAATTTAACAAATCAGACACCACGATCTTGTAACATCTTTCGAAATGTCAAAACTTTTATAACTAAGTTTGCACATTAAGAAATATAAACAAAATGGAATAACTTTATATATCAAATATATCAACACACCATTTTTTCCTCCTTCTAACTGATTTAGAAATCCATTTTCATTTTACCATTTTCAAACCTCAATCTTTGATAGTATTCTTTCAACTATAAGTTTTATGAATAATTAATTTTAATACCAAAAGAAACTCCACAAACAATTTCCGGTCTGGTGAAATAAGCACTACTCGCAAATACCTATGTCCTTATAATGTTGCACTCTCTCATAATTTTAAGTTCTCTATTATTTTAAAATATAATTACTTGCACTCTCTACGTACATAATAATAGGCCAAATTTATACATAATTGGATGTGTTTTACCCATACATTGGTGCATTCTAGTGACATTTAATGTTAAAGATATGACAAATTGAGCTAATTGATTGTATTTTAATGTATAGGAGGCTTATGGTACCAAAGAGAGTTGATTTGAGCAAAATTGGGGCCAAAAAGCAAAATCTAGAGAATTCTAAGGGTGTTGTGTGTCGCATGACCATAGCACACCCTTTAGATGAAATTTTGACGAAAAAAATATTGTCGAAGCAGTGAAGTAACTCCCCGTTGTATAGCCATCGCATGGGAGGAGACAAAAATGATCCTGGAGTGTTTTAGAGTGGATGTGGGTTGCACAAGTCCTTTGGAGAAGTTCCAGAAACTTTGTGCTTAGCATAACTATAGGACAAGGGCAAAAACAATTTGCAGTTTTGTTAAGAGACGTAGTTCGGTCATGTGGCTCAGGAATGTGATTTAAAGGACTAAAAGTCGATTTTAGAGAAATATTGAACCTAGAGAGAACAAGGATAAGGTTAAAGCAGTGAAGAACGAGGATTTAACGAGTTTTTCTTAACTCTTTCACTCTTTTCTTGTAAATTACTTATTATGATTGCTTATGTCATGAATCTTGTGAACATAAGTGGCTAAGTTACCTCATCTAGGACATGACGAAACCATTATAGGATGATGTATTGAGTATTGTATTAATTTATCGAGCTTGACATAGTTATTCAACTACGTTTTGAATGCTTTCGATTGTAGAGCTCACAGTTAAATATAACAACAACAAGCCCAAAGTAATCTCACAAGTGGGGTATTGGGAGGGTGAGATGCACGCAGACCTTATCCCCACCAAGGTGGATAGGCTATTTCCGGAAGACCCTCGGCAAAAGAGAAATAATTTTGTAAGCATGAATAACAAGAGACAACAAGATTTAAACATAATACTCCCTCCGTCTCAATTTAAGTGTCTACCTTTCCTTTTTAGTTTGTCCCAAAAAGAGTACCTCTTTCTATATTTGGTAACTCTTTAATTCTAAGATTTGTTTTGGACCACAAGATTTAAAGGCACTGGCCCACATTACACACCACTTTAATTTTAAACCACAGGATTCAAATGTTTTCCCTAATTTCTTAATCTCCGCACCAAGTCAAACCTAGATACTCATTTTGGGACAGAGGGAGTAGCAGATATTGACACAAAAACCATATATAATTGAAGTAAACAAAATTAGCACACAATATAGATAAAGCATAGGGTAGAAATAGCTAATATAAACGAATCTTACTAATGGCAAAATAACCTATAACTCTCGATTACAGTCTCACCTTCTATCATAATCCTCGACCTCCATGCCCTCCGATCTAAGGTCATGTCATCGGTGATCTAGAGGTGGGCCATATCCTACCTAATTACCTCGCCTCAATTCTTCTTCGGTCTACCTCTGTCTCTCCTTAGACCCAACATTGCTAACCCCTCGCACCTCCTCACTCGGGCATCTGTGATCCTCCTCTTCACATTTCTAAACCATCACATCCTTGGTTCTCGCATCTTGTCCACTACTGATATCACGCCCACCTTGTCACGAATGAACTCATTCTTAATCTTAACCATCCTAGTATGTCCACACATCCATCTCAGCAACCTCATCTCTACTACACTCATCTGCTGAATATACGTGTTCTTGACGGGCCAGCACTCCACCCCGAACAATAACACCGATCTTATGACCACTCTATGGAACTTCCCTTTAAGTCTAGGTGGTATTTTTTTATCGCAAACGATCCGGAAGTGAGCTTCCACTTCATCCATCCCGTCCCTATGCGATGTGTGACATCTTCGTCAGTTTCTCCATTACCTTGGATAATTGAATGTGCCCTTTTATTTTTGTAACCCTTGGAAGAGTGTTTCGAGTTAGGGTTAGTTGAATAGTGATATACTTTAACCCAAATAATGAATTATTTATGCAAGAACAGAAGGGTGAGTTTGGGAACAACGAACCCTTATTGTGGTTATGTTGGTAGTCCATTTTATCATCTTGTATTAACTTAAAAAAGTAACTTAGGATAGTCATTGCTTGTTATTGAAAAATATTAGCGATAAACTAGGAGATCCCGATCATTAATTAGGGATAGTCAAGCGAGATTGAATGCGTAGTATAAGATACATCACTCTGATAATTGTGGAAAACATGTCCTAGGTCTTTTGATCTTGAAATCTTCTCTCATACTTATTACGTGTTTTTGGTTAACGGTTATTTATTTCAGTTTTTACAATCATTTTAATTTGTTCGTGAAATTTTTTGATCGTAAACTTGGTAAAATTGAGTTATGAATTAACGTTTTCTCCCCGTGGACTTGTTAAGCCGGATTATATTTACACCGACCAATTATTTTTTCGAGAACAAGTTTTGGGCGTGGTTAGTGCATTAAAGCAAGAAATGCCTATGACTTGATTTTTAGATAAACTTTGTTATTTAATTAATTTTGCTTAAATAATATGTGTGTTTTCTCAAACTATCACTAATTAGATTACAGTAACAAATTACCATATTTGATGCATAGAAAGTAATTTAAGTTTTTTCCCTAAACTGGTCAATGGTCATATACCCCACCTTCCCCCCATTTATTTTTCCTTTTTTGTAATTTCTTGCCACCTCGGCTGTTATCCACATTTCATGATCTTACTCATCTCTATTATCTATAAATAGGCTCCGCTCCTCCCCTCAAAAGCACTCTTCCTAACTCGAGAGTTAGTTTTTTTTTTTTTTTTGGCGATTCTATTTGTGTGTGTTAATACAGATCTTTAGACACAACTATCTGTGAATATGGTTATCTTTGGACACCAGTATTTGTGAATAAACAACAACAATAATTACACCTCAATTCCAAACAATTTAGAATCGGTTGTATGAATCCTCATTTACCATGTTTCTCTAATTAAACTCAATTTATTGGAGAAACATGATTCAATATTAGTTCATATAACTGATTCCAAATTGTTTAGGAATTGATGGTGTAGTTGTTGTTGTTGTTGGTATCCATAAATACTTGTGTCACACTCAAGTACATACAACACAAGTATCTGAGAATGTAGAAGATTTTTTTTAAATTTTCCAACGGGGTCTAATTAACTTGTGACACCATAGTGTGTGTGTATATATATATACATACACACACACACACACACACACATATGTGTGTGTGTGTGTGTGTGTGTTATCCAGATTTTTAGTATTTTTTATGTGTGTGTATGTCTATTTAATTTTTGTGTGGTGTAACATAACTCAGAGTCAAAACTGCAGGTTCAACTTTTGTTGCTCATCAAAAGATTCTTGATGCTATGTTGGGGGAACGCTGCAGAAATACAAGGAGATAAATCATATAGCATTAGAGAAGTTTTACGAGTTATAGTACTTTTCCATTCTCCTTTTGGTTTAAATAATTTGAGATGTCGTAAAGATCTGCATGTGTTAGTACACAGAGATCATGTCTTAATTTTCTTATCAAGATTAGTTACTATTAAATCCTGGAATGTATATATAGCAAATACACTAATACGAAGATACAATTAAGCCTCGCAAATTTAATTTTCTTTCCTGGAAAAGCTTTCCTATCTGAGATAATCATAGTACCGTCTTCCATGGATTCACGGGTGAAATGGAAATTGTTATGATAAAATGCACGCGTGTGTGATTCACCATTATGAATAATCCATTTCAGGGTATTACCATTAGATGTATATAATAACTTACACGAATGCGCGAGTATTATTAATAAGTGTGGACAAGTCTAATTCATATATAAAATAATTAATACTTAACAAGGATTAAGTAATATATATTCTCACTTTAATTTTTAATTGCTATGATTAAATAATTTGGTGCTTGTGTAAACACTGGAGCAGGTAAGTATTTATCCTATCAAACTTCGGGATATCGCATTTGGGTGATCAGATGAAGCAATAGCAACCTTCTTTTTGTCGTCAACTCTTGATTTTCAATTATCGGTGTCGAGACACGACTCTACTACCTTAATACCATGGGTTAATTTGGTTGAGTAGAAATATGATAGGCTTTTGAGTGTATGTTTTATTCTTCGGGCTTACATAAGTTTCATACGTGAAACAAGATGACGAGACAAGATCAACAAGGGATAGGGATAAGGAACTCTACCAGGAAGAAAATCACATGGGAAAGATGTAAGACAAATCTGAGAATGGTCCTTCAAATTCGTCATCTCTGACTCTGACTACTCCTAGGAGATATGTCTGACTAATATTGTACAAGTTCTATTTAATCTATCTCAATATTATCTTAAAGCAAAGAACATCTTCACATTGCTATGAAGGAGAACTACTTGTAGTTGTTATGCTATATATTATAAGCTAGAGCTATATTTTACTGTGTTTTTTTTCCTTCTTTGTGCTTTCTCTCTCTATAATTTAGGGGTGGATATATAGGTGCAAGAATTGAGAGAAGAAGAAGGCAAAAAACTTAACGAGAAACGACCATCGCATTTTGTATGATACAACAACATAGCAGTCCTACATACCAAGTTAATATTCAATTTCTCAAATACTTAAATTTATAAGGATTTCTTATGTATGCGCGTAAAATATATCTACGATCTAAGAAACTCCCTAGTCGTCAAGGTTTTGTCAGATGACAGTAAGAATATCGTAATCTAATCACCAGTTGAGATAGGTAACCCAAAAATTAAAGATGAAAGAAGAAAAGAGTGCACATATGTGTTTGAAATGCTTTCCTTTCCTGAATTGATCTTGCATAGTTATCAAAACCATCTAAGATTGTTTTTTTTTTCTGGTAATACTACGAAATTTGTTAGATACTAAAACATGTCTACAACAGGTGTAGAAACCTATTGTGCATCAAAATTGTCATAGTTGGCAAGGATATTACAACAATTCATCGAGATGTCTCTTGGGCAAGAACACCCAATTACATCATACAAAAGAGTAGAGATAATACTACTAGTAGGAGGTTGCACTAATGTAGAAACCTTAATGCTAGTACTTCTTGACAGTCCTTCTTTGGCTAGGAGATCAGCCATCTTGTTCTGCTCTCTAAAATAATGACTAAGCTCTACCTGGCCCAGCTCCAACATCAACTTTCTGCAATCATTCAATAAAGCAAAAGAATTTGTATTAGGGTCAAATAATTATGAGATGGAATCCATTGAGTGAGATTCAATTTTATGGAAACCAAACCGTTATTTCTAATAAGAAGTAAACCATGCCAAAAGGCCAACAATTCCACGTTGACTTGATCAGTGCAAGGAACATGAGCATAGAAGCCTACAATACATTCCCCTCTATGATTCCTAATAATTCTTCATGTTCCCCCCTTGTGAAGTTTATTAGCTCCATCAACGTTTAACTTGTAATAATTCAGGGCTGGAGGGTGCTACTTAAGTTGTAAATAGATAGTCCTACCAGCTGTAGGATTACTCTTAGCTAGAAGTACAAATTCCATTGTTCTCTTATGGATTAGGCTGAGAGAAGGTTCATCCGATCGATTATTGTGATGATAACTATTTCTGTTAATCCAAATGTTCCAAAGATTAAAAGGAAAGAGATAAGTCCAGTTATAGTGATTTTGATTAATATCGCAAGATGCTTTACGTTAGGTATCAAGCCAATGATGATCTGGCTTGGAGAAGCATTTTGCATCAATTTTAAGAGTTTTACATAAAGCAGTGACATGAGTGCATTAGAAAAAAATGTGATGAATAGTTTCATCTTGAGAGGGGAGCATGATAAGCATTTAAGGTTTATATTGATACCTATATGGTGAAGCTATGCCTTGGTTGGTAGTCGATCATGATAACATAGCCATAGAGAATATTTGATCTTACTTAGAGTTTTAATCTTCCAGATCGTGAAGTCTTTGCAATGGCAATTTGGCTTCTCATCTATCAATTGTCTGGCAATTTTTGTAGAAAAAAGGCCATTTTTTGTGAGTTTCCAATAGAGTTTGTAATTCTCACCGGGATATGAGGGAAGATATATGGATGTGATTTTGTTGTAGATGTTGTCTGGGAACATGAAAGAAATGTTTGACAAGTTTCATCTACCACTATTATTCAGGGTTGCTATTTTAAGGTTTTCTTTCTCTTTTAAAGGGGGCCCTGAATACATTTTCGGATGATTATGTTAGGAATCCATCCACTATCCCAAAAGTCGATTTTTTTACCATCTCCCATTGACCAATATGAATCCTTTTGACAAAAGAGTAGCCCAAGAGGATGTTTTTCCAAGTTCCGTTATAGGAATTTTTGGTATGGGTAAAATCTGTTTCCCGATCTTTATATGTATATTTAGATAATAGAGTTTTCGCCCAAAAAGTTGAAAAGTTAGTATTGAGTCTCCAGGCTAGGTTAGCAAGAAGAGCTAGATTTTTTGTTTCAGCTTTAATGACACATAGTCCTCCTTGACATCTAGGCATTGTCAATGTGCTCCAATTTAGAAGATCAAGTTTTTTCTTTTCATGAGTGGATCCCCATATGAAATTTTTTCTTTGGATCTGATAAATGGAATTGCACAGTTTTGTTGGCAATTTGTGATATTGCATCATATAATTTGGGATTATATTAAGAGTTGCTTTAGCTAGTGTAGTACGACCAACTATACTTAAATGCTTTGTTTTCCAGCTGGCCATTTTATTATTCATAGTTTTTTCTTTTTTTGATACATTGGTAATCTTTTTCCTTTGGCGTTTCATCAAAGATTGGGAAATCAAGGTATTTACCAAAGGTAGAACTTTGCTTGAAGTTCAAATTGTGTGAAAGGATTTTTTTTACTGTAGGTTAGCAATTATTGGAGAATATAATTTTTGACTTTAAGTAATTTATTTTTTGCCCAGATTATTTACAAAAGGAGGACAAGGTGTGACTAACAGCCTCACAA
The DNA here is from genome assembly GCA_037355625.1 of Petunia x hybrida. Lineage (NCBI taxonomy): Eukaryota > Viridiplantae > Streptophyta > Magnoliopsida > Solanales > Solanaceae > Petunia > Petunia x hybrida. Next base: position 1,530,193 of record JBBBVM010000068.1, read on the forward strand.
TTTTTACTATTAGCTTTACAAAATATTGTGAGGTCATCTGCAAAAAAAGAAAAAAAGAAAAAAAGGGAGAGGTGTGGACCATTTTTGGAAATTTTAATGGTGTCCCAATTGCCGGCAGATACTTCACTTTTTATGGATCTAGATAGCATTTCTAGACAAAGTATGAAGATATAAGGTAATAAAGGATCACCTTGTCTAATGCCACTAGATGAGTAAAAAAAAAAAGAGCTTTTTTACTATTTATAAGAATTGCAATTGAAGAAGTAATGATGCAAGACATAATCAAGGATATTATATTATTAGGGAATTTAATGTATTTTAGTGTCCTATGAATGAAAGACCACTCATGTCTATCAAAGACATTTTCAAGATCAATTTTGAGGATCATATTTGCAATGTAACCTTTTTTATTCTTGAAAGCCTTTATGATTTCTTGAATGATAATAGCATTGTCCCATGTTCTTTTTTTTTTTTTTTTGAGAAAACTACTCTGACATGGGGTAATGATATATTGAGAAAAGACTTAATATGATTAGCTATGATTTTAGTAATGGTCTTATAAATTGTATTGCATAATCCAATAGGTCTAAAATTTTTAATCTTATTAGTATTTTCAAATTTTAGGATAAGCCAAAGATATATTTTATTCAAGCTTTCAGGCATGAAGCAGGATTCAAAAATATTATACATTGTGTAAAACAGGAGGGGTCAAAAGTATCCCAATATTTAGAGAAGAAAAAAGGATGTAAACCATCGGGTCCAAGGGATTTATAATATTTAAAAGGTTTAAGGGCGTTCAAGATTTTTTTTTCTTCTAAAACTCTGCCAGTTTTGGCTATGTCTATTGTAGTAAAGGAATTATCAGTTGAGTCACCATGAATGCAGTATGAGAATAGGTGATCTATGGTGTACAACTATTTGAAAAACTAAGTAATATGAGTTTCAATTTCATTTTGATCAAAAAGAAGGTTATCCTCATTATTTTTAATAAACGCAATACGATTTATTCTACGTCTATTTAAGGTACTAATATGAAAGAAATTAGTATTAGCATCCTCTTCTTTTAACCAGTTTATTCTAGCTTTCATCTTCCAAAAATCTTCTTTCACTTTTAAGAATATTATTAAATTCTATTTGAATAAATTTTTCTAGATTGTGAAGAAATTGGCTACTAGGGTATCTTAGGGATTGTTGTATACCTTGTAGCCTAGCAAGAATATTTTTTTTCTTAAAAATATTACCAAAGTATTCTGAATTCCACTTCTTAATATTATATTGAAAATTCATAACTCCATCATAAAAACAAGTATGACTAGACCATGAGTTATGAACAACATTAGGAAGCCCAGGGTTATTACACCACATTTTTTCAAATTTAAAGGGTTTCTAGCTTGGTATGAGAGGTTATCTGGGTTCTTGCTTAAAAATGGATTTTCAAGAGGAAGAATTGACAACACATTGTTCCTGAAGAAGAAAGGAAAAGATTTATTAGTGGTTCAGGTATACGTTGATGACATCATATTTGGAGCCACTGATGAGGAATTATGCAAGGGATTTGCTAAATTGATGGGCAGTGAATTCGAAATGAGTATGATGGGAGGACTCAATTTCTTCCTGAGATTACAGATTAAACAAACCCCTGAAGGAACTATGATTCATCAATAGAAGTATGTCAAGGAGCTTCTAAAGAAGTTGGACATGGAAGGAGCAAAAGAAATGTCTACACCTATTGCCCCTGGAACAAAGCTAGATATGGATGAACTAGGTCCTTCTACAAATGAGACAAAATATAGGGGAATTATAGGTTCGCTCCTCTATCTCACAGCTAGTCGACCTGATATTGTATACAGTGTGGGACTGTGTGCTAGATTTCAGTCCAGGCCAAAGGAGTCTCATCTGACAGCTATGAAGAGAATCTTGAGATACTTGAAAGGAACTCAGGATTTATGTCTATGGTATCATAGGGGTGGCACTTTTGAATTGATTGGTTTTGCGGATGCTGATTGTGCAGGTCATCTGGTGGACAGGAAAAACACTTCAGGGATGGCACATTTTTTTGGTCCTTGCTTAGTTCGTGGGCTACGAAGAAGCAGAATTCAGTAGCTTTGTCTACTGCAGAAGCAGAGTATGTAGCTGCAGCATCATGTTGCTCTCAATTGCTATGGATCAAACAACAGCCGGAGGACTTTAGAATTAAATGTGGAGCTATGCCTATTTTCTGTGATAACATAAGTGCTGTGAACATTTCCAAGAACCCAGTCCAACATAAAATAACCAAACACATTGATATTAGGCACCACTTTCTTAGAGATAATATGGAAAATGGTCTAATCACCATGAATTCTTGCAGGACTGAGGACCAAATTGCTGACATCTTTACCAAAGCACTGAACAAAGTTCAATTTGAGAGGAATAGGTTGGAGTTAGGGATGACCAAAATACATGGATGACCCAGCATTTGTTCTCCAAGGTTTGGCTAGTTAAGTGTTCATTATTTTACTTATAAATATAGTTGCTATTGTCCAGTCTAATTTGTACTTTGATTGAGTATACTTGTTCAACTAAGTATCACTTGAGTGTTCTAATGTGTTCCCATGGAAGAACCAACTGAGTACGTAGAAGGAACCAATACAAGCATGAGGAACCATGTTCAGGTACATCTATACAGCTATTTATGTGAAGTACTATAACTAAAATTGATTGACTTGTGAACGTGCATCAAGGAAACCTTCCATGTTTGTGTAACCATCCAAAATCTTAGGAAAATTCCTTTTGTGGTTACATGTTTTAAATCTCAACCTACTCCACTTATTCTAGAAGTCTTAATGAGCCAGTTCAAATAACCGTCAACTCCTAAGATTTCCCGGTTTCCCAAAACACTAAAAAACTGCTCTACTTTACAGCACCATCATTACTGCCTATTCCCTAAAGTCTCTTAAACACACCGTTACCCTCTTCTACTACTCATCTGAAGTAAGAAAAAGAGAAACATCTACAAAATTCTTTCTACTCTGTTTCTCTCTCTCTCAAGTTCAAAACAAGAAAAACCCTTCTCTCATAACCCTACCCAAAACTCACACCATGTCTCAAGCACAATCATCATCAACCTCTCCGGAAAAAACCTCGGAAACCCACACCTCCAAAGAATCCACTCTTAAACCCCCCGCCTTTACTCTTGCTGAAGAATTGCTAATGTGAGGTTGAAATTCCATAAAAAGATGGGAAAGAAGGTTCCCAAGAAAGCCGTTGCGAAACCATCATCTTCGACGTCGGTATCACCAGTTCCCGATGAGAAATCAGTTGAGGTAAGACCTGATTCGACTCAAACTAGTTCTATTGCTTTAGACTTGGTTAAAAGCCCTGGGAAATTGAGCACTGAAAATTTAGTTAAAGGGGTAGATGGAATTGTAGAAACAGTAGAGCCTAGTTGTGCAACTGATAGGGGGAAAGTTAGTGAGGGAAGTGTGCAAGTTACATTAGAGGATTTTGTGCCCCGGGCTAGTTTTCATGTTAATAAAGTAACTGACAAGGTGGCAGAGGTTAACGTGGTTGAAAACATGCTAGAAAGACTAAGAGAGCAGGATTCTGTAGAATCTCAAAAGGGCCCAGTCGAGGAACGTAGTTCGGAGGCTGCTCCCCTTGAGAAAGTTCAAGTGGAGTCTGTGTTGGAAGGTCAAGTGGGTGAAGGACCTAGTTCTATTGAAGCTACGAAGGAATTGAGTCAAGAACCTAGCTCTTCCTCAGTTCCTGTTGTAGCTGAGGATGCAGAACTTGATTTGACCGATTCTGAGGAAAACAAAAAAGAGAAAATTCAGGCTGATGAGGATAGTAGTGAGAAAGCTGTGGAAAAACCAAAGAAAAGTGTGAAGAGGAAGTTTGGTGAGGAGGATGAGAAGATGATGGGAGAGGAGGAAGAAGAGGAAGTAGTTTTTGTTATTGAAACAAAGCCAATGACAGAAAAGAAAAGAAGACTGGTGAAAGATGGAAAAGCTGTGTCTAAAAGTAGGCTGGTAGATGAGAGTAATGAAGACTCTCAGGGTGAAAATAAAGGTGGTGAGTGACCTACTGTACAAGCAGTACCTAGGAGGGTGGCTACTAGGTCTGCTCTGAAACAGCAGGTTGAAAAAATTGCAAAGCTCGAGAAGAAGCAAGACAAAAGGTGGTTGAAGAAAAACGGGAGAAAACCATTGTTGAAGAAAAGATGGAGAGTGATGAGGATGGGGATTATGTTGACCCAAGTGATTCTGACACTGATAGTGAGGTAGAAGCCAAGAAGAAAAGGAAAGAGGACGATGAAGAAGTTGACAGGGCATCCTTCTTTGCTAGGCATCAGGTACTGGCCGGAAGCATATTGAGTGACATGGAAGAGCACAACATGAGGCCTCTGTTGAGGAATGTAGAGGATCAAGGTTGGCTGAACCTCTTTGCAAAGGAGAACAGATGTCTATATGCTGAAGAGATCAGAGGATTCTACATTAATTGTAGAGTAGCTGCAAGAAGGGTGTTCTATGTGGTTGGAGTTAGAGTTTGGAAGGAGGGAGCTAGGAGTCATTCTTGAGGTTCCTGCTGAAGGATATTGCAGGTACATCAAGCTGAAATGAGAGAACTGATGGTGTTACTCCTCTGAGTGTTGTGAAGAAATTCTCAGGCAAAACTAGACTCAGAAAGGAAAGGAAGGTTGAGAAGAAGGAGATGGAACCTACACATCAGTTGCTCTTTGAATTTGTCCATAGATTCCTGCTACCTAAAGGGGAGAGAAACAATGAGGCTTGTGCTCTTGACTTAACATATATGGATCTGCTGGATAGAGGAACAAAGATCAATTTGCCTGGTCTGATTATAAGACATTTAAAGAGGATTGCAGATATTGACCTAAAGCCACACCCCCTAGTGCATTCCTATATCCTGCAGCAGGTCTTTGAGCATTTCGGAGTGCCCTTAGAAGGAGGAAAGAAGACAACTCTGCATCAGATGTTTGGTCAAAATGTGCGAAGAGGACATCCTTGAGGCCAGTGCAAGTTAAGCAATAGCAGCCTGAGGAAAGTGAAGATTTTGGACCTGATGAAGCCAGTGCAGCTGTGAAAGAACTGGAGCAGCATGTGTTGGAAGTGGATGAAGAGAATGCTGAACTGAAGAGGCAGTTACAGGTGAAGGATCAAGAAATTGATTACTTGAAGATTGAGTGTCACAAGCATGAGGCCGAGTTGGTGGTAGAAAGGGCCAAAAATTCAAGGAATATTGAGGCACTTGTCAAGCACTTCAACCTGAAGACCTGAGTCCTACCCATTTCCTTCTATGTTCTTGTCCAAATCCATGCTTTCCCTTCCTTTCTGTCTTCCTTTGATGTGTGTTTTTAAGATAATTGATTTCTGGTTCTGTACTTATTGGGTTGTGTGTTTGCCACGCCCTGGATAATTGGTTTTAAATTTCTTTTGTTTGAATTTGGGTCCTTTTATGATATATATGGTTCTGGTTGGGCCCTTAGTTTCATTCATGTGCATTTAGTTGACTTGATTGCCTTGTGCTCTAGACTAGACTGTACTAACTTGTTCTTGTAGGATTTGAATCTTTTCGATGATTCTAAAAGGGGGAAGAATGTTGGGGGTGTTTGTGACTTGGGGGTGTTTGTGACCTAACTCATCGGTTTTAAATTTTTCAAAATGTATTTTTGCTTTTGTGTCTTTGGTGTTTTCTGTATGTACAGGTCCCTTGGCCAACATTTGTTTGTCATCATCAAAAAGAGGGAATTTGTTGAGCTGGATGTTTTGAAGTATGAAAAAGAGGGACCTAGTAGTTCTGAAGGAGAACCTGGTCCTTATGAAGAAGGGCACGACTGATCGAAAAGATTATGGAATGTAAATCCATGCAGAACTAGGAATAGTGGCGCGTTAACTATTATGCATCCTAGTCAGCTAAAAGAAGTTGTGTCGTGGCTGCATCTTTGAAGTATGATTAAGAGTTTGGAACAAAACAAGGAAAGGGTCACAGGAAATCTTGACTTGCCATATTTACAAGGTTTCCTTGTGGAATACTACTACGATTACGAAGCCCTTATAAAAGCTTGTAATTGAGGCAGCCGAAATTCAGTTATTTACAAAGAGAGTTGAAAGCAATCAGAAGGCGATCCAATAACTTTCAAAGTTATTTAACTAGTGAAGATAACTGGTAAAGTTAAGAGAGTTGAACTTAGATATTCTGTCTATGTTCTTGTTAGGAGTTGTCATTCTTTTGTGCTAATACTAGTTTTACCTACATGCTTAGTTTAGAAGCAACTGTAATAGGTGAATCTTGAGAGATTACTTTGAAAAGCTAGAGTTTAGCTTTGTTGAGTGATTAGAGTCTAGAGTGTAGCCCCTTGGTTACAGAGTTTTGTAATCTAAAACTTGCTCTTTGTGTTAGTGGATTGATTCAAAAATTCCAGAGTGTAGGTCGTGATTTTTCTCCCTTGTAATCTTCGACGAAAATTGGAGGACACTATTCGAACCCCTCCCCCTTTTAGTGTCCATAGGAGGTGCTTAGAGTATAACAATTTGGTAAACAGGAAATATATATATATATATATATATATATATGTATGTATTATTATACTTAAGGTGACATTACAGAATGGGAGTCGGTTTCAGTGGCTCTAGGGCCAGTAATAGCAAGTACACATAAATTTCCTACTTTTAGGAAGTCATTACAAGCATTTGTAGATAATTTCCAAGTAGTTGTATTTAAGCCTAATATATCATCTTAGATTGCTTGATGGGTGAGCTCCACTGAGTTTGATAGAAAATGAAGATTGTCCACAAAACATTGGTTAGCTCCTTCCTTCGCCAAGATATGTGCCACCTTATTGCCTTCATGGAAACTGTGCTGGACCGCTGGATTTCCCAGCGTCTTCAGTGCAGACCTATATTCATGAAGAACAGTTGCGTAAGTCGGGTTAGATTTATCAAGTAAGCTGACCACTTCTTTGGAGTCTGTTTCGTTTTTAAGTGGATGCAGTCTATTTTCAGTAGCAGTACGCAGCCTGATAGTCAGCGCCCTCAACTCAGTGTGTGTTGGGCTAAAAGATGCGGTTCTCATACAAAATCCCAGAATCCATTTACCATCATGATCTCGGAATACACCTCCAATTCAACCTTTATTATTTGTGCTATCAACAACGCCATTAATGTTCAACTTATAGTGAACTTCCACTGGTGGATACCATTTGACGAGGACATAAATAATTTTAGGTAAAGAAGTATCATATGCTTTTGTATATTTAAACTTGATTGCTCTTTTAAGCAACAGAGACAAGGATAAAGGGACACTAGTGTTGTGATGGACATTTTGGTTCCGATTCAACCATAGGTGCCATAGGACAAAAGAATAAAGCTCGTATCAAGTTAATAGTTTTTTGGGCTTAATTGTGTGTGTTTGACATGTAGGATTGAAGATTTATATAATTCTTTTAAAAAATAAAAACAATTTGGAGCTAAAAAAGAGAAAATGGCGCTTCAAAGTCTGAGTAGAAGCTTGAGTCTCGAATAAATTTGTAGCTGCCAGACAAATTAGAGAAGTACAAGAAAAATAGCATGTGCTGCACAAGGTGTTGCCCAGGCGATGCAGCATGAATAAATTCTTCCAGCGTCAATGTTTTGTTCAAAAATTCAAGACTCTTTTAAAAAGCCTAGTGTGAGGCACTGGAAAGGTGTGTGGAAGAAAATACGCCACCTATTATTATGGGGATACGAGTCCAGCTGGCGAGACTAGACTTATCCTATCAATCACCGGCATAGAGGATACACACTTGTTCTATGAGTTACGACCGTTCAGGCGGTACATGCGTAGGACGCAAGGCATACATCCCGCCGCCTTAGGATTACAGTTTCCTAGTTAGGATTTTTTATATACCACTGCCTTGAGTTTATAGGCTCATGACCTTTATTATTCTTTGTATTTTACCATAATTAGGACTGGGTAATCTCTTCTATAAATACTGTTATAATCTCAGCACCTCCTATGGACACTAGAAGGGGGGGGGGTTGAATAGTGTCCTCCGATTTTCGCCTAAGAACCTGACTCTTAATCACAAGAACCCTGTTCTTGAATTGTTGCCTCCAGGGAAAACACAATCACCAATAGTAACTAGCAATCTAAAAGACACAGTATTTTTACGTGGAAAACTCCTAGTTCAAGGGAGAAAAACCACGACCCACACTCTGGGATTTTAAAATAACTTCACTAACACAAAGAGCAAGTTTTAGATTACAAACTCTGTAACCAAGGGGCTACACTCTTGACCCTAATCACTCAACAAAGCTAAACTCTAGCTTTAAAAAGTAATCACTCAAAGTTCACCTTTTATAATGGCTTCTAATATCAGCAGATAGATAATACAATCAAAACATATAAACTTTGACAACTACAATCAAGAACCTAAACTAATTCACTGATTTTGCTCCTGGTTCTTCACTGGTTGTCTTCAACAGTTACGTCACTTTAAGAGTTATTGAGTTCACCTTGTGTTTGCTCTCAACTCTCGTGGTGAATAACTGAGATCGGCTGCCTCAATTACTTACTTTTGTATGGGCTTTGTAACCCTAGCAGTATTTCACTAGGAAACCTCGTAAACATAACAAGTCCAGATTTCCCTGTGACACTTTCCTTGTTCAGCGCTAACTCTTGTTCACACTTCAATGAGACAGCCCCGACACAACTTCATTTAGCTGACTAGGATATGTATAAGTTTACGCGCCACTACTCCTAGTTCTGCATGGATTTGCATTCCACAAAATCTTTTTGATCAGTCGTGCCCTTCTCACCAAGGACTAAGTTCTTCTACAAATCACTAAGTCCTTCGTTTGTCGTTCTTCAAAACATCCAACTCAACAAATTCCCCCTTTTTGATGATGACAAATAAATGTTGCCTAAGAACCTGTACATACAAACACCACGACACAAAAACAAAAATACACTTTGAAAGAATTTAATACAGATGATTTAAGTCACAAACATCCCAACAACATTTCTTTCTTCCCCATTTTGGCATCATCGAAATATTTTAAATCCTGCAAGAACAAGTTAGTACAGTCCAGACTACAGCACAAGCCAACAAGGTAACTAAGAACACAATGAATAATCCAAGGGCCCAACCAGAACCAGTAATACCATAAAAGAAACCACAAAAATAGTAAAAGCAATTTAAAACCAATCATCCAGAGTTCACACATATGTAGCTCAATTTAGATACAAACTAAAATGTGAATTGTCTTCAATGTGCATCAAATGAAAGGCATAGGTGAGTAAGTAAGAAAAGGAATTTGGGCAGGAACAAGGCAAGGTTATGAGCAGGTTTTAGCTCCTCAGGTTGTAGTGCTTTAAGATTCTTTGAGTTTTTTTGCCCTTTCTACCACCAGCTCGACCTCATGCTTGTTCCACTCAATAGTTAGGCGATCAATTTCGTGATCCTTCACCTTCAGCTGTTTCTTCAACTCGGCATTTTCTTTATTTAGCTCCAACAGTTGCTGTTTCACTTCCTGCACTGATTCAACTGCTTCTTTGACCCAATTTCCTCACTTTCATCAGCTTCTTCTGTCTTGACTTGCACTAAACGTTTGGAGGCTCTCTTTTCCTTGAAGAAATCACATGTCCTCAGAATATTCTTCCCAAACATCTGATGATGTGTGGGTTTCTTCCCATTTTCTAGGGGCACTCCAAAATGTTCAAACACCTGCTGCAAAATATAGGAATACACAAGAGAATGTGGCTTGATGTCTGTGTCTGCAATCCTTTTTATGTGCCTAATAATCAGCCCAGAGAGGTTAATTTTGATTCCTCTGTCCAGCAATTCCATGTAAGTCATGTCCAGAGCACAAGCTTCACTGTTCCTCTCTCCTCTAGGCAGCAAGAACCTATGAACAAACTCAAATATCAGCTGATGAGCTGGTTTTATCTGTTTCTTGCCAACTTTTCTTTCTTTCCTGAGCCTGGTATTACCAGTGAATTTCCTCACAACATCCAGAGGAGTAACCTTACCAGTTCTCTTTGGCCATTTTAACCTCACATACTTGTAATAGCCTTCAGCACGCACATCAAGGATAACTCCCACCTCTTCTCTACCAAACTCCAGCTCCACACCCTTCACCACTGAGAATACTCTCCTCCCAGCTATGCTGCAGTTCACATAGAACTCTCTCACTTCATCAACATACAGACATCTGTCCTCCTTTGTGAAAAACTTCATCCACCCTTGGTCCTTCACCTTCCTGACCAAGGCCTCATCTCAGGCTCCTCTAGATCACACCAAATGCTACCAGCTAGCACCTGATGCCTACCAAAAAAGGCCACCTTGTCTACTTCCTCCCATTTTCCTTTTTTTTTTTTTTGTGTCCTCTTTACTGTCAGAGTCTGAATCACTTAGTTCCACATAGTCCCCATCCTCATCACTATCCTCCTTATCATCAGTCACCAGCTTTTCCTCAACCCCTGTTTGTTTCTGCTTTGGAGAATATTTTTCCAAATCCTCAAGTTGTTGCTTCAGTGCCGACCTTGTAGCTACCTTCCTAGGGGCTGCAGAGACACCAGGCTCCTTCACACTGTCACCACAAGTCTAAGAGTCCTCATCACTACTCTCATCAATTAATCCCCTCTGAGACATTGCTCTTCCTCCTTTAACTAGCCTTCTTTTCTTTTCTTTCACAACCTTTGTTTCACTGAAAAACACTACCTCTTGTTCATCTTCTTTCCTTCAACAATTTTTCATCTTCTTCACCAAATTTTCTTTTACTATTCTTCTTTTGAATTTTCTCCACCTCCCCAGCACTTGCATCTTCTATCTGAGTCTCATTTTCTTTCTTTTCCTCTGAACCAGTCCAATCTAGTTCTGCATCATCAATTGCATCAAGAACTGTGGAAGGACCAGATTCATTCTCAGGTTCCTCGACAATTTCAGCAGAACTTGGTCCTCCACCAACTGGACCACCCAAGATAACCTCCATCTGTACTTTCTCTAAGGGGGCAGCCTCTGAACTAGGTTCATCGACTGGGCCCTTTTTAGACTCAACTGATTCCTTCTCTCTTAGTTTTTCCAACATGTTTTTCACAGCATCTACCTCTGCAATTCCTTCAATGACATTAGAAACATGAGTTCTAGGTCTAGATTCAATGGTTTCTCCCACAACATTCCCCTCTTGCATCTCTACATTTTTCCCTATATCAGTTGCACTACCAGACTCTACCGTTTTTACAATTTCATCCATACCAGTTATTAGCATTTCAGTATTAAGTTTTTAGGGCTTGATATGAGGTCTAACGCAGTAGTACTAGTCTGAGTTGAGTCAGGCCTTACCTCAACTGATTGCATGTCAGAAACCACATGTGCAGTCACCGGAGTAGAGGTTTTTGATGTTGTCTTCCTGGATATCTTTTTCCTAACCTTCTTATGAATCTTCGATCATGCCCTGACGATTCTTTCAGCCAAGGTAGTGGGTGGAGGCTTGAGAGAGGGTTTCTTGGAGGTTTGGGTCTCTGATATTTTTGTCGGTGAAGCAGATGAAGATTGTGCTTGAGACATTGTGATGATTTTCTTGAAGTTGGTTTTTGAGTGAAACGGGTTTTCTTGTTTTGAACTTTAGAAAGAGAACACAGAGAATCTAAAGGGAAAGTTTCTCTTACTTCTGATGAATTACGAGAATTAGAGAGATAGAGAAGAGAGGTTAAGGTGATCTAGGATTTAGGGTATAATGATGACAATAAAAATGGAACACCTTTTTGAGTTCTTGGGAAACTGGGAAAGGTTAAATGTGATGGTTATATAGGGATATTTATTAAGTCTCCTAGGGTGAGTGGGGTAGGTTTAAATTTTGAAAGTGTAACCGAAAAGGGAATTGTTCCTATAAATTTGGGCGGTTACATAAACATGGAAGGTTTCCAAGATGCACCTTCAAGAACAAATCAATTTCAGTCATAGTACTTAACATATATAGCTACATAGATGTACCTCGAATGGTTCCTCATGCTGAACATGGTTCCTTCTACGTCCTCAGTTTGTTCTTCCCTGGGAACTCATTAGATCACTCAAATAGCACTTAGTTGACCAAGTATACTTCTTAAAGTATAATTTTAGACTGGACTATAAAAACTATATTCATAAACAGAATAATAGACACTTAACTAGCCAAACCTTGGGAATCAGGTGCTGGGCCATCCATGTATTTTGGTCATCCCTAACTCCAACTTGTTCCTCTCAAATACCTTGGTGAAAATGTCAGCAATTTGATCTTCAGTCCTACAAGAATTCATAGTAATTAGACCTTTTCCAACATTATCTCTTAGAAAATGATGTCTAATATCGATGTTCTTGGTTCTCTTTTACTGGACTGGGTTCTTGGCAATATTCACAGCATTTGTATTGTCACAGAAAATAGGCACAACTCCACATTTGATTCCAAAGTCCTCCAGTTGTTGTTTGATGTATAGCAGCTGAGAACAGCAGGATGCAGCAGCAACATATTCAGCCTTAGCAGTAGAGAGGGCTACTGAGTTCTGCTTCTTTGTAGCCCAAGAAACCAGACAAGGACCTAGAAAATGTGTCATTCCTAAAGTGGTCTTTCTATCCACCAGATGGCCTGCATAATCAGCATCTGCAAAGCCGATCAGCTCAAAGGTACCACCCTTGAGGCACCAAAGACATAAATCCTGAGTTTCTTTCAAGTGTCTAAGAATTCTTTTCACAGCAGTTAAATGTGATTCCTTTGGCTTGGATTGAAATCTTGCACAAAGTCCCACACTGTACATAATGTCAGGTCGACTAGCCGTGAGATAAAGGAGAGAACCTATAATTCCTCTATACTCAGTCTTATTTTTTGAAGGACCCAGTTCGTCCATATCCAGCTTTGTTCCAGGAGCAATAGGGGTAGTAATTTCTTTAGCTCCTTCCATATCAAATTTCTTCAGCAGCTCCTTGATATACTTCTTTTGATGAATCATGGTTTCTTCAGGAGTTTGTTTGATCTGCAATCCCAAGAAGAAATTGAGTTCTCCCATCATGCTCATTTTGAACTCACTACTCATCAACTCAATAAATCCCTTGCACAGGACCTCATCAGTGGCTCTAAATATTATATCATCAACGTATACTTGGACCACCAATAAGTCCTTTCCTTTCTTCTTAAAAAATAGTGTGTTGTCAATTTTTCCTCTACAAAAACTATATTTGAGCAAGAAACCTGATAGCCTCTCATACCAAGCTCTGGTACTTGTTTCAGACCATAGAGAGCCTTATTAAGTTTGTATACATGATCAAGAAAATCACTGTTCAAGAACCAGGTGGTTGTACTACATATACTTGCTCATTCAGATAGCCATTTAAGAATGCACTCTTTACATCCATCTGATATATGTAGCAAAGGCAATCAGCATTCTTATGGCTTCCATCCTAGCCACTGGTGTAAAAGTATCATCATAGTCAATTCCTTCCTATTGGCGGTAACCCTGAACTACCAACCTGGCTTTATTCCTTGTAACTATGTCATGCTCATCTAATTTATTCCTGAACACCCATTTGGTTCCAATGATTGATCTGTTTTTAGGACCTAGAACCAGATGCCACACCTTTCTCCTCTCGAATTGATGCAGCTCCTCCTGCATTGCTATTACCCAGTCTGGATCCTCAAGAGCTTCCTTCACATTCTTTGGTTCCATAGAGGATAAGAAGGCAAAGAACGCACAGAAGTTCTTCAACGCAGACCTAGTCATAATCCCAGCATCCAACATAGATAACACATTTTCCAAAGGATATGAGCTTTTATACTTCCAGGGTCTTGACTGTATTGGGTGGGAAGAACCTGCAGCTGCATTTTGAGTAGGTCCTTCTTCCTCAGTTGGTTCATCATCCTGGTCAGTCGTTCCCCCTGACATATTGACTCCTTGTTTCCCCTGAGTCAATTCTTCATTTTCATCACCTGGCTCTTCCTTTCCTTCTGGACTCTCCAAGCTTTCAGCAGGGTCTTCTCGTGCAAGACCTATAACCCGATCATCTCCTTCCTTTTCAGCAACTGCTTTGTCTGACTCATCAAACACCACATGCATGCTTTCCTCAACTGTCTGAGTTCTTTTGTTGAACATTTTATAAGCTTTACTCTGAGTGGAATATCCTAGGAATATCTCTTCATCACTTCTTTCGTTAAATTTATCCAAAGCCTCCTTACCATTATTGTGTACAAAACACTTGCACCCAAATGGCCTCAAGTGAGCAATATTTGGATTTCTACCTCTGAGAAGTTCATAAGGTGTCTTGCTAAGAATAGCTCTTATGGAATACCTGTTCAACAAGTAACGTGATGTGTTGACTGCTTTAGCCCAAAAATTTCTTGCAAGACCACTTGATAACAGCATGGTTCTTTCCATATCTTCCAAAGATTTGTTCTTCCTCTCTACAACTCTATTTTGATGTGGAGTTCTTGGTGCTGAGAAGTTGTGATCAATACTGTATTTAGTACAGTACACAGAGAAATTAGAATTTTCAAATTCTGCGCCATGATATGATCTGATGCTTATTAATTCCAAGCTTAACCTTTTCTGCACAATCCCAGCCCATTCTTCGAAACTGTCAAATGCTTCATCTTTGGATGATAGGAATAGAGTCCATGTATACCTCGAGTAATCATCAACTATCACGAACACGAACCTCTTTTCCCCTCTGTTTCTGACTCTCATCGGTCCACATAAGTCCATATGAATCAGCTCAAGTGGTTTTGAAGTGGACACCACTTCCTTTGACTTGAAGGACGATCTCACATATTTCCCCCTAACACAGGCATCACACATCTTGATCTCTTCAAACTCCTTTGTAGGTAGTTCACGAACCAGTTCTTTTTGTTAAGCTGTGAAAGACTAGCATGCCCCAACCTTTTGTGCCACCGCTGTGAATCACTCTCTTGAACATTCAAATAAGTTAAATTGTTCTCAGGAAGTGATCCCAAAGATGCCTTGTAGACATTATTTACTCTTTTTCCTTCCATGACCACTTCCCCGCTCTGTAGGTTCTTCACAATACATCTCACATATGAAAAACAAACTTCATTTCCTCTGTCACATAGTTGAGAAATACATAGTAGATTGTGTTTGAGACCATCAACACAATATACATTTTCAATAGCATGATCCAAGGATCTCCCAACTTTTCCTATGCCAACAATCTGACCACTTTTCCTCCTCCAAAGACTACACTGCCTCCTTGAAATTCTGCGAGTGAGAGAAAATTTCTTCTGTCTCTTGCCATATGCCTTGAGCACCTACTATCTAGAATCCAGCTTGGGTTGTTCACTCTCACTCCAGCCTGCAAAACAAATCAAGGGTTAGATTTAGGAACCTAGACAAGCTTGGGTCCCTTCTTATGAGAGAATGGATGAATCAAGTCCTTCTTAGCCCAATCAGGTAAAGAAAATTTTTTATTTTCAGATTTAGCCTTGCTCATTTTTATGTAGTTTTCTTTCAAGTGACCTGTGTTACCACAAAAGGTATAAAGCATGTTGCAAGGCAGACCTACATATTTGCTCTTGGGATTATAGGGAGGCAGTGACTTCCTATAACCTAGACCTTTTTTTCATTGGACTTGGTTTTCAAGAACCCAATTTATTCTCTCTGAAGACTTGTTCCACTTGGTTAATCTGGTGAGTTCATAGTCAGCCTTTTCAGCCTTTTCTTTAAGAATTATGTTCTTTTCAGTTTCCTGACAAAGAATCTCATTTGTTCTTTTAAGCTCATTCTCAAGAAAAGTTTGACCCTCACTAATCACCTGCTTACCATTTTAATTATTCAGTTTATTTAGATCAAGTTCAAGTTCTGAGATCTTAAAATTAGATACAAGAGTCTGTCCCTTTAGAGAAGCATTAATTTCTTCAAATTCAGCATTTGCTTCTTCAAGGTTCTTGCATCTAGTTTTCAAGTTAAGCAAGGCATCAGATAGTTTATCTTTCTCATATTCTACCTTTTCATAGCCCTCAATTAAGGTGCGAGTTATTACTATCAGATTGTCGGGTGAGTAAGTATGCAATTTTTCTTTCAATTCAGAGAAACATACCTCAGCTGAGTGAGCCGCTTCCTCTCCATCGGTTGCCATGAGAGCAGCTTCCTTCTTCTGACTATCTCCATTGTAGAACTCCTTCAATTTCACCCAGATTTCCTTGGCAGATTTGCACCTTAGCTAGTACATCAAAAGTCATTCCATTCTTGAGATACAACATAGCTTTGGCGTTTGCTTGAAGCCAGTCAAAGTCTTGTGGGTCCAGTTCTTCTACCAGTTTTGGAATCAGGGATCCATTTGTAGCTCTCTTTATTGGGACATGAGGTTCTCGTTTTACGATCAACCAAAGGTTGTAGTCCATGGCCTGAAGAAACAATTTCATTTGCTTCCTCCATCTTTTATAATTAATTCCATCAAACAAGGGAGGTCTGAAAGGATTTCTTCCTTCTCTTATTTCAGGTGAATCAGCCCCATCTGAGTCTTTACCTGTCAGTCCTATAAACGCTAGAGAGGATTCATCCTCAGATTCCTTTTCTCCATCAGACTCACTATCAGTTGGTCCCCAGGTTGCATAAAAAGCTTCTTTCCTCTTCCTTCTTTCTGCACTGAAGTTGGGTGGACGTCTGACTTTTCTTTTGTCCTTGTCGCCGTCTTTGGAAGAATCCTTCTCCTTTTCCTTTGAGGCTCTATTTTTTATCCACTCAACTTTCCACATTGGGCAATCCACAACAGCATAATCCTTCTTGAAGCATTTAAAGCACCCTGAGTAGTCTGGACTGTCAACTATGTTCTTTATCCCATCATTATCTTTGGTGCTTTTCTTGAACCTCTTGAACTTACCCAAATTGAACTTCTGTTTGAGAGCACTGACCATAGCTGCTTCAACTGATTGTAAGTCTACGTACTCTTCAGGTTCCTCAATGTCCTCAAGTGCGAGGGTCTTGACCTTCTTAGTCACTGATTTGTTCTTCGACTCCTTCATCATCACATGAGTCTTCAAACTACCCACTGGTTCTTCTAACCTGATAGATTTCACTTATTTTGACTCAATTATAGCTGTCATCTTTGGTTCCCAAGCATCAGGAAGAACATTCAGAACTTTATCAACCATTTCTACTTCTGAGAGTTCCATATCCAGAGATCTCATCTCATTTGTGATGATGGTTAGCCTTGTCATCATATCCTGTATTGACTCCTTTTCACCCATTGTGAACAGCTCAAATTGTAAAGCAAGGTGCTTCGAATGGAGGATGTGGTATAGGAAGAGCTGAAGGTAACAGAGGTCGTGGACATCAACAGTTTGGTTCAAATGCTGGTCGAGGACGTGGCAATAATCGAGCAAATGCTGCTCAGGCTGAGCTCGAGAATGGAGAAAACGGACACATGAGTGTGCCCGGACAGACTAACTTGTCCGGAATAACAGGTGATCAGTTTCAGATGCTGTTCGATTTGCTGAAAAAGGAGAAGGCAAGCACAAGTGAACCATCGATCGGTAAGAAAACTCATCCTTCATGGATTATTGACACGGGGGCGTCAAATCACATGACCGGTCAGATAAGTGTTTTGGAGAATTTACGAACAATACCAAAGTGTCCGGTAGGTTTACCGAACGGAAGTAGTACGATGGCGACTCAGGAAGGATCCATCAGATTTAACAAAGACATGGTTCTTCATGGAGTATTATATGTGCCCGAAATGACTTGCAACTTGATTTCTGTGTCTCAATTAATTAATCAAGTTGGTTGCAATATAAATTTCTCTAATGATTTGTGTGTTATGCAGGACCGGGCTACGGGGAAGTTGATTGGAGCGGGTGTACAAAAGAACGGACTCTACTACTTTCGGACGATACCCGTGGTGAAAGCTGTGAAGGTCGATGTGGTAGATTTATGGCATCAAAGGTTGGGACATCCTTCGATGCAAGTAACAAAATCTCTTTAACTCTTAGAGGATAGTGGGAAAGGTAGCTTAGAAGAAAAATCATGTGATGTATGCCTTAGGGCAAAGCAAACTAAAAATGTATTTCCTTCGAGTAATAATAAAGCTGTTGAACCTTTTGATTTAGTTCATTGTGATTTGTGGGGTCCTTATAGAACTGAGTCTTCGTGTGGTGCATCATATTTTTTGACTGTTGTTGATGATTGTTCATGAGGAGTATGGGTGTTCCTGTTAGTTGATAAGAAAGAGGTCGGACAAAAATTGAAAGGTTTCTTTGCAATGGTGGAAAGACAATTCAATAAACGGGTTAAGTGCGTTCGGAGTGATAATGGAACCGAATTTGTAAGTCTGAGAGGGTATTTTCTTGAACAAGGGATCTTGTTCCAAACTTCTTGTGTGGGGACACCCCAACAAAATGGTAGAGTTGAACGGAAACATAGACATATCTTAAACGTGGCACGGGCGCTACGTTTTCAAGCCAATTTACTGATTGACTTCTGGGAGAATGTGTGATGACGGCATATTATTTGATTAACCGGACACACACTAAGTTGTTGAATGGGAAGACACCTTACGATATCTTGATGGGTGTGACACCGAATTATGATCATTTGAGGGTGTTCGGTTGCTTATGTTATGATCGTATTCAAGGACGAACAAGTGACAAGTTTGAAAGTAGGAGTCGTCGATGTGTGTTTTTGGGTTATCCAAATGGGAAGAAAGCGTGGAAAATGTATGATTTAGAGGCAAAGGAGTTTGTGTTCTCGAGGGATATGGTGTTCTATCAAAAGGAATTTCCGTTCGCATCCAAGGAGACTGAGGACGAAAAACGGACACAAGATACGGTTCCTGTCACCGTTGCATTGGAGGAGGAAGAGGAGAGTGTGCAAGGAAGGGGGGGTGTTGAACCCAAAGTGGTGACTCCGGAAGCTGAACCTGAGGTTGTTCCCGAAGTTGAACCCGAAGAGTTGGGTCGTGGTAAATGAACTAAGAAAGAGAATATCTTGCTGAGAGACTTTGTTACTAATACGGTCCAAAAGATGAGTCACCGGGTATCGTCCTGTGTTCGAAAGTCTGCTTGTTCATCCGTTTCTCAACAACCCTCTGGTAAGCCCTATCCTCTAGCACACTATGTCATTTGTGATAATTTCTCTTCGAAACATGTGAATTTTCTTGTAGCTATAACGCAAGGACATGAGCCTACCTCCTATTCGGAGGCGGTAAAAAGTGACAAATGGAGAACAGCCATGGGGGAAGAATTGAAGGCATTGGAAGCGAACAGAACTTGGGAGATAGTTTGCTTACCTACGGGGAAGAAGGCCCTCGGATGCCGATGGATATACAAGATAAAGTACAACTCGGATGGAACTATTGAAAGGTACAAATCAAGACTGGTGATTTTTGGGAATCATCAAATCGAAGGAGTTGATTATACGGAGACATTTGCACCGGTTGCAAAGATGGTGACTGTCCGAGTTTTCCTGGCCGTAGCAGCTGCCAAAAACTGGGAATTGCATCAGATGGATGTGCACAATGCATTTTTGCATGGTGATCTTCACGAGGAAGTATATATGAAACTGCCTCCGGGACATCGCATGACCGGGAGAGGAACTGTGTGTCGCCTTCGAAAATCATTGTATGGTTTAAAACAAGCTCCCCGATGTTGGTTTGCGAAGTTGTCTGCTGCTCTTAAGCAATATGGGTTTCGACAATCATATTCGGATTACTCATTATTTACGATGAAGAAGGGAAATGTGCAATTGAATGTGCTTGTTTATGTGGATGATTTAATCATATCTGGTAATGATTCGAAGGCAATTCGAATTTTTAAATTGTATCTCTCGAAATTTTTTCATATGAAGGATTTGGGTGCCTTGAAATACTTCTTGGGAGTTGAAGTGGCAAGAGCTCCGAAGGGAATCTTCCTGTGTCAGAGGAAGTATACTTTGGATATCATAACGGAAGCAGGCTTGTTGGGGGCAAAACCGGTTGGTACACCGATAGAACAAAATCATCGATTGGCGCTTGCAACTGGTCGTTTTACCAAAGATCCTGAACGTTATCGGCGACTGGTTGGAAGATTGATTTACTTGTGTTTTACACGACCGGATTTGTCCTATAGTGTGCATGTGTTGTCGCAATTCATGCAGAGTCCCCATATTGAGCATATGGAAGCCGCACTTAGGGTTGTTCGATATTTGAAAGGCTGTCCGGGAGAAGGCATCGTATTTGATTCTCAGTGTGATCTGAGATTTCATGGGTGGTGTGACTCCGATTGGGCAGGTTGTCCGTTGATACGTAGATCGTTGACAGGTTGGTATGTGTCGTTAGGGGACTCACCGATATCGTGGCGAACAAAGAAGCAACAGATTGTGTCTAGGTCCTCCGCCGAGGCAGAGTATCGATCGATGGCAATGACTGTGTGTGAATTGAAGTGGTTGAAAGGGATATTATGGAACCTTGGAATCGATCACAAGTCTCCGATGAATTTGAAGTGTGACAGTCAATCGGCGTTACATATTGCCCGGAATCCTGTCTTTCACGAACGCACCAAACATATTGAAGTCGACTGTCACTTTGTTCGGAATGAAATTATAGGAGGAATCATTCGTCCCGGCTATGTGCCTACGACCACACAACTTGCTGATATTTTCACGAAGGCGCTGGGACGTGCCCGGTTCGAGTACTTCCTTAACAAGTTGGGCATAAGGAACCCTCACGCTCCAACTTGAGGGGGGGTAATGAAGGTTATATTGTGAATAGGTTAGTATGTAAATAGGTTAGTTATGTAAATTGTATATAGGGCCAAGCCCGTTAAGTTTACTTGGTCCCTAAGTTAGGTTTACGTTTAGGTTTTCTCTAGGTTTTCTCTTGTATAAATAGGGGACTCCCTTCATCAATGAAAGCAAGAGTTTTCACCCAAATATTGTGTTTCTCGTGTGAGTGTGTTCGGTTTTACCCAAAATTGCAAACAAAAAATACTCCATCATTACCTAACCCTAAAAAAGCAATTGCCACATCTCATACCATGCAAATCACTGACCAATCCAGCACCAGCACTTTAAAAAAGCCTCATACTCCAACCAATGAAGTGACGAGTAATTATTCCATCTGCACATCTGATCCATCTCAACCAATGCAAGCACATGTATTTACTCCCCCACCCACGCTACCCCAACAAAGCTCCATGGATGTAGACACTACAACTTCAGTTACTTCTCCCCAACCATTTTTACAAAAAGAAGCCAACACTTACACTTCCCTACATAAGCATGCCAAGGTTGATGCCCATGAAAAACAGGAGAAGAGTAAGACTATTCAACACGACTCAAAGGTTAATTTTTCATCTTCCTCGTCTGACAAGAATGAACCAACACAATATCCCACAAGTCCCACCAAATGCTCAACGAAACAATCATCCTCCACCACCTCTGATTTTCACAATGCCACCACGAAATAATGCTCTACAGAATCGTGGATAGAACACACTTTGACGGGTCAGGCCTTTATGTTTCACTTTATGGTGAACAATCAACAAATTATTGGGGCCATCAAAAATCCACAATACCTACCACGTGCATTGACGGAGGCAATGAGAAGGACAACACAAAAGTTTATGAACTTCCACATGAACCATACCATCTCGAACCCACTAGCTCAACAAAACATGCAAGACTTGCACACTCAACACCTCCAGAATTTGCATTTTTACCACCCGATGGACAACAATCCACAAATTCCCATTTTCTACCAGTGGCCCCTCCGGATAGCCAATAACTTCATAGCAGTGTTCCGGAGGATGTCCTCTTCGATCACACAAGTGACACTCCTTATAGCCTGTCTTCGGTGGCTGTGATCGTTGTGCAGCAAACGCTGTCACCTCCCCACGTTCTTCTTGAGTTCGTGCCATCCCTTTGATCCGTTCATCTTGGATTACATTTTGGTAGACTTGATTCATCGATGGCAACGGATCCTGATCCAAGAGATTGGAACGGACAGTTCCACAAAGAATTTCATCCAGGCCCATAAGAAATAAGTGAACCCTATCATCTTCCCTTTTCTTCTCCAGTGCAACCGTTAGATTGCAAGTGCAGTTTCCACATGAGCAAGTTGGAAACTCATCACAATTCCCTAGTTCTTCCCACAACATAGCCAGTTTTCCATAGTAAGCAGCAATAGTTAATCCCTTTTGCTTACAACCGGCCAAAGCCGCTTTTAATTCCTGAATCCGAGGTCCGTTTCCCACGGAGAAACGTTCTCGAATACTTTCCCACAGATCTTTTGCCACTTCCATTTGCGATATGGTGGTCCGAAGAGTAGGCTCGATCGAATTCCTAATCCACGACACCAGAGGAGAATTGATAGTCCACCAGTCCTCATAATCGATCGACTTTTCATCGGGCATCTTGATCGATCCGTCAACAAAACCAAACTTCTTCCTTGCACGCAGCGCCGTTCTAACCGACCGCGCCCATTCCTCATAGTTTTCACTGGTCAACTGGACCTGCGTGATAATCAAACCAGGATTATCATTCGAGGTGATATCGTACGGAGAGATTGTTTTCCGTACAACTGCAACATCACCTTTTGGAGCCTCCATTACTTTTCTACTTGAAGAGTTTCACGATGGCTCTGATACCATGTAAAACCGAACACACTCACACGAGAGACACAATATTTGGGCGAAAACTCTTGCTTTCATTGATGAAGGGAGTCCCCTATTTATACAAGAGAAAACCTAAACCTAAACCTAACTTAGGGACCAAGTAAACTTAACGGGCTTGGCCCTATATACAATTTACATAACTAACCTATTTACATACTAACATATTCACAATATAACCTTCATTAGAGAAACTCCACGTGTCACATGCGCATTTGCCTTGTTAGTATTATGATTTAAAATATTATTTTTCTTAATCACCAATTTTTCCAGTGTAATTAGCTAATGAATCAAAACTATTCTTATGATTAATATCCTTACTATGATTTTGTTTAGGATTAGCACTAGAAGAACCTTTGTTTTTGTATGCATAGGCTTGTGTATCTAAATGTTTTCCTTTTTTGGCATCATAAATTTTAACATTGATGGTAGTAGGCTGCGCAGTAATATCCTTAGGAGAGTTAATAAACATACCTGTTTGTGCAGCTTTCTTCGTTCTCGGAAACTTTATAGTTTCCAATCCTTTGTCATCATCCTTTGCTTGCAGTGTAATAAGCATTGAAGGAGTAGGAGTTGTATTTATTGTATTAGGACAAGGCTCCACTTTTTCTTTCTCATGCGGGCACATTAAAGAGCTATGACCAAGCCTCCCACATTGTTGACATAAAATATTCTCACGCTCTTAAATAATTTTTGCCTATATTGTCCTATTTGAATAAATGATTTAACTAATATTTCTAATGGCAAATCAACACAAATAGGAGCATAAAGCCCCCTTAAGGTTGATGAAGTGCATGTATCAATTTTCAAGAGGCGACAAATTTTACTCCCAATTTTAGAAAAAATCTCATTATCATAAAATTCAGTTGGTAGTTCGCGGAGTCGAAGCCATATCGCGGAATAAGTTATTTTAGCTGTGGATGCTACAAAATTAGTTTCCCATCTTTTAGTAGATAAGAAGAAGCAATTAATGAACCAAGGTCCTTTTTGAAGAGCTCTATTAAGGTTTTCTTCCTTTAAGAATTTAACAATATAATAATCCGAACCTAGATCAATCAAGGTTAGATTTTCAGTAGGTTTCCATAGTTGAATAATCTTAGTTCGAAGGTATTGATGGTTAACTCTTTTGCCAAACAATTTGAAAATGAGAGCGAATTTTCATGGTCTATATAATTTTTCCATATCTAAATTAGTAAGGGTAATAAGTTCTTCATTAGTTTAAGGTTCCAAATGATTTTGGCTAGTTTGGGTGTAAGGGTCTAGGAAAGGTGATGATAATGATTGTATTTGCATTAGAACTATGGATGTTAGTTTTTCCATGAAGGATGATTTGGGCTGCTTGTGGCAATTTCGTTTGG
The DNA here is from genome assembly GCA_037355625.1 of Petunia x hybrida. NCBI lineage: Eukaryota > Viridiplantae > Streptophyta > Magnoliopsida > Solanales > Solanaceae > Petunia > Petunia x hybrida. The sequence goes on from JBBBVM010000068.1 coordinate 1,554,149, forward strand.
TGTCTTAGGGGGATGTTGTTATCCACCCAATCGGATTTGTCGTCATTATTAATGTCCATTTTGATGAAAAGGTGTCTCTTGTTGAAGGAATTGAAAATAAATTTGAGAGAGAAGGTAGAGGAAATTTTCCTGCCATCTAAAGATTGTTGAAACTAGTGCGCGTACTCCCGTCCTATACTTCCTACTCTCGCTAATATCGTTTTCACTATATTGACAAATAAAATGTGACCTTCAAACAAGGAACCACAAAGTAGATTTAGAGTTACCTAAGATGATATGATCCGGATAGGTGCTATTAGGCTAGAATTGCATATATTTCATTATGTATCACACCTTTTTTTGGTGTATTCTAGCATGTTTTAGTTGTTATAAGTGTCGTTTGGGCATTATTTTTTTTATTTGGTAAACAGGAAATATTATATATATAATGATACTTAAGGTGACATTACAGAATTGGAGTATGTTGCAGTGGCTCTAGGGCCAGTAATAGCTAGTACACATAAATTTCCTACTTTTAGCAAGTCATTACAAGCATTAGTAGATAATTTCCTAGTAGTTATATTTAAGCCTAATATATCATCTTAGATTGCTTGATGGGCTAGCTCCACTGAGTTTGATAGAAAATGAAGATTGTCCACAAAACATTGGTTAGCTCCTTCCTTCGCCAAGATATGTGCCACCTTATAGCCTTCATGGAAACTGTGCTGGACCGCTGGATTTCCCAGCATCTTCAATGCAGACCTTTATTCATGAAGAATAATTGCGTAACTGGTGTTAGATTTATCAAGTAAGCTGACCATTTCTATGGAGTATGTTTCGATTTCAAGTAGATGCAGTCTATTTTCAATAGCAGTACGTAGCCTGATAGTCTGCGCCCTCAGCTAAGTGTGTGTGGGGCTAAAAAATGGGGTACTCATATAAAATCCCAAAATCCATTTGCCATCATGATCTCAGAATACACCTCCAATTCAACCTTTATTATTTGTGCTATCAACAGCGCCATTATTGTTCAACTTATAGTGACCTTCCACTGGTGGATACCATTTGACAAGGACATAAATAGTTTTAGGTAAAGAAGTTTCGTATGCTGTTGTATATTTAAACTTGATTGCTCTTAAACTTGATTGCTCTTGTAAGCAAACGGGACAAGGATAAAGGGGCACTAGTGTTGTGATGGACATTTTGGTTCCGATTCAACCATAGGTGCCATAGGACAAAAGAATAAAGCTCGTGTCAGGTTAATAGCTATTTGGGCTTAATTGTGTGTCTTTGACATGTAGGATTGAAGATTTATATAATTCTTTTAAAAAAGAAAAACAATTTGGAGCTAAAACAGAGAAAATAGTGCTTCAAAGTCTGAGTAGAAGCTCGAGTGTCAAAGAAATTTGTAGCTGCCACACAAATTTAGAGAAGTACAAGTGTTAAACTTTATGCACCTCCTAGAGACACTAGAAGGGGGGGATTGAATAGTGTCTCCCTATTTTCGTCACAAGAACCTTGTTCTTCTACCGTAACACAGAGTTCTTTGGTTAACTTTTATGCTGCCTTCTACTCTAGAACTCACAACACCACATACACCAAAGACACAAGGATTTTATGTGGAAAACTCCTTGCTCAAGGGAGAAAAACCACGACGCACACTCTGGGATTTTAGAACTGAATCCACTAACACAAGAGCAAATGTTTTTTATTACAAACTCTGTAACCAAGGGGCTACACTCTAGACCCTAATCACTATTCAAAGCTACACTCTAGCTTTTCTAGTAATTACACAAGAATTCACCTAATACATATGCTTCTATGATAAGCAAATAGGTAAAACTATGAAAGCTCAACACGATGACAACTTACAACTCGATGAACCTAGCCAGAAAATCTAGACTCAATACACTGCATGCACTCAGTTGTCTTCTCCAGTTTACTCACGTAGAAAGATCTCAGATTGCCTCTGTATGCTCTCACCTCTCTGTTTGTGAATAACTGATCTGCGGCTGTCTCCACTACTTGCATTTATACGGGTCTTGAAACCTTAGTTGAGTTCTACAAGGAATCCTCCTAATTTTGGCAATTCAGGATTCGTAGTAACTCTTTTCCTTATTGAAGTCCAACTCCTTTTCACACTTCGAAGACACAGCCTGGGCACCGCCTCTTTTAGTCTGACTAGGATGTATATACATTCACGCGCCACGACTCCTAGTTGCACAGGGATTTGCAACCCGCAATCTTTTCGATCATGCATGCCCTTTATCCTAAGGACTAGGTTCTTTGTGGAAACCTCTGAGTCCTTACCGTTTGTCATACTTCAAAACCAGCTCTCAACAAATTCCCCCTTTTTGATGATGACAAACAAATGTTGCCAAAGAACCTGAGTAGACATAAACCAAAAGCAAAAAACAAAAAAGTAACAAATTCAAGAAAAACGAAACAGATGAGTTAGGTCTAAAGATTTCTTTCTTCCCCCTTTTGGCATCATCGAAAAGATTCAAGGACCTGCAAGAACCTGTCAATTTAATCCAGTCTAAAGCACAAGGCAACTCGTCAGTAGTAAGAACACAGACATACAGAAATAAGGGCCCAATCAAGAACCAAATGACTTAAGCAGGAACCAGTCATAAGCATAAGAAAATTTAAAATCATCATCCAGGTTATGACATCAGCACAACCCTGTTAATAGTTACACAACCGAAAAATTTAAAATTGTCTTAAACATCCATAATATGTAATCAAGGGAGAATAGGAAGGGGTAGACAACAGGTAGAGGTAGGCGGACAGGACTGGAAGAATCAAAGCTGAAGGTTGAAGTGTTTGACAAGCGCCTCAAGTTGCTTCGTATTTTTGGCCCTCTCCATCACTAACTCGGCCTCATACTTGTGGCAGTCTATCTTCAAACGATCAATTTCTTGATCCTTCACCTTCACCTGTCTGTGGAGCTCTGCATTTTCTGTATTAACCTCAAGGACAAGTGTCTCCAGCTCCTTCACAGCATCAATGGCCTCATCAGGTCCATATTCCTCACTGTCCTCTGCTTGCTCTTGTTTTACCTGCATTGGTCTCTTAGAAGCTCTGCTTTCTTTGAATAAGTCACAATTTTTAAGCACATTGTGCCCAAACATCTGATGAATGGTTGGCTTCTTCCCAGCTTCTAAAGGAACCCCAAAATACTCAAGTACCTGCTGGAGAATGTAGGAATGCACAAGGGAATGTGGTTTCTGGTCTGTGTCAGCAATCCTTTTAATATGTCTAATGAACAGCCCAGGTAAAATGATCTTTACCCCCCTGTCCAGCAAGTCCATGTATGTCAGGTCCAAAGCACTAGCTTCACAGTTCCTCTCTCCTCTAGGCAGAAGAAACCTGTGCACAAACTCAAACAGCAACTGGTGTGCAGGTTCCATCTCCTTTTTGTCTACCTTCCTCTCCTTCCTCAGCTTGGGTTTCCCTGAGAACTTCCTGACAACATCCAGAGGAGTGACTCCATCTGTTCTCTTTGGCCACTTCAGTTTCACATACCTGCAATAACCTTCAGCAGGTATATCAAGGATCACTCCAAGCTCAGGTCTCCCAAACTCTATCTCGACTCCCCTCACTGTGGTGAACACCCTCCTAGCTGCCACTCTGCAGTTGGTGTAGAACTCTCTGACTTCATTAACAAACAATTTTCTGTCTTTGTTGGCAAATAATCCAAGCCAACCCTGATCCCCAATCATCCTTAACAATGACTTCATGTGAAATTCTTTTTCATCATGCAGGATGCTGCCAGGCAGCACCTGATGCTTTGAGAAAAAGGCTTCCCTGTCAACCTCTTCTTCATTTCCTTTTCTTTATCTCCTAGTCTCCACCTCACTATCAGTATCAGAATCACTTGGCTCTACATAACTGCCAGCCTCACTCTTTTCTTGTGCTTCACCAACTTCCTTTGCTTCTTCTGTTTTCTTCTTCTCCTCTCTGTCCCTCACATTCGTCACTGTTTTCTCCAATCTACCAAGCTTCTCAAGTTGTTGCTTCAATGCAGACCTGGTGCCAACCCTCCTGACCACAGGTTCATTTACAATTTTGTCATCATTCTCTTCACTAGTTTCATCAACCAGCCTAGTCTTCAGCACAGGCTTTCCCCCTCTCACTAATCTCCTTCTTTTCTCAGGCTCCACTAAGTTCTCTTTCACAAACACCACTTCCTCTTCTTCTTCCTCAACAGCCACTTTCTCATCCTCTGCTCCAAACTTCCTCTTTCTTTTTGGTTCTTCAACTTTATTGGAAATCTCTTCCTTTTCTAAACCAGCTTCTTTATTTCCTTTCTCCTCAGAATCTGTCCAACTAAAATCTGCCTCATCAGCCCCAGTGGGATTTGAACAAGCAACAGGCTCTTGAGCCAAATTCCCTGAGGCTTCAGCAACACTAAGTCCTCCAACTACTGGACTTAACTGCACAGATTCTTATTCATTACTCTCAGACCTACCAACATTCACTTCACTTTCTCTAAGGGCTTTCTCATAGTCTTGTTCCCTAAGTTGTTCTTCCACTCTTTCTGCAATATTCAACTTTTCACTCGACTTACCAACCCCAGGCACCTGCATATCTTCCCTAAGTTCATTCTTTTTACTATCTTGTTCTCCCTCACATGGGTTCCCCCTCCCTGTTATGACATTGTGCTCATCATCTATTATTTTGTCTAGTTCTGTAACTAGGGTTTTAGTTTCTGTAGTTCCAGGACTTTTTAAATCGACTGAAACAATATGCGTAGACGAGATAGGTTCAGAGATTACCTTATGTGGTGATTGTGATGAACTTTGTGCGGTGGGTGTCGAGAGAACAGCTCTTGACCTCATCTTCTTTACCAGTTTCTTGTCCCCTTTTTGGAGAAATTTTGTGCGAGCCCTAGCGATTCTTTGGGCGAGAGTAGATGGTGGTGGTCTTTCAGACATTTTGACGTAATTTTTATGTGTAGCTACTGAGATAGAAGATTTTTCTGGTTTTAGGGCTTGAGAGAGAATTTTGGTGTTAAGAAGAAGAAGTGGGTGAATTGTAAAGGATTGAGAGAGTATTGTTGAAGGGGAAAGGGTTTTGGTGATTTGACAATGTCTAGGGAAGGCAAGAAGTAATGAGTAGAGTAGAAAAGCAGCTTTTTGAACTTTTTGAGAACCGGGAAGAGTTAAAGATTTGACGGTTATGGACTCAATCAATAAACCTTTTTCAAGCAGTGGGGTCCAAACAATTCAAATAGAATTCTATCTTAAAAAGGAATGTGTTCCTATAATTTAGGGCGGTTATAAGAACATGGAGGATCTCCCATGACACACGTATGATTGACAATTTTAATTTTAGTTATGACTTCTATCATTCAGAGTAGTGTGAATGTACCTGGACACGATTCCTTATGTTCTGGCTGGTTCCTTCTCAGTACATAGTAGGTTCTTCATGGGATCACATTATTTATACCTGGTGCTCAAAAACTGAACGAGTGTACTAATTCAAGTACGAGGTTAGACTAGACAGTAATGACAAGTTTGACGCAAACACATTGAATACTTAACTAGCCAATCATAAAGGAATTACCTGCTGGGTCATCCGTGTATTTTGGTCATCCCTAACTCCAACCTGTTCCTCTCGAACTGTACCTTGTTCAATGCTTTGGTAAATATGTCAGCAATTTGATCTTCAGTCCTGCATGAATTCATAGTAATCAGACCCTTTTCCACATTATCTCTCAGGAAATGGTGTCTAATATCAATGTGCTTGGTTCTTTTATGTTGGACTGGGTTCTTGGTAATATTCACTGCACTAGTATTGTCACAGAAAATTGGCACTGCCCCACACTTGATACCAAAGTCCTCCAGTTGTTTCTTGATCCACAGCAGTTGTGAGCAGCATGAAGCAGCTGCCACATACTCAGCTTCAGCAGTTGATAAGGCAACTGAGTTTTGCTTCTTTGTAGCCCACGACACCAAACAAGGACCTAGGAAATGTGCCATTCCTGAAGTGCTTTTCCTGTCCACCAAATGACCTGCATAATCTGCATCAGCAAAGCCAATTAGCTCAAATGTTCCTCCTCTTGGGTACCACAGACATAGATCCTGAGTTCCTTTCAAGTATCTAAGGATCCTCTTCACAGCTGTCAAATGTGACTCCTTTGGCTTAGACTGAAATCTGGCACACAGTCCTACACTGTATACTATGTCAGGTCGACTGGCTGTGAGATAAAGAAGTGAACCAATGATCCCTCTATATTTTGTCTTGTTTGTCGAAGGACCTAGTTCATCCATATCAAGCTTGGTTCCAGGTGCAATGGGAGTCGTCATTTCCTTTGCTCCCTCCATAACAAATTTCTTCAGTAATTCCTTGACATATTTTTGCTGGTGAATCATAGTTCCTTCCGGCATCTGCTTTATCTGCAACCCAAGGAAAAAGTTCAATTCATCCATCATGCTCATTTCAAACTCACTTCCCATCAGATCGGCGAAGCCTTTGCTCAGCTCCTCATCAGTTGCTCCAAAAATGATATCATTGACATACACTTGAACCACCAGCAGATCCTTCCCTTTCTTCTTGAGAAATAGTGTATTGTCGATTTTACCCCTCGAAAAACCATTCTTCATCAGGATTCTTGAGAGTCTTTCATACCAAGCTCTAGGGGCCTGCTTCAATCCATAGAGAGCCTTGTCCAGTTTGTAAACATGATCAGGAAATTCATTGTTCACAAAACCTGGAGGCTGTATCACATAAACTTCCTCATTCAGATAGCCATTTAGAAAGGCACTCTTTACATCCATCTGATACAGTGTGAATTCCATGTATGTGGCAAAAGCAATTAGCATTCTAATAGCCTCCATTCTTGCAACTGGTGCAAAGGTTTCATCATAGTCTATTCCTTCTTCCTGACTGTAACCTTGAACAACCAGCCTTGCCTTGTTTCTTGTTACTATGCCATGTTCATCCAACTTGTTCCTGAACACCCATTTTGTTCCAATTATGGATCTGTCCTTCGGCTTGGGAACTAGGTGCCACACCTTTCTTCTTTCGAATTGATGAAGTTCCTCCTGCATAGCCAGAATCCAGTCTGGATCTTCTAAAGCTTCTTTTACATTCTTTGGTTCCAAAGATGAGAGGAAGGCAAAGAATGCACAGAAGTTCTTCAAGGCTGACCTGGTCATGATTCCTGTATCCAGTTCAGATAGGACATTCTCCAAGGGGTGAGAGCTTTGATGTTTCCATGGCTTGAGCTGAATCTGACTGGAAGGACCTGCAGCATTATCTTGGGTAGGTTCTTCCTGACTTGCTGGATTGTCAGCTTCATCAGAAGTTCCCCCTGTCAAGTTGACTCCTTGATCTGATGTGCTTGGATTTTCTTTTTCGTCTGAGTCTTCCAGTTCATCTATACTTTCTTCTCTCCTTAAGCCAATCACTTGATCATCTGCCTCAGCTTCCCCTATTGCCTTGTCTGATTCATCGAATACAACATGCATACTTTCTTCTACTGTTTGTGTTCTTTTGTTAAACACTTTGTATGCCTTACTTTGAGTAGAATATCCCAGAAATATTGCCTCATCACTCCGAGCGTCGAACTTTCCCAAGGGTTCCTTGCCATTGTTGTGAACAAAGCATTTACAACCAAAAGACCTTAGGTGAGCAATATTTGGTTTTCTACCTCTGAGTAACTCATATGGAGTTTTATCAAGAATTGCTCTGATGGAACACCTATTCAGCAAGTAACATGCAGTGTTTACAGCTTCAGCCCAAAAGTTTCTTGCCAGCCCACTTGACAACAACATAGTTCTAGCCATATCTTCCAACGACCTGTTCTTCCTCTCGACCACCCCGTTTTGTTGGGGAGTTCTTGGTGCAGAGAAGTTGTGATCTATGCTGTTCCTTGCACAGTACTCAGAGAATTTTGAGTTTTCAAACTCAGTCCCATGATCAGATCTAATACTGATGAGTTCAAGACTTAATCTTTTCTGAATCACACCAGCCCAGTCTTTAAAACTGTCAAAAGCTTCATCCTTAGAGGCCAAGAATAGGGTCCACGTGTACCTTGAGTAGTCATCAACGATCACGAACACAAATCTCTTCCCTCCTCTGCTCTCGACTCTCATAGGTCCACACAGATCCATGTGTAACAACTCTAGTGGTTTTGATGTGCTTACCACTCTCTTTGATTTGAACGATGTTCTCACATGCTTTCCCTTTACGCAAGCATCGCACATTTTTATGTTTTCAAATCTCTTGCTTGGCAATCCACGAACCAGTTCCTTCGAGGCTAGCTTATTTAACTGTGAAAGGCTTGCATGACCCATTCTTTCGTGACACAGCTGAGAGTCACTTTCTTGCACATTCAAGCATGTCAGATTGTTTTCAGGTAAGGACTTACGCGATGCCTTGTATACATTGTTCACCCTTTTTCCTTCCATAACAATTTCTCCACTCTGTAGATTCTTCAACATGCAACCTACAGACGAGAAGCTCACTTCGTTGCCTCTGTCACATAGTTGGGAGATGCTTAGTAGATTGTGTCTGAGACCATCAACACAGTAGACATTCTCAATTTCATGCTCCAGAGTTCTCCCAATCTTTCCAATACCTACTATCTGACCACTTTTTCCTCCTCCGAAGGCCACACTGCCTCCTTGAAATGCTGCGAGTGAGAGAAAGTTTCTTTTATCTCCTGTCATGTGCCTTGAACAACCGCTATCAAGAATCCAGCTTGAGTTGTTCTCCCTCACTCCAGCCTGCAATACAAATCAGAGGTTAACCTTAGGAACCCAGACAAGCTTGGGTCCCTTCTTATGAGAGAATGAATAAATCAAATCTTGCTTGGCCCATCTGGGTAAAACGCATTTTTTATTTTTGGCCTTTGCCTTGCTAATATTAGCACATTTTTGTTTAACGTGACCAGTTTCACCGCAAAAAGTGCACAACATGTTGCAAGGTAACCCCACATATTTACTTTTAGGATTATATGGAGGTAAAGGTTTCTTGAATCCTAACCCTTGTTTCCCTTTGTTCTGATTTTCAAGAACCCAATTCATTGCTTCTGAAGATTTATTCCATTTGGTCAGCCTAGTAAGTTCAAGCTTTGAGTTTTCAACCTTTTGATTTAAAATCCTGTTCTTTTCAATTTCCTGATACAGAATTTCATTTGCTCTTTTCAATTCATCTTCCAGAAAGGTTTGAACTTCACTCATAACTTGCTTACCATTCTTACTCTCTCTTAACTGATTACATTCCAATTCTAGCTCAGTGATCTTAGAATTTGATACAGAGTCTGCCCTTTTAAGATGGCATTGGTTTCTTCAAGTTCAATATTCTGTTCCAAGAGACTCTTGTGTTTAGTTCTAAGGTTACTCAGTTCTTCAGTTAATTTATCCTTTTCAAGTTTTTCCTTTTTATAACTTCAATCAGGGTGGCTGTGATTAGAATTAGATTTTCAGAAGAGTAAGTATGTAAATTTTCTTTGAGATCAGATAAACATACCTCTGCTGAACAGCCAGCTTCATCTCCATCAGTTGCCATGAGAGCTGAGTCCTTCTTGTTGTTTTCATTTGTATACAGCTCCTTCAGTTTTTCCCAGATTTCCTTGGCCGACTTACAGTCAAGTATCCTTGCAAGTACATCATAGGTAAGTCCTCTCCTTAGGCACCATTCAGCCTTGGAGTTTGCCTGTAACCAGTCTAGGTCTTGAGGATCCAATTCTTCCACTTTTTTTGGCACTAGGACTCCATTTGCTGCTCTCTTCACAGGGACGTGAGGTCCTCTCTTCACGATCAACCACAGGCTGTAATCAGTTGCTTGCAGAAAAGTCTTCATCTGTTTCTTCCAGTGGGTGTAATGAATCCCGTTGAACACCGGTGGCTTTGATGGATCTCTTCCTCCTCTGAATTCTCGAGGGTCTTCTTCATCAGAACTGATGTCTGTCATTCCTGCTAGTGCTAGTGGCGAGTCATCCTCAGGCTCTTTTTCATGATCAGACTCACTATCGGTTGGTCCCCATGTAGCATAGAAGGCTTCCTTCCTCTTTCTTCGTTCTGCTCTGAAGTTTGGGGGCCGCCTTGACTTCTTTCTGTCTATATCATGTTTCTTTGTCGTTTCCTTCTCCTTGTCCTTAGCAGCTCTGTTGTTCATCCACTCTATTTCCCACATAGGGCAATCCATGACGGCATGATCCTTCTTGAAGCACTTGAAGCATCCAGAGTAATCAGGACTGTCAACTATGTTCTTCCTGCTAGAACTTTCCTTGTTGCCTCTTTTGAATCCTTTAAACCTTCCCAGATTGAGTTTTTGTCTTAAGGCACTTACCATTGCTGCTTCAACTGATTGAAGATCAACATATTCATCAGCTTCCTCTGTTGCTTCCAGAGCAAGAGTTTTGTCCTTCTTTGCTGCTGGTTTAGCCTTTGAGTCCTTCATCATCTCATGCGTCTTCAAACTTCCAACCAGTTCTTCAAGCTTGATGGATTTCAGAGGTTTGGATTCAATGATGGCAGTCATCTTTGGTTCCCATGCTTCAGGCAATACGTTCAAAATTTTATCAACCATCTCTATTTCAGTCAATTCCATCTCCAGAGATCTTATTTCATTTGTAATCATGGTCAACCTGGTCATCATGTCCTGAATCGATTCCTTTTCGCCCATGGTGAATAGTTCAAATTGTCTCTTCAGCATTCTTCTTTTTGAGTCCTTCACTTCCGTGGTTCCTTCATGTGCAACCTGTAGGGCATCCCATATTTCCTTAGCCGTCTTGTACAATAATACTCGATTGAACTCTTCAGGTCCAAGACCACATATGACCAGACGTTTGGCCTTGTGATTTTTTTCGATCATCTTGTAATCAGTCTCATCAAACTCTTCTTTCAGTTTAGGTTCTTTCGTGGCGGTGGTTCCTTCACAAACTATTTTGGTGGGAATCAGGTTTCCTTCAGAAACTATCAACCAGAGTTGATAGTCTTCAGCACATATGTAATTTTCCATCATGTTCTTCCACCATGCATAGTATTGCCCATTAAACTATGGAGGCCTCAGAACCGACTGTCCTTCAGTGATGGTAGGTGGTGCACTCATCCTGATCCTTCTCAAGGTGTTAGCCTTACACGAGAAGACCTGCTCTGATACCACTTGTTATACTTTATGCACCTCCTAGAGACACTAGAAGGGGGGGTTGAATAGTGTCTCCCTACTTTCGTCACAAGAACCTTGTTCTTCTACCGTAGAACAGAGTTCTTTGGTTAACTTTTATGCTGCCTTCTACTCTAGAACTCACAACACTACATACACCAAAGACACAAGAATTTTACGTGGAAAACTCCTTGCTCAAGGGAGAAAAACCACGACCCACACTCTGGGATTTTAGAACTGAATCCACTAACACAAGAGCAAATATTTTTCATTACAAACTCTGTAACCAAGGGGCTACACTCTAGACCCTAATCACTATTCAAAGCTACACTCTAGCTTTTCTAGTAATTACACAAGAATTCACCTAATACATATGCTTCTATGATAAGCAAATAGGTAAAACTATGAAAGCTCAACACGATGACAACTTACAACTCGATGAACCTAGCCAGAAAATCTAGACTCAATACACTGCATGCACTCAGTTGTCTTCTCCAGTTTACTCACGTAGAAAGATCTCAGATTGCCTCTGTATGCTCTCACCTCTCTGTTTGTGAATAACTGATCTGCGGCTGTCTCCACTACTTGCATTTATACGGGTCTTGAAACCCTAGTTGAGTTCTACAAGGAATCCTCCTAATTTAGGCAATTCAGGATTCGTAGTAACTCTTTTCCTTGTTGAAGTCCAACTCCTTTTCACACTTCGAAGACACAGCCTGGGCACCGCCTCTTTTAGTCTGACTAGGATGCATATACATTCACGCGCCACGACTCCTAGTTGCACAGGGATTTTCAACCCGCAATCTTTTCGATCATGCGTGCCCTTTATCCTAAGGACTAGGTTCTTTGTGGAAACCTCTGAGTCCTTACCATTTGTCATACTTCAAAACCAGCTCTCAACAACAAGAAAAATAGCATGTGTCGCACAAGGTGTTGCACCAGGTGACGCAGCATGAATAAATTTTTCCAGCGTCAATTTTTTGTTCAAAAATTCAAGACTCTTTTAAAAAGCCTAGTGTGAGGCACTGGAAAGGTGTGTGGGCAAAAATACGCCACCTATTATTATGGAGATACGAGTCCAGCTGGCGAGACTAAATTTATCCTATAAGTCACCGGGCATAGAGGATACACACTTGTTCTACGAGTTACGACCGTTCAGGCGGTACATACGTACCACCTGAATAGGACGCAAGGCATACATCCCTCTGCGTTAGGATTATAGTCTCCTAGTTAGGATTTCGTATATACCACGGCCTTGAATTTATAGGCTCATGACCTTTATTAGTTTTAGTATTTTACCATAGTTAGGACTGAGTAATCTCTTCTATAAATATCCCTTCTCACATTGCATTGTACATTAGGTGATTCACCATTGAATCCGGCTATTCTCAAGGAATAGAATCTTTACTTTTTTGTGTATTATTTTTCTCTCTATTTACTTACTTTTCCGTCGTATTTTACTGTATTGCTTGTGACCCATTCATAAATTTTAGTGTTTAACATAGATGTCCAATCTTAGGCATAAACAATGACGACGATGATCTTTGTGTTAAATTTTAAGAGCCCGTAGGCAAGTTTGGTTTAATAAAGTTTATCCGTATGACTTTATATGTTATATATGGTTCATGGATGCTGCAATGGTGATAGCAGTGTAAATCTGAATGTTAAAATAATTTCAAAAAATAATGAGAGAGTGAAAATGCTGATGTGAGAAATTGGGAGATGCACACCTCTGATAACTTTCTTCTTCTTCCTCTAAAGGCTCTTTTGCTTAGATAAAAAATAATTAAAAACAAACAAAAAACTTAGAAGGAATAAATTAAATTAAATAAGAAAACAAAAGTAGGACTTTTAATTATTGAGTATCTCGGGATCAACTCCCGACTTATGATACTTTTGTCTTCCCTTATTTCTTTCTTCATCCTGCTCTATTCTCATATACTCCAAGTAACCCAAAGGCCAAACCTTTTTTCACATAAACTATTCGTTTCACATTTATATTTATCCTTGCTTCAACCATAAACTATTCATTCACATTTATATTTTTTACAAGTAATTATTAATTTTACATCTATGTATATTTATCCTTGGTTCCACCGTATCTGTATAAGGTATTAATAAAAAAAATTGAAAGACGCTGGTTTTGAATATTCATTATTCATATGCGGCTCAGAAAAGTATAAGTGATATCTGTCCCTATTTTCTATACAAAAAGAATTAAAATAAAAAAGGAAAAAATTTCTTGTGACACTACTATCACCATTACAGCATCCATGAACCATATACAACATACAATGTCATACTGGATCAACTTTATTAAACCAAACTTGCCTACCGGCTCTTAAAATTTGACACAGAGATCATCGTCGTCATTGTTTATGCCTAAGTTTGGACGTCTAGTTAAACACTAAAATTTATGAGTGGGTCACAAGGAATACAGTAAAATACAACGGAAAAGTAAGTAAATAGAGAGGAAAATAATAAACAAAAAAATAAAGATTCTATTCTTTGAAAATAGCCGAATTTAGTGGTGAATCGCTTGATGTACAATACAATGTAAGAAGGGGTATTTATAGTAGCGATTACCCAATCCTAATTATGGTAAAATACAAAGACTAATGAGGCTCATGTGCCTGTAAACTCAAGGCGGTGGTATATACGAAATCCTAACTAGGAGACAGTAACCCTAAGGCGGCGGGATGTATGCCTTGCGTCCTACGCTCCTACCGCCTGAATGATCGTAACTCGTAGAACAATCGTGTATTCTCTATGCTCGGTGACTTGTAGGATAAGTCTAGTCTCACCAGCTGGATTCGTATCTCCATAATAATAGGTGGCGTATTTTTGCCCACACAATCTGTCCCCCCACTTGCTGAGTGTTAATGCAAGCAGTCAAGAAGTGAAAGCGGTGTACAAGACGGATGTGAAATATATCTCACTGACTCCTTGAAACTCGCAGTCTCTTTGACCAAGAATGATGCTGATTTATTCGAGAACTTTGTGTGACTTCATCTGATTGATTGATGTCAATTCCTTGTATCTTTCCAAAAATATTTTTTAGTGTGCTGAATCGTTTCATATCTTAGGCAATAATTACACTTAGACAGTTCATGATCCATTCTTTTCTCTTCCTTTCTATAATAGGGGCTTCCCGATAGTGGTGGAATCACAAATCTCCTTTAGAAAAATACTTCATCTTTTTTAAAGTTCCTTATGAGAGAATGGCTCTTCTATCCTCAAAACATTCGCCTTTGACCCTGGTTTGATATTCCCAGAAAAGCTCCTTTTGTTCAAAACGGATGGTGCATGAGAAAACTATAGGAAAAAAATTATCTGCAGTAGTCTTTCTCTTTTCCTTCATCCATGATAGGATGAACGAAGTCCCCCCAGTCAAGAAGTTTGATCAGAATTCTAATGACGTTCTTCGGAATGTTTTCATCATGGCACAGGCACTGATTACGGTGCGCTCTTCTTCTAACACAGCGGTTGATGTGATATTCCTCTTGTCATGCAGGGTGAGGACGTTTGGTCATTTCAGCTGTCATGAGGCTTTTCCGCCAGGATATTTTGGCGTTCAAGTAGCTCCTTTGACGGTGTAGGGTTAAAGCCCACGTGTCTGGCTCCGTTCCATGGCAGGCAAGAGGATATAGCTTCGATCCATGAGTGGATTAATGAGTCACCAAGCTCTAACTCTACACGTGGTTCAGGGCTGTTTCTTGGTTTGGCCGTATTGCTGTTGCAACGTTTCATCGGCTGCTTACTGTAGGATACTCGGGGGAAGAGGCTCCCTTGTGGTAGGTTCCCAGCTCAAGCCTTTCCTTCCTTGGTGATCCTCTGATTGTGCTTGAAGATTTGCGGGGCAGTGCACTCTCGTTTGACCAGTTGAGGTTGAAGTGGATTTTCAAATTTTCTTTCTAAGCTTTGCGGACGTGTTGTGGTTTAGAATATGTCTGCGTTCAGATGCTTCCGAGGACCCTTGCTTTGATTAAGTATACGGGCTTTGGTTGTATCAATGGCCGTGTACCCCAAAGATATGCTCGAGCAAACATATCTCCGGCCGCTAGGAAGAGCTCCGGACTGCTTTAACACTTGCAGCTACAATCTACATGAAGGATCTTCAGCCATGCAGAGCCTGAGGAGCTTATAGTTTTTAGCCTTCCCTTTCCATTTTCTAACAGTTCTTATGAATAATGAGCCTATGGGCTGTTTGTTATTAATGAAATGAACGTCCATTAATATTTTTATACGTACTTGTGTAGTTTAAGCAGCATATTTTGTGTGCGTTTTTGGGCTAGTGTCTTTAAAAGACGGGTGTGCGTACTGAGGGGCGCTTCATTTGCATCAGTAGTTGACGGCTTATATTGCGCCTGTGATATACGGCTTTGCGCCCAAAATGGGGCGACTTTAGCCCGTGTAAAAACGGGGCATTTTTGTGTTCCGATACAGAACGTTGTTGCTTGTTTACTCGAGTATTTTAAGACTTTTTGGCACTATGCGGACGGGGCGTCCCTACCAACATGTAGGTGCGAATTTTGTTAAATTTTGAACGTAAACTTGGTAAAAGTTGCGTTATGAATTAACGTTTACTCCCCATGGACTTGTTAAATCGGATTATATTTACAATGATCGTTTATCCTTCGAGGACAAGTTTTGGACGTGATTAGCGCATTAAAGCAAGAAATACCTATGACTTGATTTTTACATAAACTTTTTATTTAATTAATTTTGCTTAAATAATATGTGTGTTGTTTCAAACTATCACTAATTAGATTACAGTAACAAATTACCATATCTGATGCATAGACGGTAAATTAGTTTTTTCCCTAAACCGGTCAATGGTCATATACCCCACCATCCCCCAATTTATTTTTCTTTTTTTGCCACCTCGGCTAATATCCACATGTCATGATCATACTCATCTCTATTATCTATAAATAGCCTCCACTCCTCCCCTCAAAAGCACTCTTATTTTTTTTATGCGATTCTATTTGTGTGTTAATACAGATCTTTAGACGCAACTATCTGTGAATATGGCGATCTTTGGACACGAGTATTTGTGAATAAACAACAACAATAATTACACCTCAATTCCAAACAATTTAGAGTCAGTTGTATGAATCTTCATTTACCATATTTCTCTAATTAAACTCAATTTATTGGAGAAACATGATTCAATTTAAATTCATATAACTGATTCCAAATTGTTTGGGAATTGATGGTGCAGTTGTTGTTGTTGTTGGTATCCATAAATACTTGTGTCACACTCAAATACATACAACACAAGTATCTCCGAATGTAGAAGATTTTTTAAATTTTCCAACAGGGTCTAATTAACTTGTGACACCATGTGTGTGTGTGTGTGTGTTATCAAAATTTTTAGTATTTTTTATATGTGATTTCTGTGTGGCGTAACACAACTCAGAGTCAAAACTGTAGGTTCAACTTTTGTTGCTCATCAAAAGATTCTGATGCTGTGTTGGGGTAACGCTGCAGAAATACAAGGAGATAAATCATATAGCATTAGAGAAATTTTACGAGTAATAGTACTTCTCCATTCTCTGACTCTGACTACTCCTAGGAGATATGTCTGACTAATATTGTACAAGTTCTATTTTATCTATCTCAATATTATCTTAAAGCAAAGAACATCTTCACATTGCTATGAAGGAGAACTACTTGTTGTTGTTATGCTATATATTATAAGCTAGAGCTATATTTTACGGTGTTTTCTTTTTCCTTCTTTGTGCTTTCTCTCTCTATAATTTAGGGTTGGATATATAGGTGGAAGAATTGAGGGAAGAAGAAGGCGAAAAACTTAACGAGAAACGACCATCGCATTTTGTATGATACAACAACATAGCAGTTCTACATACCAAGTTAATATTCAATTTCTCAAATACTTAAATTTATAAGGATTTCTTGGGTATGCGGGTAAAATATATCTACAATCTAAGAAACTCTTTAGTTGTCAAGGTTTTGTCAGATGATAGTAAGAATATCGTAATCTAATCACCAGCTGAGATAGGTAACCCAAAAATTAAAGATGAAAGAAGAAAAGAGTGCACATATGTATTTGAAATGCTTTCCTTTCCTGAATTGATCTTCCATAGTGATCAAAACCATCTAAGATTGTTTTTTTTTCTCTGGTAATACTACAAAATTTTATAAATACTAAAATATGTCTACAACAGGTTTCTACACCTCTTGTGCATCAAAATTGCCATAGTTGGCAAGGATATTACAACAATTCATCGAGATATCTCTTGGGAAAGAACACCCATTTGCATCATACAAAAGAGTAGAGATAATACTACTGGTAGGAGGTTGCACTAATGTAGAAATCCTAATGTTAGTACTTTTGACAGTTCTTCTTTGGCTAGGGGATCAGCCATCTTGTTCTGCTCTCTAAAATAATGATTAAGCTCCATCTGCCCAGCCCCAACATCAACTTTCTACAATCATTTAATAAAGCAAAAGAATTTTTATTAGGGTCAAATAATTGTGAGATGGAATTCATTGAGTGAGATTCAATTTTTGTGGGAACCAAGCCGTTATTTCTAATAAGAAGTAAACCATGCCAAAAGCCCCACAATTCCACGTTGACTTTGATCAGTGCAAGGACCATGAGCATAGAAGCCTACAATCCATTCCCCTCTATGATTCCTAATAACTCTTCCTGTTCCCCCTTGTGAAGTTTATTAGCTCCATCAATGTTAAACTTGTAATAATTCAGGGCTGGAGGGTGCTACTTAAGTTATAAATAGATAGTCCTACCAGCTGTATGATTACTCTTAGCTAGGACAAATTCCATTGTTCTCTTATGGATTAGGTTGAGAGAAGGTTCATCCGATCGATTATTGTGATGATTACTATTTTCGTTAATCCAAATGTTCCAAAGAATAAAAGGAAAGAGATAAGTCCAGTTATAGTGATTTTTATTAATATCACAAGATGCTTTACGTTAGGTATCAAGCCAATGATGATCTGGCTTGGAGAAGCATTTTGCATCAATTTTAAGAGTTTTGCATAAAGCAGTGACATGAGTGCATTGGAAAAACAATGTGATGAATAATTTCATCTTGGTAAGGGCAGGATGAGCATTTAGGATTTATATTGATACCTATGTGGTGAAGGTATGCCCTGGTTGATATGCTTCCAGACAGTTGAAGCCGAATGAGAAGAATTATCTGACTCACGATTTAGAATTGGCAGCTGTGGTCTTTTCTTTGAAGATATGGAGGCTTTATCTTTATGGCGAGCGTTGTGAGGTGTATACGGATCATAAGAGTCTGCAGTATCTTCTCTCTCAGAAAGATCTTAACGGCCGACAGCGGAGGTGCTTGAATTGATTAAAGATTATGATCTCACTATCCGCTATCATCCTGGAAAAGCGAACGTGGTAGCAGATGCTTTAAGCAGGAAGTCCATGGGCAGCATGGCTTTTCTTTATGCTGATATGAGACCATTGGCCCGAGAATTGCAGTCCCTTGGCGACTCTGGGGTGAGATTTCTTCTCCCAGACTCCAGTCGAGTTTTAGCATGTATTGCAGCTCAGTCTTCCTTGGTCAATCAGATTAAGGGAAGACAGTTCGAGGATTCTCATCTGCAGGAGTTGCGTGGTCGTGTCCTAAGTGGAGGAGTTCCCTCCTTCGAGCATGATTTAGATGGAATTCTTCAGTTAAATGGTCGACTCTGTGTTCCTGATGTTGGGGATTTGAGGCAGTCAGTGCTCGGTGAAGCTCATAGCTCGCGTTATTCCATTCATCCTGGTATTACAAAAATGTATCAGGACCTCCGAGAGCAATGCTGGTGGAAGGGGATGAAGAAAGATGTATTTGATTATGTATCTCGTTGCTTGAACAGTCAGCAGGTCAAGTTCGAGCACCGGAGACCAGCAGGGTTAGCTCACGCATTGCCCAATCCCGAGTGGAAGTGGGAGCACATAACGATGGATTTTATAGTTGGTCTGCCAAAGACCCTGCGGCGCCACGATTCAGTCTGGGTCATTGTCGACAGACTGACTAAATCAGCTCACTTTATCCCTGTAAAGACTCCTGATTCAGCTCAGAGATTGGCTCGGATTTTCATTGAACAGGTGGTTAGGCTGCATGGTACTCCTGTATCCATTATCTCAGATCGTGGTTCCCAGTTTACTTCTCAGTTCTGGCAGTCTTTTCAGAGAGAGTTGGGGACCCAGGTGCAGCTTAGCACAACATTCCATCCTCAGACTGATGGTCAGTCCGAGCGGGTTATTCAAATTCTGGAGGACATGTTGAGAGCTTGTACACTGGACTTCGGGGGTTACTGGGATGATCATTTGGCGTTAGCAGAGTTCTCTTATAATAATAGCTACCAGTCTTCTATTCAGATGGCTCCATTTGAGGCCTTATATGGTCGTCGATGTCGTTCCCCTATTGGCTGGTTTGAGTCTCGAGATGTCGAGGTGATGAGTTCAGATATGGTTCGTCAGACTCTTGATGTTGTTCGTGTTATTCATGATTGTTTACGGACCGCCCAGAGTAGGCGGATTTCATATTCGAACCGGAGGAGCCGAGAGTTAGAGTTCGAGGCCGGGGACATGGTATTTCTGAAAGTGTCACCGATGCGAGGTGTAAAGAGATTTGGTAGGAAAGGAAAGCTTAGTCCTAGGTTCATTGGCCCTTTCCGTATCGAGAAGCGTATTGGTAAGGTAGCTTATCGGCTCGACTTGCCAGCTTCTATGCCAGTTCACCCAGTTTTCCATGTATCGATGCTCCGGAAGTGTATCCGAGATCCTTCCGAAGTGATCGAATTAGACCCTGCTCAGCTAGATGTGAATCTGGCCTACGAGGAGTTCCCAGTTGCGATAGTTGCGCGTGATGTCCGGAATCTTCGTTCGAAGCAGATTCTGATGGTTCGAGTGCGATGGAATAATCGTCCTCGTGAGGAGGACACTTGGGAGCTTGAGTCCAGTATGCATGAGAGGTATCCTTACCTCTTCGACGATTCAGGTTCGATCTTGGTCTTTAAAGCCTAAAAGCTCTTATCATTGTATATGATTTTGGTTTCGTAGTAAATGTCATTGAAAATTGGTGTAAGCATTCTCATTAGAGGTGTAAAATCTATTTTAGACTCTTGCTCGTTCGAGGACGCACGAGAGTCTAAGTGGAGGAGAATGAAACGACCTTAAGTAGTCGATTCGGGAATTAGGACCCCGATTGACGTGCCATCAATTTTAAAAGCTTCGTAAGGATCATCCCGACTTGTCTGTAAAATTTGAGTTAAATTAGACCTCGTTTGGTAGGTATTGGAAGAAGGTTTCAGTTTTCGTTAACGATAAATCGTAAAAAAGAGGTTTTCGAGCGCAATTTTGGCGAATGAGCTCCGATTCGAAATCTGAAAGCGTCGCTACGTTCGTATGGTCATTTATGACATATGTGAATTTTTGAAGTGAGTTTCGAGGTTGTTCGGTTGATTTCGGCTAAAGTTTCGAAAGAATTAATAATTTGGTCCTTTTTCCTTTTAATTCGTATTTGGAGTTTCGGGAGTCCGATTTGAGATTTGCCTTGGAAAGTATGTTATATATATTTTGTATAACTTACTTGAAAAATTTGGGATCATTTCGACTTCTCTAGGGTTCCATTTTAATTTTAATCGTCGTAGCGAATTTATTAAAAAAAATAAATTAAAAATTATAATGTCGGTTTAGCTAATGGATTAAATCCCTTTGCAGCAGTACTAAGTCAAAGATAGAAACAGAAACATTCGAACAAACAGAGAAAATAAAGATTAGAAAAGAAAGAAGAAAAAAGGGAAAAAGTGGTGGAAAAATAGTGAAATTTCTACCCCAAATCTCCAGGTAATGATGTTAACCTACTATCTTAGCTTATTACGTGTGTTTGAATATATTTTTACGGTAAAAATAGGGATATTAGACATCACCCTAATGACTTAAATTGAAAGTTTAAAGGGTCAATTGGACCTCGATGATGGAAATGATTATATATTCATACTCAGTGAGTTATGGGCAACGTATAAATGTAATTTATTTAGGGTTTGGTTATGGGACTTTGAACCCTGTACATAGGCCTGGCCTGCGTATTGCGTATGCGAATAGGGTATCAGGTTCCTAACTGGTTTGCCCTAAGACATAAGGAATGAAGCCTTTAGCTTTATTTGATATAATTTTTCTGCTTATTGAATAGAGCGGGATCGTTTGGCAGTTAATCCAAAGGAAAAAGCAGTTGTTGAGTAGCAAGGCTAGCTTTGGAATACGGTAAGTGATTATATCCATTTCTTTGGAGGCACCTGGCCTCGTGGATTTTCTACCACGTGTTTTTACGTGTGTAGCTGCCGATAGGCGTACTCATTACGCCTTATCTTTGAATTTACGTTGTATATTATATGTTATGTCCTGTTGCTGGTATTGCATTGAGTATCTGAGCATTGTACTCTGGCTGTCATTACTGCATATACTTCCTGGAAATCGATGAGAGTCCCGAGCCGGTGAAGGGTCATTACTGCATATACTTCCCGGTAGTCGATGAGAGTCCCGCGCCGGTGAAGGATCATTATTGTATATATCTCCTGGTAGACGATGAGAGTCCCGCGGCGGAGATAGGTTTCGGGCACATGTGACCCCATTGCATCATGACACATCATTGCATATCTTTATATGTATTTTTTTTAGCTGTATAGATTTATTGCATTAATTATCTGTGAATGATTTATCTGGTTGACTGTTATGGCTTCTGTTTCCCTGACTAGCGTATCTATTTTTTGAGGTTGCTAGTTTGTCCTCACTTATTGAGTCCTTATGACTCACCCCCCCTATTTGTTCTTGTGTTTTCTTTTCGTTCGGCAGATTCTGCTCCAGGACCCAGCCAGCCGCGTCGTGATTAAGGAGTAGTACGTTTCAGCTGTCTACGGTGAGCCATCTTGTTCATTACAGCCACCAACTTCAGATATTACAGTTTTTCTTACTTTTGCCTTCGGGAGGTGTGTATATCTTTTGGCCTTCTTAGATGTCTGATCTGGAAACCTTTAAAACTGTGTCTTCTGGGTAGTTAGTTGTATTATTCAGACAGCTTGTATGTTTGTCTATCCTTGAGAGTTATCTTATGTTGTTAAAGTTTGGTTCATTTTTATTTCAAGGTAATTCTTCACAATTTATATCGATTCAGTCAATAGGGTTCGCCCGACAGGCTTAGGGGAGGTGGTCGGGTGCCCGCATGGCCTAACCGAGAATTCGGGTCGTGTCACTTGGTCCTTCTTCAATCAAGTCCTTGAGGTATCCCTCCTTTAATAGATGCTCGATTTCTATATGAGGGCCTTGTAGTCTACTGTGGCATGGCCGTTGCTACGATGGAAGTCACAGTAAGCCGTTGTATTCTTCCACGTTGCTCCTTTTACCGTGGGCAGCCACGTACTTTTGGCCCTAGTTTGCCAAAGTGATTGGCAACCAGTTCCACGGAGTTGACATGCAAACCAAAATCTCAGAAGCTGCAGGGCTCGGTTCGTTTCTCCTAGGACCCGGACCCCTAGGTGTTCCCCTACTTGGATGTTCCTGCTTGGCTCTGTGTCTTTCTTTTTACTTTTCTTTCGTCCCCTTCTCCCTCAAGGGATGGACTTCCTGCTTGTTTTCTTCGTTCAACTTCAGGGTTCTGAGAGTGTTCTAGTTCCAGGCGAAGCTCTTTTAATGTACCTCTGATGCATTGGTACTCCATGTTGACAAATGATGTTGAGTGAGACTTCACTGCAACTCCCTGGTAGCTAACGACCTTTTGGAATTCAGGCTTTTGCCAAAAGCTACCACAACAATATTATCGGGGACTGGACGAAGCTCCATACGTTTCCTTTGGAACCTTTCAAGGTAGTATTTCAACAACTGGTCATCGTACTGCCGAATCTCAAATACGTCCTCCATACACTTCTCCCACTTACGGGCGCTAGAATGCACTTTCTTGAACAAATCTTGCATCTAGGTGAATGACTCGATGGAGCCTATCGGTAGGTGAAATGACCTTAGGTAGTCTTTTTGGGAGTTAGGACTCCGATTGGTATGTCGTCAGTTTTAAAAGCTCAGTAACATCCATTAGGACCTATCCATACAATTTGAGCTAAATCAGATCTCGTTTGGTAGGTTTCGGAAGAAGACTTCCGTTTCAGTTGTCGGTAAAGCTAAAAAGAGGTTTTCGAGCTCGATTTGAGTAAGTGAGCTCTGATTTGAAATCTGAAAGTTGTGTTAGGTTCGTATGGTCATTTTCAACCTGTAGCAACTTTCAGAACTGAATTCTGAGATCGTTCAGCCAGTTTCGCTAAAATTTCAAAAATTAAGAAATTGACCTTTTTCTGTGGGAGACGTATCTTGAGCTTCGGAGATCTGATACGAGTTCCGTCTTTGCCAGCATGTTTCACAAGTGTTTTATGACTTGTGTTCAAAATTTTGGGACATTCCGAGCCTTTTAGAGTCCCGTTTGGACCCAAATTGAAGACCTACAGCTGCTGGTGCAAAAATCTGCACTGTAAGCAGCTTCACAGGAAGGTTAATGAGCCATATTTCGATGCAGTTTTCTCCCAATCTACTGAGAGTTAAGGGAAGATATTTATATGGAATTAAATCCCCATGTGTCTAGTTTCTAATGTTGCAAACCTTTTATCAATACGACATCGAAATACTGAGATACAAGCATTCGAAGTTGGACAGCTCAAGCTGCCAAGCAGGCAGCTTACCCACCTGCTTGGAGATTGAAGCGGTGGAACTTTCTACAGTATATATTACTCGTTTTTTTCATTCTCCTCTTATTCAAAATAGTAGCAAATACCCTCTAAGCATACCCATCCTAACTAGACCAATATTTACAAGGTTATATCATGAATCGACCCTCGAAAAGTGCATAAAAGTCAGATAATTCATATATTTCATCTTGTTGTTGAATTTGAGGGTTTCTTCAAGGTAAAGTAAGCTTGTATTTGGATTGTTCTTGCTGTTTTGAGGTAATATATTTCATCTCTTTTATGTATCTAAGCTTATAGGAGTTATGACTAGCTCGTATGATTGAAAACCCGTAAGATAAAAATTAAAAACCGTAGTTTTATTAAAGTGATTATGAAATTGGGAAATTTGATGAAATCGAATTCTGATATGAAAATTAATGATACCATTGAACTCGTAGGATTATGAGAAGTTTGAAAATATAAAATTTATGGGTGTTCGGCTAAGCCCGGCCCATGGGCATTTTCATAATTTTCTTCCATCTTTGGCTAATAGAAAAAACTCAGTTCATGAGCGCTCATATATGCAATTTATCTTCTTTGGCTTAGAGGAAGGTGATTCCAAAAGGCATCAAGAAGGAAAAGAGCTCATTCAATAGTCGATTCGACCCGAGACTGAAAGGTAAGTGGTTTCATCCTTTCTTTGAGGGCCTTCGGATTTTATGGATGTTCTACGCATGTATTCTTTACGTGAATAGCTGTCGATACGGCGTACTTATTACGCCACAGCCTTTTTATGTATTTTGTAGTTATGTTTCTTGATTTTTGGCTATTATGTCATTTGAGGGTAGGAGAATTCCACTCCTTGCATCATATTGAGGGTAGGAGGATTCCACCCTAGGAGCAGAAGGATTTCGCTCCTTGCATTTGGCACATGTGACCCAATTGCATCATACTGCGTTCATTTCATTTCATCGCACCGACTGTTGTGTATTGTGTGAATTAACGCGATGTTTTGGATGTGTGTCATGTATTTCTGGTTGTTGAAATGTCTGGCTAGTATCCCTAGTTGTTGATGAGTTTACGACTTCTTACTTGTTTCCAGTTTTTATCTGGCTATGACTTTTTATAGTTGAAACAAAGCGAATTTGGTTTATCTTCTTTTCTTTTCCCTGGCTAGCATATCTTTTCCTTAGAGGTGGCTAGCCAGCCCCCACTTACGGAGTCTTTTTGACTCACCCTCTGTTTGTTTCTTGTTTATTTATTTTATTCCGGCAGGTTCGCTCCAGGATTTAGTTTCCCAACGTGATTGAGGAGCGAAGATGACCTTAGCTGCCAAGGTGATCTGACTTTTGTTCAGGATGGCCACCAGTTTAGGTTCTATTATATCAGTTGTATTTTGATCCCTTCGGGAGATGTAGATTTTTCCTTGTACTCTTAGATGTCTCGCTTGGATAGCCCTAAACCTAGTATATAGTGTAGGCAGTTGTACCTCTTTTTGAACAGCTTTTCTATATATCTGTATATATTAGCACGTCTTTTGGATTATTCGGTGTCTATCTCAAGCTAATTGGTGTCCATTTTATTCACTCAGTGATAAGGGTTCACCGGACGGGTCTAGGGGAGGATGTCGGGTGCTCGCACGGCCTAGCCGGAAATCCGGGTCGTGTCAGTAGCTAACTGTACCAAGCAAGGGCACCCTTAGTCAATGTCGAGCCAAACCTTTTCAGCAGAGCAAACTGGATTTCTTCCTCTGAGATTTCGTTGCTTTTGACGTACGGCTGTGTAGTACGCAGCAATATGCTCGTCCAGATCCGTTGTTCCATCGTGCTTCAAGTTATCCGGCAAGCGGAAGTGCTTTGGTACGCGAATAGGTGCAGCGCTTGCTTTTTATGCATGCTTATAAAACTTTTGTTCATCTACGGTGGTAAAGGTTACTTATCTGATCATGGATGGCCTTCATCTCCTTTAAGATGTCCTGAATGACATGTGTTCCTGTGAGGTCTTGATTATTGACTGTCGTTGAACCTCCAAAATCGGCGTCCATGTTGAGTCTACAATTAGGAGCGGAGCTGGTGTATCGTTCATGGGCGCTGGTCCTCGCTAAGATGCTGATCTCTTAGACAATCCAGCAAACATTATTCCTACCTTTTGAGATATTCCCTCGACCATAGTGACCCAGTTCTGCTCTGCCCGTTCAGACAAGGTTTTGAAGAGATTAACAAGGAAACCTCTGAGATTAGAATTACCTTCACGTGATTGATTGCCTTCGCCGTCGCTGGCACATGGACTGGCTTCTTCGTGGGATCCTTTGGCTGTACACTGGGATCGACAGGATCCTATAAAGACTCGTCTACTGTGCCGGTAGTATTCTTTGGGGTGTTGTCGCTGTCGTCCGACATGACTGCGCCTTTTTCTCGTAGAATGCCTATAATTATCTGGGCTCCATGGTGGGCGTCAAACTGTTTATGCCTATAATTGGACGTCTAGGTTAAGCACTTAAATTTATGAATGGGTCACAAGCAATACACTAAAATACGACGGAAAAGTAAATTGAGAGGAAATAATAGATAAGAAAGTAAAGAGTTTTATTCCTTGAGAATAGCCGGATTCAGTGGTGAATCGCTTGATGTACAATATAATGTAAGGAGGGGTTTTTATAGTAGCGATTACCCAGTCCTAATTATGCTAAAATACAAAGGCTAATGAGGCTCATGTGCCTATAAACTCAAGGCGGTGGTATATACGAAACCCTAACTAGGAGACTGTAACCCTAAGGCAGCGGGATGTATGCCTTGCGTCCTACGCCTGTACCGCCCGAATGGTCGTAACTCATAGAACAAGCGTGTATCCTCTATACCTGGTGACTTGTAGGATAAGTCTAGTCTCGCCAGCTGAACTCGTATCCCCATAATAATAGGCGGCGTATTTTTTCCCACATAATCATCATCATCATAATCTTATATATCTACAAGAACGTAGGTCTTTTGCGAGGAGAAATTCAGTCGTTAAAAGTTCTGATCCGACCGATATAAGTCATTAATGACTGGAAAGAATTGGATCATCACCGGTCATTATAAGCCTTCACGTTAAAAGTTTACGACTGGATTTTAATCTGGTCGTTAAATAACCTTTAACGACAGCAAGAAATTTGATCATTATATTTCCTTTAAACAACTAACCCTTTGCTACTTGTCAATCCGCTGGGTAAAAATATATAACTACGCCAACAAATCTAGCTGTTAAAAGTGATTTTAGCAACCAAATTTTACATGCATTAGTTCAAACAAATCTTCCCAAATAGCCGAAATTCCAATCAACACATGTGATTATAACACATCCAAAACATAGAATAATCACTAATCATATAAAATTTCATGGTCAATAACAAGGAAAAGACTCAATTTACCAAAAGATATACTTATTCAAAATAAATAATTTTCTTTTGGTAAATTCCTATAAAAATGATAAAATTGTGCTATGTAAATCAGAACATTTTTAAACTAATTCTTACAAGATAGTATGGCTCCCTTATGGTTGGACTTGTTTTTTTAACATTTTAAATTACTTATTCTTGCTCTGCACTTTCTTTCGGGATAAATTCTTCAGGCATGAAATTCTTGATCTGTGAAACGATGTTTTTTTTATAAATCGAGAATGATTTCTCCTACTCATTATACGCTCAACTTAGATCTAAAACAATAACCCCAATTCAATGTAAAAATTAGACTTGTAAAAACTTGAAGTTCAAAATCTATCAAATAAGAAAATTGAAAATCTACGAGAAGAAGATGGAATGTATAATTTGAGCTATGGAATTTCTAGAAAGATATTGAGAGGGAGAAAGAGGGGTTTGGTTTAGGGCTAAACTATTTGGAGAAATGGGTTTAAGGGTTGCCAAAAGCGGGGAAAAAAACTAAAGGAACTTAAAATTGAGGGGAAATTAGGCGCACACCTTTTTTTTAAAGGATTGAGGAGGTTCAAAACCTCCGTAAATTGCATTAACTCAGCGTCACTTAAAAACATATTCGCAATTTGAAACAATTTGTGAAGGTCACCATGACCTTGATAGTAAAAACTTTGCACTTTATTTTTCAATTATAACCTAGTCTACCTTGAAATTTTCTCCATTAAGCTTATGTGGTATGTCCTACAAAAAATTTATAGTAAACTTATAAAAAAATAATGGAATGCTAAAACAGTATCTTATTTCTGGGAACAGTTCTCACGATGAAACTTTAGCATGAAATCTGCTTGCAATATTTTGTATGTACAAGGAGCTAAAAGGAGATTAAGGAACCCCGAGTTATAATTGGATTGTAAATAAAATCCGTTAACTTAAATCGAGCTTCTTCAAGAATCTCGTATAATATCTATCACAATTTTTGGAATTATCAATGCTCTAAGATCTTCTATAAGTTTCATCCTAATTTATGGAACTTCATAAATTATGGTGAAGAATTTAAGGCATATTTGTCCTTTTAAAGAGGATCTCTCCTATTGTCATAAACATTATGCACTTTCTTAAAGAACTATTAAAAATCAGACATCATGATCTTGTAAGTACAATCCCGAAATGTCAAAACTTTTATTCCAATGTACAAACTGTAATAAGCTTATATACCATATATTTAAACATATCATACTTATTAGCTTTTAAAATATTTCCAGTTGCAACTGCATCTCTCTCTAGGTGCATGATAGCAGGTGCGTGCTAACGTGCGCCCACCACCGGCAATGGTCGGAAAGCAAGGGATGCCGACTAAAAATAAGAACAAAAGCAGCGAAAAAATACCAGCAAAGAGAAACACAAAGCAAAGTAGAGGAACAAATCAGATCTGCTAAAGCTCCAAGCACTGGATCTAAAATGGGGAAAACAGTAACTAACGCAGGTAACCAGATGAAAATGGTGGAACAGGGATGCTCAAGCTCTGCAGAGATGGTGACCAATCCATATACACTGGCACAATTAAGCAATATGAAAAAAACACCAGTAGGAACCCCGATTGGAAAATCTATTGCTCAGGAGGAAGAGGAAAAGGGCCCAAATTGTGAAACCCTAACTGGCGATGCAACCCCAAAAGAAGAACAGAGCAAACCAGAAACTTGCCCGATAAAGGAAAAGCCCAAGGTGTGGGCCACTATTCAATGAAAATAAGTACGCAACAAAGGGTATGAAACTAAACTACATAGCGCAGGTGATAGTCGAAGGGGAAAAATTGGCAGAGCTGAAG
Organism: Petunia x hybrida; assembly: GCA_037355625.1. Lineage (NCBI taxonomy): Eukaryota > Viridiplantae > Streptophyta > Magnoliopsida > Solanales > Solanaceae > Petunia > Petunia x hybrida. The sequence continues at coordinate 1,583,176 of JBBBVM010000068.1, forward strand.
CAAGACGAAATTTACAGAGAAACAGAAAAATGGAGGCATGCCTTGATACTATACGTTGTAGGGGATTCACCAACCATTGCTGTTGTGGAAAGATTCATCGCAGGTAACTGGAATTTCATAGCTAAACCTAGGGTTTATTACCACAACGATGGATATTTTCTAATTAAATTCCTTAGCATCAAAGATAGGGATGAAGTCCTCTATTCTAGCCCCCATACAATGTATAATAGACCCATGATTAACAAAAGTATGGGAACTAGGTTTTGACTTTAATAAAGAGGTATTACGAATGATTCCACTATGGGTAAAACTCCAAAACTTACCATTGAATTGCTGGGGCCATGACTCTCTGAGCCGCATAGGTAGTGTACTTGGGAAGCCAATATACGCATATGAATGTACCACAAAAGTTGAAAGAATATCATATGCCCGATGCTAGTAGAGATAGATGTCACCAAACCATTGCCTAAGTGTGTGAAAGCTAGAGATCCTACTGGCCAAACCTTTGATCAACCTGTGGAGTATGATTGCAACCCTTATACTGTCCTAGTTGCTTGCAAATTGGATATTGTTGCCAACCTAATCAACCAAAAAAGCCAGCCCAACCTATACAAATAAAGCAGAATGCCAGCAAAAACATATGGAAAAGTAGGGATGGGAAACAAGAGATACAAATAAGTGAGCCACAAAATGCCAGTTCAGGCACTCATAATGTTGTGGGCAAACAAGTAACAACTCCTAATATTGCAATATATGAAGAACCTTAGAAGGAAGCTAGGGCAAGGTCGGCCAACAAAATCTCCAGGAAGAATGAAATAGAGATGGTGACCTCTAATGAATTTCAAGCCTTAGCCCCAAAAGGCAATCAGGAACATGAGATAAAAGTAGAATGAAGAGTGCAGGATGGGCAAGCCAGGTATAGGGAGGCTGTGCAAAAGCCTCCTGACCCTAAACAACCCCAATGAAAATCATTGCTTGGAATGTCAGAGGACTAAATAAAGTCTATTAGCTGACTGAGCTAGAAAAGTTTATTAGGGAAAATATGGTGAGCATTCTTGCAGTTCTTGAACATAGAGTTCAAGCTCAGTTTGCTCCCAGAATAATTAAATCAGTAGCAAAAGGATGGAAATAGTGCAACAACTATACAGCATCTAAAAAAGGCAGGATACGGGTGACGTGGAATCCAAATGACCTGGACTTCAGGTTGGCTATAACTTACTGGCAAATCTTGCATGGCCAAATCAGCTTTCACAACATCCACCTAGATTTGGACCTAACTGTAGTGTATGGGCTACACACTATCCAAGATAGGAAACCACTTTGGTAGGGACTCACAGCCATCACGCATGGCCAACATGACCCCTGGTTAATCATGGGTGATTTCAACACAATGAGGGATCTGGAGGACAGAATAGATGGTACCCAAGTGCAGGCATATGAGATTGCCGATTTTAACAATTTCTTATATATCACTGGTTTGACTGAGCTGAAAACTAAAGGCAGAAGATATACATGGACTAACAACCATGTACATAGCAAGATAGATTGGGCAATTGTTAACAGTGTATCGATGACTCAACTGACACAAATTGAAGCAAAAGCCTTGGATCCTGGTTTCTCTGATCATAAACCACTAGCTGTGGAAATCTCAAGCCAGATTAGGAAAGGAGCTAGACCATTCAGATTCTTCAACCACCTAACAAAACACCCAGAATTTCTAGATATAGTTGAGCAGGAATGGGACACACAACACAGTTACAGTAGAATACAAGGAGTATATAGAACAAACTCAAAGGGGTAAAACAGAGATTGAAAGCGCTAAACACAAAAGCATATGCTAAAAGTGATGACAAGGTGAACCACTACAGAAGAGAGCTAGCTGATCTCCAAAGAGAAACAAGGAACCCTGCCTTACAAGCTGGACTAGCCGACAAAGAAAGAGAACTGAAGCAATAGATAGAGAAATAGTTAGGGGTTGAAGAAAACATACTCAAGCAGAAGTCAAGAGTCAAATGGCTCCATCTAGGAGACTCTAACAGTGCCTACTTCCATGTGTTTATGAAGAATAGGAAAGCCCAGAACCATATCAAAAGACTAAACACTCTAAGTGGGGGTGTAGCCAGAACAGACCAGGAAATTGAGATTGAAGTCACTGCATTCTACAAGCAACTGTTGGGGTCAACAACCCCAGTCCTGCCTACCATACAACAAGACGTAATGCTGGAAGGTAACAGACTACAAAGAGAGAAACAACTGAAACTTATTCAACCAGTGACAAGAGAGAAGATAGAGATGGCTCTGAGGGATATAGATGACCAAAAAGCACCTAGATGTGATCGATTCACAGCTCATTTTTCAAGCAGAGCTGGCCCACAATTGGGGATGAGGTAACTAATGCTGTTACTGACTTCTTCACTCAAGGTCATATGTATACTGCCATAAATTGCTCATCTGTCACCTTGATACCTAAAGTTAAAGCCCCCTTATCAATCAAAGAATATATGCCTATATCCTGTTGCACAGTGTTGTACAAGATCATATCTAAAGTACTGACAAATAGGCTACAAGAGGTAATGGATGATCTAGTGGACCAAATCCAAGCTGCATTTGTCCCTGGCAAGGTGATAAGTTACAACATAATCCTAAGCCATTAATTGGTGAAAGGGTATGGTAGAAAAGCTATATCACCTAGGTATATGTTGAAGATAGATATGCAGAAGGCCTATGACTCAATAGAATAGGCCTATATTGAGCAAATACTTTAGAGTCTTTAATTTCCCACAATGTTTACTCAATGGATTATGACCTGCCTCAGAACAGTTTCATACTCCATTATCATTAATGGGAAGCTAAGCAAACCATTTGCTCCTAAATGAGGGTTGAGATAGGGGGACCCAATCCCCATACTTGTTTGTACTTGCAATGAAATATCTAAGCAGACTGCCGAAGAGAATGACTAAGAATCCTAAATTTAAGTACCACCCCAAATGTGCCAAAATTGGACTCACACAGCTTGGTTTTGCTGATGATCTCTTGTTGTTCTGTAAAGGGGAAACAGGAGCTATTCAGATGATTTATAACTGCTTCCAAAAGTTTTCCAAAGCATCAGGACTAGTGGCTAATCCCACCAAAAGTTTAGTTTACTTTGGTGGGGTGAAGCCTATAGTCCAACAACAAATATTGGATATGTTGGGACTTGTTAAAAGTACTCTCCTCCTCAGATACTTGGGAGTGCCATTAAGTTCCAAAAAGTTATCAATTGCCCAATGCCAACCCTTGCTAGACAAAATGGTAGGGAAAATAACTAGCTGGACAAGTAGATTCCTATCTTATGCTGGCAGGGAAGTGTTAGTGAAGAGTGTCTTGACAGTTATCCAGACATTTTAGTCACAGATCTTCCTCATGCCTAAGAAGATCTTGAAGCTAATCATCTCAATATATAGGAAATTCTTATGGCATGGGGAAAGTAAGCAGACCAACAGTGCTCTAATTGCATGGGAAACACTTTGTTTTCCAAAGTCTGCAGGAGGCCTAAACTTCACAGATCTAGAAGCATGGAACAAGGCTGCAATATGCAAGCAACAGTGGAATCTAAGTGCTAAAAAGGGCAGACTATGGGTGAGGTAGGTACATGCCTACTATGGAGGAAGAGGAGAAGTATGGGAAGGAAGGTACAATCAAGCATCTTGGGTACTTCAAAAGATCATCAAAGCACAAAAGTACATGGACCAAGCAGGGATTACAATGTCTGAAATGGGGAGCTGGGACAGATTCTCAATCAAGCAGGTCTATAAGAAACTGAGGGGGGTTTTCAAAAAGTATTTTGGAGAAGAATAGTGTGCAACAATTATGCAAGCCCCAAGTGGATCTTCATCTTTAGACTGGCAGCACATGGCAAAATATATACAAGGGACAGATTAGCCAAGTGGGGAATAATCACTTAAACTGTTTGCCCTCTATGCAACAATGTAGCAGAATCAGTGGGACACCTATTCTTTGCGTGCCCCATATCTGCAGAAATATAGCAAAGGATGTTGCACTGGCTGGGGATTCAAAGATACCCCATGGAATGGGATGCAGAAATGAGCTGGGCAGTGCAGCACTACAATGGCAAAACAGAAGCAGCAAAGGTGTACAGTATGGTCCTAGCAGGGTGTGTATACCAGGTGTGGCATGAAAGGAACCTCAGAGTCTTCCAGAACAGGCAAAGAACTGCTCAAACCATCACTAGGCTACTAGCACAAGAGGTACACTTCAGGGGGAGTTACAAGCCAAAGCTCCATAGGAAACTTTTGAGTCTAAATTTCTATCCTTGAGCTATTGTCAGTTAGGAGCAGACACTAGCTATGCTAGATATGTCAGTTATGCAAGTATGTCTAGATAAGTGGCCAGGATGTTTGGGACTATGTCCAAACTCCTGTTTTTGCTTTAGTATTGAACAGTAAACGTCCACTTTTGGTAATGAAATTATATATATATATATATATATATATATATATATATATATATATATATATATATATATACACACACACACACACACTTCCAGTTGAGTACAACTGAAGTCAATTATTTAAGTTCCACAAATATAATATATGACGATTTACAATATACAGGTCTTTTCAGAAAAATAATTAATTAAGAAAAAGTTGCGCACGCGGGATAACGTTAAGTTATTTTAAAACACGCCATTTTATTTTTCCTTTTAACGGATTTAGAAAATCCATTTTCTTTTTACCATTTGAAGTCTCAATCTTCATTGTTATTTTACTATAGCTATAACTGTTATGAGTACCTAATTTTACACTAAAAAGAATTTCACAAACACTTGGTAGTATAGTGGAATAAGCTTTGTGGCAAATACCTATATGTAGTTCACATTTAAGGCCTAATTTTGTTCCGCTCTCTCATGATTTATGTTTTTATTAATTATGAAAAAATACTTATTCACACTCTTTAGGTGCATTAAAGCAAGAAATACCAAGCACATGATTTTTTACATAAACTTTATCATCTAATTACATCTTGCTTAAATAATAAGTATATTGGTCTCGAACTATGTACTTTTTTGGTTATAGCGATAAATTTAACATATTTGATGCATAGTCAATAACTATGTTTTCCTTAACTGGTCATGCCCCCTCCCTTCTCTCACCCTACCCCCCCTTATTTTTCCCTTTTGTGTAATTTCTTGGCACCTCGGCTATTATCCACGTGTCGTTATCTCATTCATATCTATTATCTATACACAACCTCCACTCCCCCCCCCCCCTTAAAGAGCACTATTTCTTAACTCAAAAATTAAGGTTTTAATTTTGTTTCGATTTGTGTGTGTGTGTGAAGTGATCATAAACACAAATATCCATGAATACACAACAACAACAACTACTACTACTACTACTACTTACAATCAATACTAAACAAGTTGGAGATGGTTATACGAATCCTCATTGATTATGTTTCTCCAATTAAGCTTAATTAATTAGAGAAATATAGTCAACAAAAATCATATAGCCGACGCCAACTTGTTTTATATTAATAGGTACTTGTTGTTTTTGTTGATATTCATAGAAATGCTTGTTTATTCACACACTCCAATGTAGAATTTTTACCATGGGATGTCTAATTAACTTGGTACAGGTTGAATAAACCTTGCAACGACAACAGCATCCACTGCAAAGTCTTCGATGAAGTTTACCCTATTGAAATCAGGTTTAATTTGATGATAAACAAAGGACCTAGTGCTGAGTGAACGAAGAAATGGTTCACTGTTGAAGTTGGAGATGAAGCTGTTCGAAACTGAGTCGAAGAAGGGAAAAGCGAACAGCTGAAGTACAAGTCTCAATCCAAGTTGAAGAAGGAAAAGCTAAGAAGCGGCGCTGGAAAAAGTTTCCTAGAAGGATAAGGGTTAAAGACTTAGGCAAACCAGCTTAGGTTTCAAATAAGGAAAATCTTGTAAACCTCATGAGAAACGGATTCCAATTTGTAAAAAGAGTTCTAAGCTAAACTGAATTAAGCTTATGTGAACTCTAAAAATACAAGTTGTTTTGACCTTGAAGATTTACGCACTCAAGAAATCTCAACAGAGCAAATCGAAAGAAAATACTTGTGAGAGCTATTGTGTGTAAGAACATAAGCAAGGCAGCAGAACTTTACGGAGTTGATATTTTATAGGTTTAGTCTTTTTTTCTAGTTTTCTATTATAGGAATCGAGTTGTAATTCTATCAGCTTGTTAAGAAGCATTGAAATTAGAGTTCTTTTGAGGTAGAAGGTTCAACCTTAGAATCTATAGTGAGTCTTGTAAGGTTCTAGGTACTATCAGTTTTCTATAGTGTAAAGTGTTTAAATCCCAAGAGTTCGGATCATTGTTTTTGATCCCTTGAGCAAGGATTTTTTCACGTAAAAATCTCTGTGTTACTTACGTTTCCGCACTTAATTTGAGTTTCAGAGATAGGTAAAACTTTCAAGAAACCTAGTTTTTTGTAAGTTAATTGATCGAGATAGAAACAAGTTTTAGGAGTTTGAAAAATCGGGTAAGGACACTGGTCACCCCCTCCCCCTCTAGTGTCTTACGAAGGTGCACCAGGTGCAACAAGTGGTATCAGAGAAAGTTCTCTCATATAAAGATTAACATCTTGAGAATGATCTAAATTATGAGTGCACCACGGATCATAACTGAAGGACAATCCATCAATAGGTCTCCTCAGTTCAATGGTAAATACTATAACTATTGGAAAGCTCAGATGAAAACCTTTCTACAAGTAAGAAACTATCAGCTGTGGAGAATTATCACTCACGGTCCCGTGGTTCTTACAAAAACTGATATATCTGGGAACAAGGTACCCAAATCTGTAGAAGAACTAAATGAAGAAGATTTCAAAGTACTTCAGATGAATACTGAAGCAACGAAGATACATCGATGTGGACTAGGATGCAATATGTTCAAACGAATCTCAAATTGCACAACTGCTAAGGAGATTTGGGACTCATTAGAAACCGCCTGCAGTGATAAAACAAAAAGGAAACATGAAGCATTTGTTATAAAATGGGGACTATCTGAAAGCGACACTTATTAAGAAGAAGAATCTAATGATGACTCTCCAAAGGTGTTGATTGCTCTTTGCGAAGAATATCACATAATGATCGACTTGAGGTAAGTCTCGATGACTTAAAAGCAAAACATCAAACTTTCTCCAAAAGGGAACTTACTTTGCTAGAACAAACTTTAATAGAAGGTATTGAGAGTTTAAGGGCTGAGTGACATGGCCCAATTAAGAGTAGGGGTCACAAATACCCTAGTCGAAGTAGGGATCGAACCCGACGACTTGCGCGAGACTAACTTAGTAGGATTTCTCAAATTGATTTGTTTTAGCAAGTTAATCCTAGAATTGAAATAGAATTTAGCTATGACTAATGTAAAACTAAATTAATGCTAGTTTTGACTATTAATAAAACTAGGATACTAATCTCCCCCTAGTCCTCTAATCTAATGAGTGTAGTTATAAGCTTCTTCACACTCTAGGTCACCCTATGGACCTTGCTCGCATATACTCAACTCATCCCTTTCTATGATGAATCGAGACTACCAACTCTTGCCCTTTCGCTACTAAGAGTTGGTGCTTTGAGCGCTAGCAACTAATCCCAAGTAAGGTATGCCCTTTCGGTGTTCAACCAGTTAACCCGGGCTAAATGCAAAACACTTACCCCCTGGTTCCCCGTCACTACGCTTCCTATTCCAGGAAATACCCTTTCGGTGTAAGTCTAGTACTATTGAACTCAACTTGAGTTGTACACCTCAAGTTGTTGTAATGAAATCAAAAGTAGTGAAATGAGGTATTCCTAAGTGTTTAGAAGCTTATTATACTATACCCATTTGATTATTGGACTAGGGTTAATTAGCACCCTAGTGGATGACTTAGCTACTCATACTATGTAATGAATCAAGACTTGCAAGTAATGAATAATACATTAAGGTAGCAAAGAAGTAATGATTCTTATAAAATATGATGTTGTTCTTCACAATCCAAAGAATCTTGACAAAGAGGAAATGTTATCTTTTCTTTATCTTGCCTCTCAAGTAATGTAAAGTGTAGAATAGTTTCAAAAACCTAAGTCTAGCTATATATAGTGCTTGCTAAAACTAATTACAAAATTGCCACTTGCAGGTTGGGCGAGGGCCCTTTTCAGAGGGCTGAGTTCTAAAACTGGATTAAGCGAGAGGGTTGGCGCCTCTTGGACATGGGCTGGCGCCCTTTTCTGGAGTTGTATGAGAGGACGGCCACCTTTCACATTTGGCGACCGCCTTTTTCTTATTGGAGTGTAGTCGCCTCTTCTTCTCAATAACTTTTCCTTGATTGGAGCAATGGGCACCCGCCTTTTTCATGGGCGGTCGCCTCCTCAAAATTTTCCCAGTTCTTCAGCTTCCTCCAAAGGGTTGAGGCCTTTTAAGCCGCCCATTTTGGTACTCAACATAGCTTTCCATCCAGAGAAAGGGGCGGTCGCCCTTAGCATGGGCGCCCGCCATTTCAATATTTTTGCAGCTTCTTGAATTTGATCATTATCTTGGGCATTCTTGCTCTTTTTGGTTTCTAACTCTTCCATTTAGCATTAACACCTTAAACCAAGCAAAATACATCAAGGATTGGTCACTTTCACATTCAAAGACAAAAGTTTAAGCGAATTAAAATACACAAAATTCTCATGCATCAACTCCTCCAAACTTAAGTCTTTGCTTGTCCTAAACCAAACCGATCTCTAATCAAGAATAACGAAGCACTTTCAAGTTTAGCATACAATGAAGCTAAGTTCCATTTTCACTTTTCAAAACTTTTGACCTCATTTGGTACCAACACTCATTCATACTCATAAATACTAAACAAGTCTCTTTGTGAACCACCACACAAGTTTCACAATGGTTAAAGGATGTCATAGAGCTTCAAGTATGGATTTGATGCATCAACCAACCTCACTTTGCTTCAAACCCCATCTCAAGTCAAGCTCTCACTCACATATCACCACTTGCAATTCTTTCCACAAAAAGAGTAGTCCTTATCTCACAATCAATTTCCAACTAAGGACATTTAAAGAATTAAACACTCACACTCCAAAAATGTTCATGAGTTGAGTCGAAGAACCATAGGCTTGCCCATATAGTAACTCTCCACTAATGGAGAAACACCAGACATTGGATCATCTAGGACTTTATTAGGCTTGTAATGAATGCTCGGGGCTAGGTATGATAATTTGGGAACATAGTTACTATCAACCACCTTGCCAACATATACACATTTCATTTCTTCCTTCCTTTTTCCCCTTTCAACTTTTAACTTCGTTCTATTTTCTTTATTCTCCTACTTCTTTTTGTATTTTTTTTAAGTCTAGGAAGCCTATAATGCTTTTTATTTACCAAGTCCACCATTAATATTTTCACAAGCTAGGTAGACTAAGTCTTCTCACCTTGTTTCTCTTTTTGGAATTCTTTTTTGTATACTTAGCAAATTACTAGGCTTCCTAGCACATGACATATCCGATGGATTCCCCAAAACTTAGGCATTTGCCTCAGTCTAGAATATTCACTTGAAAATTGAATTTAATTTCAAACAACCACCAATGGATTACTCACATACTGGGCTACCTAATGAAAGGCTAATAGGCTCAAAAAGGACAACTAGTGATATTTTTGAAGTGAGTGTATATGAAGAGGTCAAAAAGATGGGTTGCAAAGAAAGCTTAAAATCATTTCCAAGTTTGGTACGGTTCATATTTCGCCTTGATAACAAACCGGGAAAGTTCTAGACTACAACTCTACATGTGAACCCACCATCTAACCTCACACATAAGCAAGTGGGTCAATAAAGATAAAAGTTCAACTCTCAACAAGATTTCAACACTTGCAAAGTCTTAATGGTCCACTAGGAACCACGTCAATAACTCCAAAACAACAACTGAACCTAGAGTCATCAACCAAGACTAAATACTTGCAAAGTGGACACTATAAAACTTGTCTCATATCATAAGATTAAAATAGCATGTCAGTACTTCATGAGATAATCAAACCACAACCACAAGGCGATTCTATAACAACTACTATGTACACAACTTGGTTCAAACAACTAATCCCAGAAAGAATCAAGCAAAGAAAACCAAAAGCTTATTTAAAATGAAAATTTTGGAACTTAACTAAATATGCTAAAATAAAAGTAGCATGCACTATATACAATCAAAAAGAGAGGTTCAAATTCAAATATGTAACCAAATCAAGTTACGAGTATCAATGGTACATCATAATTGAATTTGAACCCCCTTCCCCAACCAAAGACTCTAGCATCGTCTCCAAATTCTAAATAAACAAAAGTAAACACAAAGGGGGTAGAAGGCACTTTTTGAGCAGTTCAGGATTTTTCCTTTCCTTTGCCTTCCACATGGACCAGCGGAGGCTTTTCATGTTGCTTCTTCTTCTTAGCTTTTGTTCGAGCAGATTGTTCAAGAGATGCTTGAGTGACCATTTGCATCTGGATGTCTTTATCTTCATCATCAAAGTTCATGAATTACATTGCCACCAAGTCTTACTTTATCTCCCCAGCTTCCTTCCTTCGGGCCTTCTTGCTTGGTGACTTCTTGGAACTAGAGGTAAATACATTGTTTGGTTCACTGCTTTTTCACTCCATAGAACATTCAGCTTTTTGGTCAATTCCACTTGTGTTCTGGCCAAGAGTTGCACTGCCTTGTTCACTTTCTGAAGCTTTTTGGAGTTAGCCTCCATAGCTTTGACTAACTTTTTAACTGTGCAATGGTGATGCTCTGTGGTGGTGGTGGTGGTGGTGGTGCCGCCTGGACTTGAGTCAAGTTAGACAGGAGAGTCTTAAAATCTTCTATTGCCATTCATGCTTGTCAATGCTTGAGTTAACTCATTAAAAACATGTGGAGGTGGTGCTCTTAAAGATGATGGCATATCATGGTGGATAGGATGTCCTACAGCGGGTAAATGGTGCACCGGATTGTCCACATCCTTTATGGCATACAAATCAACTGGCTCCATGACACCTGTGTAGTCGTCATCATCATCATAGGTGTCACATCCTTGGTCAATCAAGTGTTCTGTCAAGGTGTTTGGATAGGGTAATTTGCTTTTCTTAGACTTAATTGCCTCAATCATTGCCTTGATCATCTCAGCTCCCAAGTTGACTTTAATTCCTAACATCAGACATCAAATCATTACAGCTCTTTTCAAGGTAATGTTGTAATCATCCCTCGTTGGTGATATTCTGGAGATCACTATTAAATGCCACTCTTTTGCTTCAAAGTTTAAATCTGGCTGTGTAATTTGTAAACCATTTAGTCTCCACCCAGGGTTGGTCTCCCTTCCAATGATTGGCAGCAACCATTTCCATTTCTCTGCTTCACTGAGGCTTAGTCTCTCCATGTGCTCTTTTGGAGTGAAGTGTGGAAAACCTAGATAATCATTTAGTGCTTTGGATGAGACATCCAAAACTTGCCCCCTACAGTTCACTTTGAAGTTGTTTTCTCTATTGTATCTCAACTCCTAATAAAATTGGAAGATTATTTCAATCACACCTGCACTTAAACTTTTTCTAAACCTCCTAGCCCAATCGATTTTCATGAATGCATTGTAGAAACTAGGGTTGAACTTTTTCAAATTCTTCAAATTGATTGCTCTCTCATGGTTGAGGAAATTTTCAGGGTCTTCCTCTCTTATTTCTGTAGATTCATCTATAGAAGAAGTGGTGCGAGGTGATGGTTCCTCATCATACTTCCTCTTTGATGCAATTTTTGTTTTAGGTAGAATTGTGGGTGCAAAACAACTCAAGATCATTGTTAGTTGAAACTACTATTGCATGTCCGAAGTGAGGCTAGCAAGCTCAAATATGTTTCAAAAAATAGGAAAAAAGGGGGGCATGACATAAAGGCGGCCGCCTATTAGGTCCAACACTCAGAATTTTTCAGTGTTGAGACAGATAACCATCCTTTCAGGACGCCCTTGAAAGGCGGAGAAAATTCAGAGAGTTGGCCATTCCATATTTAGGAAAAAATTTAGCTTTTTCAAAAATGGCAGCCACCTTCATAATGGGCGGCCTCCTCTTATCAAGGGGCAGGGAACTTTGCAAGGGTGCCCAAACTTATGAGAGCATTTTTACACTTAGCTAAATTCTTGGCAAATTCAGAAGGGCAGCCGCCCAGGCGAAGGGCAACCTCCAAATGCACAACCTCAAACTTCAAGAGGAAAAGAGGCGGCCAGCACAACAAGGGCGCCCAAAGAGTGCGGCCAAAGACTAGAGAAGTGCAAATTCGACACTTAGAAAAATTTTGATAATAGAAAAAAGGGTGTCCACCTATAGAAGGGTTGTCCGCTTGTTCTAAGGAACTTCTCTTTCTTGAGAGATGGTTAGTTGAGACAAATTAGGTGGCCGCACAAATAAGGTGCGACTTCCATCTCAACACCAGCATGTAAATTGGAACCATATGATTGGGCGGCTGCTTAACAAAGGGCCGACCGCCAGTTCTTAAACTCTCAGTAGTTCAAGATGCAAGATAGGAAGAGAGGGAGATCGCCAAATAAAGGGTGGGAGCCCTTTCTTTATCTGCAACAGTAGCAGAGGCACGATCCCCTAGGTTTTAACACTTTTGTTTCTCTCTCATGGCCAAAAATGCTCTCAATTCATAAAGAACAAGGATCAACAATTAGGTACGCACACCCTTCCCCCAACCATCCTAAGTCATGATTTTTATTTTCAAGTTTAAACTATATATCTAAATCCTACTCCTAAAAATTTAAACTTCACAATATAAATTTAAAAACAATAATAAAATTGAAAGCTTACCAGATGAGTTGTGTGAATGAGATATTGTAATGGTGGTGTGTTTAATGATTGTGGGTAGTGGTTTCCGATGATCGAAATTAATGAAGGGTAGCCGGCGATTCACTATTTGGGAAATCGGAATAGAAAAGGAGGAGAAAAAGCCCTAGGGTTCCTTTTATACCCCGATGGGCTGGGTCCCTTTTTAAGAAGGGCGGACGCCTTTTGTTAAAGGGCGGTCGCCCATGCACTAGCTTATATCCATACTTTCTTTGAGCAAGGGGCGGTCGCCTCTAGCTTGCGCGACCGCCTGTTGGCTTCTGCCTATTCTCCTAAGGAATATTGGGCGACCAGCACTGCAGGGACGCTAAAAAAGGGTGCCCAAACTTCAGAGAAGTCCATTTTCGACACTTAGCCAAATTTTGGAGGCTAAAGGGAAAGGCTGCCCAATCATAGGGTCATGTCTAAAGAGGCCTCCAACCCTGTAGGGGCGTTCATAAAGGGCGCAAAGAATCCAGAGAGCCTCACATTTGACACTTAGAAAAAATTCATCATTTTGAAAATGGCGGTCATACTTTTAAAAAGGTGGCCGCATGCTCTTGGCTCTCTGGAAAACCCTCTTTTCTATGCATTGAACATCATTTCATCAAGTTCATTCAACGCATTCATTCTAGACTTAGAAGCTAACTCCCAATCCATATTAAACTTTTTTGATGCCCATAATGTCTTATACTCAAGCTTGATCAGAAGATGACAAGTCTTATCAAATACCAATCGATAGGGAGACATACTTGTTGGGGTCTTGTAAGCTATCCTATAAGCCCAAAGTGCATCATCCAATTTCTTGGCCCAATCTTTCCGGTTGGCATTCACGGTCTTTGCCAAGATTTGGTTTATCTCCTGGTTGGACACTTCAACTTGTCCACTAGTTTGTGGATGATAGGGAGTTGATACTTCGTGTTTGAATCCATACTTCTCAAGTAGCGAGTCAAATGCCTTGTTGCAAAAGTGAGAGCCGCCATCACTTATTATGGCTCTAGGAGTGCCAAAACGAGTGAAGATATTCTTTTTTAAGAATGTTGTGACACTTCTAGCTTCATTGTTTGGTAGAGCCACCGCTTCTACCCATTTAGATACATAGTCAACGACTACCAAAATGTATTTCATTCCATAAGAGCTTACGAATGGGCTCATGAAATCAATACCCCACACATCAATTAATTCTACCTCTATGATAGGATTTTGAGGCATTTCATATTTTCTTGACACACCCCCGGCTCTTTGGCATTTATCACAACCTTTCACAAATGCATGAGCACCTATATAGATGGTAGGCCAATAAAACCCACACTCCAAAATTTTTGAGCCGGTTCTAATTCTGCCATGATGCCCACCATATAATGAAGAATGACATTCATTTATAATCTCCCATTGCTCAATATCCGGAATGCATCTCCGAATCATCCGATTCACACAAATTCTAAACAATTAAGGTTCAACCCAATAGTAATGACGAGCATCCTTCATGAGCTTCTTCCTTTGATTGTAAGAATAGTCATCAGGAAAATCTCCACATACCATAAAATTGGCAATCTCCGCATACCAAGGTACTTTCTCCAAAGATACCGCTAGTACCCTTTCATCCGGGAAATTATGATTAATTTCACTATCTTCACTAGGTCTCCCCTCTTCTTCTAATCTTGACAAGTGGTCTGCCACTTGATACTCGGTACCTTTTCTCTCCTTCACCTCAACATCAAACTCTTGAAGCAATAGAATCCACCGAATCAAACAGAATTTGGAGTCCTTTTTACTCATCAAATAACGAATAGCCAAGTGGTCGGTATACACAACCATTTTGGACCCCGTCAAATAAGCCCGAAACTTCTCAAATATGAACAACACCGCTAAGAACTCCTTCTCGAAAACCGTATAATTCAATTGGACACCATTTATGGTTTTGCTTGCATAATAAATAGGATGAAAAGTATTTTAACCCCTTTGACCTAACACGGTACCAAGAGCCACATCACTTGCATCACACATCAATTCAAAGGGTAATTCCCAATTAGTGCTCACAATGATGGGTGCGGTAGTGAGCCTTCTTCTCAATTCTTCAAATGCTTTTAGACAATTATCATAAATAAAAATTTGGCCTTTTTTTTTTCAAGCAACTTGCATAAGGCATGAGCGATCTTGGAGAAATCCTTAATAAATCTTCTATAAAAACCTGCATGCCCAAGGAAACTTCTCGCTACCTTGACTGTAGAAGCTTAAAAATCACATCTATCTTGGCTTGATCCACCTCAATCCCCCACTTGGACACCTTGTGCCCCAATACGATTCCTTCTTATACTAAGAATTGGTGTTTCTCCTAATTAAGCACCAAATTTATTTCCTCACATCTTTCAAGCATTAAGTCTAGATTGTGTAGACAATCATCAAATGAATCCCCAACCACGAAAAAATCATCCATCAATACTTCCAAGAAATTCTCAACCATATCATGAAATAAGGCAAGCATGCCCAAGGAAACTTCTCATTCCCTTGACTGTGGAAGCTTAAAAACCACATCTATCTTGGTTTGATCCACCTCAATCCCCCACTTGGACACCTTGTGCCCCAATACGATTCCTTCTTATACTAAGAATTGGTGTTTCTCCAATTAAGCACCAAATTTATTTCCTCACATCTTTCAAGCACTAAGTCAAGATTGTGTCGACAATCATCAAATTAATCCTTAACCACGAAAAAATCATCCATCAATACTTCCAAGAAATTCTCAACCATATCATGAAATAAGGCAAGCATGCACCTTTGAAAGGTAGTGGGTGCATTACAAAGACCAAAGGGCATCTTCTTAAAAGCAAATGTCTCATAGGGACAAGTAAAGGTTGTCTTTTCTTGGTCCTCCACTTCAATAGAGATTTGATTGTATCCGGAGTACCCATCAAAGAATCAATAATAAGCCTTCCCGGTCAATCTATCTAACATTTGGTCAATAAATGGAAGGGGAAAATGATCTTTTCTTGTAGCATTGTTGAGCTTGTGATAATCCATGAAAACTCTCCGCCCAAAAAGGGTCCTAGTGGAAATGGCTTCACCTTTATCATTATTCACAACCATTATACCCCACTTCTTGGGCACACGTTGGGCCGGTGATACACACTCACTATCGGATAACACCCGCATCCAACCACTTTATGATCTCCTTTTTAACCACCTCTTGCATGGCCGGGTTCAACCACGGCTGATGCTCAACCGAAGGTTTGTAACCTTCTTCAAGGATGATTTTGTGAGATCATACTCTCGGGTCAATGCCTCTAATTTCGGCTAATGTCCAACCAATAGCATGAATTCTCTTCTTCATAACTTATACGAGCTTTTCTTCTTGGGATTGGTTCAAGTGGGATAAAATGATTATCGGAAGAGAGGATTTAAGACCAAGGTAGTCATATCTCAAGTGACTTGGTAAAGCTTTGAGTTCAAGAACAGAGGGGTTCTTGAATAGAAGGTTTTATTGGTGGAACCTTTCGATTCTCAAGACCAAGAGAGAGTTTCTTTGAAGAATATGGCTTAGTACCAAATCCTTCCAATGCAAGGACACATTGTTTCACACTTTCCTCATCATCAACATCTATATTCCATAAGACGGAGGCCATTGTATAAAATTCCCTTGTTAAGCTCTCCTTGTCTACCAATGCATCAACAACTACTTCAAACATAAGAACATAATGCATCTTCAATAGGTTGTCTCATCGGCTTGCAAATGTGAACACCACCTTCTCTCCATTGAATCTAAATATCAACTCCCCTTTCTCCACATCACACAATGCTCTCCTCGTGGCTAAAAATGGTCTTCCAAAAATAATTGGCACATTTGGCACAATCTAAGATAACAGAATTCACCGGGAAGATAAAGCGATCTACCTTCACAAATACATTATCAAGCACCCCCAATTGACCTTTTCATTGAAAAATCGGCCATTTGAAGATTTATTGAGGTTGGTCGTGGTTCTTTTCCTCCCAATGTCTTATAAATGGCATAGGGCATAAGATTGATGCTTGCCCCCAAATCACATAATGCCTTTTCAAAGTGTCTTTCCCCAATAGTACATGGTATAGTGAAAACACCGGGGTCTTCCATTTTTATGGGTATAATATGAAACATAATGGCACTACATTGGTGTGTGACCTTGACGGTTTCAAATTCTAAAAACCTCTTCTTAGTCACCAAATCATTCACAAACTTTGTCACATCCAGCATTTGCCCTAAAGCATCAACATAAGGAAGGTTGATAGAAATTGAGGCAATTTTCTCCCACATCTTCTTTGCATGGTCGGCTATTCTCAATCTTTTATTTCTTTGTGGAAAAGGTGGAGTAGACTTTGGAATAGTGGTCTTGGTAAGAAATGGCTTCTTTGGGTGGTGGTGACTGTTTGGTGTCTTTTTGGGTAGTAGTGGAGTTTCTTCTTCTTCAAGAGGAGTCTCTTATTCTTGGACATTTTGGGACTCCACCTCAACTTGCAATTTTTCCTCATCTTCTATCTTATTAAGAAATATCTCACCCTTTTTTCAACCTCTTTAAGCCTAATTTCTATATCGTCACCTACCATCTTGGGATAATCCCAAGTTTTTCCACTTTGAGTCATGATAACTTCCTCTTAGGGTTTACCACTGTATCACTTGGTATTGCTCCTTGAGGTCTTTGATTAACTTGATGAGACAATTAGCTATATTGAGATTCAAGCAACTTGATGGAAGTTAAATGTGATTGCACGGTTTGCTTAATATCCTTTATATCTCCCGAATTGTCTTCTTGAAGCTTCAACATCTTTTTCATCATTCCTGCAAACCTTGAATTCTTGGAATTACTTTAACTTTGTTGAGACTCATTGTAACCTCTTTAATTGTCATTTTGCTCTCTCCCTTGATTTGTTCCATTCCATCTATGGGTGTTACCCTATTGGTTTTTTTTGTTGATTGTATGGCCTCCATTGGCCTTGGGCTTGATAGCCTTGTTGATTATATGGAGGTCTTTGGCCTTGATAAGCATTGACATAATTGGCCTCCTCATCATTCTCTTGGCCACCTTGATTTGCATTTTTTCCCATCTTGACCTTGAGGTACAAACCCCATAGAAACATAGCCCAGTGGAGCATAACCATAGGATAGGATTGATATGAATAATTGGGACCATGATGAATTTCTTTAGGAGGTATGTCAATAGCATTCAATTGCTTGTTGGGTTCTTGATTTTGCTTCAATTGGCTCTTTGCAAGCAATTCCACCATTATAACAAGTTGAGCCAGTCTTTCTTCTTGAGATTCAATTGCTTTTGACATTGCATCACTGTTAGGATCATAAGTGCCCAGCCTTCTTACTCTTGACTTTCATACTCTTGATTGCTTTGTGACCTTGTTGATGAAATCGGTTACTTGTTGAAAAATACCCTCCATTAAACCTCCTTGAGCAACATGGTTTATGGTAATTTGATTGTTGTCATCAAGACCTTCATAGAAAGTCTCCAATGGAACTATATCTGGAAAACCATGACCAGGGTCAAAATGAACGAGCTTTAGAAACCTTTCCTAATCTTTATGCAAGAATTCACCCACATTTTGTGAAAGTATTAGATATAATCCCTCAAATCCACAAACTTGTCCGGTAGAAAGTACTCATCAAGAAAGACTTTTACCAATTCATCCCAATTGTGAATTATCCTCTTTGGAAAACTATCCAACCAAGCTCTAGCTTTTCCTTTAAGTGAGAGTGGGAATAGTCTAAGGCGAAAAGCATCATCGGTCAACCCAGCATGTCTATTAAGAGTGCAAATCTCAAGAAAGGTTTGGAGATGCTTGTTTGGATTCTCATCTTCTTCCTCTCCAAACAAACCTCGATTGTTAAGTGAGTTCATAGCGGCCACGGGCATTTGAAAGTTAGTCGTAGCTCTAATGGGTGGAGGCACAATAGCTCCACAAAAAACATCATCATTCACAACTTCTTTTCTTGCATTTCTTCTTGCTCTACCACCTTGAGTTTTAGCATTTGGTTGTGCTCCATCTATATGCTCCCCATCAAGTATTTCAACATTGTCTTCAACACTAACATCCTCCACATTATCATTAGATAGTGGAGGAGGTTGTGGGTCATCTCCTTGTTGATTTGACAAACCTCCCACATTATTTGAAGGGAATGCTTGCCTTGGCGGCATTTTTGCTAAATACTTACAAAGTCAAAGAAAACCAAAACCAAAAGTGAAAGGTGCTCAGATTAAGCTAACTAACAACAAGAACTTAAACTAATTCAACTAAATGGTCTACCGAAGGCCCTCGCAGCGGCGCCAATTTATGACATGGCTCAATTAAGGGTAGGGGTCACAAATACCCTAGTCGAAGTAGGGATCAAAAATGAGGACTTGCACGAGATTAACCTAGTTGGATTCGCTCAAATTGACTTGTTTTAGCAAGTTAATCCTAGAATTGAAATAGAATTTACCTATGAATAATGTAAGAGTAAATCAACGCTAGTTTTGACTATTAATAAAAAATACTAGGATACTAATCCCCCCTATTCCTCTAATCTAATGAGTGTAGTTATAAGCTTCTTCACACTTTAGGTTACCCAATGGACCTTGCTCGCATATACTCAACTCATCCCTTTCGGTAATGAATCGAGACTGCCAACTCTTGCCCTTTCGGTACTAAGAGTTGATGCTTTGAGCGCGAGCAACTAATCCCAAGTAAGGTATCCCCCTTTCGGTGTTCAACCAGTTAACCCGGGTTAAATGCAACACACTTACCCCTGATACTCCGTCACTACGCATCACATTCTTAGAAATACCCTTTCGGTGTAAGTCTAGTAATATTACACCTCAAGTTGTTGTAATATAATCAAAAGTAGAGAAATGGGGTATTCCTATGTGTTTAGGACCTTATTACACTATACACATTTGATTATTGGACTAGGGTGTAATTTGCACCCTAATGGATGACTTAGTTACTCATACTATGTAATAAATCAAGACTTGTAAGTAATGAATAATGCATTAAGGTAGCAAAGAAGTAATGACTCTTACAAAATATGATGTTGTTCTTCACAATCCAAAGAAGCTTGACAAAGAGGAAATGGTATTTTTTTATCTTTTCTCTCAAGTTATGTAAAGTGTAGAATGGTTTCAAAACCCTAAGTCTAGCTATATATAGTGCTTGCTAAAATTAATTATAAAATTACCACTTGTTGGTTGGGTGAGGGCCCTTTTAGCAAAGAGCTGAGTTCTGGAACTGGATTAGGCGAGAGGGCTAGCGCTTCTTGGACATGGGCTGGTGCCCTTTTCTAGAGTTGTATGAGAAGGTGGCCACCTTTCACATTAGGCAACCACCTTTTCTTCTTTTCCATGAGAGGCCGAGGTGCACCCTTGGAGTGTAGTCGCCTCTTTTTCTAAACAGGTTTCTTTGATTGGAGCAATGGGTGCCCGCCTTTTGCATGGGCGGTCGCCTCCTCAACAATTCTCCCAGTACTTCAGCTTCCTCCAAAGGGTTGGGGCCTTTTAAGCCGCCCATTTGGTACTCAGCATGGCCTTCTATCCAGAGAAAGGGCGCTCACCCCTAGCATGGGCGCCCGCCATTTCAATGTTTCTACAGCTTCTAAAATTTGATTACTATCTTTGGCAATCTTGCTCTTTTTGGTTTCTAACTCTTCCATTTAGCACTAACACCTGAAACAAGCAATATACATCAATATTTCCTAAGGATTTGTCACTTTTGGATTCAAAGACAAAAGTTTAAGTGAGTTAAAATACGCAAAATGCTCACACATCACTGAGAAGAACCAGTGTCTTTCTGTAAAGGACCAACAACTCTCAGTTGTGTCTGATTTTAAAATTGAAATCAAGAACCTAGAAGAAGCTAAAATTGAATTTGAAGTTGAGATAGTATCATCTAATGCTCAGGTTCTTGAAGAAAAAAAAAAGATAGTCTCAGCCTTTGAACTTGAAACTATGAAATTAAAGGAATAGGTGCTTGAAGAGCAAAAGAAAGTTTCTGCACTTGAACTTGAAAATCGTAAATTGAAAGAAGTTATTGGTAAGCAAGTAGTTAGTTAGGCTCAAATCAACCTTGAAACATAGCTTAAAATGAAAAATAAATTTCTATATCAGGAAACTAAGAAGAACCGAGTTCTTCAAAAAAATATTGATAAGGCTAACTATGAACTTACAAAACTTACCAAATGGAACAAGTCTTCTGAAGCATTGAATTGGTTGAATGACAATCATAATAGAAGTAAAAATGGCTTAGGATATAGGAAACCATTGCCTGCCTGGAATCCTAGGAGTAAGTATGTAGGACTCTCTTGCATGCTCTGCTTTCTTTGTGGAAAAACTGGTCATTGTAAAAATGAATGCATAGTTGCTAAAATAGCAGTAATGAAGAATAAAAAGCCAGATTTACCTTAGTGGGCTAGAAAAGATTTGATTCATCTTTTCTATCACAAAAAGGGATCCAAGCTTGTCTGGATTCCTGTCACATACCCCTGATCTTCTTTTGCAGGCTGGAGTTGGAAGGAACAACCCAAGCTGGATTCTTGATAGTGGGTGTTCAAGGCACATGCGGAGATAGAAGAAACTTTCTCTCACTCGCAACATTTCAAGGGGGTAGTGTAGCTTTTGGAAGAAGCAAAAGTGGTGAAATTGTAGGTATAGAAAAGGTTGATGCCACGACCCGGATTCCAGCTAGGTCGTGTGGGCACCTGACAACCTCCCTTAGACCCGTCGGGCGAACCCTTTTCAGTTGAAATAACAAATTAAGCACAAACCTAAGCCAACGACAAGTGACAAAGCTAAGAAAATATAAACATACTTATATACAAATCTTTAGCTGTACATAAGGAACTACAGCAAACAACCCGATAAACTAAGTTTAGAGCTATCCAGACCAGACATCTAAGAGTACAAGGAATATATACATCTCCGAAATGGAGCAGAATCAGAAAAATATAATAGAACTAGAGTTAGTGGCCATCATAGACAAAAATTGGCTCACCCTAACAGCTGAACACGCCTCCGCTCCTCAATCACGCCTCGAACTCGGTCCTGGAGCGAAACCTGCCGAAACGAAATAAATAGAGAAAGAACAATAAAAGGGCGAGTCAAAAGGACTCAGTAAGTGGGGATGGCTAGCCACCTTCAAGAATAGATAAACTAGCCAGGGGAAAGAGAGGAGCAAATAACAACCAGAGATATGTAAACAACCAGAAACATATATTACAAGCACAAAACATAGTTCAACCAATCACATAATGTTCAACAATCTGTGCAATGAGATTAATTCAGTATGATGTAATAGGATCACATGTGCCCAAATGTCTGATAACCCTCACCGGTGTGGAACTCTCATCGACATCATGAGATATATAACTCAACATTATCCTACCCCAGCTCGGGATGCTCATCAAATCCGGTGGTATAATATACAATCTGAGCGGAATACTCCTACCCCCTTGAGCAGAATACTCATGCTCCCAATATGTTACCAAGCTTAATCATGACATGTAGGATGCAATGCAATGTCGTCCAAGCCCTAGCATAGTAAACATGCTCTACAATCCTACAAAGATCCATAAGTTAATCGAATACTTCTATTTCCTGAAGTTTCATTTCCATAATCGCATCAGAACTTCTATCCTCACCATAATCAAGCCTTAAGCTTAACAATTGATGTTTATGATAACCTCAGAATACTTTATTACTTGACTAGATACTAAATCTAAAGCAACACAATCCAATAAATAACACAATCAAGAAATAAACAAGCTACGGCGTAGTAGGTACGCTTAATGGAAGCTACACATGCAAGAACGCGTGGGTAGAAGTTCCACAAGGCCAAAGGCCGTTAAAGAAATGGGATAAACCACTTACCTTAAGTCCTGAGTCAGAATAGCTACTGAAGACCTTTCTTTCCTTCTCGACGTCCCTAAAAATAATCTCTTTCTGAGCCAAAGAAAATCTATCCACAACCTAGCTCAAAAACCATCCAAAACAGTCCCATATGCACAATACCTCAAACGTACTTCTAATATCAAGTTTAACATGTTTTCCTTCAACATGTAGGCTTGATATGGCCTAAAATGACTCAAGAAAAATATATTGGTGAATAACATACCTTAAACTACACAAATACCCAATTTGCAGAGAATACTTTGTTGCTACGTCTTCCTCAATCAACCACGAAGAGAGAAAGCGGCAACCTATGTACTAATTCGGGTTCTCAAGGCTTGAATCCACTTGTTTCGCCTTTGCCACCTTTAATTTGGCTCTCAAACCCTAAGGATATATTTAGAAGACTTAGAGAGAGTTTAGTTCTATTTTTGGTCGAAAATGAGAAAGTCTCATCCCAAAAATGAGATAAGTGTACGCCACCGACAATTGTCCAAGCAGGTGGGTAAGCTACCTGCTTGGCAGCTTGAGCTGTCTGACTTTGAAGGGTTGTATCTCATACTCCGATGTTGAATTGACAAATGGTTTGCCGTGTTAGAAACTAGACACACAGGGCTTTAATTTCATATAAAGATCTCCCCTTAACTCTCAGTATATTTTTGAAAACTGCATCGCAATATGACCTATTAACCTGCCTGCTTTAACCGTAAAGGACTTGGCAATATGACTTCTCATTTTGCTTTGTACACACACCGGGCAAGTTCTAGATATCAATTATTAAACATGGAGAAAAAAATCCTCACTAACACATGGCACATAACCTACTCAAAACAGCTCAATTCCCGCTCTCAAACAAGCAACACAAGCAAACTCTCAAGTAAATCTAGAGTCAACATCATGATCATAGGCTTCAACAAATGCACTCGACGTTTCTCAAGGAAAAATAGATTATGATAGAATATATACATGAAGTTCACATACCCCAAATCAAGTATCTATATAAAACTAGTCAAAGTAGAGCCAAGACTCTCCCATCCAATTACTACAGTCTAATCCTAAAAAAAAAAAAATCTACCTATACCCGGTTCAAACTACTTCCTTTAGAAAAGAACCGATGCACAAAGAAAAATCAAAGGGGATTATTAACACAAATAGGAAGACTCCCACCTCACATTTAAAATCAGGCATTACCCTCAATGCATTAAAAATAAGAACTAAGGGTGATAGAGAAACTCCCTGGGGCTCTAAACTTAAAGAACATCCATGTGAGCTTCCTTAGGGCACGAGGTACTTAGACTTCCCCCATAGCAGGACTTCATCTTCAAGCATGATGGGTTTCAGACACCTCACACTTAGACTCCAGACCAATCGAAACCTGCAAAACAAAGAAACTCACCAAGTAATATCCGTCAAAAGATAATTTTTTTTTTTTGTATTTTTTTTTCATTTTTAATTTTTGTTTCTTTTTCCTTACTTGTATACAATTATAATCACGGGTTGCCTTCCCAGAAGCGCCTTATTTAATGTCGTGGCACGACATCACTTAGCATTAATACTTTTTCATCCAACTCAAACTTATGTATTGCCTCCCTAATTGTAATTCAACTCTCTGGTTATGCTCTTGAGGTGGCACAAGTTCTTGCAAGCCAAAAACTAAGCATCTTCTTTTGAACGAAGCCACTAACTCAGGAATATCTTCGAATTGTCGGCTATGCTCTTGACCAGCACCAAATATACCATTGTACTCTTTGGCCTGCAAACGAGGAATATCAGCTTGCCTAGATTGTAGTGAAAACTCTACAATGTAAGCACCATACACCTCATCCTTCAACTCTTCTACTGGCTCAAAAGGATCAATTTCCATGTCTCCCTCTAAAACTAATGTTGAAAAGTGTCTAGAATGTGGTGCAACCCGCTCACACTTCACTATATTGACACCACCTTTCTGGCACGACTTAGAATCAACTAGAATATCAGCTTCAATATTTGTGTCTGACTTTAGTACCACATGTTCATCATCGGCATCTTCCCACACCATATGGCTAGATGGTTGGCTTTCAACACTTGTCTCCTCCAATGGAAATTCATGTTTTAGATCTTCAACTATAGCCATGATTTCTTCTTCTAATTTCATGTCTTCTTGGCTAGGTTGTTGAATTACCAATAATGCAACCAATTAATTCACTTGAGCTTCTACGTGGCATAGTTGTGCTCTACGTCTGTCCCAAATCTTCTTCAACTCATCTTCATATTCTTCCTCATCATCCTCCACTTCATCGCACCTACTATTATCATAAGAGAAAGAAGTACCATCATAACAGGGGCTCGGGGATGAATGAGACGCATTAGCACAACCATAATAATGACAACCTTGATCACCACACATATAAGTTGAATCATCACATGTAATTTGCTGATGCCATAATATATTTTCTATATGTTTTT
Organism: Petunia x hybrida; assembly: GCA_037355625.1. NCBI lineage: Eukaryota > Viridiplantae > Streptophyta > Magnoliopsida > Solanales > Solanaceae > Petunia > Petunia x hybrida. The sequence continues at coordinate 1,608,372 of JBBBVM010000068.1, forward strand.
TTAATAAACAAAACAAATATGTACAAAAGCGAAGTTAATGGAAATAAAAACTCACTTGTCCTAAAATCTAGAAATACATCGTGTTCCCTGGCAATGGCGCCAAAATTTTATCACGCCCAACTACGTCCTATAAAATGGACTAAGCGGTCCCGGCAAATATAGCTCAGTATTTAAAGTCCTGAGGTCGAATCCCACAGAAAATACGACTCCTAGCAATTAATATAGCTAAATTATCTACCTAATCAACTTCAAGAGTATATTTTTGGTTTGGTTTGGTTTGTTGCTAACTACTTAACAATAAAATAAATAACAAGTATAGAAAGATAGATTTGATTCAAGAGATGGAAAGTCTAGGATTGATTTCCTCAACTCCTAACTTGCGCTAAAGTATTGTGCTAACAATTTTCCCTAACTCTTCCTATTGAACAAGTGCTCCAAGTTTATAATTACCCACTTCCGTAAAGTAATCATAACTTTCATTAATTAACTATTCCAATTAACTAATGAAGATAGGAAGGACTACACTTATGGTTCACAATAAGGATCAATATTCCTAGTTCACCGTTTTGACAACCTAAGCAACGCCTTTGTTTTAGGCTGAAATACTGCTATGTGATTAACCCTAACTCATAAATATGTTCCTAGTAATCACAAGAATAAATGGGAGAATTAATTTGGGATCCTACCAATTAATTAGCATGAAATTCGTAAACAACATAGATAAGAAGAATTAACAAGGTGTATTTATAACGCAACAATTATCATCACAAAAATATGTGGAGTGGTTCAATCAACCCTAGAATGGGTGATCTAGCCACTCATAGTCATGTTCTAAGACAAGAAATAACTATAAGCATGTAAAAACCACAATAAGATGGAAAGATGGATGAAGTAGAGCCTTGAATCTTGATCTCCTCTCTTTCTTGTCTCCCTTGGATATGGAATAGGTCCAAAGTTCTGTTCTGGACGTGTTTTAAGGCTTTTATATCGTCCCCATAGACCCACATAACCCAGGAATCAAAAATAGACCCGGAATATAAACGTCAGGATTTTTGGCCTGTCGCGCTGCGAGCCGCGGCAAGGCAGTTTGCCTGCGCCTGCACTATTTTCAAACTCTCTTTAATTTGACCCTAACGTGGCGCGCCAAGCGACACTCAGCGCGGCACGGTAGGCCTTTTTTTACTGCATTTCAACTTTTTCTCTCATTTTTCGTCCTTGCTTTGATTTTCAGTCAGGCCTTGGGCTTCTACTCAGACTTCAAAGCTCCATTTACTCTTATTTTAGCTCCAAATCACTCGATTTCCTCCAAACGCATTCCTACACAATTAAAAGCACATAATAAGCTCAAAAACCTTAGTGCAACAACTTAACCAATGAATAAAGGCTACAAATATGAGGCGAAACATGACTCTAAATGTCCATTCCTCGTCGAATATCAGTTACTCTTTCGGTTGTCAATTATCGCTCCAAACGCACACGCAAGTATACGCGGTTGATCAAGTAATAAAGTGATATAGAGTATCGTTCCCATGACCACTATTGACTAACTACTAACTAAATCAGACAATTTCTAATTATCTAAACAAGAAAGATTCCAAGAGATTATTAAGAATAACTAAAATTAACTAATAAAATTAAGCTAATTAAAACAAAATTTTGGATTCATGAAGGGATGATAGTGTAGGGTTATGGGAAATGTGTCAATCCTGTTGAATTCTTCGGTTAATCTGATATTCTGACTAAATCAATTTACCCCGGTTACTAATCACAGGGTTAATATTACTCACATGACTCTTTCGATACCATGCTCACCTATTCAAGCTAACCTAACGCCTATATGTCTATGGAATCAAGGTTAAGAAGAACGCATTTGTTTTTCATGTATAGTGACTAAGAATGACTGCTAGGTATATTTATATCCTAACCGCGAAACCATTCCTCAATGCCCAGGTTCAGGAACACGCTCTATTCAATCCTATTGCAACTAATGGTTCCCACTTTCGAGTTCAACCCTAGGTTCGTAAATAGTATTCAATTAGTGATCAAACAATCAAATAATTAGGCTCAGGATTGAATAAATAACCCAATGTAATAAATTAATGAAATCAAATCAACATCCGAATATCAATATTCATGGAGAATCCCACAACTATAGACCAAACAAAGTAGTTTAAAGAGAAAAGAAAGAAAAAGGAAAACTTGGTGAAGAAAGACATCTCCCAACATGTTGCTTCCTCCAAAAGTACGTAAGTAACCCTAAAAATATGTTTACAATGATTTATATATGGAATAGAATGAGTAGGCAACGTCCTAAGCCTCTCCTAACTCGAATTGGATTGGTTCAGCGTATACAGCGGAGCATGCCTCACACTCATGGTTGTTTCCACAGCAGTCTTCTCTTTTTTTTTCTTCAATTTTTCTCTTCCCATGGCATACAGCCGAGCAAGACCCAGCATGGGATCTTGTATACTCTGCTTTTGCTCCAATTGTATCCATTTCATTCCTAAAATATCCAAATATACCAAGTTAGCAATTTATCACAATTCAATCATTGTTTGGGACATAATCAATCAAAAACAAGTAAAAATAATAAGGAATTGGTGTTGAAAACACAAGACATATGCCCAATATTAACACCCCACACTTAAACTATTGCTCATCCTGGAGCAACCACAAAAATAATCATACTTCAGACAAGATTCAAGACACCATCTCAATTTTATTCACAACAGAGCAACTCAACAAGTAAGAATATCTATACCTGTGACCATGGTTGATACCAACAATTAAACCTTCTCACATGCATCCTTTCACACACTTCCTCAATTTATAATAGTGCCAAACAATCTAAAATAGTTCAAATAATCAAACAAACTGTTTGTGACATCCTAACCTCAATAACAGACTCTGTGACACCAAGTTTCTCAAGCCCGCTCATGTACCTCAACTGATAAGTCTAATAAAATCATCTATCCTTCATGAATCATGTGCCCTCACAATAAGAGAATAATTTCCAACTCACAAAAGATATCAGAAGATAATTTAGGACTTTAAATATCGAAAGAATTCAATCAACTCTCACAAAGAAATTCACATGCCACACAAGAAGTACCATAGGCTTGCTCTTCATTTAAATCTCTACTAATGTAAGCCTGGACAGTTTAAAATCAAATAGAACTTAGTACAGGTTGTACTGAAGGCTCCGGGACAGGTAGGATAGATATGGATAAAAATGACTAAACCTCTCTAAGCACTTAAAAAATATTAATTTAGCATAATTCCTTCTTTCAAAAGTTCCTCCCATTTCAATTTCAACCAACACCCAATCTTTTCCTTTTTATTTACACCAACTGACAATCTTCAGCACAACAGGATTGCTCTTTTTATTTTTTTTCCAACTTCCACTTTTTTTTCAAGACACTTTTTTTTGTCTCTTCGATAGTGTGCTAGACAATCAAAGAATTTTTTTCTTCATTTTTTTGTTTTCACAAGCACTTCTTTCATTTTTCAATTGGCACCAATATACAACCCAACCAATCTTTTCTCCACTTTAGCTATTTCAGCTCATTATGCAATTTTGCAAGTGCTCAAGGAGATCGGATATTCAAAAGATGAGAAAATTCAATTCAAAATAGATCAAGGCTTGTAATATGCCTATCAATAAACAGGATACAGGCTCAAAAGGGTTGTTTGGTGCAATATGACACATGGCACACGTCGTTAGCGCATGACGAGTGTTAACTGTGCGACTATGACACTACTTGCTGCCTACTATGTTAGTTGGAGGTTGTTCTACTTGTTTCTTTTCAATTACTGATCCTCCATGTTCTTTTCATACAGTATGACATAAGTATGGGGGTGTTTGCACCCTGTTTGTTTGCTCCAAACGTCATCTACCATTCCATTCCCACACTCAACTTCATGCCTAAACAACTTATAAGTAAGTTCGGCTGCTCAGACTTTGCCAAACATACCAAAAAAATTGTTTAGGCAATTCAGCGACACCTTATGTGCGCGATGCTGAAAAACCTGAGTCCCCAAAATAATAAACCAAGTCAAAGTAGTTCACAAATTCGAAACTTATTCTCACAACCATGAACTCAAAGTAGAACGCTACAAGGAGAAAAGGGGTAGGAAAATGCAGCATGTAGTAGCAGAGAGGGAAAAAGGAAAGCTGATGAGTAGAGGGACAAAAACGAGCATATCTAGTTTCCTTAGAGAGTGGTTGAATTGGCTGAGACCAATGGAGTTCAGTGATGGAGGAGGAGATACGTGACAGAGGAGGTGTGTGTGTTATGAAATTATTGTGTTTAAGTTCAGGATAATACTTATCTAAAACACCAGTGTTGTTCCGATGCGCAGATATCTGTTCCAAACTTTACTCCTCAAAATACTTGTAGGCGCGATGGTCACAATACACTGTTTCCAATTTCTCTCTAAATTTAACTCGAAACATAGCGTGGAGAGCGGCACACGGGCTAGTGTTCCACTTGGTGCTAATGCTTTGCTGCTATTTTGCCTTTAAGTCCAACTACTTGCATGGACTTATTTTCTTTGGCTCCCCTACAAAAAACTCTTAAGCAACTAAGTTTGCATAATACATTTTTTTGTTCTTTTTCTTTTTTTATTTTTTTCCTTTTTTTAAACTAAAACAAAAAGTCTAACTACTTGCATGGACTTATTTTCTTTGGCTCCCCTACAAAAAACTCTTAAGCAACTAAGTTTGCATAATACATTTTTTTTGTTCTTTTTCTTTTTTTATTTTTTTCCTTTTTTTAAACTAAAACAAAAAGTCGTAAAACTTCGGTTGCCTCTCAATAAGCGCTTGATTTAACGTTGCAACATAATGTTGCAAGATTTTCACTCTTGCTTCCACTTCGAAGATATGAATTGTCTCCCCAATTTGGTTTATCAAGCTTACGGCTATGGTCCAAAGGGGAGTGGTACAAACCCAAAACATCCAAATAATAAGTATCATATTTTGCACCTCTTGGCTTTTAAATGAGGAATATTTTTTTGTCTCCTCGACATCACAAACTTTAGAATATAGGCACCTTGTTCATCCTCCCGTGACTCTTCTATTGGCTCGGAAGGCTCGATTTTCATGTCGCCATCCAAACACAATATCGAAAAGTGATTGGAATGAGGTCCAATGCACTCAAACTCCAAAGTTACTTCTCTTTTACATCCTCATTTTTAAACACACTAGAGTCTCCAATAATTATATTTTTCACCTCCTCACTTGACTCTAGTTCCAATTTTTCAATCACGACATCTTCAACTATTATATGGTCAAATAATTGGAACCCCACACTTAGCTCCTCAAATTGGCTCTCAACTTCTTCTTCTATCTCTTCAACTTCAAATCAAATATCTACAACAATTGGTAGTTGGGGACTAGACGCATCAATCAGTTCATGCAAATTCGCCTCCAACTAATGAATAGCCAACCCAAATTGGACGATCTCTTGTTTGAGCACAACTCTTTCTTCCATAAGTTGTCTCGTCATGTTAGTAACTTTCTTAGAAAAATCCTCATATTCTGCTAAGAATTGAACTTGCTCATTTAGCCAAACGTGACTCACAACCTGCACTTTATCAGAACCATCACAAACGGGGGAAGAAGGATGATACTTACGACAATCATTCAACTGACCACCACATAATTGATAAAATTCCAATCAAAGGTAGTAGAAAATCTACATAAAAAGTCCCGTAGGGTATCAAGACATGGGCAATCATCCCACAAGTAACGTCCTCCATAAATTATGCAAGGAGCACCAAAATACGAGTAACCAACTTTTGATCAATTTTTCAAAGATGCCATGATAAGATACATAAGACGATACTTAACTAATTAACAGAAATTAAAAACTTGAATAGATACAAGAAAAAGTCTAACAAAAAAAATTCTAAGTCCCCGCCAACGGCGCCAAAAACTTGTCGCTCAAGACGCACACACAAGTATATGCAGTCGATCAAGTAATAAAATGATAAGTAGAGTATCGTTCCCACAAAGACTATTGACTAACTACTAACTAAATCAGATAATTAGTACTCTAGGGTTATGGAAAATCTACAAATCTTGTTGAATCTTTTGTTAATCTAACTAAATTAATTTATCTGGGTTACTAATCACAGGGTTAATATTACTCACATGACGCTTTCGATATCATACCCGCCTATTCAAGCTAACCTAACGCCTATATGTCTATGGAATCAGAGTTAACAAGAACACATTTATTTTTCCTGTATAATGACTAAGCATGATTGTTAGGAATATTTCTATCCTAACCGTGAAACCATTCCCTGATGCCCAAGTTTAGGAATATGCTCTATTCAATCCTATTGCAGCCTACGGTTCCCACTTTGTTCAACCCTAGGTTCGTAAATAGTATTCAATTGGTGATCAAGCAATCAAATAATTAGGCTCAGGATTGAATAAATAACCCAAGGTAATAAATTAATGAAATCAAATCAGTATCCGAATAACAATATTCATGGAGAATCCCACAACTATAGACTAAACAAATTAGATTAAAGAGAAAAGAAAGGAAAAGGAAAACTTGGTGAAGAAAGACATCTCCCAATGTGTTGCTGCCTTCAAAAGTACGTAACCCTAAAAATAGGTATATAATGATTTATATATGGAATAGAATAAGTAGGCAACATCCTAAGCCTCTCCTAACTCGAATTGTACTGCTCCAGCGCATACGGCGGAGCGTGCCTCGCGCTCATGGCTGTTTTCGGTGTTGTCTTCTCTCTTTTTCTTCAATCTTCTCTTCCCATGGCATACAGCTGAACATGCCAAGCATGGGAAGCGGTACGCTCTGCTAATTCCTTTTCTTCGGCTTTTCTTCTTCTTCTTTTGCTCCAATTGTATCCATTTCATTCCTAAAACATCCACATATACCAAGTTAGCAATATATTACAATTTAATCATTGTTGGGGACATAGTCAATAAAAACAAGTAAAAATGATAAGGAATTAGCTTCGAAAATACAAGACATATGCCCAACATCATCAAGTAATCCAAAAGCTACTTGAGTTGATAAATGAACATCACATTTTGTAAAATGCAATAATATACAGCAGTTCTATGTACCAAGCTAATTAATATTCAATTTCTCAAATACTTAGATTCTAACGCAAGTGTGTAAAATATCTACAATCTAAGAAAATCTCGAGGTGTCTATATGTTTTGTCAAATGTTAGTGAGAACATCATGAGTAATCTGTTTACCGCAACCGAAAAGAGTGAAAGAAGAAAAGAGTTCACAGATGTATACTTGTAATGCTTTCCTTTCCTGAATTAATCTCCCATAAAGAAGACCCTCTAAAGATTGTAAAAACTGTTGTGGGTACGTAGTATACTTCATAGTCTTACTAGTATATTTTTCACCGCGTAAATGAAATGTGACATTGAAACTGGAACCATGACGAAGTAGATAAAGCTACCAAGGTGTGTACCGGAAAGGCACTTATGCCAGTGTTTCAATAGGGTATGGAAACGTCCAAACCAACGCCTAAATTGGAAACCAGTCATGCATGGAGATAGCCCAAAATGCTAAGCCTAGTTTAAAGACATTTTGAGAAATTGATAGCTTATATTTAACTTATTATCAATAGTCCTTTTTAGGGTTAGTTTCACCATCTAAGATTATTTTGGATATTAACCAATGATAACTACTTATGAGTTTTCGGAAGTGTCGCTTATGCCAGTGTTTCAGGATAAGGAAAAATACCAATTATCTTAATCTTCCTATCCCTTTTATAGTTTACCTTCATTGTTATTGGGATTCACTACAACAAAAGTCACATTTAGAGGCAAATGATCTCTAGAGAGAGAGCTAATAGAACTACGTAAATATAATATCAAATCACCGACTAACACGAGATCTATCAATCCGCATAAGATCAAAAAAAATTCAAATCAATTTTCAAATCAGGTATACATAAATGCAAAAATTCACATGATAATTCCAAACGAAATTTTTCATATTTCGAACTACAAATCAGGTATATTAAGGAGGAATAACAAAACTTTACTTTAGAATTATTAATGTAAACTCTAGTTTAATAAAAAAATCATATTTTACCTCAAACTTTTGAGGCCAATGAATAGCTAAGCTGAGCTAAACCTAGTTCAATTGAGATATGGAGAAATGTATGGAGAAAGAGTTATTATCTTTTATGTAAACCTAGTTCAGTTGAGAAAGGGAGATAGAGAGATTTGAATTAGAGAGAGCGATGGGGGACTTGAAGCGAAAGGGAAAAAATATCTCTGTTTTGTTTTCCTTTTCATCAGGGAGGGGAAATAATTTAATGAAGTACCCTTTTATAGTACTAATTTTTAGCGGCTATATTTATAAATTGCCGGTAAAATCTCACTCTTTAGTGGCTATTATCTATTTTCTGATAATATTTGGGTTTAAAAATTGAATTAACGACTATAATAGTATTGCCAGTGATTATTTGTCGGCAAATGTATAAATTGTTGTAGTGATTCATGAAGGATTGAAGAATTTTTTGAATTCTTGAGCCCGTTTCACATATCTAGAAGAGAGCAGAGCGAAAATTCATGAATGAAATGAAGTATTTCTTTTTCATACATAATTAGATCAAGAATGTGATCAATCAGGTAGATGCTTCAGCTCCAATGTAATCTCTTGAAGATGAATAAAATGCGATATTTTCCCCCAAAAAAAAAAAAAAAAAAAAAAAAAAAAAAAAAAGGTAGATGCTTTAAGTTTTCATATACAATTGCACCAAGAATGTGATGAATTAGATTATTTAAGCTGTACTACTACTTCCAAATATTGTAAGCCTTTTAAAATTAGTACATTTACATTTATGCTATGCATTTTCCTATACTGACGGTATATTTTGGTTTGTTTATAGCGGACAACTTGCCTTATTTTTAGGCAATTAGTTTTACTCTTCATGGTTATTTATAATTATCTTTCACATTATTATTTAACAGTAGATTTTCGTAAATGTTCTCAAAAAATTTGAATGTCACACTCTATACAAAAGTTAAACTCTTCAATTATTATACTCCATTTTGGATAGACAGCAATGAGGTGGAAAGTACATACAGATAAAATATGGAACTTGTCAACATCTGAATTGAAGCACCGGTAGCATACATGAGAGATTGGTCTTACGTCATTGTCAAATACCTAGCCAAGCCATTATAGTTGGCAGCTTTCTAACCCGTATTGTTGTGTCGTTGGAGATGGACTAGGACTTCAGCAAGGGAGACATATGTGGTTAGATGAAAAATTGAAAGTTGCTTGCGCCACATGTGTGATGCCATATTCAATTCTGAACTTCAATATTAATAATAATCACATGGTAGGACTAACTTTCAACGAAGTACTTATTATGGGGAAACCTCTTAGGTCCAAATTTAGTGTGTGGTGAGAAAGACACCCTGCAAATAAATGTCCAGAGTTTGAGAAATATAATCTTCATTGGAAGGAGAGGGGATAGGTGTATAAAAGCTTTTGAAAAGGGAACAAAAAGAAGATGCTAAACAGCAGAATAGGGGAAACAACTCAACGATAATTGCACATCTAATCCTTCAGTTATTGGCAAAATATGATTTGGTCCTTGTAATATTCGGTTCAGTAAATTTAACCTTCATTAATTAGAATATATATTTTTGCCTCCGTATATAGGAAATATGTTATATAATAAAGTTTTCTTAGAGCTATATTATTATTATTACCCTCAAATATGAATTAACAATACACATAACATAGATGATTAAATGTTTAGCAGTTAATGGTTCAATAAATTTGTGAAGATTCACAAAGTGATAAAAAATGCTCATTTTAAGTTATTGAAAGGTTAAAATGTACTTAACTAAAAATTTTAAAGACCAAACCAGAATTTGTAGTTATTTTAGGGTGTAAAGTGAATTTTCCTAGTACATTCAAAGTGTAACCCTTTTTACATTATCCATGTTCTTTTTTTCTTTTTTCTTTTTTGTTTACTTTGTTTTTCAGGATATCAAAAACATTATGATAAATATTTGTTTGTGTATGAAATTTTTAGTAGATTGTGTAAAAAATACTTATATTGTCAGAGAAGTTGTTTTTTTATCAAGAAAGATTGATATGTGGTTGCACCCAATCGGACGAAGAATGTGAAATGGAACAAAGAATGAGTTGACATAGTTAAATATGACATACACTAAATAACAATTTATGGTGGAATTCAAAGTTTTTACATGAAATGGGGCCAAATGTAGGCAATCTAAGAGCTTAGATTCTCATTTAATTTTATGAAAGTGACACAAGAATAGAATATAGGAAAAACGATCAACATGCCTTTAGCTTTCCGATTTAAAGACTTCTTTTATGCAAGAAGTTAGGGATAATAGTTGAATCGAAATGTTTTTCTAGATTCTTAGAATAAAGAAATATTAATCAAAGTTATACTTTATTTGTTCGGTTGTATCCATTACTTTATTGGGATTTATATTATTTTGCGAAACTACTTTTCTAAGCATCACAAGTCAAAAAGATACAATACGAACAAGGGGTTCATCATCATCCATGATTTCAGTTTCGGCTTTATTACATTTTATTTATACCTTGATCTTCTGTTAGTTTCCATTTTAGTCCTATAATTTGATTTCTCCTTCTAGTTTATGCCATTAAAGTGTAAATTGGCAATATAGCTCGATCATATCGTCCACATAATTACTTTTTTTAATTGTTTCTGGAAGAAACTTTGCCGTCTGATTTTCTTCATTTACCTTCATCTTAGCCTGTTAAATTTTAGATTAACTGCTACTCTAATAACAATAACTACCAGCTTTTCGAAAAGAATTCAATCCAATAAAAGAAAATATCAAAAAGTATGCAATTAAGAATTATTCACTGTTTTAAAAAGTGTTCTGAAGCCTTATGCGTACCCCGAGTGCAGATTTGGATGCATCTTTCAAGAGGACTGACTTACTCTTTAAAAAAAGATCTTTCTTTACTTTACTCTATCAAGCAGAGGGGAATTTTCTCGATCCTTTGGTAAACCGAATTCAGTTCGGAAAGGTGGGAAAACAGTTCTTCGGGTGAGCAGTTTCAAAGGATCAAGGAAT